>OX415251.1:87891537-88516537 GCA_948329865.1 Linaria vulgaris | reverse complement strand
CTACATCTCGATTCATTTATATAAACGATAGATACAAATCTGAAGCTCCAGTTTCCATACATACACTGACTGCATCGTGTAACTGAAAATAACCTTTTATTTTATTGATGAATGCAATGCAACACGAGTGCTGGCTACCACCTCCGCCCAAATAATTTCAGGTAAGCATCACAGATCTACCAACCAAATTATAACTTCAAAAATTAAAAGTAGCAGTTACTATTATTTGTATCAGAAACACGAAAGAATCAACAGGATAGCGATTGATTAATCATCATTAAGTAAGAAACATGAAAACAACAAGGTCACCTGAAATTAAAAATCAGGAAGCAACAATTAATTGTAAGTGGTGGTAGTTAGTGGCTGGCTCTTCACGCACTCAATCACTGAGCACTAATCACTAATCAGTAACCCCACACACACAGTCACACACACACACACACACACAGAGAGAGAGAGAAGAGAGAGAGAAGAGAGTAGAATAATAATAGTCAAAAGAGACGCGAAAGATCCGGAAATCTAAGCCAAAGAGGAAAACGCCGTTAAATGTAAGGAGTTGCCGTTGCCGTCCTATTTCTTTTCTTTTCTTTTCTTTTCGTTGCAAAAGCGTTTGGTATAAAATTAAATGCCAAGTTACTTACTTACTTATTAGCGTGCGTGTTACTCAAAAATTACATGTCCATTATTTTATTATTATTATTTAATAATTATATATTAATTAAAAGAGCAAATAACTAAAATAAGTACATATATTTGTCACTGGTTATAAACAAATTTCAGATTTTGATTTTGCGTTGCTTTCCTACAATTTCTTGTCATTAGTTAGGTAGCTTTGAGGACCTTCCGGTCTTCCCTTTCGTTTCTTTGTCTTCATTAATTATCTAATTAATTTATGGTGAGACTGAGTGAGAGTGTTCAGTCTCAGATTCAAATTAAAAAAAAAAAAAATCAGAGTTTTCTTATTTAAGTTAACTGATTATTAACCCTAGATTCAGATTTAGTTTCGGACGTATGTTTCAATTCGCTAAATATGAAAATAAAATTCTAGAGTGTTAGATTAGGAAATGACCAAATTGAAGTTACTTGTAATCAATTAGTTTTTTGTAAATGTAAAGAACAAATTTTTCATAAACATTCTGCGAATGTTTGAGTTATCATCTAAACTCAAGATTAGTTTTGCGAAAAAAAGTCAATTTTTGGTATTAACATTCTCGACAATGTGTTAAGTGATTTTGCTGGTAGACTAAATTGTCAAGTCGGGTCTCTTCTTTTTAAATAATTAGGCATCTTGGTGAAAATCAATCCAAGGAAGAAAGAGTCGTGGAATTCCAATATTCTGATGACTTGAAGACTTCAAACATGGAAGTGAATCATCTCTCGCATCTTCTGATATAATTTTTACAAAGCTCCGAAAAAAGTTCTCAGCGAATTTACTTGATTTGAGAGAAATTTTGTGTGAGGTAGAATCGACGGAACGAAAACTCCTCAAGTACATTAGGAGAATGCTTGTAGGGACAAGGGGAATAGGGGACTTGGAGAAAGTCTCATTCTTTTTAATATGACATTACTTGGAAAATAAAAGTGAGAATATCTCACGGAGGAAGACACTATTTAGAGAAGAAATCGTAAATCTAAGCGATTCACTGTTTAGTTCCCAATTTAAAACACCTCTTAGTGTGTTAATGATCAATTGATTTATGGCCCAAATTGCGACTAATATCACATGACATAATTCTTGGAGATTGGTCTGGTGGAGGAGTTGGCCAGGTTATTGGAGATGGTTAGAAACCATGAATTTGTATGGATCCTTTAGTGGCGGCAATCCACTTTGTTCTAGATATGGCATGTTATTTTCCAATCACAACTAATAAAAATTCTTTGGTTGTGAAAAATAATGAAATCGCTGAATAACGAGTGGGCTTAGAGATTGCAATAGAAACAAGAACTTTTAATTAAGCGTAGATGCATGTTCGTGAAATGCAGCAGTTTATTTATTTATCATTTTCCACTTCATGTCGACGTTCAAGAGAGCTGGGTTTGGAAGATGGACAGTTTTGCTTCCTACACGGATTATCGACATACAAAATGCACTTAAACATAATTTTGCCCAATTAGGAAATGAAGTCTCTCACAATTACTAGAAGTTCCACTCCCTTTTCAAGATAAAGGCTTTCTATTGGAAGCTCAACAAAATTCCCAAGAAATTGAATCTTAGTATACGTTGGATCTTGATTACTTTATTGAGATGTGTGCTTTGTGAAAGTAAAAAAGAGGACGATAATCGTCTCTTTTATTATTGTAAACCATTGTACAACTTTTGAATGAGGCATAAGTAGTTCAGCTTTTACATAGTTACCAACAGAGGCTCGATGAATCACTTTAGGCAGCATATGGATGTTTTTCTAAGAAAAATTGGGCGAAATGAGTAGGTTTCCATTTGGGTTTTTAAGATGTGGTCCATATGGGTTTCTTCACTTAGGCAAGAATAAGAGAGATAAGCATAGGGCTTTGATCGAGTGTGTTTTGTTTCAAAAAATTGAAAGTTGACTTATTTGACTAACTATTACTTCCACGGTAAGTAATAGAGTAAACGAGTTAAGTTTACCAAAATCGTGGAAGGAGAGGGATCGCCCAATAGGGGTTAAGTATCCATACATAGGTTTTTTTTCATAGCTTGTATGGAACTTAATATTCTTGATCGCAAGTCTTCAATTAGGCAATAGTAAGACAGATAAGCATAAGGCCTCGATCGAGTGTGTTTTGGTTCAAAGAATGAGGGGTTGATTTATTTAACTAACTATTACTTCCATGCTTGTGATAATGAGGGGTTGACTTATTTGACTAACTATTACTAACTATTATCATGCTTGTGATAATGTTGGGACTCATGGACTTGCAATGATTTGATCACGAACTGCACTAAATCCAGATGGAAGGTCAAAGAGTGCCAACAACATAAAGAAAGTTCCTCACTACGATAACTCGTCTTGTGTTGTGTTAGCAGAGGGAAACATATCGTTGAAATTTGCCAAGAGTCCTTGAATCCTGCCGAGATAAGATGTCATAGGCATATCCAGTTTTTGTGGGCCTACAAAGTTCATTAGATCCGAACAGACTGATTACATGCGAGAAATATCATTTGTGTAGAGGGTCTTAGCTTGTCCCGAAACGCTAAAACAAGTCTTATAAGAACGAAATATTTGTTTTAGGGAGGGATCAATAGTTTGCCATAACACACTACATAGTTGTGCATCTATCTTTTCCCATTTAGATTTATCATCAATAATATTTTCAGCATGTTGAATTAAATGATCTTTGTAACCTTGACCGGTAAACCATAATTCAACATTCGCAACCCAAGTAGAATAGTTCGAACCATTTAACTTTTCGCTAGTAATCAAAGTAGAACAAAAAATAGTTGGAACGATCATACTAGTAGTAGGAGTAGGAGTAACTTTATCCGACATCGTTGAAATGAAGAAGGACAATCTGTAATATTATATATATATATATATATATGTATGTATAAAAAAAATTGAACCAGAATGTAATACTAATCAGAAAGTGGACCAAAATATTAAATTGGTGAGAGTGTTGACCATACTATATTATAATATATATATATATATATATATTCGAATATAGAATAGATATTATAATATAGAGAAAGCAAGGATCGACTGAATAAAAGAACAATCGGCGCACAACTGACGGTGTTCTGTGTGCGCGGTTGAACAGGGGGTGACACGACGTGATAGAAATTGAAGCCCGTATTTCTCCACTTAAAAGGCCTTGTTAAGTGGAGGGGGAACTTCTCTTTATTAACATTAATCCAAGACCATACCCAAGCGATGTGAGATAATATTTTTCAACACGTCCCCTCACGTGTGGCCCAGTAATTATCTTCGGTGCCATCACGTGGGTAGGTCGCGGAGCCCAACATATGTCGTGGGTTGACTCTGATACCATGATAGAAATTGAATCATGTATTTCTCCACTTAAAAGGCTTTGTTAAGTGGAGATGTAACTTCACTTTATTAACATTAATCCAAGACCATACTCAAGCGATGTGGGATAATATTTCTCAACACGGCGATACGACTGAAAGGGAGCAGAGGTCGGCGTGACGGAGATTGGCATAGCGGGCAAAGGTGCTATGGGTAGATGCGAAGTGAAAGGTTGTGGTGTAGCGGAGTTACCAACGGAAAAAAATTGGCGCGATGGCAGATGCATGTCATCGGAAACGAGCAAGGTGCCTGATGGAAGTTGCCGAAATCAATGCGCGACACTGTGTTTAAATAAAATTGCAGAGAAAGAAAATATATATATATATATACATATATATATATATATATATATATTTAAGGATTAGAATAGGCTCGATACCATGTTTAAGTAGAGAATATTTGTGTGAATGGCTTGATTATTCAGCCGTGAAATGTATTCAATTTATAGAGTACAAAATGATACAAGAAATGTAAGATTACACTAATTAGTAATTACCACTGTTTTAAAACTCGGCCCAGACCGGCCGGTCCGACCGAGAATCGGTCGCCTTGCCGGGCCGGTTCAACATCTATATCAGGCTGTTGAGCGTCCGTTCGCCCGGTTCGACCTACAAACCGATCTGCCCCTTTTTTTGTTTGTTTTTCTTCTGGAAATTACGAAATTGTCCATAATTTTTTGACAATTACAAACCTACTTCGCAATTTTTTAGAAAAAAAAAAGAAATAAAAAAAATGCAAAACTTTGAAAGGCCATAACTTTGCGTAGGAGCGTTCGTTTTGGACGGATTTTCTTTTGATTTGGGGTATCTCGACGAGATATATACACCGCAAACTGCCGACGGCAGTTTGGGCCAAGAAATTTTCAAAAAACGCTGTTTCCCATATTTAATTTGATTTTGAAGCGAAACGAGCATGCATTCAAGAATTTATGCATAGTATTTTATCCGATGCTAAGGTCATTTTCTAGATTTTAGTGTCATATATTGCTGTTTTTGTATTGATTTTGTGATACGGTTGGCCAACATTTAAAAATTCAAAATAATTTTTTAGCCTGTATTAAATATATAGTTGTTGAATTATTTATTATATTGTTGGAAAGCTCAACGATTTCCACTACTTTCCAAGAACTTATTTTGTTCGGAGGTCACGTGTTCAAGTCCTAATACTGTGATAATCATATTCTTACTTTTCTTATAATATAACAAAATATTAGTGACTTCAAATATTTCTCACAATCTTATAAGTTTTTTATACAATTAACTTTTTATTGTTATATTTTTTATTGAATGTTGACTAAAATTAACAAACCGGTCCAACCAGTGGGCCGACTGGTTCGACCTGTTGACCCACTACCCAATAGCCTCACCGGGTCTGTGACCGGACCGGTTCTGAAAACACTGCTAATTACACAAATTTATCTACCAACCCTAATTGATCATCTGACTAATCTAATTACATAAATCATAGATGTAATTACAGTATCTAAGGAATGTCAATATTCTACAAATCCTATAATCAATCCAAAATTTAATCACAACATGAAACAAATATTAGATGAAGTAATTCACTGAAATATATAAATTAGTTAATTAATATTTTATTTCAAGATTATTACTTTAAATTACATAACATTATTTTTATAACTTATAAAAATTTAAATATGTAAAACTAATCAAAATAAATGTTTATGTAAAGGTATGTTAAACATGATAAATACACTATTTATATGTTATTGAAAAATATCAAAAATATTAATTAATGATTACACGTGTGAGTGATCAATCATGGAATCATGATGATTATTTTCAATCATAAACTAAGAACATAAAGTTATGCAAATAAGCTGAAAATCGTTGCACTCTCGGACTTACCTTTGATCGGATATCCAAATGGACTTTTTATTCAAATATTTTTCTGTTTTCTGGTCCCTAACATCATAAAGAACATGTGTATCTAAAATTGGAGGAAAATACGAAGGTTTCCTACGCTAAATAATTGTTGTGAACATTGAATCTTCTTTTGGATTTCTCGACAACAATCTACGATTTTTGCATTTCAACCTTTTAAATCACGTTATTTGAGAAACATGTCTGCATATAAAAGTTATAGGACATCATGGAGAGTATGTGGCCAAAAACGGTGATCAAAAATATTTTTTGTGCAATTAGTTATGAATTTTCTAAGGTGTAGGGCCAAATTGACAGTTTCTGCACAATAAAAGTTTTGGGGTGTTTTCGGGTAAAAAAAAGATAAAATAAAGCCTTGGGATGAATTTCTCCTAAAAGTAAGGTGGAAATAAAGAGATTGGTAGGAAGAAAGATCGTATAACCGAAAAGTTTTGGATGTGAAAATTGTTGAAAGAAAGTTTACTATTTATAGCCAAAATCATGTTAAAATAAATTTAATTAATGTCTCACCCTAATTTTTTTTATCCTTAGCCACCTAATTTAGATTTTAATCATGTAAATGGGAGATGTGGCTGATTCTTGTTCATTTACTTATGATGTAACTAGCAACTGAGTGCACGCGAGAACCGCGTGCAAGTTTTGGGTGAGTATATAAAGTACTCTTTTATCGTATTGGTCAAAATGTATTTAACTATGAGTAATATATATTTTTAGTAATTATCCGGAGCTAAAATTTAATAATTTCTTTTCGATTAAACGTACACAGTCAGTGCAACCAAATTTTTTTTTACCAGTATTTTTTTTTGTGCATGAAAAAACTAACACACTTAATCTTTATCCTCGTTCAACATGTATAAAAAAATAGAGAACTGTAGTGAAGATAAGTAAATAATTTGAAAGAGATGTACTGACAAACAAAGAAGATTTTAAAACATTCAACTAACAATACAAAAATCTCTCCCAAACAAATGACGAAAGAAAGTCCTAACAATTCTATTGCAATTCTTCTTGATACGGCAAATCCTTGAGCAGCGTTCCACCCATGTAATGCTCCTTTTGCTTATGGACTATGAATGAGATTACTACGAAAAACAAATAGGAGTACTTACTTTAACAGATGATTTTCCTTAATTTAATTCACAATATGTTGATATGACGCATTACTTTAACAGATGATTTCCCTTAATTTAATTTACAATATGTTGATATGACGCATAAATTCGTGAATCAATAATTTAGTAGAAATCGTGGAATGAAATTTAATCAATAGTCCCAAAGATATTAGATTTTGGATATAATCTAATGTATATTCAACTTTAATTTGGCTAAAGTTCACCACTCTGTTCTAAATCTCAACGCACGCACTGATATAGCGGTGGTTTAATTTCTATAATCCAAAATATGAGGAAAAGACTGCATTACATGCACATCACATAAAATAGAAACCATGGACCATCAGTAAGAAGAACAATCCAAATAATTCTGGGAAAAAAAAAACCTGAGTCTTTCAAGCAATGAAAAATTGATACCATATTCCCTAGTTATTATAGAAAGACATGCGGCATCATCTGAGGCCTGAAAAATTGGAAAAAATTTATGTAAGAAGTAACCCAAAAATACTTAATATGATAATGAGAAAAAAAATTGCTTGACAAAATACAGTGTTACCTCTTTTTTAGAATTATGTAACCCTCTACTTGAAAACATTTTCAATCTCTACATGTATGTAAATAAAGAAACTTAAATTAAGAACAATTTACTGCATGTATTAACATTTTTTGCTTTTAAATCATGTATGAGTGGTGCAATGTGAGTGAATATTATCTTAATTAATACTCATCCAAAATTAAGGGAAAACTCTGTTAGGAGATAGTAACACGGTTTAGAAAGTGTACGCGGTTATTTCAAAATTTAAAAATCGCAAACATGATTCGAAAATACATTTCATACTTATCTACTAATAACATGATTATGTATACATGTTTTATATAACTAATGAACCTACCGCTTTTAGTAATCTTTCATTTAGAAAAAAAAAATCCACAACCCAATTCAAAATTTGAGTGTTAGTAAATGAAACCATATAAAAAGAAAAAAAATAAAAGAAATGTAATGCTTAATATATAGCGGAAGAGAGAGAGGGAAAAAACAAACCTCATGAAAACTATATATTAAGTGATATGAATATCAACCTTGATAGGCATATCAAACATTAGCCTGCACAATCCAAAAGTTTAATTCAGAAGATAGGCATATATACGAAGATAAGAGCAAAAAACAATAAAATTAAGATAAAAGGTAAAAGAGGGAGAATTAAAAGAGATGCTACAAAAAACGAAATACCTGGTACTTAAGTAACAAATCTTACAAACTAATTACAGATAACAAAATGCTGAACGACAAACCAACAAATAGAAAGATAAGTGATTAAATCGGAAACAATTGTCACCTTCCTAGCATAGAAGCCAAGTAGCAAAATGTGAAAATTAAATGAGGGCGAGAATTCAGTTACCATGAGAAGAAGTGAAATTCAATTAAAAAAAGTAACTGATAAATTAGGTGGGCTAGTGGGATGTACGGTTTGAATGCCACTAATTCAAAAATCCCTAAAATCATGGGGTGTACGGTTTAAATTCGGAAGTTTAAATTTTTTGGGAAGAAGTTGAGATTTTGGTGTTAATAATAATATAATATTAATAGTAATCCTTTTTTAAACTATTTTTTTGGTCCGATGGTGTCACAAAATGTTTTGGCTTATATTAATAGACTAGTAAAAAAGCGCACGCGGTAAATTCTAAGTGTGAAGAGTATATTTGGTTCTAAGGCGTATTTGTGAGATATCGGATTTATGAAATACTAATTAATTTTGTTTGAATTTCTTTTTATATGTTTTTCAACTAAATTCGTACAACAGGTCGGTGCTACTATTTTATTGCATCTCAAGTTTTAGATACATTTTGATTTATTCCCTCACACGCCTCCAGTGCTACTAAAAACGCTTAAATCTTGGAATTGGATATGGATCCAGAGAAACAAAAAGCCGGTAATAAATTTTCAAAATATATAAATCATAGAAGTTCAAATAGAATAAACTTGCCTAATTAAAGATCTCAACTTGGTTAAGGTTTGTAAATAATCCCAATCAATAACATCACAAACAGAAAATATTTATAAAATCCATGTCAAAATAGATTACGGTAGTAATTTGAGAAGACCAATAAAATCGATAACTATTAATGGCAGGAAATCAAGCTCAAATACATATCCAAAAGAATGAAGCATAAAAGATGTTAAAGTGGTTTAAATTAAAATACAAAATCAAAGACGGGATTATAAAGAGTTTAAAAATATGAAATTACGATCAAACTCATACTTGAAACAAAACCTGCGGAAAAGAAAAGGAAAGAATCAATGTTAATAAAAATAATTTAAAAGATAAAGATCCTACGAAAATTTAAAAAAAAAAAGTCAAATTGATGGATATAGTCTGTTGCCGAAAAGGTATAACCATAGAACATTTTAGTTATCAAAATAAATAATGTAAAAGATCTTATCATAGTTGAAAAACAAAACCTGCAAACCAATAAAAAAGGAAAGAATCAATGTTAATAAAAATAATATAAAAGATAGAGATCCTACGGATATTATATTATTAATAGATCTTAGGCCATAGAAGATTAGATAGAAAAAGAATTATGTAAACTGTCTTATTTTAGATTAAAAAAACCCTGCAAAAACCCAAAAAAAAAGGAAAGAAAATAATGAGTAAGAATCAGAATAAGAATCAATGTTACAATCAATGTTAATAAAAATAATTTAAAAGATAAAGATCCTAGAGATTTTATTTATCAAATCTTAGGCCGTGGAAGATTAGATAAAAAAATAAATTATGTAAACGCTCTTATCTTAGTTGAAACAAAACCTGACAAAAACCAAAAAGAAAAAAAGGAAAAAGGCAAATAAAAAGAAGGAAAGAATAAAAATCGATGTTACAATTACCTCTTTCAAACGGCACCAAATTTCTTGCTCCTGCGGAATTAGCAACAAAAACACGAAATTAAGAAGTAGTGAGACAAAAAAAAACAATTAACTAATTTGTTAGACTGCATGAACCAACATATGTTAGACCATATACGTACTCTAAGAAAAAAATTCAGTAAAATCTGTCATGAACTAATCTAGAGAAAAGAGTGGCAATAAAGCTTAAGCATCACAATCACAAAACAAAATAGGGGAGTGGCCTTCAAATGTGCAGTAGTTAGTGGGGTAGTTTGAATTTTTGAAATCCAAATTTGAGCGGACAAAAAAAAGGAAGAGAATTAGGAATCATGATTTTTGTAGATAAGCATCTTTTGAAAATTAACTTAACGTCAATTTATTTAAATAAACTCTACTATGTATGTGAGAGAAAACTCCTTTTATATTAGTAATAGATATTAGTAATAGATTTTTTATTTGCCTGATTTATGAGGATTATGGAGAAGTTGAGAAATTTGGGGATTATGGAGATAATTGTGAGATTTAATTTTTTGTTGGATAACGATAAAGAATCCGTACGGTTTTTAGGAAGAGAAATATAGGAGAAAAAAAAGTGACGTTTTTCTTCTTAAATAACCCGAAAATTAAGGAAATTTTGTAAAAGAGGGTAGTTTTGGACTTTGGTGTCACAATGTGAGAGAGGGACCGCTTTGCTTATAATATTAATAGATATCTCTAATTAAAATAAAATACATATAGATAAATATATACATTAGTTACTTATTTATACATGTTAAAACAATTTAGGCTAAGGTTCCACCTTAATTTTTTTACAAATAGCAACCTAAATCTGATTCTATTATGTAAAAGGTGATGTGGATGAGTTTAATCCAGTAACCTATGATGTTATATTATTCACAATAAAATCAAATATCAATAAATAGATATTTTAGTACATATTTACTTATGTAAGATTTTCTAGGTAATTCAAAACTCTAAGATCAATATGTACATGTAAAATATATTTCTTAAGAGTAAATGGAGCATATAAAATTAAAAAAAAATGGTTAATTTTCAGTTCAAGGACTGAAATGCAAACTTTCTCAAATATTTTAGGGTTAAAATGATATTTTCAAAAGTTTGAGGACTAAGTTATAAATTAATATTTTCTTCCAAATTTTGGGGGTGTTACAAAAATAATGCTTGCGATTAATTGTAATTAATAGTTGGTAGCGTATGACGTGGATGTATGTTTTGATCCTTCGCTTTGGAGTGAAGGCAAGCCCTCCAAAATCTTGCCTTCTGCTTGATCGGGAACTTTACTCAAATACAATACGTCATGTATTAGCATCACATTCTAAATTGCTGAGATCGACTTCTTAATTTTTGACTTAAGGCTTGTCGACAATTTATATCACGATACTTTTCGTACGAATCCCGCTAGTTATTAAGTAGGTTTAGTCAGTTCACTAGAAAGAACACAAAGGGCAGCTAGATGCGATACCCTCCATGGAGGGAAAACCAATGTTTGATTTTATTTGATTTCCTGAATAATTATATTGAGACCTCTGTAGTAAGAGCAAACTTTTATCTATTTTTCAAGCTTTAAATGAGTATTTAAGTAAGTATTCATGTATAAGATATATATATTTTTTATGTTCTTCATTTAAGTATCAGTTTGTGTTTATGTAAGTATTTGAATAGTAATTGATTCAAAAAATAAAATAAAATTGAATAATACTGGATACTTCTTTTATTAGGCCGCACAAAACAGGTCGGTTCAATAAGAGTTGTTTATTCAAGGCCCATTAACGCGCTACTCAGTAGAGTCTCTAGCTCTGTTGTGAAAGGCGCGCCCGGGGCTTGCCCGGGGCTCGCCCAGGGCAAATTTGGCCTAAAAATGCCCCTGGGCTCTGTGTTGGGGCGCCACCTTTGTGAGGCGCACGCCCCAAACCTTGGGGCATGCGCCTAAGGCCCAAAAGGCTCTTGGGCGAGTGCCCCGGATGATTGTAAATACCCCACAAATTTGGTTATATTTTGCTCATTTTTCTTAATTTCCCAGCCTAGAAGTGAATAAAAAACATAAAATTGGCCAATTCTAAATACTCTAGTCCCAAAGAGAAGTAAAGAAAGGATAAAAAAATGGTTTGAAATTGTGATTTGTGAAAGAATCTAGTAAATCATATGAGTTTTTTTTACTTTTTTTTTCAGTGTTTTTTCTTCCATTGTTTTTTGGTTTTTTTTCCATCGTATCAAAGTATGATATGAATATAATCACCTCTTTTGCTTAATTTCTGAAGATCTTTTGAACTACAATATTTCTTCTCGTACGGTCTTTCATGAAAGCACTTATAAATGCTCTTTGTGACTTGTAGAAGTTCCTTAATATGGATTTTGCATATGAACAATTTGGTTTTAAGTTTTAGCTCATATATATTTTGACTATTCTCAACACCATAAGTATGTTTTTGATTTTATTCCATATTTCTTTATATTATTATATACTCGTATTATAATATTATGCTTAAAGTAAATTAAAATGCCAACATTTATTGGGTTTACGCCCCACGCCTCGAGGCTTACGCCTCGCCTCTAGCTATGAAAAACGCCTCGCTTACGCCCAACGCCTTTAACAACACTGGTCTCTAGTAAGACGGGAATTTTTTATTTTGGTAAAACTTGCTACAAAGTTTCTATTGCTAAGCTTCAACATCGCAAGCTCAAAACCTTTTGACATAAAACCTGAAATTTATTTACGATATTAAAGCCACTTTAGAGCTATACGACAAATATAAAAAAGAAATTAAAACATAACACATGGTACTAACGTGATTAAAATTAAGTTGGTTTTGTTGCTTCTCATTATTCCTTTTTCTTTTCTCCTTCAAAGTCAGGTTAAGTCTAATGGCCACATCTGCCGAAATCATGAACCTAGACTCGTAATATCAATTATAACAATTTTATGTGGGATTCTCTCGATCAAATTATTTTGTCTGGTAGAAGAATTCCAACATCATAAACGCACTAACCTCGGGACACGAATAATTTGGCTTAAATTGTTGGTTTCAAATTTTAAAGCCATATAGCCAAACGAGGTTTTCGTTGGAGAAAATTATTTCTGGAAATGATGCTTAAATAATTATTTAATCGAGTTGAGTTCAATTCGAACGAAAGCTAAATTTTATGTTTAATTGAAGCCTTGAAGGCGTGAAGACGAGTGGACTTATGTTTGATTTATCGAATTCAGTTTTCTATACACCGTATTTAACAGTTTATAATAGCAAAACAATCAGGCATTTGCCCTATTACTACTTAAAAGCTAAAACTTATGTCTTTACTGTGACAGTAATTTACGGGTCACTAATTTATAACTTACGAGTGCCGATCATCACCTAACCTTCATGATAATGCTCGACAAAGGCAAGTTATATAACCGACAAAACGACCAATTATTAAAATGACAAGATCTTGAGCTTGTTAATTAAGCTCATATAGAAGACTCATATTTTTTATTACTATTCAAAATTTATATAAAACAAATACGAACATTATTTGTTGCATGTGATGCACATATGTTATGTCAAGGGTCCCGCTAGTCCCATAACGGAAATTAAATTAGTTGCACCGTCGTCCAATGACGCTTCTAATTATGTATACCAAGTTAACAACTACAAAAGTATATTGTTATTAACAAAGTGATAAATGATAATCTATGTTGCACGGATACTCTGAAAATGGCCTCGTATCCCGTATCAGATACGTGTCGGATAAGGATACGCCTTGGATACGTGTCGGATACGCCACGTAGCGTATCCTATTTTTTTTTTTTTTAATAAATCGGATATGTATCGAATACTATCCTAAGGCGTATCCGATACGTGTCCTCAATAAAATAGGTTATTTTATTATTTTTGAAAATTTTAGGGGTGAAAAAAGTAATTTATTTATACTACAAACACCAAAATGTAATTTTCTAATTTATTAATTCATTTAACTCATATAATAGTTCATCATTTTTACTTTTCACTTGATGAACCCGATTTTGAGTTGGTTTTGTTTGTTGATGATGTTGTTTAACAATAAATAAGCTATTGCAGTATTAATCTTTGTTATATTATGAAACTTTGTAATATTCGTGTTGAACATATTTATCAATTAATATTTGAGTTTGTGAAATGGTGGATCTTTGTATATGGCTATATGTTGATTATTTTTAGAATTTTATAAGTGTTTAATATTCATTATTTTATATATTTACTTAAATAATATATATACATATATAATTTTTTAATATTAAATATTCGACGTATCCTTGACGTATCTCAATATGTGATTTTGAAAAAATCCGTATCTTCGTATCCGTATCTTGTCCGATACGTGTCCACGTATCCGTGTCCGTGCAACGTAGATGATAATAAATTGTTGTGTTGCATTTACGTCTTTTTACTTTACAGTTGGTCAGGCTATACCATTTGTGTCCGGTCATGGTGCCACCTTTTTGGAGAATTTAATTAGTATACATTGCGTAATTAAATAATTGATTGAAACGTATAATGTAAACATATATATATATATATATATAATCTGTTTCTTTCAAAAACAATTAAACAATGTTATATATGATGGAATATCAAAATGACTGAAACTACGATTATAGGTGGAGATGAAATTCCAATTAAGTTAATAATTTTGATTTTCTAAGAAGATCAGATAACAATTTCTGGGTCTAGGGAGTTTTTGGATAGTACAAGGCCAGTATCCTTTTATTTGCTTAAATCAAATTGACTACTCGACTATGAAAATTGGGCACATATATATATATATACATACATATATATGTATGTATATATATATATATTTGTGAGTATATATATAGAATTCATGCTAATTTAAAGAACCTTTTATGAAAAAACTGTCAATTGCTTATTAACAAACTAATCATTTATTCATCATTATATTTCATCTCAGTTGTACGTTTACCTATTTCAACATCTGAATATATTAAATTATATGAGCTTTTATATTGTAGGTAGAAAACCAGCTGTAGTTAAAGACATTCAGGGAGGGGTTGATTTCAAAAATATAATCATGCATTAGTTATTAACAAATTAGTGAAATTAAATTAGATTTTTTCGTATAAGAAAAAACGAAATAGATTTTTATTTCATATATTGACACAAATGCATTCAAAAATGTTTGACTCGATTTTGTTTAATTCTATGTAGTTATAGTACAAACCAATAGAAAAGGGGTAAGTGGGGCATGTTATATGACAATTTAATCGCCTTTAAGCTCATGAATCATGATTCCCATTCATGATGGGCCCACATCCACCCTACAAAGTTCCCACCAGGTGAAAACTAAGTTAATTCTAATTATCTTGATCAAGTCTGTATATTTTACGAATATAATGTGATACCGTAAATTATAAATTTCACTATTAAACATCGATCATACCTTCTGTAAATTTAATTTACAGAAAAACTATATTGTCAAGTTTAATCATGCAATTTTGGCAACCTCCAGGCTTAATTAAAGAAATAAGAAATTAGAGAAACATGAAACATATAATTTCTTACAAAGTACTTGTCAGCTTAAATGCTTAGAAAAACTTGACAAACCACTTACAATAATACGAATACGACAAGGTCATAGTCATTCCATAATCTCTGATACGCTTTCACATGACCATTCGGGATTTGGTCGTTTAAATATAAACCACAAAAAAATAAACAAAAAAAAGACAAAATACTGTGTTTAAAACCAATGACCAAATCAATCAATATTTTATCTAGTCAGTAGAAGATCAAATTATTATTTTGTTCCACAAGCATTTCGAACTTTTTTATTATCTTTTTGTTTTTTTAAATTATTGGGACGGAACATACCCTGGTCAGATAAGAAGGGGTGACTTTTTTAATTTATTTTAACTGAAATGTAAAAAGGAAATTAATAAAATTGTTGCATGTCTCGCTGTTATGTCATGCACATTTTCGACCCCCACTTTTCTATTATTTTTCTCCTGAATTATAATCAAAACCTTTTGGGGTTGTGATTTTAAAACAATAATAAGACAAAATAAAAACAATGATTTAGATTCTATGAATTATTTTATTTACGCCATACTGATTCCATTCACTCTACTTTTAATTATTTATTTGGCTGCAGAATTGGTGGAAGGATACCATAACATGCATATTCTTTATATTTAAGTAAAAACTAAGACCTTGCATTAACGAACACTTCTATCGAGTTTCAAAGGGCAAGATATTTTCTTAAATAAATTGCAAATAAAAACTAATCGCCCCTATACTTTGAGAACTTCTTAAATTTTGTTCTTTGGGAACTGAAAGTTTAAGTTGCTGGTGATAAAGAAAAACAAATAGGCAAAATGAATAAAGAAGAAAGGCAAAAAGCCCTTTTCTTTGAAGAAAATAACCGAACGTTATTTTGTATATTGTTTTGTGAAATACTGCTGCGTGCCCCTTAATGTCAATGAAATTGGTCTGAAACTGGAGAAGTTATTATATACATCTGTTGTATGTACAACTAAATGTTGAGATTAAAAGGAGATCACTAAATTGTAGGAATAACCACCCAACACTCAAACCCACAGTATATTTAGTAATTTATGCACATAGAAATGAAATCACCAGAGATTTTTTTTTAATATTATATACCGTAATCATTTCCGAAAGTACTTCTCTAGATAAAAGCTTAGTAAACCATCCATGGTTTTGATTATTTTTCAATTTTAATTTATAATATTATTTCAGAATGCAAAGTCTTGCTTTGATTTCGATGTCAAATTAAAGCACATGAAAACAAGCAATCAAAGAACCCACTCTTCTCAATACCAACTGATGAGTGAAGTGACAATTGGTAAACTATATGTAACAAATATATTCCGTAATTAACCAAAATAATATTTGCAACCTACAAGTCTACTAGCTAGAGTCTTATTTAAATACCTATATTAAGTACTTGTTAAAATAAAACAAGAAAATATGAATTCCCTCAAAAGTTTGATTAGTTACTACTTACTAAACACTTACCGGAGTTTGAACAACAGTTCATGTTGCCTAGCCCCCTATTTAACATGTTTTAATATATCTGAATCATAAGATTCCGTATTTGTAATTATCAAGATATTTGTTTGTCCCATGCTCACTCCTAGAAAAAAAAATACAGTTATTTTTGAATTTGCTTGCTTGGAAGTTGGAAGTAGTACTCATCAATCCAAAATTATCAATTAGGGCTCTTGGTCCTGTTGGCCAAAAAAAATATTAAGTGCAAGTCAAAATCGACAATTAGTTCTGAGCCTCATAAGATTAGTGATTATTTTTAGCTACGCGTAATTATATTGATGAGATATTTTAGGATTGGCTCAATACCATATATTGAGCCGGCCCACCGGAACCAGCCCGCTAAATTGTACATCGAACAGGATATGTTCGATGCGGAATGAGCATCGAACCGCTTGCACTTTCCTAGCTGCAAATGGGACCCGCAGGACGGGTATTATAAATACCCCGTACCCTTACATTCTTGTGACGCATTTAAGACTCACTCGAACCTAACCAACATAACATTGAGCATTCGATACATCCTTAGATCGAATTCAGAGCGTTCGATACAGAAGCATATCGAAGACACATCGTTCGATACTCTACACTACATCGAACGCCACATGTTCGACTTACTTTAATTCGACACGTGACCACTACAATTCCATTATTATCGAACAACCTAGGTCCAATACGTCAGCATTGAACGCCACATGTTCGACACGCAACTTAGACTAGAAATCTATTTGTAATATCCAGTAAGCTTGTATTAGGTGTCCTGGACCAAGTTAGTCCGATTATCTATTAATTAGCATTAGTCTGGCTATTTGTATCTTAATTCTATCCTTTACGATGTTTTGTTACCTGGACGAAATAATACCAAAATATTAGCGCCGTCTGTGGGAACACCACATTTTTTCCAGTTTACTAGGTATGACGTCTAGGGTTACTACCCGATCGAAAAGCAGACTTGTTGAAGGGATAAACGAGGAAGTTGATGGGGCTACTGCAAACTAGATAGTCCCGGACATTGAGCAACCACCGATAATGCCCACAGCAGTGCCAACACCAGCAAGAAGAGAGACACCAATGGAAGAAGCACCAAGAGAAGATGCAGGTGCAACAGGGGCAACCGCAACTACTGCGTCACTCCCGAACATGACAAGAGAGGAGATCATGGACGTGGTGAAAACTGCTATGGCTAAATTTATGGCACGTGTGCTGCTACCGTAGGCACCGATACCGGCAGCGCATGCGGAGGCTACAAATGAACAAGGATCCGCAGCTAGGGCTTCAATGAGAAGGAGAAGTCGCGCCAAGGCGACAGAAGGAGCAAACGAGAAGGCACCGTGAGACAAGGAGGAAAGAAAAGATAGGAATTCACCAGGAACCAAGGAGGAGAGAAGATAATGAAGACAAGAGACGCGAGGAGAGTCACGACTCCAGAAAAGAATATGATGAGATGACAAGGAAACTAGAAAGGCTTGAGAGAGAAAAAGCTGTGTTTTAAGGCCGAATGGAGCCACAGGGAAGCGCTCTAAGGAGCAGCCCGTTTTCTGAAGAGATCGAAGTTGAGATCTTGGGACAGGGAGATAAGATCCCTGAATTAAAAACCTACGATGGGAAAACTGATCCCCATGATCATCTGTTTCACCTGGACAGGAAACTGTCCTTATATGTTTTCAAAAAGAATATGCAGGCGAGGATATTCGCAACCACCCTGACTGGGGTGGCGATGGATTGGTTTACTCGAATCGCGCCAGGATCGATCAAAGCCTACAAGCAGCTGAGGGCAATGTTCAAGGATCAATTCTCAAGCCAAGCCAGATTGGTTTTGGATCACTACCACCTCTACGCAATGAAGCAGGGGACCGACGAAAGATTGAAGGACTTCATGAGACATTTCAACGCGGAACTGTTAAGGGTAGATAGCCCGCGTGGAGAAATGGTGATGAGTATTCTCTTCCAAGCAACTAATAATACCATGTTTGGTGGGGATCTGATCAGGCGCAAACCCACCACCATTGAAGCAATTAACAAGATGGCACAGGAAGTGATTCACTTGGAAGAAATGATGGCGACTAAAGAGCCCAGTGGCCTGCCCCCCTAAAGAGAAGGAACGAGGAAGGGAATACCAAAATCGCAACAACAACAGGTATCGACACACCTCTCCCAAGAGGTACACGCCCCTGAATGCAAATATCATGACAGTATTCGGGACGACGAAAAAGAAGAGTTGGCTAAAAGAGCCCAGGCAAATGAAGGACTCCAAGGCAACGAGGTACTCTGCCCACTACTGCAAATACCACAATTAAAAAGGGCACAAAACCGAGCATTGCAAGGATCTCAAGGATGAGATTGAACGGTTGTTGAAGGATGGAAAACTAGTGGAGTTTGTCAAAAAGATGAAAGAACGGGACAATATCACGGATAGAGAGAGGACACCCTCTCCAATGAAGGACAAGCAAAAGATGATCGAACAGCCGTAGTCGTTCGATTATCCTAAAATCGAGAATGGCAATATCAAAAAATCCATGATAAATATGATATCGGGAGGTCCAGGGGGCGGATTACACGAACGCCCGAAAGAAAATTGCGAGGCTCGTCTTCTCGGATAAGTTCGTCAACATGGCAAGTATCCTAAGGATCGAGGAAATGCCACATGAAGAAATCATCTTCTCCACCGCAGACCTGCGAAAACTGAGCGCCAGGGCCGTTCAAACAGCAAACTTGGATTCGTCGTTGGTGATAACGGTGGATATAGCCAACTTCGGTGTCACGAAAATGCTGGTAGACCAAGGCAGCTCAGTAAACGTATTATTCAATTCTACTTTGGACAAGATGGGGCTGAATGGCGAGACTTTGGAACCGGTGAGAACTTCACTTAGTGGTTTTAGAGGCCCGGAGATTGTGCCTCGTGGAATGCTTGTGCTTCCTACCTCTTTAGGAACCGCGTAATTGTCTACATGCACTTCGCATACAACGGCATCCTAGGAAGGCATGCACTGAATGCGTTCCGAGCACTACCGTCAACTTACCATCAAATGGTGAAATTTCCTACTCCTACAGGTACATGGGAGGTGATCGGAGATCACATTGAAGGATAAAAATGCTATGTGAACTTGCTGCGATCACGACCACAACAGGAATAAGAGGCGATAGAGGCATTGGCCCCCATACAGATGGAGCACATTGACTAAGGAGCTCCGATTTAATTTTTGCAAGTTTTTGGTACCCTGAATATTTTAAACAATGATTATTCGTCCCCTCAACCATGACAAGCTTGAGGGGCAAATGTGTAATAACTTAAAATAGGGACACTGAAGACTTGAGCCGGAGGGCTACATTGGGAAACATAGTAGGTCGAGCTATTAAATTAAGCTCCACCCTACTCCCGTTATTCGGATTCGTCTCCAAAGAGACATATTTGGTCAAACTATCGAAAGCCACTTAAAATTGCGCAATCACTCTTATCTAATATATAACGTTGTCGAATACAACTTAAAAAGAGACAGAGACTCTGTCTCAAACGGCATGAGATACCGCAACTCCCTTAATAAATAAAAAGGGATGGAGACTCTGTCTAAAACGGCACGAGATACCGCAACTCCCTTAATAAATAAAAAGGGGCGGGGACTCTGTCTAAAATGGCACGAGATACCGCAACTCCCTTAATAACTAAAAAGGGACGGAGACTCTGTCTATAATGGCACGAGATATCGCAACTCCCTTAATAAATAAAAAGGGACGGAGACTCTGTCTAAAACGGCACGAGATACCGCAACTCCCTTAAATAACTAAAAAGGGACGGAGACTCTGTCTAAAATGGCACGAGATACCGCCACTCCATAAGCACCTAAAAACAATGAAAGTTTTCCGTGATTGTGGAAGGATGCTCGAGTTGTCAAAATAAAGTAAAGAGCAACGATAGCAATTGAAAGAAAAGGCAACGATTACGAGCTTTTGATCAAGCAAACAAATCAAATAGTCATAAATGGCATCCATGCAATTAATAGAAATAGTTCAAACACATTTAAAGGCGACACAGCGCCACAAAAAACAGAAATCAAAATTGTTCATTACATAGCAAAATAAATACAAACGCCCCTAGGCATCAGCTTCATCTTCGTCCTCGGAGGAAGGATAATTGGCAGGCATCGAAGGCGGCGGCGAGAGCCCACGGAGGACAATGTTTTTGTCCTCAAGGAGCACAGCAAACTCATCTGGGGAGGAGGGCATATCATTCGCTCGAGGCGGCAGAATTTCTAGATCAGGCCCCAAAGTAAGATCCATCCACTCGGGTTTGAAGCCCCCTCGGACGTACTTAGTCTTGTAAAACTGATGGACAGTCAAGACCTTACGAGCCTCGCGGGCACACCTCCAAATGCTAATATCCTCAAAGGTTCTGCTCCGGAGAACGCCTCAACAATCTCCACATTTTGCTGAGCGGAAACCTATATATACGAAAAGGAAATTAACAAGGGAAAATAAAAGAATACAGAAATACAAGAGAAATTAATTATTCACCTCATTGAGGCCGCGGGAATAGCCAACTCCCGTGGCGTGCTGAGCTTTCTCTCTCTCAGCCGCAACCTCCTTCTCAAGTTCGGCAATCCTTTTCGCCAGCTCTCATTTGCTAGCTGAAAGGTTGGAGACTTGTGATTGAAGCTTTTCCGCAGCCTCCCTCGCCTCTTTCACCGCTTCCCTATCGACATTGACTCTTGCGGCGTAGTCCATGACCTTCTGTAAGGCCTTATCTTTCGACTCAAGAGAAGACCTTATGGCCTCCGAGTGTCCGCCATGGAACTCCGTAGTGCGTTGGGGCTGCCCGCTCGCAGACGCCTTATGAGTACGGATCATGGCTGCAAACATGGCATCCACTATTCCGCCACCCTATAGAGATAATAAAGCGAAAATTTAACATTTGGAAAACTGATACTACACCGCTATAATCGAGAGGGAACGTGTAATACCGCTGTCAGCATATGAAGCGTATTCCGCTCCACAAGTCTCCGCTCCTCCTCAAACACTGGATGCGGAACAACAAGGTTAGGAAATAGGACCTTCAGGGCCTCAATGGCCGCGTCTTCAGAAAGCTTGTACCCACCAACGTGGGCACATGGACCTTGGCTAGGGCCCGTTCCAGCATCCAACCCCTCTACAGGATGAGAGCCACTTCCAGCAGTAGGACCCGACGTCCGCGCAGTAGAGGGGATAATGCCCCAAGTCTGAGAATGAGTGTGATGGACCATTCTCCTCTTCGCTTGGGCAGCAGCCTCGATGTTATCGCCCATGCCACCCGTCATGCACTCTGAACCTCCCGCTTGGCTATAATCAGCGGCAGGCAGGGTATCGCGATTCCCTCCAAGAACATCCTCATAGAGGTTAGTTTGGGAATCAGCTGGGACAGGAGCCGAAGGCTCGGCAGCGACTCTATTTCCCTTGCTTTTCTTCTTCTTCGGAGGCAGAATCTCGCGAGCGGTAGTCATGTGGGAGATTGCTTGCTCAACATCAATGGCTTGATTCATGCGGGCGTGCCGATCCATGATAAAATTAACTGCAAGAATATCACACTAATCAGAATTGTAATAATATAAACACAAAATACAAGGTCATCTCAAGCGTAAAGTTATACCAAGTGTCATTCTCCCAGTATACGGAACCGGGGATAGACCAGCTAAAGACAAAACGTGATTTTCTACCAATTTTTTAACGTCAAACTGGTAATCGCGCACCAAATTTGGAATAAAATTATAATCCCACGAGGTCGCGGCAACGGCAGGAGGTATCGCAACCCTGCTGCCCGTAAACCAATTGCGGCGATAAGTTCTAAACTCGTCTTCATAGCTCTCTTTAATATAGAAATAGCGTTTTTTCCAATTCTTTCCGTAACCAGTAGCTTCGCCATTT
Organism: Linaria vulgaris; assembly: GCA_948329865.1. Classification (NCBI taxonomy): domain Eukaryota; kingdom Viridiplantae; phylum Streptophyta; class Magnoliopsida; order Lamiales; family Plantaginaceae; genus Linaria; species Linaria vulgaris. The sequence continues at coordinate 88,493,668 of OX415251.1, read as the reverse complement.
AAAAATTTACGATGCCTTTGCGCCTTCACGTGATAAAACCCCTCCTCCCTCCTAGCGACCTCGAAGAGAGCCCATAACTCATTTGGACTTTGAGGCTCCCGTAACGCCTTCAGCACGATTATAAAGCCCATCACGTGGCCATACGAATTCGGTGTAAGTTGCCCTGGTACAAGGTCGATAGACCTCATGAGCATCTTTAGCTCTACCAGAATGGGGAATCGTAGCCCATTCAGAAGCTGGCCTACGAAAACTGTCAGATGCCCCGGCGGCAAAGTATGCATGCGGTCATTTGGACCGGGAAGAACTATCCTATAGTTATTCGGTATATCAAACTTCTCGCGAAGCTGCTTGCGACTATGCTACAGACGTGACACATACATATCATATGCCATCCCTGGTACCTCGGCATAATCAAACTCCCGATTGATATTTTCTGCATCCTCGTCGGCCTCGCTAGAGGCTCGATTATCCTCTGATGACGATGATTTTAAATCATCATCTTCACTTTGAGCCGCCACTCTTTCAACGTTAGCACCGAGATTATTACCCGCATGTGAACCGACAGAATCTATATCAATTGGCTTGTTATCAACTTCTAGGGCTATATTCGAACCCGCATGAGCACTAGAAGGGCCCACCATGGAGTTCATCGAACCAGAGCTCGAGCCGCTACTCGACTCACTCCCAGAAGTTGACTCAGAACTCACCATCGTGGTCGAGAAAGAACTAAAATAAAATTTAAAAAAAAAAGAAAAAGAAAAAGCTGACTATGCGCGAATACGTCACTCTTAGCTCCTGCAACGCTAGACATATCTAAAACGACTACTTACTAAGCAATTATAAGTAAACACCTCACAATCAAGGGCGTAGCAAATTACCTTGATTGGATGCGCAAGAGCAGCAACGATTGTTCAAATGATTTGCCTGAAGAAAGAAGCAAACAAAGCAATGTTAAAATTGCAGGGCAAAAAACTGCATATTATGATAAAACGGAGAAAAGTTCCTAAGGCATTAGATCGAACGCTTCTGGTTCGATGCATCAAGCATCGAACATGAGACGTTCGATCCAACCCGCATCGAACAATGCCTGTTCGATGTTACTTATGTTTGTGGGTAAGTTTGCCAGAAGAGAAATGAACCTCTCAGCAACCATTTCCTCTTTTTTATAGGCAGTGAGGAGGCCCATCAGGCCCGTTGAAAAGAGCATTGAATCGCCCCGATTCGACGTGCAGTTCAAGCATTGAACGCCTCTGGTTCGATCCACAATCATTTCGGGAGATGCGCATCGAACTATCACCGTACGATGCGTTTGAACATCGAACACATCACGTTCGATTAGCAACTTTAACTTTGACAAGGAAATTTGTGAACTCATATAATGGGATCCGCTCAGAATAAACCTATGATTAAGAATATCTCAAACCAGTACAAAAAACCTACCAAGGTTGCGCGCATCTGACCGTATCCTAGTCGGGGGCATGATTTTCAAAATACGAAAATAGCGGCCGACAAGTCGCGGGCATATTTCATAAGTTTGGAAACCGCTCTCTGATCGACACCATCTCCCAAACTGGGGGGACTATGTGATGGGGATATTTTAGGATTGGCCCAATACCATATATTGGGCTGGCCCAGCGGAACCAGTCCGCTAAATAGTACATCGAACAGAGTCTGTTCGATGCGGAATGAGCATCGAACCGCTTCCGTTCGATGCACTTTCCCAACTGCAAATGAGGCTCGCGGTACGGGTATTATGAATACCCCGTCCCCTTGCATTCTCGTGACGCATTCAAGACTCACTCGAACCTAACCAACATCAAACACTGAGCATTCGGTACATCCTTAGATCGAATTCAGAGCGTTCGATACAGAACCATATCGAAGACACATTGTTCGATACTCTACACTACATTGAATGCCACATGTTCGACTTACTTCAATTCGACACGTGACCACTACAGTTCCATTATTATCGAACAACCTAGGTTCGATACGTCAACATCGAACGCCACATGTTCGACACACAACTTAGACTAGAAATCTTTTTGTAATATCCAGTAAGCTTGTATTTAGGGGTGGGGGTGGGATAGGTACCCAGAAAATGGGTACCCGCATATTTGTGGGTAGGAAAAAATGCTACCCATTTTCTATCCCACTTATTTGGGAACCCACCAAATGGGTTCCCAAATATTCTGGGTACCCAATTGGGTACCCAGAAATTTTCAGTAACTAGGGAGAACCAAAAATACCTTCTGTAAATTTCTGGGAACCCAAATTTTTGGGTACCTAGAAATTTACAGATTGCATTTTTTTCTCTTCCACTCATGGCAGTGAATTTTTTCATGCAATTCATTACTTTATGTGCCCCTAAAATACCATACGAGCCATTCACGAATACAATTCGTCATCACCATCCAATCAAAACATATAAGTTAACACGATATCACCAATACACCATCATCACATAATAATACATCACACACCACAAGTTCAACTTTAAGTCATAGTTAACAACTAAATAGACATAGACACATAGTTCATAAACAAAACAAACCCAAATTTAAAAAAAAAAAACAAGATTCAACTAATACAAGAAATAACAAGTGTGTGAGAGTGACAAGTGACAGAGATGGCGGGCTAATGTTCTTTGTTAGGGTTGAGAGTGAGATGAGATCTGATTTATTTTGGGTATTAAGTAATTTATGTATTTGCAACATGAGTCCAACATATTATATTATGTCAATTCAACCTTATATATATTTATTTTATTATTATTTAGTCTGGGTACCCATTTCCCGCGGGTATCCAAGATGATTCCCAAATCTTGTCCCATTTATTTGGGTTGGGAAGTGGGAATTCCCAATTTTCCCAATTTGGCGATTTGGGAATTCCCAATTGGGAAATACCCGTTGGGTATGGGATAGGTACCCAATTTCCCATACCCACCCCCACCCCTACTTGTATTAGGTGTTCCGGACTAAGCTAGTTCGATTATCTATTGATTAGCATTATTTTGGCTATTTGTATCTTAATTGTATCATTTACGGTGTTTTATTACCTAGATGAAATAAGACCAAAATATATAGTTTGTGACAAGAGTTTTCCAATTGTGGCCACTTTCTTTTGATCATAGAAACGAAAATACTTATTGGGTGTAAGTGTAATTATCTCTTTGATCGAAAAATGGCACAAACTTAGAAAAACAAAGTGGAATAAGAGAACATGAACCATAAGAGGGAAAATCTTATCTGGAGATTGCGTGAGTTTTGTTGAGGGTGGTGAAGAGGGAGGGTCCAATAGCATGTGGTCATTGGATACTTTTGCGATTTGTCCATTATATATATTTATCATTTCTAGTACGATAGATCTCGTATGTTCTATCATCTCTGGCATTGTCGGGTCAACTAATTTTTGCCACTCGACCTCAAAATTCTGCCAATGGACATGCCGACATGGTAACTCGAAAATTACTTGATAACTTTTTTTTTTGAAAAAAAAAAAGAAATTCTTACATATTTATGATCGAGATACTAGTAAACAATCACACCAAGAAACTTGTGGTTACAATAATATAGTGTTCTTAACTTCTTAGACAGATCTTCTCAGGAAAAAAATTGTAAAAAGCTTAATTTATAGACCTGATATGATTTTACTATTCATATTTTCCTGTGCACCTTAACCAAGAAAAACAACCATAAAAACACGACGACCTAATAGAAAATAAAATCACATTCCATGAGAAAGAGGCAAAACGGACCAATGTAAAATGGAAATTATAAAAAATATAAGACCCTACTTTTTTTATTGTTTTTATCGTAAAAAACAAGACCCCGTTTATAAAACACTTTGTATCTTGTAGTTCTATAAACAATAAAATCCCTTGTAATTCAAAGGATGAAGGGATTTAAAACCCGTTGAATTCCATTCAACATTGTTAAGGAACGGCTTTGAACTTCTGTAAATTAATAATCTTCGTTGTTTTTTCGAATAATGTCTCTTAAGACAGAAATATGAACAAGCTCGAATTTTTACATGATGTAAGAGTCTACATATGCAATACCGGTTCGAGTATATCGCAGTCAAATATTCGTTAAGGACTTTTACAAAAGGAAAATTAATTTTTTGCTGATTACGTACAACCATGCTGATTTTTATTTTGCATTAGTTTTTTTAATCTATTCGTCATAATAAATGAGATGTCACTATCTCTACTTGGATAGTAGGTAATGGCGTTACCCCTCTTTCTTATTCGGCAATAACAGTTCAACGTGGGTTAAGTTAGAACTTAGAAAACATTTAAGTAGTTAAAAATGTACGCTAGAGAACTAATATAAGTGGGTCCACATATATGGACCGTGGTCCATAACTGGTCAAAATCTTAGTAAGCCAAACACAATTTGATCTAATATTTGATTGTTTTACTTTCTTCACACCAACAGTCAAACAAAGGAAATGGACCATAGGTAGGCGTCACAATCATTCCATTTATTGGGAAATTGGCGGACCTTTTTATAATTATATGTTCTTAAACACGCATATAATCTTTTTAACAGTTTAGTCTATGGTGGGGTACCACTGCACCCCTGTTTGGATGATGACATGTGTCAATGGCCGCACATATTTGCTTTGACAAGCTTTTATTTTCAAAAAATTTCAATTCTAGCCCAAAAGTTTTATATTCATTTCATTTTATGACCGCGAAGCATAAATGGTATCAGAGCCAGGTTTTATTTATTTAATGGAAACTTTTATTACAAAATTATAATTTACTCTAAGAGAAGAGTATTTACAAACATGAATTATCCGGACATGGATGAAATTTGGTTTCCACAAGTTCAGTTCTCTTTTAGAGGACAAAAAACTACGAGCATAAAGTATTTTATTTATATTTTAAATCAATGCCTTGGAATGCACGAGAATTACATAAAACGTCACGAGGTTATATGTTGCGACCTAGAACAAGAAACTTGCATCATGAATAAAGCTAGGTTTGAAAGAGTCAAGCAAATAAAACTTAGCCTTAAAAAGGCCAACAAGCAAAGTGCGATACTAAGCTTATAATGCCTGGTATTACTCTTGAACACGAGCTCGATCTTTTGATGCAAAAGCTTGAGGACCTGGCCAGACAAAGACCGATCAACATCCACAGCGTCCGAGCCAAGTACGCGGCGGTTAATGGTCTTACGACGGAGATCGGAAGGATTAAGAGATTGATCATCGAAAGAAACAATAGATGAGCGATTTGGCGTTGCCAAACTTCAACGAGCTCGAGACCAATAGCACCAAGCTATCCCAAGATCTCAGAGAAATCCAGAAAACAGTTCAAACATATGGTAACCGTCTATACCATATGCCCGAGCAACTTCAAGAACTCCAAGACAAGCTTGAAACCATGTCTAGGCGTAAAAAAGAGGTCTTAGAGAATCTGCAAGATGTCCAGCGGAGAATGAAGAATTTGGAATCACAACCCAGTTCTTCAGGAAGAAAGCGAGGAGGATGGTAATTGACCGAGGGAGAAAAGCTGAGAGCCTTATTGAGAGGAGAGTCAGTTCCTCAAAAGAAGCCATGACAGCCCGTATTCAGCTCGACGAAGTTGACTTTGGGAACCTGCAGGATCTAAACGACCTTGCAGAATCATTCGCCGGATTAAATCTGGTGAATCTGAAAACTCAGCAAGTGACTCAATATGCAGAGTCATCCAGTCATGCTCCACCGGCGATACCAGAGAATAGCGGAGTGAGCAATCCCCCTCAGCAAGATGAGCACATGCCACACCAAGGAGATTTTGTTCCTGGAGGGAATCTACATCCAGATTTCATAAAACCAGGCATAACCAGATCTCGAAGAAGGCCATACATAAAGGAAACACCATATGTCAAGTCCCAGCTCGACCCGATACACCAGTACGGGTTAATGCTCAATCTTGATACCCTTGATTTCAAAAACAGGGAGCTTTTGATTGACGATTGGGCCTCGGCAATGAGGATTGCAGCAGGAACCCTTGATCTCAACAAGGAAGCATTCATATTACTACTTAATATGAGTTTGGAAGGGTCAGTCAAGATCGCCTGGGAACAAACGGACCAAGGAACCAAAGAAGATATGGCGGCAGGAGAATCTATGACGAATATCGTAGATAAAATGGCAAAAGTATTTAAGATACTTTTCATTGGAATTGGTTACTCTGAGGATTCAGAAGGAAACTTTGGAGGAGGCCGAGAGCAAGCTAGGAGATATGAACGAGCTTTGTATAGTCTTGAGTTACACGATATATGTAACATAGACTTATACATAAAACTCTTCACCGAGTACAAGTGGAAGTCGAAGGTGAGTGATGATACGACCATCCCACTGTTCTTCTCCAAAATCCCAAGTCCATGGAGGGAAATGCTGATAAAAGAATACGAACTGCCCCAAGGTATCGATACCGTGGCAAGACGAATGTCTTTCCTTAAAAGCAAACTTGTCAAATGGTGCCAAAAGGCAGCTGAGCTAAAGAATTACAAGAGGCTGCGAAGAGTTAACAAGAATGTTACTCTTTGTTGCGAAAACAACGACATTCCAACAATTGTCGGAGAAACCAGAGAGCATAAGAAAAGAAAGAAATACCCTTGTGCCAGAGAAGAAAGACGGGGCAAAGAAAGATCTTCATGGAAACCCAGGAGGTTTTGGTCCAAATAAAGGGCCCGAAGTTACAAATCAGGACATCGTTCAGGGCCAAACCGAGGACGACCAGCCACAAGCCGGGATAGATCCAACAGGATATCTACCAAGAGAACTTTCAGAAGGGCACACACCAGAACCAATGAAAGTTTTAAGGATTGCAATTGTTGGACATGTGGCGCTCCAGGCCACATCTCTACCGATTGTCCGCAAAACCAAAACCGAGGAGTCAAACGGTTCGAGGTGACACCAGAAATCGAGAAAGCCATTTACTATCAAGATCTTATTCAAGTATATCGGTTCGAGGACATTCCCTTAGACGAAAGCATATACGAAGAAGAAGAATACAACGATGAGTCTTCTGAATCAGAATCATACTGAAGAAGAGGAAATCTTCCATCAGGAGACGCAAGAGGATATCTCGGGGTTTTTCTCTCAGACGAGTATATCACATAAAGCTCTGATGAGAATTATGAAAGAAGATCCAAAACTTCGCATTTATGACGGCTTCACAATCGGCAAAATGGAGAGAGCCTTGACGCAATTGAGTCTAAGGCAAATGAAGCATCATATCATTTACAAAGTCACGACGGGAGAGCTTGCAATCCCAATAGAGCTGACTAGTAATGTGATGGAGATGCAGTTGGTTCCCATGATGGAAATCAAAGAGGAACTAAACAGACTCAACAGGGAAGTTGCTCAGAAGGTGTCATGGATCCATATCGGAGCCATAAGAATCCTGCTTAAAGCAACGTTCAAATAAGGAGTCAATTCCCCGATCGACATTGCAGTCTTCGATAGAAGAATTCAAAATCTGAAAGATGCATGTCTAGGAGGAATCTCCGGCAACTTATTCGCAGGAAAGGTGGCGATGTTTATCTATCCAAAGATTTAGACCATACTCTATTACATATAGCATCTCATACGCACTCTCTAATACCCATCATTCTGAGGTATTTCAGAGAAAAGAGTTCGTTGAGATCCCAGAAATATTCGAGAAGGTTGCCCAAGCAGTCAAACCAGAAATCTCTGATCTGCCCCACATCCAAGAAATGGACATGATTATCAGAGATCAGCCAGTGCTAAATCAGACAGCTAGTCACATGTTTGAGCAAAGACGAGCTTCGTTCAGTGAAAACCGGATGATGAGTTAAAGGACAAGTCAAAGAATGGGGAAAAGACCTATTCTTGAAGCTATCACTGGACCAGGCCAGTTCATTACCGAAGGAGAGCTTTAGTGTCCTGCAGGATGGAGTATAATTGAAGTAATTTTCGATATTACTCAGAAAGACAATACCTTTCCAAGCAATGCTTTTGCATTATCTCCAACAGCCTTTACCGGGAAGATATCAAGGACGTCTAAAATTGGGAGATATGGATTTCACAATACAAGGAATTGCGGGAAGATTAACCGAGAATTTAATACTCGAACTAGAATTCCTCGAGGCAGATAAACCTTGGGAGAGGATATAGGACGGAATGGAATTCATAGTGGAAGGAAAAAGATACTGAATTAAATGACCACTAGTCCATTCTCCATATACATCTCAGTTGGGATGTTATATGAAAAGTACATGGCATATTGTTTATCTGTTATACCCATTGGGACGCCTTTGTGAAGTTGGGCCCAGGGATTGAGACGGTTTACTGCTGCGCAGCAAAGGTTGTCAGTTTAAGTAAATTCGCTCGATACTCATTTATCTAGGCACCACTTGCAGTCAGCAGTTGGTTGTAATTGCGTGCTAGGTTGACATGTACTCAAGCATGTCTCTTGATCTATTTGCGAGGTCGCTCCTCGTTGGGAGGTACAAGGTAGTATACTGGATGAAAGAAGGTTGAATATGTTATATGAGATGCACGAGTTCATTATCTTGTTATTCGTTTGTTATTCTTTAACTTTCAGTTTTAATGTTTTCCCTTTCATGCCATATCAAATTTCACATTTTTGTTACATATATTACTGTTACTGAAAATCTCGCTAAGTCACCAAAGACTTACATCTCCTGTTATTTTCTCTGTCCATTCCTCAGAATAAACAATGCTTAGCAAGACGGCTGGAGCAAACTACTGTGGACGTGTGGGAGTTAAAATAAATCTAAAATGTGTGAAAATAAAAATAAATCTCTAATAATTGTGTGTTTTATTACGTATTCGATGTTTTGAGTTTCGTGTGGATTGTAATAATAAACTCTATGAATCTTGAAAGCTTCCTCTGTAATAAATAAGTTTGTATTTGGCTTTATTATGGTTCCATTTTAGTGAGCCTCTCCCATGTAGCGTTAAGGCTCGAATTGAAAATTTGCAAATCCTATTCGGAGATCTAAACGAGACTTTAGAGTTTGGGACCTCACAATAGTGGTATCAGAGTCGGTACATGTTTCTGAAAAAAATAAAATTTAATGTGCTCTAAAAAATATATATATATAATAATAAAAAAAATGACGTGTTAAAAGTATTATATGTCATTGTGAATTAAATCTTAGGTATCTTGGCGAAGATGGACGCACATAATAACTTGTACATAGATGGTCTACCATTGACAAATGGTCATCCTGAACCGTTATATGTTCGTAGAGATGACCCATCGCGCACACATCATTTTACTGGTGCAGGGCTCATTGGACACTATCCTGACCGGGTAGTTAAAGATCTAGAGGATGATCGAGATCGTATCTTACAGGAAAGGGACAAGACAAGATTTTCGGCATCTGAACTAAATCATCACCTGATTGAGATGTCCGTTGAAAACCAGGCACTATGTAGGGAGAATCACATTCTACACAGAGAATTAATGATGTATAGAGAATATCGTAACTCGTATATCACACACCTATAAGTTGAAAATAATAGAATGATAATCCATCAACAGATGATGCACGAATATGGTATGAGTCATTTAGACCAACTTGGGCAAAACCGAGCTGGAATATTTTGTGCTTTGAGCCCATTACCACTAGACCCAAATATTAAGGATTGGTAGATCCAAGAAATTAATATTATTGATGATATAATCTCACATGGGCATGGGACGGTTATGGAATGAGTAGAGCCATTCTCCATGAATGTTTTTCCTGCTAATTCTGTAAATGGGGTACCTAGGGAGGCTATGGATGGTAGTGGTATACCGCACATTCATGGCTCGACAGGGATACCCATAAATTCTGAAGAAGGACCAGAATAGGAGCCTGAGGAAGAGCCAGAAGAGGAACCAGAAGAGGAACCCGAGGAAGATCCCAACACTGGCTCTTAGAGAAACCTGACAAAAATGTGAACGCGTGAATGGCTCCACGGTCCTTATATACCTAAGAAGTGTGCTAGTACACGTAGTACTTATAAGTTATGTGCAATAATATATTTGTCTTACTGTTAGGGGTGCACATCGGCCGGTTCGGTCCGGTTCGGTTCGGTCACCGACTGGACCAATAAACCGAACTAGGCCTTTTTGATAGACCGAAACCGAACCGTATAGAATTCGGTTCGGTTCGGTTAAAATCGATTCGGTTCGGTCGGTTTTCGGTTCGACCGAAGTTTTTTTTTTTTTTTACTTTTAGCTACCTTTTATCTAGGAAAAGAAAAAAAAATTATTATTTTAACCTCTTTATTCAATATTGTTGTACAATGTATAATATTGATTATTGACCCCTATAATATTCAATATTATATCCATTATTATTATTTTTCCTAACTTTGAACAAACTACTTAGCTACCATTTTCCTAAAAAAGAAAAAAATCCAATATTGTAATCTCTTTATTCAATATTATTGTACAAAGTATAATATTGACCCCCAAATATATAATACGTCCCCGAAATTACAACACACCGTAAACTATAAACAAAAATAAATGATAAAAACTATTAAGAATTTATTTTTGTTCATTTATTTGTCATAACACGAGTCATGAAAGCTTGTGTATTTGTTTAACAAGAAGGCAAATTATTGCTTAAAAGATTTTTTTTAACAAGAATCCAATAATCTTCAATAAATACTTATCTAGTTATCTAGTTATTTTTTATATATAATTATAATGTTAATGTGTTGTTGAAATAATCCTACTAACAAACCATAAACAAAGGAACAAACCATAACAAAATTGCATAAACATTAAACACCTACTAAGTACTAACAAATATTAATCCATAGACAAAGTAACAAAGTAGCAAACCATTTAAAAAAAAATCGGTTTTCGGTTCGGTTCCCCGAAAAACCCGAAAACCAAAAATGTGCAAATCGGCCGACCAAAACCGAACCGTGTACAAAACGGTCTGGTTTTGGTTTGGCCGGTTCGGTTCGGTTCCGGTCGGTTCGGCCGAATCGACCGGAATCTGCAGACCCCTACTGTATGATGCCTAATAACTTAAACTCCCTTTGTAATATGTGACTTATTCGCAATTGTAAAATTATGTAAAATAAAGTGTTGTAATATTGTGAAATAAGAATCTTATTATTTATGCAAGAATATTTTGTGATCGGAACTTATATAAAATAAACGAATCTCATGTATAAATCTAATGTCGAATGACTAGCCTCGTTGGAAGGAACAACATGGGAGGAATAGGACGCTTGACGCCACAAAATAGCAACGACGAGTCCTCTGACTCCGACAACACCACCAATGGTGAAACAACTGAAACGCAAATGCATCCAGAGCCTGGCCAAACTGTTCCACCAATGTATGCAATGATGCAAAACCAACTTATGCAAATTGCTCAAGCAAATGCAGATAGGACAAATTCGAACTCAAAAGACCAACAATTTGAAAGTTTCATTCGCCTTCAACTGCCTAAGTTTTTAGGGGAGCCTGATGACCGCATAGCTGAATCTTGGATCGAAGAGATGGAAAAGATCTTTGATGTTACCAATTATACTGAAGAGAAGAAAGTCAATTTTGCCGCTTTTCGCCTCGAGGATGCTGCACGTTACTGGTGGCGCATATTAGATCAACGATGGAAGAATGATAGAACTCCACGCACTTGAAATAACTTTGTCAAAGAGTTCTACAGCAAGTATATTCCTCAAGTGGTGCGAACTCGTCGACATAAGTACTTCTTGAATTTAATCCAAGGATCGATGACTGTTTCTGAATATGAGACTAAATTTACTCGGTTTATTCAATACGCGTCACACTATCTGGGAGATGACGAGGGAAGGGTAAGAAAGTTTATTGAATGGGCTGGAATTAGAAATCCGTTGGGCAGTGATTTCAGTCGATTTAACTACATATGATGTGGCTGTAGAAAAAGCACTTCGCGTGGAAGCCGAGATAAAAGAACTTGTGAAGATTGAAAAGAGGGTAAAAAGAAACCGATCAAATGATGGAAAACCTCAAGGTGGAAGAAAATTTAGCTATCGTAATAAGCATCCCCGCAACAACCAAATCAAACCAATCAACTCAGCGCAACAAGCTCCATTGTCTCAGGCAAATGCATCTCCAAAAGGACCTTGCTTGTTCTGTGGAAATCCAAACCATAACGAGGCAGCGTGCTGGAAGAAGCATGGAAGATGCATTGCATGTGGTAGTGACCAACATCTTATCAAGGATTGTCCTAAAAGAACGAATTCGGCTCCAATTGTTCCATCGCAATCTGGGAAGCCAAAAATTCAAGCCCGTGCATACGCTCTAGAAGCAAAAGAAGAGGAGGTTGACCCAAATGCAGTAGTCGAAGGTAACATTCTAATACTCGACCAAGTCCGGAAATTTTTATATGATCCCGTAGCTACCCATTCATTTATTGCGTTATCTTTTGCTAAACGCTTATCTTTTCAAAGTGAGTGTTTACCATACCTAATTGAGATAAGCACACCAGTGGGTGCTAGTTTGGTAACTGGTATTATGTATAAAGAATGTCTGATCCTGATAAATGAGATTTAGTATCTCGGTAATCTAGTACAGTTTCCAATGTACAAGTACGATGTAATCTTATGAATGAATTGGTTGTACAAATACCGAGCTGAGGTAAATTGTTATACTAAAGAGATAAAGTTGGGTAAAACCGTTGCCTTGGATCATTCTCCAGAGCCCACTTCAATTTCTAGTATCTCATTTGTTGAAGCTAAAAGATTCATTCGGGCTGGGGCTTTTGGATTTGTAGCTTATCTAATAAATAAACTCAAAGATACAGATAAGCTAGAGAATGTACCGGTGGTTAAGGAATATCCAGAGGTATTCCCTGAAGAATTAGATTCCCTCCTTCCTGATCGAGAGATAGAGTTCGTTATTGAGTTACTTCAGAATACCACACCTATTTCAAAAACTCCATACCGTATGGCCCCGACAGAATTAAAGGAGTTAAAAATCCAGTTGCAAGATCTTCTGAAACAAGGATTTATACGGCCGAGTACATCACCCTGGGATGCACGAGTCTTGTTTGTTTAAAAGAAAGATGGGACACTAAGACTGTGTATTGACTATCGCAGTCTTAATAGTGTTACCATAAAAAATAAATATCCTCTACCTCATATCGACGAGTTATTTGATCTATTACAAGGGTCACAAGTTTATTCCAAATTGGATCTGAGGTAAGGTTACTACTAATTAAAGATCCGAGAGGAGGATATCCCCAAGACTGCGTTCAACTCTAGATATGGTCACTTTGAGTTTGTCGTAATGCCGTTTGGGCTTATAAATGCTCTTGCAGCCTTAATGGATATGATGCATAGGATTTTTCGACCATATTCGGATAAATTTGTGGTTATCTTTATCGATGATATTTTACTATTCTCGAAGACTAAGGATGATCATGCACACCATTTAAGAATTGTGCTGGAGGTTTTGAAAGACAACAAGCTTTATGCCAAATTTAGTAAATGTGAGTTCTGGTTAGAACGAGTAGCTTTCTTGGGGCATGTGATATCTAAAAGATGAGTAGAAGTTGATCCTTCTAAGACTGAATCGATAATAAACTGGAAACAACTCGAAAATGTTACATAAATTCGTAGTTTTCTAGGTTTGGCAGGATACTATCGTAGATTTGTTAAGGATTTTTTAAAGATAGCCACACCACTCACCCAACTAACTCAAAAGAACCAACCTTTCCATTGGGATGAAAAGTGCGAGGCAAGCTTTGAAGATTTGAAAGTGAGATTTACCTAAGCACCAGTTTTAGCTCTCCTGAAGGCTCTAAAGGGTTTGTAATTTACACTGACGCATCTAAAGAGGGTTTAGGGTGTGTACTAATGCAAAATGGGAAAGTCATTACTTATGCGTCAAGAAAGCTGAAGCAAAATGAGCAAAACTACCCGAAGCATGATTTGGAACTAGGAGCAATTGTGTTTGCATTAGCAAAGTGGAGACACTACTTGTATGGGACAACTTTTGAGGTGTATACAGACCATAAAAGTTTGAAGTACATATTTACCCAAAAGGATCTGAATATGAGACAGCGACGACAGATGGAATTCCTAGAAGATTATGGTTGTTCCATCTTGTTTCACCCCGAGAAGGCCAATGTGGTAGCAGACGCTTTGAGTAGAAAAGTGAAGCTGGATCACTTGATGGTAAGGAAAGAAGATATTGTGATCCTATCACAAGCTCGCATAACAGGATTGATAATTGAACCAAAGTTCCAAATGGAGATTTTAAAAGCTCAACAAGAAGATAAAGAAATTGAAAAATATAAGTCTTTGATGGAATCAAAGAAAGACTCTGAATTCCATATCGGTCCTATGGGGTTGTTGATATACCAGAGTCGCATATGTGTACCCTATAAACTACGAACTCAATTACTAGAAGAAGCACATAAGTCCAAGTATACGGTCCATCTTGGAGGTACCAAGATGTGTCAAGATCTTAAAAGACATTTCTGGTAGAATAGACTAAAGAAAGATGTTGCAGACTTTGTAAAAAGGTGCATGACTTGCCAGTTAATCAGCGCCGAGCATCAACACCTAGTCGGGAAACTACAACCCCTTTTTATACCCGATTGGGAGTGGGAACACATCACTATGAACTTTGTAACTAGCCTTCCTACTCTTAGAGGAGGCTATGATAGTATTTGGGTTACTGTGGATAGACTCACCAAGTCAGCCCATTTCTTGCCAGTTGGGACCCATTATAAAGTGGAAGTATTGGCCGATCTCTATAAAAGAGAGATAATTAGACTGCATGGGATCCCAATAAGCATTGTGTCTGACAGGGATCCCAAGTTCACATCGCGATTATGGAAACAATTACAAGAGAGTCTTGGGACTAAGCTTAAATTTAGCACCGCGTCCCATCCTCAGACAGATGGACAATCTGAGCGCACAATTTGTTTCCTAGAAGACATGTTGTGGGCATGTGTACCTGACTTTAGCGGAGCCTGGAATAAACATCTACCTTTGGTAGAGTTTGCCTACAACAACAGTTACCAGACGTCTATCCAAATGGCCCCATATGAAGCTCTATATGGTAGAAAATGTAGATCACCAATTTATTGGGATTTGGATGAACGCCAAACTACTCCATATGGGCTTCATCGGCTTACGAGGCACGAGATTATACAAGACGCTATTGATAAAGTCCAACTAATCAAGCAGCGGATCAAGGCATCTCAAGATCGCCAGAAGATTTATGCCGACAAGTGAAGGAGAGACCTTGAGTTTGAGGTTGGAGATCATGTTTTCCTCAAACTATCACCTCGAAAAGAGTTTAAAAGAATTGGTAAAGGGGGAAAGTTAAGTTCACGCTATGTAGGACCCTTTGAGATCTCATAAAAGATTGGAAACTTAGCTTATCGATTGATACTTTCTCAAAATATAACAGTAATTCATGACGTGTTTTACGTATCTCAGTTGAAGAAGTATTATCCCGATGAATCTCATATAATTACTCCTGATGCTATTCAAATCGAGAGTGATTTGTCCTACGAGGAGAAACCCATCAAAATTCTTGATAAAAAGTTTCAAGAACTCCATAATCGAAAAATTCCAATTGTGAAGGTTCTATGGAGAAACCATCAAGTTGAAGAAGCTACCTGGGAGCCTGAGCAAGATATGCGAAAACATTACCCATACCTCTTCGAAGATTCATGTTAGAAATCTGGGGATCAGATTCCTTTTAGGAGGGGAGATTGTAACATCCTAAATTTTCCTAGTACACACACACACACACATATATATATATAAGAATATAAGTATTATATAGATACTTCTTAAAGAAAAGAAAAAAATAAATTATTTGGTTAATTGCCTTTAAGCCCTTCATCTTTTAAAAATCATTAGTTGGCCCCAAATGTTTTAAATATTGATTTAATCCTTTTAATTTAAATTTAGATAAAATAATAAAAACAAATAATTATTAAAATTAGATTTTTTTCTTCACTAGGGCCCCAAGAAGTAATGGTCGGGACATGAAGAACCATAATAGGCCCAAACATTAAAAGCTTGAATGAAAAAGTCTTCATAATAATAATTTCATATAATTAATAATAGGATATATTTGAATAAAATAATGTTACATCAAACTTGGCTGAAAGTTCTGTAAAAGCACAATAAAATACTTGAATATAATAATCTAAATAGTATCTAAGTAGTTGATGAGTTAATTACTTCAATCATATAAGTTTGCCTATAAATACAAGCATTTTTTCTTTGTAAAAATTCAACACCAAAATCCCCTAAGAGTTTGCATATGCTTTCTCCACCAAAGTTCTTCTATTTTTCATCCTCTACTCAAATAAAACATTTTCAGAAGTTCCTAAACTCAAAAATTGTGAGAAAAAACTCAAATTTTAATTCTTCCCCAAAATTCCAGTTTTACCCTTGAACTTGAAAGATATAAAAACAATATCAAGGCTTAAAATTTTGGAAAACTGCTTTATACACATCTTCCTAAATGTGTTTAGAACAAAAGCCCTCCAAAATATTTGGAATTGCAATTGATTAGAAGGGTTGATTAAAGGTAATTTTAAGTTTGCTGCAATTTTCAGCCCTAATAGCATATCTCTTTTGATTCTTCAAATTAATCTATGCATAATGATACTAATTTAAAATTGATCATACGTAATTAGTCAAGTCATGGGGATATGTTAAAACCCGTTTGTTATAAGTTTTAATCAAATATAGGTAATAATTATGATTTTTCTTTTAATCACATGTTGTAGGAAAAATATTCATACTTAATTTCTCCTTTATTCCAAATCAAGGTGTGAAATTGTGTTATGATCTAAGATATAACCTGGTTATATAAACTTGTTTTCAAGTTAATAATTAAGCTTCTCTTAAATTAGTTCTATGAAATTATATCTTTGTGACTCCTTATATATGTAACAATACGTATTGTTAACATGTAGTAAGCATAGGAAATTCTATAAATTATTAGTTATGAGTCTCATGTTAAATAAAAAGTTATTTATGTTATAATTAATAGGTAACCTTAAAATAAAATAAGTACGCCTAAATAGTTCACACATGGATTTTATTAAAAAAAACTAATTACTTTACGGTAAAATCGCGAGAACCGAGTTAAAATGTGATTATTTGTCCTATTTCTATTTCTTGACTTGGTTGTAATCAAGTATTAAAAATAAAGAGGACATATGAGAAAATATAACAAACTATAAAAGTTAATTATTTGATTTAAACTTTATAACACATTTAAATTTATTTAGGAGACGCCGCAGAATTTTCCGAACACGAAGTTACTGTCGTTGGTGAGATTTATAATACTTTTAAGCCATGTTTGGCACCCGGCCTGAGGAACTTGGACTAAGTACTTGTGATTATTGGCTCTAAATGGAGAACAACTGATTCTTTCAACAAAATCGTTTTCATTTATGATCTCATTTGGTAACCTAATCCTTTTGATTAATGTTGAATTATCCTTGGACCATGGATTTCATTTTTCATGATTACAATAATTTCTCCATTATGATAATCCACATGTTGGTTCTTGAACTGTGCAACGAGCAACGAACTATGTTTGGGACATGTAGCTCAAAAGCAACGAACACTGTCCGGGTTAGTAGCTTATTGTTTATCTGTTATACCCATTGGGACGACGCCTTTGGAAAGTTGGGCCCAGGGATTGAGACGGTTTACTGCTGGGCAGCAAGAGTTGTCGGTTTAAGTAAATTCGCTCGATACCCATTTATCTAGGCACCGCTTGCAGTCAGGAGTTGGATGTAACTGCGTGCTAGGTTGACATGTACTCAAGCATGTCTCTTGATCTATTTGCGAGGTCGCTCCTCGTTGGTAGGTACAAGGTTATATACTGGATGAAATAAGGTTGAATATGTTATATGAGATGCACGAGTTCATTATCTTGTTATTCATTTGTTATTCTTTAACTTTCAGTTCTAATGTTTTCCCTTTCATACCATATCAAATTTTATATATTTGTTACATCTATTATTATTACTGAAAATCTCACTAAGTCACCAAAGACTTACATCTCCTGTTATTTTCTCTGTCCATTCCTCAGAATAAGCAAGGCTTAGCAAGGCGGTTGGATCAAACTACTGTGGACGCGTGGGATTTAAAATAAATCTAAAGTGTGTGAAAATAAAAATAAATCTCTAATAATTGTGTGTTTTGTTACGTATTTGATGTTTTGAGTTTCGTGTGGATTGTAATAATAAACTCTATGAATCTTGAAAGCTTCCGCTGTAATAAATAAGTTTGTATTTGCCTATTTGGCTTTATTATGGTTCCATTTTAGTGAGCCTCTCCGAGGTAGCGTTAAGGTTCGAATTGGAAATTTGCAAATCCTATTCGAAGACCAAAACGAGACTTTAGAGTTTGGGACCTCACATTTCTTCTCCTCCAAGTCCACTGCATATGTGTCTCCATTATAACTTTGCACTGAGTAATTAGTATCATGAGACTTCACTGGCCTACATAACTTGACATGAATATGTGATAATTGCCAAATAATTTTCCTTATCTTAGGACACCATTCGCTCTTCAATTTTGCCTTAGCTCCGTCTCTGTTCTTCTGATGCCTTATCATGATATACTGCATAATCCATTCTAGCAATAATAGAAAAGGCATCTTCCTTGCATCCAATATACATGAATTGAAAGTCCCACATCCATTGTTGAGCATAATGTAACATTTAAGTTTTGGATCAAAATGTGACCTACTCCAATGCTAAAGTGGCTAATCCTCTAACCATTTATGGGCCTGTGGACTTAGGACTTTAAGGGCTTCTATTTTTGCCTCCCACTCATTCATAGTAGTAGCTCTGGCTGCCTTTCATAGAGCATCCTTCAATGCATATCCTGTGAAACTAGCTCTCCTGAAATTACCATGGAGATGTCTCATACATAATATGTGGACTGAACCTGGAAACACAAGCTTGAAAGCTTGCAATAATCCCTTTTGTTTGTCAGACATGAATGTCCACCTGTCATTCCTTGTAATGTGCAACCACATATATATATATATATCCTATCAACCATAACCCAGTCAAATGGATATATGTTGTTGTTAGCATCAATGCCAACAACAGTCAAGAGAATACCCTTGTGTGGGCCCTTTAAATGGGCACCATCAACCCCAATTATTCTTCTGCATTCATATAAAAACCCTTGTCTCAAAGAGGCCAGACACATATATATCCTATCAAACTTGTTCTCTCATGTTTGATTGTTTGCTGTTAATAGAACAATTGATCCAGGGTTAGATCTCTCAACCTCTGCCTTGAAGTCCCAAAGTGCAACATATTGCTCAATGGAGGTGCCATCCAACATTGCTAGTGAAAGAATCTTGGCCCTGTATGTCTGATGAATGGAAACATTTACACCATCTACTTCAGTGTCTATGCTAAACCCTTAACACTTCTGTTAGGATCAGACTTCCAAAGATGAATATACTTCTTTGCTAGGAAACTTGACTTCATATTCCTTGATTTTTTGACAGCAGGGAAACCATGCTTGAACTTGTAACTGTTGATTCTAAAAGTGGATTTCTCACCTTTAATCTTCCTCGTATTCAACCTCCACTTGCACCTTCTGTCATCACACTTTGCATACATCCTAGTTCTGTCATTCCTGAAAATGTGGACTGATCTTTGTTGATTGATGGCATCTGCATGAATAGCATCCCTCAATATAGACTTGGTAGTGAACCTCATTCCAAGTTCCAAATTAGGATTGAAAATGTCCTTGATATCAAAGTGTATCCCTGTCTTTACTTGTCTTTCTTCATCACTTCCACACTCACTTTCCAGCTCATTAGCAGACAATAACAAATTCTCTGACCCTTCATTTGACAATGTTTCATATGGAGCATCAATATCTTCTGTCTCAGCAACAAAGTTGTTGTTCCTTTGTACATTAGCAGGAACATCTCCTCCAGCAACTAAGGTACCTCCATTATCAGCTCCATTATGTCTTTTCTTTTGCTAGAAGATCTCTTCCTTGGCTTAACATTCTTTTGACCAACTCTGTATTAGGCTTCAAACAACATTCTCTCAACAGCACTCTCATTAACATCCTGTCCCATTTCCATGTCTTCTTCCATACCACAATCACTATCACTAAAGTATTCCAGGTCACCTTCCTCACCCACCTCACCTGCCTCAGCTCCTTCATCAGCTATGCCATTATCTTCCTCCATTTTATTGTCTTCACCTTCAAACATTGATTGTTGTTCTGTATTTATCCTTCCTTCACAGTCTACAAATAACACCATTGTTCTATTCAACTGACAAGACATGAAGTGTGCTGTGATGCCATGACCTTTCTGGAGAAGAACATAACCAGATTGCTGCTTCACATATATGGCCTTCACAAGCAAAAACCAAAGATCTGAGCATAGAGCTCGAATGTCATTAAAGCTTATATCTGCAACAACCTTAACATTATCGTAACTGTCCAATATGCCCTCACCATTTACATTTCCACCATACTGGAATTGTGTAGTAACATGCACGGGTCCACAATCTGTTGCATCCACATAGGAAATTTCATTACTCAATGCACGAAAGCTATACACTTCATACATCCATAAAACTAAATTAGGGTTTACAAAATTATGGTTCAACAATTGGGGGTTTCTGAAATTAGGGTTTATTTGAAGCATACAATTATGGAATACGGCTACAAACGTATGTAGTAACAAGTATTTAACAAAGAATTAACCTTAGACTTACCATAATTCGGGATGGGTCATCGATTTTGTCGGATTTGCGTACTTTCACCTTCCTCAATCTACACGCATGCGCCATGTAAAGCAGCTGAAACTCCTGGAAAGGGGTCAAAATAGGTAAGGCAGCGGTCAACGAGTGCCACGTTTGATTTTCACGACGGTTTTGGGCGGAGGGTTGGTAATGGGACTAAAATCGCGTTTAATGTGCCAACTTACGAGACCAAAATCGAGGTCTACCACCTTATGAGACCAAATCGCGTAGAAGCCAACTTATGAGACAAAAACAGTTAAAATCCCATATTCATCTCATAAGTTTTGGTAACATTTAATATATTTTATTGTAAGAACAAAGCTGTATTTTGAACGTGTTAAAATTTTCAAAAGATCATCTTGTCCGAGACCTGGCAAGTCCATGCATTACAAATTATTATGTATACTTTATACGACTTTATCTAACTACAGAAAGTGACATCTAAAATTTCAATAATCAAATTTAAGATATTAATGTAGTTATTTAAAGTTCCTAAAATATTTAAAGCAATATGAAGGACCATATTTCTATTTATAGTATCATGTCCAATCAAAATTTATCAACTAAATACATGAACACCTATTGGTGACCACTTCTACTAATCGCAAGTATTCTTTGAATTTGAACCACGTCTCTTAATTATTAGTTAGTTAAAAGAAGAGGTAATGACAGTAACTCTAATTATTGCAGGCGGAAATATAATTTACCAATCGTAAGTCGTAACGCCAGTCACTTCAAACTTTAAGAAACAGCGGAGACTGAACTGGCCCCTACAACAGGACACTGAAATAAAGAGTACAAAAAATACAATTATTATTATTTTACACAATAGTACAAAATAAATAAATAAATAAATAAATATGTAGTGTACTGTTAATTACTTGCTTGTCTGATGCAGATACATTCATATCCCATTCCCATTTGCACCCACTATCCCATCCGCACCTTTCGCCACCGTCCCCTCCACCACCACTCCCAACTTGTCTCTCCACTTTATTCTCTCTCTCTCTCTGTTGTTAAATTTCTAAATTATTATTCTCATATTCTGTTTATTTTAGTTGGTGATTTGTATGTAACTCATACTTGTTGATGTGCGGTTTTGCTGGTCATTTGATTCGTTATGGCTATGGAAGCTGCTAGAGCTGGCGGTGAATCTCAAGCGTACTACGATTTTCGGCGAAACTCCTCCGTCGAGTGGGACCCGAAGGATTGGAAATGGGACGGAGATCTGTTCGTTGCTACTCCTCTCAACCAGAGCAGGAGCAGGCAGTTTTTTCCGCTTTCGACAACTGTTACCGGCGGTTCGTCCAACAGTAACAGTTCGTCGTCGTGCTCGGACGAGTTGAATCAGGCGAATAATAATAATAATACTAATTACAGAGAGTTGGAGAGGAAGAGGAGAGTTGTTGTTAATGTAGTTGAGGAATCAGGAGATGGTAATCTTTCTCTGAAGCTTGGTGGTGATCTGACGGCGGGGAAGAAGAGTAAGTTGGCGATTCCGTTGCCGAATCGCACGGTTTGTCAGGTACAGGATTGTGGTGCTGATCTGAGTAGAGCCAAGGATTATCATAAACGGCATAAGGTGTGTGAGGTGCATTCTAAGGCTACTAAGGCGCTCGTCGCGAATCAGATGCAGAGGTTCTGCCAGCAGTGTAGCAGGTTCATTTCCTTATTTGCTTGCTTGCTTTACTCTTATCTATGGTATTCCCTTTCAGTTAACTGGTTAATTTGGTAGAATTGAGTTTTAATATTGGGATGTTTTGATTAGAGTAGAAATAGTTTTTCCGTCTAGTCGAATTACTCGGGTTTCTTTTTTGTCTGTTGAAGAAGCTTTGTAAGTGATGCCTTCTGCTAGTTGCTTATAATTTGTGCTCACTGGCAGGTTTCATTCTTTGCAAGAGTTTGACGAAGGGAAGAGAAGTTGCCGCAGGCGTTTAGCTGGCCATAACAAGCGGAGGAGGAAGACACAGTCAGATAGTGTTGGTAATACCAGTCCTGTCAATGACAACCAGGCAAGCAATTATCTGTTGATGAGCATACTGAAGATACTCTCCAACATGCATTGTAAGTAAATGATGCTTTTCCCAGAGTACGGAACATATTAGAATTTATGCCACACGATTTGACTCTTTTGATTATTGTTGATGCCTTCAGTGGTGTATATGTCAATTCCAAATATGATTTACCTTCTTTGGATCCATGCTGTGCAGCCAACAAGACAAATCACTCAGATGATCAAGATCTCCTGGCTCATCTTCTGCAGAGTCTTGCAAGTCAAGGATCGGTCAAGTCGCAAGAATCGCAATACTTGTTGAATAATCTGCCTTCATTAGGAAACTCAGAGTTATTGACTGCTTTGCTCTCAAATGGCTCGCTTGGCCAGAGATCTAGACAGCAGCAGTATACAACTGCAGGTGAAGAAATGCCGAAAAGGGACAGCGGGATACAAGGAATTGCATCTCAAAGGTCCGAAGTTATACCGCCCATCCAAGCCAGTTCTCAAATTTATACTCAAGACAGGGAGACTTGTGGTGGAAGGAGCAAACTGAATAATTTTGATCTGAATGATGTTTATGTTGACTCTGATGATGGCATGGACGATATAGAAAGATCAACTGTTCCCTTGGGTCTAGAGACTGTGTCAGTTGAGGGTCCTTCGTGGGTACACCAAGAATCTCATTTGTCAAGTCCTCCGCAGACAAGTGGAAATTCAGATTCGGCATCTGCACCATCACCATCCAGTTCCAGTGGTGATACTCAGGTATATTAAGTTACCCTTTTTAACTCTTTATGGAGGAATGCACCCATTGGTTGATATCATGTTTGAATTGGCTGCATTATCGAAAGCTAAATAACACTCCTAAAACTCATCAGTTTAGTGCAAGAAAAATCCAATCTGAGTCCTTTCTTTGGAAGTCTCCACCAGATGATTTTCTTTACTTGAATTTTACATTCTATTGTATTTATTTTTCCATTTGGTTTATGTCACTGTAGAGCCGCACAGATCGCATAGTTTTCAAGCTATTCGGGAAAGAACCAAGTGATTTTCCCAATCTTTTACGAGCCCAGGTGCTTTTTTGAGCCCCTTGTTTGATGATCTCACCATCTCCTGTATGAGCAGAATTCTACCCTCTTCTCTTTAACCCCTTAAGCTCACTAATTCTTTTTGATGAATTTTGAATGTCCAGATTTTTGATTGGTTATCTCACAGTCCTACTGACATAGAGAGCTACATTAGGCCAGGTTGTGTTATTTTGACCATATACCTTCGTCAATCCGAGTCCGCTTGGGAGGAGGTATGCTTTTGAGCACTGATTATTTGAAAAATGGTTATCAAAACCACGGAATCGCCTGTAATTGTCAAAGTCTGATTGTTTTTTACAGCTCTGTTGTGAACTGAGCTCCAGTCTCAGCAAGCTACTGGATTTCTCTGATGATGTCAATTTCTGGAGTGATGGATGGATCTGTATCAGAGTGCAGAATCAAACTGCATTTGTCTATAACGGTGTGATTCTAAAGTGTTCCTATTAGAATCTCTCTCATATTATCTGCAGATTATAAACTCAATCATTCTGTGTATAAGGACATGTATCATTTAGACATGTTTGGCGATGCAGGTCGGGTGGTTGTAGATACAACTTTGCCTTATAGGACTGATAACTACAGTACACTTCTGAGTGTCAAACCTATTGCCGTGACATCATCGGTGGGAGCTCAATTTGTTGTCAAAGGCTCTAATATAGTACGACCTTCAACAAGGTATTCATCATTTTACATGTGATTAAGTATACTCTTCTTATATATTATGTATTTCATGCAAACAGTATTCATTCGCATCTCCGAAGCATAGTAGATTTCTTCAAGTGTTTCTGTATTTTGAAATAAAGAGCCATAGCTGAAAACAGCACTAATAAGTTAATAATAAACCAATCATCTGCTTGTCAGGCTACTCTGTGCGCTGGAAGGAAATTATTTGGAAGCTAGTAACCAGTCAATAGAGCTTGTTGATGGCCCCGAGGGGCATGAAATTCAATGCGTTAACTTTTCCTGTACGATCCCTGAAGTCACGGGAAGGGGTTTTATTGAGGTGACGATATTTTCTGCTTATACTGATATGTTCATCTTAAAAGACATTTTTTTTTTGTTTTTCATATTGTGCATCAAGTAAGGTGATCATCATGAGGCAGGAATATTGTTACATTATTATTGCTTCTAATTTGTTTGTGGGTGCTAGCATTGACCAGCAATGTTTGGCTTAGGGAAATTGATTCCTTTTAGGGCACTAGAGGAGATCTGCCCAATGGCCTTGGTATGTTACAAGGGCATCATTATGTTAACCTTTTTTTCTATATTATTCAGGTCGATGATCAGGCTCTCGGTAGCAGCTTCTTTCCCTTCATAGTTGCCGAGGATGAAGTTTGTACTGAACTCCGTATGCTAGAAAAAGATATTGAATTGACAGAGATAAATAAATTACAGCAAGGAAGACCTGATACTGGAAACCAAGCTATGGAATTTATAAACGAGATGGGATGGCTTCTCCATAAATTTCAGTTAAAGTCCAGACTTGAGCAAGAAGATTCTAACTTGGCCTTTTTCTCCTCTGAGCGGTTCAAGTATCTTGTGGAGTTTTCCATGGATCGTGAATGGTGTGCTGTTGTAAAGAAACTCCTGAACATTCTTTTCCATGGGATAGTGAATGGTAGAGAACAACCTTTCTTGAAGTTAACCCTGTCGGAAATGGGTCTACTCCACCGGGCAGTGCGTAGAAATTCACGATCTCTGGTAGAAATGCTATTAAGATATGTCCCTGAAAAAGTGACGGATGACCTAAGTTTGGAATTCAAAACCCTCGTCGAGAATGACAAGAGTTTCTTGTTTAGACCCGATATTGCAGGACCTGGAGGTCTCACACCTCTTCATGTAGCAGCTGGTACGGATGGATCTGAAGACATATTGGACGCATTGACCGATGATCCCGGAAAGGTAAACCCTTATCTTCTTCTCTCCAAATCCGACCAATTTATTCAGCCTGTGAAACTGCCAGTTCACTAGTATAATTTTACTGGAAGTCAATATATCAGATCTATTATGTTTTAACATATTTGTTTCATGATCTTATACAGCTCTAAATTGTTAAGTCTTGATAGGCCTAAGGGCGATCCAGTCAAATGTGTTTTTTCTTTGCTCCAAATAACTTCTTACCAAGTTATGTAATAGAGTTTCAATGGACATATGTCACCACTAAATTTTCTTTTTATTATCTCTAATGCCTTAGGCTATCGTATAATTTAGGTAGTAAAGGTGGTGGTCAATTGTAGTAAAAAACTTTTAGCAAGTCTTTTGGAATAGTCCTGCGATCGGGTATATGATATATGCGTGGTGTACTGGTTTAGATCAAATCTAGGAATTATTATACTGGCACCTCTCGAGGTTTGGTCTAACTATAGAAACCCTTTCCTGTTACAAGAATTACATGTACACCCATTGAAAATTGAAAATTATATTATAGATATGTTGAGGTTCAAATAATTATCACACCCATGAAATTTGAAAAATATTACAAATTGATCGGCATTATTTTTACATGCATCGGTATAGTTCTTCAAGAAGTATGGGAAGTTTCTGTTATCAGGACCGACTTTATGGGAAGGATGCATGCTTGTATATATATGATAATACCTTAAACTTAGGTGTATCATTTACGAGGACAGAACAACTTAGCTCGAGAGGATTGAAGCTGACCAACCTTATCATGTATTCTGTTTGAATGTGTCCAGTACCTGAGCCTCAAAGCTTTCATGTCTTTCTCAGGTGGGAATTGGAGCATGGAAGACAGCCGTTGATAGCACAGGATCCACGCCTGAAGATTATTCTCGTCTAAGAGGACACTACTCCTACATTCACCTTATCCAGAGGAAAATCAACAAGAACTTACCTACCGGCCATGTAATTGTCAACATCCCCGACCGTATTTCAGACAGCAGCATCAACGAGAAGCCAAATGAAGTTGCTGCTTCTAGTTTTGAGATTGCAACATCCAGTGTAAGACGCCTTGCACGACCCTGTGGTGTTTGTAATCACAAAATGGCATATAGAACGGGGAGTCGTACTCTGCTTTACAAGCCTGCGATGCTGTCAATGTTGGGCATTGCTGCTGTATGTGTTTGTGTGGCTCTTCTTATGAAGAGCTCGCCTCATGTCCTATTTGTGTTCCGCCCCTTCAGTTGGGAGATGTTGGAGTATGGTTCCAGTTAAGTGAAGATAAAAGTGAAATAAAGATAACTTATGGTTTTTTGGGGGGAATGTTTGATCAGTATAACTTAATCTGTATTGTAATTGTACCAACTTGTGTGCATCCTTACACTATGTGTAATTTGCATTGTCCTGATATTTGAATTGTGTAAATTATTGACTTAAATCTTATGTAAACACTGGTTCTCCGTTATTTTTTTCGATTCAACACATTCCTTGTGAACGTGGCAATTATTTGGGTCCCATTATCCGTACCTATGTGGGTATTATCTCGAATGGGATGAGATTGAAAGTCTCATTTCCCACAAGCTCATGTACTAGCATGTGAATACCCTTTGAGACGGGTACCCGTCTCCCTTAAAAGTTTATTTTTTGAAAATAAATTTTTTTTTGTTTGGTAACTTTTGCCAAGTTGTCGTTTCGCTCGTGTGAAGGTGTAGAATATACGCTTACATGTATGTTAAACTAATTTTAAAGTGATTGCAGATAGGCTTTTAGAGGGAACGAATGTTCATAAAGTGATGTCTTCAAAAGTTTTCATTTCACCCTTTTCAGTTAAGTAATTTATTTGTCAATTGGTACCCGTGATATATTATACTCTATCCAATTAATTGTTTGTTACCCTATCTATGTGTTTTTTTACAAAAAAAATAAAATTAAAGTAAAATAATCAGATATTGGGCCCCCGATATGCAGTGGAATTGGGCCAGTATTTGAGTTGGGCCGGCCACCCGACATTTATCCATATCACATGGTTAATGTTTAATTTCTCTTTTCTAAAAGCAAGAAAATATAAAATAATTTGGGTCATAACATTAGAGACACCACAAGATTCGCACTAGTAAGTATTTATTGTGCTGTTCCTTGCTTCTAATAAGGAAATCAAACATTATACATTAGACTACCACAAGATTCTCATTATTTTTTACGAGCATGCATGGTGTCGTCGTTTTTTCCTTTTCTCAAGTCTCCCAGTAGTAGACTTTATCTTATTTCTTAAATAAACTAGGAGACAATATATATTTGTCCAACAACATTGTACACCTTGAAATTTATCAAAGAGCAGTCGTTGATGGCGTCTAATTTTCTAAAAGGTTGCCAAGACAATGGCTCTTATGCATTCAAAATACTGATCGATACTATTGATTTTGGATAATTCCAAAAAATTAACTTTAGCAACAACTATATTTGCTCTACAACAGGGTTGTGATTCATCATGGATCAATTTAGAATAGTAACTAAATGTTTTTTCCATTGTAAACTCTATGAAAACGAAATGAAACTGCAAGTAATAACCCAACATTTTTAACAAATTTTTCATTAAATCTCAAACAATGCGAAGAAACTAATAATAACCGTACCAAAAACATAAACCATTTGAACCATGTTAAAGAGAACACAGGGATTCAACATATTGATATTCGTTTGTGAACGGAGAATTAAAGATATCTACGACATCCGGCTTCCTATTTACCTCAAAAATCTCCCGCAGCTCTTCGAAAGTCTTGGAAACAAGATTGTACCGTATGACCTTCCTCGGAATCTTCACAACTAGGAAAGATCCATTTTCACCTTCCTCGCCCCGAACTACACAAAATACCGAAAAGAAGAAGAGTTCCCCACCCGGCTGACGTGGATTAGCTCCAACCATCTCAGGATTAGCAGCAACAAGCAGGGAGAGATCGACACGATACTTGACAAACCACCCAGAATAATCCCTCCTCATCTCGTAAACATGAAACTGTATTTGTTCGCCAGAGAGCCGAACATAATGCAAGTGATCACAAGACTCCCCAAAGTAACAATAAGTTCTCCAACACTCAACGATAGGGCTAGGTGGATTAGGCATTTTCTCCAGCACATGGTGATGAACATTGAAATACAAAGAGTCTCCATCCCCGCGCGATTTACTAATCCAATGGATGGCATTGTTCCAGTACACTCCGTTTTCAAAAGAAACTTTTGCGATAAATGGCTGGCCGCATGTTCTCCACGCACGGGTCCTGGAGGAGTAAATCTCGATTTGGAATCTCTCCGACTTTTGTTCATGCACACAAACAACTTTGTAATGATTGGGAGATTTGGTGGGATCAAAAGCCAAGCACATCCCACGAATAGTCCTTGTGGCTCTGACTAGGTTCCAAGTTTTGTCCGTGGTTGGATTATAAACATAGTATTCTAGGTTACTTGGATATCTGCAACAGAGGAATAGCCCGTTGCAGGACTGAACAATTCTATTGGCATCTCCAATAAAGCCTGGTGGTTTCAACGGTGCAATGGCGGTTGAAGTTTTTCGGGAAAAGTGTACGAATTGGTAAAATACGTGATATGGACACTCCATTACGGGGCAAAAAAGTCCAGCGGCGGGAACAGGGTTGAGATTCCATCGACGCCGAAAATCGGGGCTAGTGATGAGAGATAGCCAGCGTTTTGATACTGTTTTGCAGCGTATTAGAGGTTCTATTGGGAGGCGACGAAGGATTTCGGTTAATAGGTCATCACTGGAAGATACGATTTCAAAGGAATCTGATTGCATGAGTGATTTGGAGATTTTGATTTGCATGGCGGCTGTACTTTCTTGTGCATGGAGTGTTACAATGGAAAACTTGCAGCAATTTATAGAAAACAAGGCAACGACGTCATTGCAAAAAGCTGAAATTCTTGTATCCCAAGCAATTGTTTTTAAACTCCCTAATTAACTGAAATTCTTGTTTCCAAAGTAAACTCCCTATAAGTGTTTGACTTTGAAGTCTTAAACTAACAAAGTGTTTTGAAATAATTTTTTAATTAATTAATCAGTGTTCATTTTTCGAAACCATATTATCTTTTGTCCCACTGGCCATCTATACGATTCAATCAAAGATAAATTCTTGTCATTATTTATTTTATTTGTATCTAATTCAAATTATATCAATATATACGTTATGTTTGATGATCCAAATATTTGGTGCATCTTTTTTTTATATTTCGGACCAGCATTTTCTAATTTGCTTTTTTTATTATATCATGCACGCTTTGTAACTTTAACCATACGTACCGAATGAAAAGTTACAAACATATATATATATATATATATATATATACTATTATTATTATATTATATTATATTATCTATTACTATATTAAAAGTGAAGTCCTCCCACTCACAGAAAAACAGTTGGGATACCAAATTTTAATTTTTCAAAAATACCCTTACTCCTCTCAATTCAAATAAAAAAATAAAAGAGTTATATTGTTACTTTATTCACTTGGATCAACTACAATCCTAAAATATAGCTATTAACGTAATCTTTCAAAATTTTATTTTTTAAAATTAAAATAACTTGCACGCGGTCCCGCGTGTGTCAAAATTTCTAGTATTATATAAAGAAAGGTAAAATGCGACGCCAAACTTTTAATTTCTGGTTTAGCCTTATAATTTTAGGGCTAACACAATCTTTAATTATTAAGTTTCTAATCTAACCTTACGATAAGTAGAATCATTAACTACAATAACTATGGTGATTGGAAATTTAAGTTTTCAAAATTTGAAACTTTCTATATAAAATCCCCTACCTTATATAGTTAATCAATTTAAGTTTTTTTTACCATACAAATTAAATAAATTCTTAATCACGCAAGATCGCGTGCCAGTTTTTTTTTTTTTTTTTTCACAACTAGAACATATTCCAATAAATAGATATTAGAGACTGTAGCATAACGCCATACTAAAAAACCAAGAAGATTATGGATCGTGCAAAAGAATTATACGTGGTTCAGACAATGTTGAATCTCTTGCCAAATTACGAGCTTCCTCATTGTTCTTCCTTGAAATCCAAAAGATATTTCATTTATGTACGCAAACTTGATTCCAATCTTGCATAATGTCGCCCACAAGACAATGCCCCAAAAATATTTCACTTTCTCGGGAAACCAAATATCATGCATGACGCCAAGACAATGCCCCACAAATATCACCGTCTCCCACTGATGTTCCTCCACAAGCCGAACAACCGCCCACATTACATAAGCTTCGACATTGCGAGATTGCATGCGCCCCATAAGTAAGCGTCGTGTGCTCTCTACATGATTTTCCAAATGATCGTGCACAATAATCCCAACACCGGTTGTCTACCTCACACAATTAATGGTTGCATTAATACGAATCTGAAACCAAGGAGCTGTAGGCGTGATGCCCAGCGGACTCAACAAATCAAGTTCCACATCTCGTCTCCCCCATGTGTCAGTCTAGAATTCCAAGCACGCACTCGCCCAATGTTGCAATCGACAAAGGTTATGCAGCAGTTCACCGACGACTATATGATTTCGATTCCCCTACAAAGCCCAACATGTAATTACAATCTTAGCCATCATGTCTACGACATAGCCCACATAAATCCGTCTCAACCAAGTCAGACAATCCTCGCTCTCTCGCCATAACATTGTGTCACTTACAAATAAAAGCGCCCAAACTTGTCGAGCCACATGGCACATCAAAACACGAGCATAATATCTTCAATTTCACCATTACAAATCGAAAACTCCGTGTTAACATACATGTGACTCCATGAAAGTGCTTGACGTGTTGGAAGTATATTGTGACACATGCGCAACTAAATATATTAATCTTGCTCGGATATTTCGACTTCCATAAAAAATTCCAATCCACCGTCGCCTCACTACTACTCCCCAGATCCGCATCTCGCAATTGCAAACCCATATCCACTGTTAAATGGTACACACTCTTCAACGTAAACAATCCTGAGCTCTAGTGATGTCAAATTTATTTATCCATAATCTCTTTATCTCCCAACGACGACCGTAGAACAATTGAGGCATCCTTCCTTCAAAAAAGTTGGCAAATCATACTAACGTTCCACTCCCCCGACTCCTCATCCCTCAAACCTGACACCATATAATTCAAGAATCCCTCAACCGTGGTGTTATAATACTAAACCACGTTCGCCTCGGGATTCATGCATCACCCTAAATTCGTACACTATCCCCACTTCGAATTCACCACCAAAGTCCAGCCTTAACAATAACAATACTTTTATGAAGACGACGTCACAAGAAAGATGGAGAAGATTCACACTTCGCATGAAGAATAGTCGAGGAAGAAAATTATTTTACATTGAAGATTTTCCCCGTAAAACTGTCCGGATTATCGAACATTCTCCAAACTTGTTTTGCTAAAACTGCCATATTAAATGCCTTCAAATCCCCGAACCCCATAACACCATCTCTCTTACTCATAATCATTTTTTTTTCACGCGAGCCAATGAATTTTATTTTGAGCTCCATTTCTCCACCAATAATTACTAATCATTGATTCAATTTCACGAATTAAAGTGCCAGGTTAACCTAGGTTAAAGGCTGCAAGTTATATAGACGATGTGTCACTTTTTATGTGGTTGTGAGTAGTAAAATATCTTTTTAATTTTAAAAAAAGGTGGTGTACACGTGTCGCCATATAAGGTGTTAGGTTGCACCACACTTATAGGAAGCCCTGATGCTCCCGTGAATACCCTTGATACGGGTACCTGTCTCGCGTCACTCCTACTTAGTTACTTAACATAGGCTCCAAATCAAGTCTCTTAAAAGTTTTACTTTTGAAGAGAGAATAGTTTTTGTTTTTATTTTTGGTAACTTTTGCCAAGTTATCGTTTCGCTCACGGCTCTACCTATCTATCACATGCAAGCGTCGTGGATTCCCGAAAATTTTTGTGACAACTTGGATCGGTTGAATAGGGATTTTTTGTGGTCCTCGGATACTACCAAGCGAAAGTTACATCTCGTGGGATTGGAGAATGTGACGAAATCGAAGCGCGGCGGAGGGCTGGAAATACGCATGGCGCGCATGAGTAACGAGGCGCTTTTATCCAAGTTGGTGTGGCGAATAATGAGGAGGGAGAACACTGTTTGGAAGGATTTTATTGAGGAAAAATATTTGAGAAATGAGGGAATTACGGAGTGCCTTGGTAAACCCACGGATAGTCCAACATGGAAGGCGCTTTTACGGTGCGCAGCTCTTATGTCGCCCTTTCTCCGGTGGAAAATTGGTGACGGTCGGACGATAAGCTTTTGGTATGACAATTGGCTAGGGGACAAAAAGTTGAGTGAGGAGGGCTGTGTAGTCCGACCCGAGGAGGCTAAAATTAAATTGCGCGATGTTTTGGATGCGAATGGGGAGTGGAAAATTGATGAGCTTACGTCAACTATTCCACCAGCGCTGCGGGAGGAGGTCCTGCGGTTTAATGTTGTGTTTCGGGACGAGTCAGACAGGGTGTTGTGGAGTAAGAACTCGAACGGGGAGTTCTCGTGTCAATCCGCGTACAAAACTTACGCCTCACATTATTCGGACGACCACGACCCGCACGCAACGCATAACCGGGTATGGAAATTGGATGTAAGCAATAAACTCTTGTTCTTTCTTTGGTTGGTTTTGCAAGATCGTCTTGCGACGAATGAGATTAGAAAGCCGCGAGGAATTCCCACGGATGACAAGTGCCCGATATGCTTGAGAGAAACCGAAAATATATACCACTTATTTCGTTATTGCACTATGGCGAGGGAGTTTTGGCGTCGGGTGATTAAACCTTCGAAGCTGGCGTTGTTTGAAAGTATACCCGATGGGATCTGGGTGGAAAGTATGATGAAGCTCCGAAACATGGAGAATGTGGTAGCATCAACGGAGGGCTGGAGTGTTGTGTTCGCGGCAGGTTTATGGGTCTTATGGAAAAATCGGAATAAAAAGGTTTTCAAGCGCAACATGGATAACATAAACACTTGCGTGTTTAAAGCGAGGTTACTGTACCAAGATTTGAAGGAAGGAAGCCGGAGACGGGGTCGTATTGATCGAAACCAGGCATGGGCAAAACCGGGAGAAGGATGGGTGAAACTCAATACGGATGGTGGCGTACGTGGCGAGGGGAATTGTGGATATGGTGCGGGGGTACTACGACGCTCAGATGGCGGCTGGCTATGGGGTTTTACAATCCCGCTAACATCACCGACAGTAGACGAGGTGGAACTTGAAGCTATTAAAAGAGGCCTTGCGTTGGCTTGGGAGCGAAGTTATCAAAGAATTATTCTAGAGACGGATTCACTTGTGGCATTCCAACGGCTCACGGCGAAAAGTATTGACTCGGGTACCTCTACGACATTGGTTAAAGATTGTCGTGAATACCTCAAGCTACCTTGGGAGTTAAGGGTGACGTGGATACCACGGGAAGCGAACAAAGTGGCGGACGCGCTAGGAAGAGTCGAGATTGAGAATAGTAGTAGGGAATTCTTTTGGGAGCTACCTCATACGCACATTATTAGCTTGTATAAGCGAGACTTGGCCTAACGGCCTTTTTAGTTCCATTGCTTACAAAAAAAAAAAAACTAATTGTAGATAGGCTTTCAAAGGGAACGAATGTTCATAAAGTGATATCTTCGAAGGTTTTATTTCACTCTTTCCAATTAAGTATTCTAAGTTTTCTAATATTTATTTTTCATTTTTACTCGTGAGTTATTACTCTATCTAATGTATTGTTTTTACCATTTCTCTATTTCTTTAAATGAAGAGATGAATTGTTAACATTTGACTATATATGAAAAAAGCATGCATGAAAATATAAATGAAAAATGCATGCATGAGTATGAATGAGATGCATGCATGATATATGGATTTTGCAGTGTTTTAGAGGCAAGATATGTAAAGATGATTCGTGTTACAACGACCTCTAAGATTTTTGAATTGTTAACTATATATTAATCATATTTTGCGATTATCAAACAATCTATGGAGATTACTAAGCGGTTTTACAAATTATTACACGGTTCTTATTCTTTTAAATGCTATCTATCATGTTTTCAAATCAAATATAATTTTTTTGATAGATAAAGAAGAGGATTTATACATTTTTTTGTAAAACAAAAGTAGCAAAAAACAAATCGCAAAACCGGTGAAAAAAAATCTAACTGATGATCGGTTAGATCAAATTAAACCATGTTAAACTGTTTGATTTATAGTTTTCTTTAAGAGAAAATCGAAATCTAAACTCCCAACTGTAAAACCGAACCGTCCACTATTAGATAATATTATTATTAGAATAGTAATTATACTTTCCTTAGTTCTTAATTAGCATTTATTCTTTTCCTTATTTGTAATTATTCTTTCCTTAGTTCTTAGATAGCATTTATTCTTTTCCTTATTTATAATTATTCTTTCCTTAGTTCTTAGATAGAATTTATTATTTTCCTTATTTGTAATTATACTTTCCTTAGTTCTTTTTGTAACCTATATATATGTTGTACTCTTGATGAATAAAAATAATTCACTTTCATTTACATTATAATCCTTATATGGTATCAAGACGCCACAATCTCTAACGAGATCTTGATCCATGACTAATCCGACGGATTCCGCCACCTCCCCATCCGACTCCAACACCGACGGCCCCACCATGGACGGCTCCTCGTCCGCGATTCAGTCGCGCCCGCTTCCCATTGCGGCAGGCCCCTCCGCGGGCACTCAGGCGTTGATTCCGATCAACGCTCACCAACAACTCCCGCTTCAACTTACCGGGAGTAACTACGCCTCATGGCGTTCACAAGTCCGTCATCTCCTCTTTGGCTACGGACTATTTGGTTTCTTGGATGGCACGACTCCATGTCCTCCTCCGGGTTCCACACCGGAGAGCTTGGCGGCTCATTCTTACTGGTTGCGACAAGACTCGCTTCTCATCTCCGCCCTATTTGGTTCGGTTTCGCTGGAAATCGTTCAACTCATCTCCAACGCCAAATCCTCGGCAGATGCGTGGGGTATTCTTCAACGTACCTACGCTAATCGCTCTCGCTCGAGAGTCATGCAATTGAAGGATGAC
Source organism: Linaria vulgaris (assembly GCA_948329865.1). Classification (NCBI taxonomy): domain Eukaryota; kingdom Viridiplantae; phylum Streptophyta; class Magnoliopsida; order Lamiales; family Plantaginaceae; genus Linaria; species Linaria vulgaris. Next base: position 88,457,796 of record OX415251.1, on the reverse strand, counting down.
TTGACCTCCCTCAAATTAGGTTCAAAATCAGTCTCGGAGTTCCTCCACTTGGTGAAATCAAAAACGGACGAACTCGCCATCATCGATGGTCCATTGAAAGACGACGATATCACTCTCTACATTCTTAACGGCCTCGGATCTACCTATAGGGATATTGCAGGCTCTATTCGTGCACGGGAAACCTCTATTCAATTTCCAGAACTTCACGACTTGTTGGTGGGTCATGAAACCTATTTGCGTCGACTGGAATCCAACGCGGCGACCCTTGTTGCCACCGCTAATATGGCATCCGCGCAGCAGCAGCAGCGCTCGGGTCGGAACCGTGGCCAACAACACGGCCACGGCCGTGGCTTCTCTCAACATTCCCGTGGACCATCCCGCGGACAGCCTCGACCCTCCAATTCCAAAACAATAGGCCTCCAATCACCTGCCAACTTTGTGGCATTTATGGGCACGGTGCGCGCACGTGCAGAAAATTCCCAAATCCTAGTGCCAACTTTGCCGCTTCGCCATCGGCCCCGACCACATCCAACAACGAGTGGCTCGTTGACTCCGGTGCATCTCACTCGCTGACATCCGATCTCAACAATCTTTCGGTTCATTCCGAATATGAGGGGCCCGATGAGGTTAACACTGCCGATGGCACAGGTTTGCGTATATCCCACACAGGCACTTCTCGTTTTCTCTATGCCGATAAAACGTTCAAACTTGATAATATATTATGTGTGCCTCGCTCGCGGCGAAATCTCTTATCTGTTCATCAATTTACTAAGGCGAATGATGTTTCTATTGAATTTTACTCGTCACATTTTTTTGTTAAGGATCGCAGTTCGGGGGCTAAACTGATGCGTGGTGATTGTGTGGATGGGGTGTATTGTGTTCGTATTACGTGCAACTTGCGCCCGCCTATGACAGTCTTAGTTGGAGAACGGGTTCGTAAAAGGTGTTGGCATGAGCGATTTGGTCATCCCTCCTTGAAGATTAGTTCTTTGATTTTACACAAGAACAATTTACCTTTCTTGCCGTCAAATAATATGGACTTTGAGCATTGTAGTTCATGTTTTTTGAACAAGAGTCAACAATTGGTTTTTAATAACTCATCCCTGATTTCGGATCATGTGTTGCATTATATTTATGGTGATGTTTGGGGTCCGTCTCCTGTGGTATCTATTTCCGGTGCTCGCTATTATCTGATACTTGTTGACCACTTTACGAAATACTGTTGGGTTTATATGCTATCTGCGAAATCTGATGTGTGCAGGATTTTTATACAATTCCGTGCTCTTGTTGAAAAGCAATTTGGCATGCCAATTAAAAAATTTTATTCTGATAATGGTGGAGAATTTTTGGCACTTCGTACATATATATCAATGAATGGCATAAGTTGGTTAACTACGGCACCACATACACCTCAACAAAACGGTACAAGTGAGCGTCGCCATCGCCACGTTGTCACTATAGGCCGCACCCTTTTCACGCGTGCAAACTTATCTCTTAATTATTGGGATCATGCGTTTTCTACGGCCGCTTACTTATACAACAGGCTTCCTACTCCTGTATTGCATAATAAGTCACCTTTTGAGGTGCTTCATGGTCGTGCGCCTAATTATCTTCGGCTTCGGGTGTTTGGTTGCCTCTGTTATCCTTATTTACGTCCGTATTATTCGAGAAAATTAATTCCACCATCTCGGGCCTGCATCTTCATCGGTTATTCCACCTCACAAGTGGCTTATAAGTGTCTTGATCCAAGTTCTGGCCGAATTTTTATTTCTCGACATGTACGCTTCGTGGAAACTATTTTTCCGGGAACTCTACCCCTGGCCTCTCCCACCATCAGTCCTACCACTGCCGTGTTATCACTTCCGCTGCCCTCACCGCGGCCTGTCACTGTTCCCACGACGCCTGCCCCGCCTCCGGTTGCTCCACCACCTGCCTCATCGGTGCATTCGACTCCTGCTGAGCCCGAACCTCCATCGGAGCCACCTTCCACGGCTATTGATGTACCATCCCATATTCTGGATGCCTCTCATCCACTGGCCCGCACTCATTCTATGGTCACTCGGTCTCGCAATAATATATTCAAGCCTAAGGTCCTTCATCTCGTCACCAAACATCCGGTAGTTGGTCCCATTGAACCAACTTGTGCGACTCAGGCTATGACCGATCCGAAGTGGAGAGCGGCCATGGCAGAGGAAATCACTGCGCTCACAAAGCATGGCACGTGGTCCTTAGTTGCGCCACCTGCTGATCGTGGAATTATTGGCTCCAAATGGGTGTTTCGCATCAAACGGCATCCTGATGGGACTATTGACAAGTACAAAGCACGCCTTGTGGCGAAAGGCTTTCATCAGCGTCCTGGCATCGACTATAAGGAAACGTTTAGCCCGGTCGTCAAACCGGTAACTATTCGCACCATAATTTCCTTATCTACTATGAATCAGTGGTCTCTTCGTCAGTTGGATGTTAGTAATGCATTTTTACATGGTGATCTATCTGAGACTGTTTACATGCGCCAACCATCCGACTTTGTTGATAAGGCCTTTCCCGATCATGTTTGTCTTCTTTATAAGACTATATATGGCCTTAAGCAGGCCCCACGGGCCTGGTATCTAGCCCTCAGTGCTGCACTCATCTCATTTGGTTTTGTTCAAACCAAATCTGATACATCATTGTTCGTGTTCTCTCGTGCCTCTATTCGCCTCTTTGTGCTTGTATATGTGGACGACATTATTGTGACGGGCTCCTGTGATTCTACGATAGCTTCTCTTGTGTCACAACTTGCCACCAAGTTTGCGGTTAAGGATATGGGTGCTCTTTCCTATTTCTTGGGCGTTGAGGTTATACGATGTCGCGAAGGGCTGTTTCTATCTCAGCAAAAGTACATTCACGACTTGCTCTCCCACCACAAGATGGATGGTGCTAAGCCACTCGCTACACCTATGGCGACCAATCCTCCTATCTCGTCGTCCTCATCCTCAGTTGATGCCACCGAATTTCGGCAAGTTATCGGGGGTCTACAGTATCTTGCTATTACACGCCCCGACATTGCATTTTCCGTTAACCGCTTGGCTCAACGTATGACTTCTCCGTCTGACGCGGATTGGACCGCTCTCAAACGTGTCCTTCGCTATCTTAAGGGTACTCTTGCTTTCGGTATTCTTTTTCGAACAGAGAAGTCTCTTGCCCTCACGGCCTTCTCGGATTCTAGAACCGGCACCTCTACTTCGGCCTATATTGGGTCGGCGATACTAGAACCGGCACCTCTACTTCGGCCTATATTATTTTCCTCGGTCCCAATCCGATCTCTTGGTCATCTCGGAAGCAAAAGGCCGTTGCTCGTTCTTCCACTGAAGCGGAGTATCGTGCACTCGCTACTGTCTCGGCCGAAGTACGTTGGCTACAACATCTATTTGGCGAAATTGGTCTCTCGCTTCCTTCGTCGCCACTTATTCGCTGTGACAACATGGGCGCCCTTCGTCTGTCTCTCTATCCGGTCCAACACTCTCAGATGAAGCACATCTCTGTTGATATCCACTTTGTTCGGGACCTTGTTAACAAAGGACTTATTCGAGTCTCTTATGTTAACACTCTCGATCAACTTGCGGACTTTCTCACCAAGCCCCTTGCTCGCTCTCGGTTTTGCCTTCTTCGTTCCAAAATCTCCGTTGCTGATGGAACGTCCATTTTGCGGGGGTGTATTAGATAATATTATTATTAGAATAGTAATTATACTTTCCTTAGTTCTTAATTAGCATTTATTCTTTTCCTTATTTGTAATTATTCTTTCCTTAGTTCTTAGATAGCATTTATTCTTTTCTTTATTTATAATTATTCTTTCCTTAGTTCTTAGATAGAATTTATTCTTTTCCTTATTTGTAATTATACTTTCCTTAGTTCTTTTTGTAACCTATATATATGTTGTACTCTTGATGAATAAAAATAATTCACTTCCATTTACATTATAATCCTTATATCCACATCTGCTAGTAATAGAAAGGAAATCAAAACATAATACATTATACCTTAGTAATTTAGTACAATAATATGGATTTAGGATCAATTGCAAGAAAATTAACTTTAGCGACAACCATACAACAGGGTTGTGATTTTGTGGGAAGCTTTAAGCATCATAGATCGATTTCGAAAAGTAGCTAAATGTTTTTATAGTAAACTCTATGAAAACGCCATGAAACTGCAAGTAATAGTCCAACATTCGTAACAAAATTTTCATTGAATCTTAAACATAATTTCTAATAATAACTAATCAAAAATCTCCACCATTTGAATCATGTTTAACACAACATAGGGATTCAACACACTGAAGTCCGTTCGTAAATTTTAAGATATCAAACACGTCCGACTTCCTATCCTTCTCAAACTCATGCAGCTCTTCGAAAGTCTTGGAAACAAGATTATATCGTATGACCTTCCCCGGAATCTGCACAACTAGGAAAGATCCATTTCCATCTTCCTCACCCCGCATTACGCAAAGTACCGAAAAGAAGAAGAATTCCCCGCCCGTATGACGTGGATTAGCTCCAATCATCTTAGGATTGGCAGCAACAAGCGGGGAGAGATCGACATGATACTTGACAAACCACCCAGAATAATCCCTCCTCGTCTCGTAAACATGAAACTGTATTTGTTCGCCAGAGAGCGGAACATAATGCAAGTCACCACAAGACTCCCCAAAGTAGCAATACGTTTCCCTATACTCAAGGATAGGGCCGGGTGGATTAGGCATTTTCTCCAGCACATGGTGATGAACATTGAAGTAAAGAGAGTCTCCATCCCCACGCGATTTACTAATCCAATGGATGGCATTGTTCGAGTACACTCCGTTTTCAAAAGCAACTTTCGCGATAAATGGCTGGCCGCATATTCTCCACGCACGGGTTCTGGAGGAGTAAACCTCGACTTGGAATCTACGCTGTACCGACTTATTTTGGTCACGCACACAAACAACTTTATAATGATTGGGAGATTTGGTGGGATCAAAAGCCAAGCTCATCCCACGAATAGTCCTTGTGGCTCCGACTAGTTCTGGAAGGTTCGAAGATTTGTGCGTGGTTGGATTATAAACATAGTATTCTTTGTTACTTGGATATCTGCAACAGAGGAATAGCCCGTTGCAGGATTGAACAATTCTATTGCCATCTCCATTAAAGCCTAGTCTTCTGAACGGCGCAACGGCGGTTGGATTTTTTGGGAAGAAGGGTACGAATTCGTACACTAAGTTGACTTGAAAATGTTTTCGGGACCAAAAGAGACCAACGGCGGGAACAGGGTTGAGATTCCGTCGACGGCGAAAATCGGGACTAGTGATGAGAGATAGCCAGCGTTTTGATACTGTTTTGCAGCGTATTAGAAGTTCTATTGGGAGGCGACAAAGGATTTCGGTTAATAGGTCATCACTGGAAGATACGATTTCAAGGGAATCTGATTGCATGAGTGTTTCCATGGCAGCTGTGTTTTTTGGGCGTCAAGCAGAGGAGTAATCTAATGGAAAACTGTGACTACATATAAATAAGTAAAAAAGGACGAAGATATTGCCAAAACTGAAATTCTTGATTCTCAAATAATCTGTTTAAACTCCCTAACTAACTCAAATTCTTGTTTCCCACGCAATTTCTTTAAATTCGTTTCAAACATTATATAAGTAAGTTTTTGAAGTTTAATACTAACAAAGTGTTTTTATTTTTTTAAACTAGAAATGGTGGCACACGATCCCGGCGTGATTAATAATTTATTTTAGTTTGTATAGAAAGTTTCAAATTTTGGGAAACTAAATCCCCAATCACTATAATCATTGCAGTTAATGATTTTTTTTTTCTTTTGGTGGGTTAATTATTGTAGCAATGGAAGAGGCTACCGACGACCGAGGCGGGTTGGAGAATCAAAAAAGAATTATGACATTATTAAAATAAAGAAAACCTAGATCCAAAATGAATCAAGCATTTGAGAGTGGCGCGTTTGACACTCGAGAAGAGTGTGTTTAACATATTTGAGACATGTCTGCGAAAAAATTATATATTTGAATAGCTAGTATTGCTAAACTTAGCTATATAAATCGACAATTAAGGATAATAAAAGAGTTAAAAAATAATTTTCTAAAAGTCAAACAAGTAAGTAAAAAGACCTTAAAGTAAATTATATGGGTCACTTAGTTCATCATATGGGTCTTTTTCCTCATGCAAGAAGAAGTAGAAAGCTATGTGGTACTTTGTTATTTGGTCAATTTGAAATGGGAGGAATGCAGTCGTCTTTAAAGGAGTGTAAATGGGAGGAATGAAGTTGTCAATTGGTATTGTCCTGATATTTGAATTGTGTAAATTATTGACTTAAATCTTATGTAAACACTTGTTCTCCGTTATCTTTTTCGTTTCAACACATTCCCTTGTGAATGTGGCAATTTTTTGGGTCCCATTATCCGTACCTATGTGGGTATATATCCGCATGCAGATATTATCTCGCATGGGATGAGATTGAAATTAAAGTCTCATTTCCCACAAGCGCATGTATTAGCATGTGATATACTCTTACATGTATGTTAAACTAATTTTAAAGTGATTGTAGATAGGCTTTTAGAGGGAACGAATGTTCATAAAGTGATATCTTCAAAAGTTTTCATTTCACCCTTTTCAATTAAGTAATTTATTTTCAATTACTACCCGTGATATATGTATTTTGGTCTTATTTCGTCCGGGTTACACTATACCAGAGATAATTACAAACGGGCTTGACAATGACAAAATAATGCTAATCCAATATAACAAATGGACTAACTTGGTCAGGAATACCTACTCTCTATTACAAGTATTGAATTGCTCAAGATATTCTAATAAATAAATAATCGTGTTGATCGAATAAAGGGCGTTCGATGTGCGCCTCGAACGTGGCTGGTTCGATGCTGTTATTAGTCGAACTCGATTGGTTTGAGAATGTTGTAGGTCAAATAGATGAAGTGTCAAACCATTCTGGTTCGATGTTGGTGCGTTGAGTTAAGCCGATTCGATACAGTTGAATTTCAAACGGGTACCGGTTCGATCTTAGTCAACGTAATCTGAGTATTAGTCGAACAATAAAGTATATCGAACCATTGTGTTTGATGTGGTAGTGTGTGTTGTGCGTGTGTCTAATGATTCGTCAGAAAGTTAAGGGGCGGAGTATTTATAGACTCCCGTCCCGTGGGACCCTTCAGACGTCACAGAGTAAGCGTCGAACAGGCGTGGTTCGATGATGAATCCGCATCGAACCTTCTCCGTTCCATGAGCCCATTTATGCGGGCCTTCGCTATTGGGCCGGCCCAATGCCGAATTTGGGCATATCCTAAATAATCCCCATCAATATGCTACTTTATCCAATTAATTGTTTGTTACCCTATCTATGTGTTTCTTTACAAAAATAATTTAAAGTAAAATAATCATTGGTCAAAGCCTCAAAGGCCAAAATGCCTAAAACGTGCTGCATGAAGAAACAATGCAACAAAACACAAAAACTCACGGAAATCACTCTAACAAAACGAAACAAATAATCAGTACGGGCCAATTCAACAGTATTTGTCCAGATAGAGTCGCCAGTGGCCCATGCGCGCAAGAGTGTAAGCATCGCCATTGTCTTCTCTGCTAATCCAATGGAAGAAAAAACACAGAGTTCTCGTGCCGCAAATTTTGATTATCTGTGATTAAGTTTCCACCCTCGGCCCCTATCTGATTCTTGTAAACAATAGAGTTAATAACTTCTAAACTGCAAAGTGGACCGCAGCAATTGACTATTAGGTAAAGTATAGGCGCAAGTTATTATATCAAAGAACTGTTTTACATGCTTTCACTTTTCATCAATTGTTCATCTGTTCAATTTATGTTAGCAGATACAATGATCATTAATATTCATGATACATGATCATCTTAATATAAGCCAAGATATTAGACTAAAAAGTAACAGAGAGTAGGATCTTATACAAGATTCACTTTGAAAGATACATTTTAAGTAATACATTGACGACATTTGCTATCAACTTGAATGTTTCAAAATGTATTTTTGTAATTTGGCATTGTTAATATTATATATCCCTTAATGTTTGATTTCTCTTTTCTAAAAGCTAGGAAAACATTTGACACCACATTATTCTCACTAGTATTAATCGATTTTAAGTAGTTGTGTGCTGTTCCTTGCTTCTAATAAGGAAATCAAACATTATACATTAGACTACCACAAGATTCTCATTAATTTTTACGAGCATGGTGTCGTTGTTTTTTCCTTTTCACAAGTCTCTCAGTAGTAGAAATTACAGAAGAAACGCCTAACACACTAAATGAAGGAGCACCAAACAAACAAACTTTATCTTATTTCTTAAATAAACTAAAAGACATTTGTCCAACAACATTGTACACCTAGAAATTTATCAAAGAGCTGTCATTGATGGCGTCTAATTTTCTAAAATGTTGCAAAGACAATGGCTCTTATGCATTCAAAATACTGATCAATACTATTGATTTTGGATAATTCCAAAAATTTAACTTTAGCAACAACTATATTTGCTCTACAACAGGGTTGTGATTCATCATTGATCAAGTTGGAAAAGTAGATAAATATTTTTATTGCAAACTCTATATATGAAAACGAAATGAAACTGCAAGTAATAGCCAACATTTTTAACAAATTTTCATTGAAACTCAAACATTGCAAAGAGTTTCTAATAAAAAATTACCAAAAAGGTCCACCATTTGAACCATGTTAAACACAACATAGGGATTCAACACACTGAAGTCCGTTTGTAAACGGAAAGTTAAAGATATCAAACACGTCCGACTTCCTATTTTCCTCAAACTTATGCAGCTCTTCGAAAGTATAGGAAACAAGATTATATCGCATGACCTTCCCCGGAATCTGCACAACTAAGAAAGATGCATTTTCATCTTCCTCATCCCGAACTACGCATAGTACAGAAAAGAAGAAGAATCCCGACCGCATCTGACGTTGATTAGCTCCAATGATCTTGGGATTAGCAGCAACAAGCGGGGAGAGATCGACAAAATACTTGACAAACCAGTCAGAATAATCCCTCCTCATCTCATAAACATGAAACTGTATTTGTTCGCCAGAGAGCCAAACAAAATGCAAGTGATCACAAGACTCCCCAAAGTAACAATAAGTTCTCCGACACTCAACGATAGGGCCAGGTGGATTAGGCATTGTCTCGAGCGCGTGGTGATGAATGTTGAAATACAAAGAGTCTCTATCCCTGCGCCTTGTAGTGATCCAATGGATGGCATTGTTCCAGTACACTCCATTTCCAAAATAAACATTTGCGGTAAAGGGCTCGCCAATTGTTCTCCATGCACGGGTCCTGGAGGAGTAGATCTCGATTTGGACGGTTGTACCCCATGGCAAATCTCGATCACGAACACAAACAACTTTGTAATGATTGGGGGATTTGGTGGGATCATAAGCCAAGCACATCCCACGAATATTCGCCATGCCCGTGGCTCCGATTAGTTCTGGCAGGATTAAAGATTTGTGGGTGGTTGGGTTATAAACATAGTATTTTTGGTTTATTGGAAGGAAGCAATTATTCCAACAGAGGAATAGCCCGTTGCAGGACTGAACAACTCTAAGTGAAATCGAGCCTCTACTAAACGGGGTTGATTGTTTCGGGGAAAAAGGTATATATCCGTCCAATAAGTTGAATCGAGAATCTCTTCCGGGGCAAAAAAGTCCGGTGGCCGGAACAGGGTTGAGATTCCATCGACGCCGAAAATCGGGGCTAGTGATGAGAGAGAGCCAGCGTTTTGATACTGTTTTGCAGCGTATTAGAGGTTCTGTTGGGAGGCGACGAAGGATTTCGGTTAATAGGTCATCACTGGAAGATAAGATTTCAAAGGAATCTGATTGCATGAGTGATTTGGAGATTTCGATTTGCATGGCGGCTGTGCTTTCTTGTGCATGGAGTGTTACAATGGAAAACTTGCAGCAATTTATAGAAAACAAGGCAACGACTTCATTGCAAAAAGCTGAAATTCTTGTATCCCAAGCAACTGTTTTTAAACTCCCTAATTAACTGAAATTCTTGTTTCCAAAGTAAACTCCCTATAAGTGTTTGACTTTGAAGTCTTAAACTAACAAAGTGTTTTGAAATAATTTCTTAATTAATTAAAAAATCAGTGTTCATTTTTCGAAGCCATATTATCTTTTGTCCCACTGGCCATCTATACGATTCAATCAAAGATAAATTCTTGTCATTATTTATTTTATTTGTATCTAATTCAAATTATTCCAATATATACGTTATGTTTGATGATCCAAATATTTGGTGCATCTTTTTTTATATTTCGGACCAGCATTTTCTAATTTGCTTTTTTATTAATTATTGTTGGAGATATTTGGAATTGAGTCCAAATATTTTGTGTGTGAATTAAAATTTGCTTAATGAGAAGCAAGTGGGATTAATCCCAAAATTGTGATAGAATTTTATTTAAGCAAATAAATAAAATTCATGGTTAAATATTCATATTTATTTTGAATATGTGAATTAAGTCACACACTTAATGTGGTCAAAAACATTTGATGAATTCAAATGGTTTGAATGACAAGAGTAAATTATCCCCTTAATGACTTGTGGTGGTGTCATGTTTTCTCAACTATAAATAGGGGCCCCTCTAGTCTTGTGAAAATCATCCAATAAGCATCTAAAAGAAAAGAAAAAAAACTTTTTCATACATATCATACATATTTTCTGAGTTCTGCAAATACGATTCGAGTCCGATTTGAGAAGGTAGTATTGTCCTTCACTTACTACCTTATTGTGTGAGGACGTTGTACCTTGGGAGGTCGTTTCCCACGGAGGGCTTGAAGGGTAGCCGGGAAAATTGATCTTAAGGGGAGAGGGCTAAGCCTTCGACTCGTCCTATGCTTCGACGGAATTTTTTCTGACTCGTCTAATCCACTCCAAGGATTTTCCTACAGTTGCTGAGAAGTCGAATTTATCTTATTGTCGTATTTTAATTTCAGTTTTGCAATACTTGTTATATGTTAATTGTTTACGTATTCTGAAAATATATTCATGTTTATGCTTATGCTTACGTTTATGAATTGACATGTTTATGTGCAATACCTACCCAACAATCTTAAGATCAATCTTTTTTTTTTTCGTATTATGTGTTGCACGTAAAGGAGTTTTTTGTTAAAAATTTACAGAATATGTTGATATAATATAGTGTTGCTTCTGTTGTGTATTATTATTCCATATGATTACTGTTTATATGCTGCTAATTAGCTTTTGTTCCAAAGTTAAAAAGGGAGGTTTTTGCTTATTGGTCAAGGAAATATTATAGTTAATCTATCCCGTAGCTTTGAAATTGCAGCTCTTTTGTGGATTTTTAAACTTTCTCTCCATAATCAGTTTTAAACGTTTGAGGTGCAGGTTTGTTGTGTTTTGTTCTTAAATTGGGGAAAAAATCTATTTCGTCATTTAATTTGGCACCATCATCAATTTCGTCCATTAAGTAGGCAGTCCTTTAAAATGGTCCATCAATTTGACAAACTTCATCAATTTCGTCCATTGACTCCGTTTGCGGTGGTTTCCGGCAAAAATTGATGACATGGCGACGTTGACCCTTTGACCCGTTGACTCTTTTATTTAAAAATAAAAAATAAATCCACCTGTATTTCCACCTTTTTTTAAAAAAAAGAAATTAATAAACAAATATATAATAGAAAGAGATTAATAAAAAGAGATTAAATACGTATATTTTTTCCCTCTGCATCCATAAAAATACGTATATCCAGAAAAAGAATCGACAATTTATACACCACAAATTCGAAATTAAAACTCATCGACTTAATACGACGCCGTGTTCAGCTGCAGGAGTAGAATTCAACGAGCTCGTTGAGCGACTCCGGTTGAGGATCGGTATTTTCGAGCATCCACAACAGATGATCGAACAGCACCACCTCGCATCCAACGGTAATCGACTCCGATTCGAAGGAGATGAGTTCTCGTAACAACGGATTTTCTAATACTTCGTAGGAGACGAGGTATCGCCTCCGTGATTTTCCGACGTACACGGCGTGGAGGTCGCCGGAGGAATTTTCTACGGCGGCGATGTAGGAGGAGAGGAGGAGTTGTAGCGGCTGAGGCTGAAGGACTGCATTTTCTTCAAGGTGGATTTGATTTTGGTGAGCTTTCCTGTTTTCGCCATTGTTATCTGTTATTTGAGAGAGAGAGAGAGAGAGAGAGAGAGAGAGAGAGAGAGAGAGAGAGAGAGAGAGAGAGAGAGAGAGAGAGAGAGAGAGAGAGAGAGAGAGAGAGAGAGAGAGAGAGAGAGAGAGAGAGAGAGAGAGGACTAGTGTGTGTGTGCAGCTGTTGCGGATGTTGAGGTGTTTGGAAATGAAGAGGAATGGATTTAATCTCTTTTTTAAAAAAAAAAATAGGTGGAAATACAGGTGGATTTATTTTATTTTTTAAAAAAAATGGGTCAACGGGTCAAAGGGTCAACGTCGCCATGTCATCAATTTTTGCCGAAAACTACCACAGACGGAGTCAATGGACGAAATTGATGAAGTTTGTCAAATTGATGGACCATTTTAAAGGCCTGCCTACTTAATGGACGAAATTGATGATAGTGACAAATTAAATGACGAAATGGATTTTTTTCCCCTTAAATTGCTTATTTTGATTACAGTGTGGCAGCAGTATTTTTTTTTTCTGTTCTCTGTTCCAAAAGATTTTCAAAAAAAAAAAATTATTTCAGTTCCTGCTATTACTCAGATTCGAACCATGTTCCTCAGTGTCCATGTCTGTTCGCGTTACCGTTAGGCTGCGTTATTTCTTGATGATTTAATTGATCAGTTACATATTTATTTTATGTTTTAACTCTGCGAATTAATTGCTAAAATTAAAACGTAACTTCTGAGAATCGAACCCGAGTCCCTTTGTTTGCCAGCTGTTGGCTTTACCGTTTGTACGTTATGAATCGTGTGTTTTAAATTGTTCGGTTACGTATTTAATACATGCTGGAATTCCATGATTAATTTATTGCTGAGCATGTTTAATTCCAAAACGTAACTCCCTAGATTCGAACCCGCGTCCTCTGGTGTATTGAATGTGCTCCTTGCCATTAGTCTGTGACTTATCTTGGTTTAAATCTATGCGTTATTTTATACTTGACTTAAAGTGCGGCAGTTATTATTTGAGTAATATGTGTAATAAATCCATGATATATATTTAAATTTAATATTCTGAGTAGATGCAATTTAAATATGTGGTTATATGTTGAGCATGGTTATGTGATTAGTGAAAATAATTGCAATTGAGATATGTGAAAATATATAAAATTGCAAGTGTGCCCTATGAAAACTTTAAATAATTCTAAGTGCGAGACTTGTGAATTATTTCGAGATATGGGTGGTGAGAGCTCTAACAACAATGCCGCGAGCATGGAGACCTTTCCAATGACGGACGACGTTGAGGTCGTTACGTTAAATCAAAGGGCTAACGGTATTGAGACCGTAGTACCGGTTTTGAGAACCACTATGTCATATTCTCAACTAGAGAAACCTAAAATAATTTCGAAATAATTCTAAGTACTGAGACTTGTGAATTATTCGAAGGAAACTAAAATTGAGAATAATTCTAAGTATTGAGACTTGTGAATTATTTGAAGAAAATTTATAATTAGAATAATTCTAAGTATTGAGACTTGTGAATTATTCGAAAAGAAATTTAAAATAAAAATAATTCTAAGTATTGAGACTTGTGAATTATTCGAAAATATTCTAAGTGAGAATATTTATACAGACGGTTCTGTCGCAGAAAGGTGGAGTGTAAGCGGACTTGTCCCTCCACTGGCCTGGGAACCTAATATTCTGTCGCAGAAAGGTGGATTTTAAAGAGGTTTTGTCCCTCCACTGGCCTGGGAATATCCGTATAAATAGTTCGGTTGAGAATTCTCAGCGATACTAATATAAATAATTGTGTGAATTATTTAATTAGCTATGGCGGCTGAAAATTAAAACAACAACCCGAACGAATGGTAGGTAGACATTGGGACTACTCGACCACATCTGCGCGAACAAGTGGATGTTCACGACCTATCAACTTGTGGAGAACAAACAGTGTTTCTTGGGAAACTCTGCAATCTCAAACGTTGAAAGCAGGGGAAAGGTTGTGCTAAAGAGGACCTCGGAGAAAGAGTTGACCCTAAACGAGGTGCTTCATGTTCCAAAGATTCACACGAATCTAATATGTGGTACAATGTTGAATTAGAAATGGTTCACACTTGTCTTTGAGTCAGACAAGGTTATCCTGTTTAAGGGTGGAACCTTTGGAGGAAAGGGATTTTGTCTAAGAATCTTTTTAAAATGTCTGTTATGACCATGTCACCTAAGGGCGAGGCTAGTACTGAGGCTAGTGTTCAAGTTTGATTTAGTAAAAAGTCTCGTGTGAGGAGACTAATTTTACGAATAAATGTAATCTAAATTGCATATGAGGCAAAGATTATAAGTTATTTCGATTACTTGTGACGTCTTTATGACATGGAATAATAATACAAGTGCGAGACTTGTATATTGTGTGTGTATATATATATTTGTAGGAAATACAAGTGTGAGACTTGTATAATGTATATATTTATATTTGTAGGAAATAAAACAAGTGCGAGACTTGTATGTTATTTCATATATATATATATATATATATTTTGAGAATAACACAAGTGTGAGACTTGTATGTTATATATATTTGTAGAAAATAAAAACAAGTGCGAGACTTGTATTTTATTATATATATATATATATATATATATATATATATATATGTGTGTGTGTGTGTTTGAAATATTTGGAATTGAGTCCAAATATAAGTGTGTAAATTAAATTGCTTAGTGAGAAGCAATTGAGATTTAATACTATTTATTTTACTAAATAAATTAAATATTCAGATTTTTTTGATGTAAGACGCGAAGTACGCAAACAAAAATAAATTCTGAAATAAGTAATTTCTTTAAGGCTAGAGACATTTTTCTTGAGGAAAAGAAAAGAATTGTGGAGGCTTGAAGAAGAAAGTGTTGGTTAAGATTATTCCAAACTTTTCAGTTGAATAATAATCATAATATTTTCCGAATACTTTAAGAGGTTAAAGAAAATATTGGAGGCGATTGACGAAAGGTCTAGCGAGAGACTAAGTAGCAAATTCATCGAGGGAAATGGGAAATTTGAGCCCACCAAAAGACATCACCCATGATGGCAACCCTACCTGAATTGTAAACCCCAATTTGCAGGTTCAAAGGGACAATCGAATTGTGGGGGCGAGTCGAACAAAGCACTCGGGAAATCGAGTTCCCAACCCATTTCTAGGATGAAAGAGTGATGGACCTGTACAGGTTAAGGAGAACTTGAGGTTCTAATGATCCTTATGTCTTGTGAACACAAGCGGGGTATTGCAGGATACCCTTAATGAGAGATCACCTATGTCGAATGTGAAGGGGCCGCTTCGTTGAGATGAGTTAAAGGGCTAAATCTCTAGAGCATTCGATGAAAATCGCCAAGGCAGTCCAGGGCCGAAACGAACGACAACGAGGACCAATATTGTATTGGAATGAGTTGTGTGAGTACCATTGTCTTGGTATACACAAAACGCCAAACAGTTCAAGGCATCACGTCCACTGGTTGGCAAGTATATCCGATGGTACTTCACTAAGGAAGGTTCAAGGCCGAAAACCACCTATCCTGATGCAACAAGTTCCGGCAGAACTCTGAAATTGCATTTAGCATTGTTAGGCTCACGTGCATTAAGCCAATTACATTCATGTGGGGGATTGTTGGAGATATTTGGAATTGAGTCCAAATATTTTGTGTGTGAATTAAAATTTGCTTAATGAGAAGCAAGTGGGATTAATCCCAAAATTGTGATAGAATTTTATTTAAGCAAATAAATAAAATTCATGGTTAAATATTCATATTTATTTTGAATATGTGAATTAAGTCACACACTTAATGTGGTCAAAAACATTTGATGAATTCAAATGGTTTGAATGACAAGAGTAAATTATCCCCTTAATGACTTGTGGTGGTGTCATGTTTTCTCAACTATAAATAGGGGCCCCTCTAGTCTTGTGAAAATCATCCAATAAGCATCTAAAAGAAAAGGAAAAAAACTTTTTCATACATATCATACATATTTTCTGAGTTCTGCAAATACGATTCGAGTCCGATTTGAGAAGGTAGTATTGTCCTTCACTTACTACCTTATTGTGTGAGGACGTTGTACCTTGGGAGGTCGTTTCCCACGAAGGGCTTGAAGGGTAGCTGGGAAAATTGATCTTAAGGGGAGAGGGCTAAGCCTTCGACTCGTCCTATGCTTCGACGGAATTTTTTCTGACTCGTCTAATCCACTCCAAGGATTTTCCTACAGTTGCTGAGAAGTCGAATTTATCTTATTGTCGTATTTTAATTTCAGTTTTGCAATACTTGTTATATGTTAATTGTTTACGTATTCTGAAAATATATTCATGTTTATGCTTATGCTTACGTTTATGAATTGACATGTTTATGTGCAATACCTACCCAACAATTATACCATACACACTTTGTAACTTTAACCATATCTACCGAATGAAAAGTTACAAATATATATATATATATATATATATATATATATATACATACATACATACATACATATATATATATATATTATATAAAAAAGGTAAATTGTGACACCAAACTTTTAATTTTTAGTTTTAGCCTTATAATTGTAGTGCTAACTGCTAACACAATATTTTATTATTAAGCTTCTACTCTAGCCTTACGATTTAAGTAGAACTACAATGACTATGATGATTGGAAATTTAGTTTTTCAAAATTTAGAAATTTCTATATAAAATCCCTTACCTTATATAGTTAATCAATTTAAGTTTTTTTTTTACCATACAAATTAAATAAATTCTTTTTTTTTTGACAACTAGAACATATTCCGATAAATCCTCGCTCTCTCGCCATAACATTATGTCACTTACAAATATAAGCGCCCAAACTTGTCGAGCCACATGGCACATCAAAACACGAGCATAATATCTTCAATTTCACCATTACAAATCGGACACTCCACGTCAACATCCATGTGACTCCATGAAAGTGCTTGACGTGTTGGAATTATATTGTGACACATGCGCCAACAAAATATATTAATCTTGCTCGGATATTTTGGCTTCCACGAAAAATTCCAATCCACCGCCGCCTCGCTACTACCCCCCAGATCTGCATCTCGCAAGTGTAAACCCCTCTCCACTGTTAAATGATACACACTCTTCAACGTAAAAAACCTAAGCTCGAGTATTGCCAAATTTATTTATCCCTAATCTCTCTATCTCCAAATGACAACGATAGAACAATTGAGGCATCCATCCTCCAAAAAAGTTGGCAAATCATACTAACGTTCTACTCCTCTGACTCCTCATCCCTCAAACCTGACACCATATAATTCAAGAATCCCTCAATCGTGGTGTTTTAATATGAAACGACGCCGGCCTTGGGATCCCTGCATCACCCTTAATTCGTATACTATCCCCACTTCCAATCCACCACCAAAGTCTAGCCTTAAAAATAACAATACTTTTATGAAGATGACGCCACAAGAAAGATGGAGAAGATTCACACTTCGCATGAAGAATAGTCGAGGTAGAAAACTATTTTACCTTGAAGATTTTCACCGTAAAACTATCTGGGTTACGAACATTCTCCAAACTTGCTTTGCTAAAAACGCAATATTAAATGCCTTCAAATTCCAAAACCCCATACCACCATCTCTCTTACGCATAATCATCATTTTCCACGTGAGCCAATGAATTTTATTTTGAGCTCCATTTCGCTACCCATAATTACTAATCATGGATTCAATTTCCGAATTAAAGTGCTAGGCAAGCGAAAACAACTCATCGCAAAAAATGGTATAGCTTGCATGACGACCTTAATTAAGATATCCTTCTCGTAAATCGACAACTTTTTCTTCTTATAACCCTTCACCTGCTCCCAAATTATGTCTCTAATATACTCAGGAAATTCCCTTTTCGAGCGCCCCCACCACCGCCGACAACGCTATATATTTCTTGTGTTTTCCGCCACAATCACTCCCAACACCCCCGCCACCTCACCTCTAATTGGCGTCCTTGTGTTCGTACTAATAATTAAACCGATTTTTCCATATTGATTTGCTACCCCGACGCGGGTACGATCTGGATGCGCAAACAAGTGCATGATGTTCACCTAAGCTTCAGATGGTAGCTGAGTAAATGATGGGGAGTAACTCATTCGAGATGGATTCAACAAGAGTCCCGAGGAGGAGTTAATCTTATTGAAACCAAAGAGTATGGGCAACGACATCGGACATACCACGGCAAGGAACATACCCTGGAGATAGTCAAGGAGATTGAGGCCATTGAGTTGGGCAACAATCTGCAGACGCCATGAAAGATAGTTCGTAGGCGTGAGTTTGAGAGGAAAATCCTGACTAGCCGTAACAATAACGAGAGAGATGAGAGGTTTTTGAAGTGCGAAAGATGGTGGTGGTGAGGCGGCGACACCAAGATCGGATGACTGAACCTCATACATGCATCGACACCAATATCTGATGACAGAACCTCAGACATTGTGGGACGGTGAAATTTAGGGTGGAATTTAGGTTTGGAATATCGTTTGATATCCTAACTACAAAGATACCAAGTAGAAATAATTCATTCAATACATTTTCTCTCTTAAGAATATACAACAATGTTACAACTTTTTATATACAAAGAGGTTGAGTAAGTGATAAGGAAAGATTCTAAGAATATATCATAATGATAAGGAAAGACCCTAAGAATATATCATATCAAAAATAGATAAGGAAAGATTTACCAGCTATTCTTATCCCTAATACTTTTTCTTTTGTTTCACAGATACTGAATTCTAAATTGCGAAGAGATTAATTGTTAATACTTGACTATTTGGTAAAGTATAGGTGCAAGTTAGTATATCAAGAAAAAACTCTCTTACGTGCTTTCACTTTTCATCAATTGTTCATCTTGTTTTATGTTAGCAGATACAATGATTATTAGTATTCATGATACATGACCATCTTAATATAAGCCAAGAAATTAGACTAAAAACAGAGAGTAGGATCTTATACAAGATATAGTTTAAACAATACATTAACGGCATTTGCTATCAACTTGAATGTTGAGGAAGAGATTCATTTTCAAAATTATGTTATTTCAAAATGTTTTTTCTGCAATTTGGCATTGTCAATATTAAATATCCCTTAGCTCCTGTTTGGTTTCTATTTCACAGCCATTTGAGAATTTTCAGAAATAATAATAAAAAAAAAAAGTGTTTGGTTTATGACCTCTAAAAACGTCCCAAAACACATGAAAAGTAACCCAATTGATATCTCTCAAAATTGAATAAAATTAATTGATAAATAGGCTAGAGAATAGGCTGATAGCCATGCACGTGTGTCAACTTTCTTACTCGATTAAATCAAATTGCCTCGCATTGTAGACGAAAAGTTGCGCAAAAAATTCCCTCCATACTCGCCTTCTCAAATCTAACGCCATTCATGTTCAAATCCAAAATGTTTTTGTCCACAAAATCAAAATTCGAATTGTTTTTGTTTCCCCTAACAATCTTTTATATATTACAGCCACCACTACCATTATGGATTGTGAAGCTTCCATTGTGAGTTAGGTTAGTTCTATTTTCCAAGGTTTACACATTATATAAATTGTTAATATTGCACATTCTGGAGCTATTTTAATTAATGGTTATTAATCTCGACTTATTGTTGTTGCAGGTACCAGAAAAATCAGTCCTTTGCCTACAACTTCCAAAAGAGGTTAATTTTTTAAACCTCTATGAGTTTAAGATTCTATTGTTCCTTATTAGTCTTTGTATATGTTAATATGGCAGTGTGTGTTAAATTATGATCCCTACAATTTTTGGACTTGAACTATGTTGAAGTCACCGAACAGAAAATTTGAAGTCAATTTGTGTTTACATCTTATAGTGTTCATGTGTTTAATTGGCAGTGTGTGCTTAATCATGAACTAATTTAACTTGGATCTATGTCAAAGTCATTAAATAGTCCATCTGATGTTGATTTGTGTTCATATATTAAAGTTATTTGCTTATATTGTCTTTACATGAAGTGATCTATAGTTTGTTTATGATGTTCCTCCCACAAACCATCTCTTGCTTAACGCTTGTATGCATAACTTTGAATGGTGTGTATGTTTAGATTCGTGCATTGGGCCATTATAAATGTTAAATATGTCACTCCCTCCGTAGTTTATTAAAAGAACATTTTAAGTGTCCATTGTGTTTAATATTTTTATTTTACAAGCTAATGTTGGCTATGTGGAGCGCAATGCGTTCTGGATATATGTTATATGTTAGATTCACACATTTCCCCATTTTCAATTACAAGTACAAAATGTCGTTCGGAAGATGTCGTATTAGTATACCTGGCGATTGTTGTTTCTTACTAATTGGTAATGTTGATTGAGGTTTAGATGGTTAGTCGCACTGGCGGTAGGCCTGATAAGCTCCCAATACGCCAAAGCGCGCTAAAAATCAAGATGTGTATTGGGGTGATGAAAACGAGAGTTTTTTTATTCACCTAATTCACCCGGAGTTTGTGGTTGGTAAGCTGCTAGGAACCACCTTCACCACCACAACATGGAATGATTTGGCCAATGCGATGAAAGCGAACTGTCCGGTTAGGTTTGATTACAGTGTTGATCATTTGAAGGGCAAGTACAACAGGCTCAAGGTCTTATGGAGGCACATTATGAAAAGTGATACGGAATGAGCACAAACAAGTAATTAACCGATTTATGCCCATTAATACCAAAATGATGAGTTATAATGAGCATCAGTTTATGCCCGCTAATGGGTAGTGATACGGAATGTCACCTTGCGAGAAAATGAATTTCTATGTTAAAAAAAGAGTAAATAATCAATAGAAAAGGTCGTTAGTAATAGAAAAAGTCAAACAGTTGCTATTAACGTCCCGATGCGAAAACAAGAAATGGGGTTGCATCAGTAGTGTTATCGAATGTTAAATTAAGCACGTAGCTTCGCACTTCCTTCTTTTTTAGGGTTCCGAATGTAACCCTAAAATATGTAGCTGGATATGTACACACCTATGTGGACAAATCGTTGGGGTTTTAATGCTTAACCACATTTATTAAATAAATCAAGCTACCCGTCTACGTGGATATTTGTGGCTATCGAAGTAAGAAGTAGACAATTGACACATGAGACTCCTTTTAAAAGGCATACACTCCACAGGATTATGGGCATTGACTCCAGTATTACCAGTCATAGTCCAAATCACCGAATTACAAACTAGGCAGCGATGGAGCTGAAGGAAGACGGCAAGAACGGGTTTAACAATCACGAGTATGGACAAGGAAGTTTAGGCCCTCGTTTGGAGGTTATACCTTGAGTAGAGGTAATCACGACAATTAAATGGAATTAACTATTAGTTCTTGGTGAGAAAGGTACACCAGACCTTACGTTGACGAGTAATGTGTATCGACTAAAATTTAGGGACATTTTACACTATATGGAAGGGAATTACTATCTCTTAACCAACAATTTTAATTAAAACTTCTTAATTTCTAATGTTGTGCATTGACGGTGGACAGTGTGTAACAGCTCTTGCACCGATACGTATGCATCTAAATAAAATCTCTTTATTGTTGTATGTCATAGTTAAGAGTTACCACCGCGGTACACAATTAAAGTTGTTTTTACGTTATGTAATGAGCGAAGGTATCCATGCATGTTAGGTAAAATTATGAAATTTTTACATTTTGTTAGTGCTTCAATTGATCAATTTTCTATGTTAAATATTGGCAGTCACACGCCGTGCGTCCAATGCGCAACCATTTTGCTATATACCGGGGGGTTGGAACCGTTCATTGGATGATTATTTAATAAACACATTGCATAGCATTGGAAAAGAGGTTGACGTATTAACGTATGATGGCGTCCATATCACGCTAAAGCGCGTATACTTCATGATATGCCAGATTCATCTTGTATTACTGGACATTGTGCAGAAGATATAGAGACTTCCAGGAGTACATTCATTCGCCAGGAGTAAGCTTCAACCCTCGGACCAACCGTGTTATCGTATCAAAATCAACTCTTCTAAAGCACGACGTACAGGTTAGGAACTCCACATCAATTGCCATTAACTTCAAACTATAAACATCATAGGGTCCTAGTTTAATTGATTGTTTTACTTGCATAGGATAACATGATGAGAAAATTCTTTCGCAACCACGGATTGCCAGCATACGAGTTAATAGAGTTCATCTTCGGGGAAAAAGATGCGATGCCAACTATGCATTATTAAGATAGAACCGTGGTAGATATGGAATGGAGCAATATGTCAGCGAGCTACGAAATTTCAATTATTTTCCTGCACATATATTACCTTGTACCTATAATGTAGCTCTAGCGGTTACCAGTTGAACTTATGTTATTGTGATCAAACAATCTAGTTCATATACACTGTGTTTTGGCTTAATCTGCTCAAGATGGGATGATAGTAGGGATTAAATTAATCGGCAAAATGCGTGCATCGACACTGTTATTACTATTGACAACTTATTTCGAGGTATGCAACAGGAAAAACACAACTTTGTGTCCGACGAGGGCAACAAAATGCCAGAATATACACTTCGTTAATATTCGTATCAATTTTATCTGGCAAAAATAATTAAGACGCCAGAAAAATAAATCAACACGGTCTATATAAAAGTAGAAGTTCCACACTCAAAGGGATAAAATAATTTCAACACACTAGTAATTTAAATTGGCGTAGACGTTAATAGAATGGTGCAACAAAATTAGGGTGATCTAAGTTGGAATATCATTTTATAAAATTTGCAAACATCTTTGTTTATATATGTTTATATCGTAATAATAAGACCACTTTGATCCAAAATAAAAATTAAAGGAAAAAGGGATTTGTAGATTAGATGTGAGATCAACACTTTAATTATTTGCCTTATGTATTTAATCATGTATGAATACTGCCAATTCAGCATGGACAGTCCTCTCTTTATGCACAAAACAATTGATATATTGGGGAACTTCCAATTATGGTGTAGCCCTAGCAATCCCGTCAATAGAGTTACAGGACTACATTTTAGAATTTACAGGCAAAGTTGGCTTTTATAATTAATGTTGATAACCATATATATGTATCATATTTGTAGAGGCAGGTGTATGTATTAATGGCAATATAAAAGTTGGTTGTGTAAGGTTGACTGGTTTATCAGAAAATTATATAAAGCTATCAACGGAGGCATTCACTGAATTGTTGGTTGTTCAGAATTAATTTACATCTATATTACTAGTAGCGCTGCAATGGAAACCGATTATAACAACCAGCAGCACGACAACTACGAGCATGGACAAGGAAGCTATAGTCCTCGTTTGCAAGAATTTCCCGAAAAGGTAAATGAATACACAGATTTGGTAACTTATGTTGTTCGTAGTTGAACTATTCTTTCCTTCTTGAACTTGATCACCTGCTTGAATAATCGTGTGCCGATTATTAGAGTTCTAATAAGTAAAGTGATATGGGCATTTCCCGCATATTGGACCAGACCCAAACCAGGCCCATTCTGGACTATATCGGGGATCATATTCGACGTCATATCGGTAATAATCACCGATATGCTAATGTGGTCCCCGGATCCCGAGGTCTATAAATACGCGGTGCCCGGATCCCAAAGTAAGCAATTATTATCCCTCAGCTACCACTCGTCAGATCGAAACATATCACCGATATCCCTTTCGATATCTTATTCGATATCAGGACATCCACGTGCACCTGTGACACGTCATACCACCTCATCACCGACATCACATCGGGGGTCATCTCCGACATCACATCGGGGGTCATCCTCGACATCACATCGGGGGTCATCCTCGACATCACATCGAAGGCAATCACCGACGTCCGTTCGATCTATTTACCGATATTCCACTCCCATCCAAGCATCGAAGCGTTGGTCCGAGGTGTTCCGGACCAAGCCTACGCGAGACACGTAATGTAGGTCTGATTTGAGATAGACTCGTTGTATTGCTAGATCATATACTTGTAACCGACACTCGCGCATATATATAAAACGATCTATTGCCAAATCAGTGGCGCCGTCTGTGGAAACACCAGTTCCCGGACAAGGACGCCGAGATGCAAGGGAGGAGGACCCGATCCGAACTTAGCGGAGTTATGACTAGGAGCGCCAGGATGGAGGACACACAAACCCTTCAACACCCAACTGACCAAGAACAGACAGTGGCTCAAGCCGAGATGGAGCTTCCTCCACCACAAGTGCTATGAAGGCGCGGGCCCGGGAGGCCACCACGAGCCGCAAATGTAGGTCCGGCCCTTGTTGCGCCAAGTGCGGCAGAACCCAAGACTGAGGTCCCGCCTGCTGAGAACCGCCCAGCAGACATTCCAATGACCGAGGCGCCAAATGCGGATTTTCCCGGCCTGAAAGAGACGAGGCCTGCGGGACAAAGTGCCTTCCACCCCGCCACCATAACCCCGGAAATGCAAGCGCAGATCAACGCCTCTGTGAAAGCGACACTGGATTCCACATTGGAGACCCTGCTCCCACGACTGGTGGAACAAAGGACTAAGGACATTCGGGCAAGGCCCCATGAATCCGGAGCGGAGGAGAGAAGGGTAAGGCAAGGGTACGACGAACATAATGATACGGGGGACTCTTTCAGGGAGATATCGCCCGCTGTTTACGACAGGGTGGAAAGACGGGACCCCGGGACCCTAGATAGATAGATAGCAAGAAAGATAGAGCGGCTTGACCGTGAGAGGGCGGAAGTAGTCCGAAGAATGGAACGCGATTGTGACAGTGCCGAGGTCGCCTATTCGAAGAATGAGGATGCAGAAATATTGTGGGTAATCTCAAGGAGGATGGAGCAGCTAGACCGCGAGAGGGCGGAGTTAACGAGGAAGGTGACTCAGAGACGTGGGAAGGGTCGCAGTAGGACCCCGTTTTCTGATGAGATAGAGGCAGAAGTACTGCACCGAGGAGACAAGATTCCAACCATTAAACCGTATGATGGAAAGAGTGATCCGAGGGATCACATGCACACCGTTGAGAGTCTCTTGAACCTACAAGATTTTTCCGAGGGTATTAAGGCAAAAATAATGGCGACGACACTAATAAGAGCAGCATTAGACTGGTTTAACAGAATTGAGTAGGATCTATTTCGAGCTTTGAGCAGATGAAGGAGAGATTGGAGAACCACTTTTCCAGTCAGAAACGGATGAAGACAAGCATGTACCACCTGGAAGCATTAAAACAGAAAGAGAGAGAAACTCTCGGCGAATTCATGAGCAGATTCAATGAGGAGCTGCTGAAGGTGGACAACCCCTACGGGGAACAAGTGCTGCAGACCCTATTCAAGGCAACGACACACAACAGATTCGCCAAAGAGTTGATCAAGCTCGCAGAACATACCATCAATCGGATAAACGAGTTGGCGCATACTGTGATCTACGAAGACGCGATGATGGCAGCAAAGTTTAGACCCCAGGAATCCGGCCGGGAAAGGGGCAGAGAGCTATGGAACAAGAGCAGCAGAGGAAGAGACAGGTCCCCAAAGAGATATACCCCCCTCAATCGGGCCATTCTCACTATCTTTGCCGTCGCGCAAAGCAAGAATTGGCTAAGTGCACCTC
Source organism: Linaria vulgaris (assembly GCA_948329865.1). Classification (NCBI taxonomy): domain Eukaryota; kingdom Viridiplantae; phylum Streptophyta; class Magnoliopsida; order Lamiales; family Plantaginaceae; genus Linaria; species Linaria vulgaris. The sequence continues at coordinate 88,432,031 of OX415251.1, read as the reverse complement.
GAAAAATCAAGGAGACGGATTTCACCAAGAAATCTAGACGCTACTGCGAATACCACCGCCAAAAAGGCCATGACACAAACGACTGCTATGACCTGAAGGATGAGATTGAGAGGCTGATTAGGGATGGAAGATTAATAGAGTTCGTTAAGGCGAGCGGGCAATATGCTGAATCAGGAGAACGGTCCCAATCCCCAAGAAGTGAGGGCCTCAAGGCGATTGAGAATGGACAAGGACGCGATACGATGAATAATGTGCCGTCGAGGGGGATCATCAATGTGATAAGCGGTGGGACCGCAGGAGCGGATTCCACCAATCATAGGAAGAAGATAACTCGCGGATTGAACGAGGACCGATTCGTTGGATTTACAACGTTGATTGAGGAGCTCCCAGACGAGGTTATCACGTTTTTCGGCAGGGACCTCTTGGATCTCAGCCCCGAAGCCATCCAGGCAGGCGAGCTCGACTGCCCCATGGTTGTCCAGCTTGATATCGCTAACTACGCTGTACACAAGGTACTTATAGACAACGGTAGTTCCACCAACATTATGTTCGCGCATGCGTTGGAGAAAATGGCGCTCGGCCATCACATAGTTGAACAAGTCCGTTCGCCACTGGTAGGATTTGGTGGAGCGGAGACAATTCCTCTAGGGCAAGTGAACCTTCCCACATCATTCGGACAAGAACCGCACAGGCGAACTATTAATGTTCAATACACAATCGTGGACCAACCATTTGCATACAATGTCATAATTGGCAGACCGGCCCTGAACGCAATAAGAGCAGTGGTATCCACATTCCATCAGAAGATGAAATTCCCAGCAGGAGGAGGGGTCGGAGAAGTGGTCGCTAACCAGGAGGAGGCTTGGCTCTGTTACATCACTTCTCTTGCGTTGCCAAGAATTAGAGAAGCAGAGGAAGAAGCAATCGGACCAAATCAGGATCGGCAAGTTATGGAATGATCACCATGATGAACAACAGGACAATATTTTAGATTTTAGCAATTTTTTTTAAATTATGCTTGAACATTTGAAACATTGCCCCACCGTGGGTTGGTATGTAAACTTAAAACAGGGGGAACTACGCCGGTCTGATTCCCCACTCAACGGGATACGTAGGCGGGTTAGGTTTACCTAGCCCTCGACCATTATCTCTTATTTAGTCCCTTCATGGGTCGGCATGTAACTTAAAACAGGGGAACTACGGCGGTCTGATTCCCCATGCAACGGGATACGTGGGCGGGCTGGGTTACCTAGCCCTCGACCGTTATCCGTTATTACCTTTTCATTTGTTGCTTGGCGTAATCTCATATTTCATGCAGGGATATGTCCTAAGTGGACATTATAAAAGTGCAGATAAGGGCACAATGAGTTGGGGAATATTCCCCTAAGATATATGATTAACGCATCGCCCTCTTACAGGTACAACAGGTACAAACAAATGCAACAGGTACGATAGAGCACAATGGAAACATTGTTTCTCATATAAACTGATGTTTCCATATTGTGGGAATATCCCGCAGATAACACAGGCACATCATTTCGTGCTTCCTTATTAGCGTTTACATCGGAAAAATTTCTTGTCTGTGCTGTTTTACAGGGCTCAATGACCTACATATTCAACGATGACAAAGTCACCAAGAGACATAGTCAAAAAGACAACGCAAAGGCTCGCCTACAACACAAAAAATATCCTCTGTGATAACGGGGTCGATCAAAAACAATTCAACGGTAGTGGGTTCCCTGTGATAACGGGATGCGCCCCTACCTATAAAAAATATCCCCTGTGATAACAGGGTCGATCAAAAAATATCCCCTGTAATAACGGGGTCGATACAAAAAATATATCCCCTGTGATAACGGGGTCGATTCAAGAAAAAACTCCATGTGATAATGGAGCCAGTCCAAGAAGAAATTCCTTGTGATAACGGGGTCGATTCAAGAAAAAAAAATTCCCTGTGATAACGGGGTCGATTCAAGAAAAAACTCCCTGTGAAAACGGGGCCAGTCCAAGAAGAAATTCCCTGCGATGACGGGGTCGATTCAAGAAAAAATGCCCTGTGATAACGGGGTCGATTCAAGAAAAAACTCCCTGTGATAACGGGGCCAGTCCAAGAAGAAATTCCCTGTGATAACGGGGTCGATTCAAGAAAAAATTCCCTGTGATAACGGAGTCGATTCAAGAAAAAATTCCCTGTGATAACGGGGTCGATTCAAGAAAAAAATCCCTGTGATAACGGGGCCAGTCCAAGAAGAAATTCCCTGTTATAACGGGGTCGATTCAAGAAAAAATTCCCTGTGATAACGGGGTCGATTCAAGAAAAAATTCTCTGTGATAACGGGGTCGATTCAAGAAAAAATTCCCTGTGATAACGGGGTCAGTCCAAGAAAAATCCCATGTGATAACGGGGTCGATTCAAGAAAAATTCCCTGTGATAACGGGGCCAGTCCAAGAAGAAATTCCCTGTGATAACGGGGTCGATTCGATAAAAAATTCCCTATGATAGCGGGGTCGATTCAAGAAAAAATTCCCTGTAATAACGGGGCTAATCCAATAAAAAAGTCCCTGTGATAACGGGGTCGAGTCAAGAAAAAATTTCATGTGATAACGGGGTCGACAAAAAGCATTGCAACGGCAGCGGTTTCCCTATGATAACAGTCCGCACTTTGACACTTCAAGGAGAGGCAACAGTAACAAAAGCAATCATACCATGGAATATGTATAAACAAATATGTATCAGGACACGCAGAGAAGATCGATTAAATTAACGGGCAAAACTATGAGTCATATTACAGAGGCAGCTGCGCCGAAAGAAAAAATACAGACTCCCAAAATCTCAACCCGGATAACGAGGGGCCCCTTTGATGTGGATTAACGCCAAACTCTTCTGCTCGATGATCTCGTGGTACTTCGCCTCTGGTTCTAAATCCTCGTCGTCATCATCGGAATCCTCAAGGAATTCCCCATTCGGCCCCTTCAACGGATTTATGGCCGAAGGGTCGTAACCATCCTTGAAACCACCTTCCAGCTGAATCTGACCTATGACAGAGGCCTTGGCTTCCTCCAGCTCGAGCAAGCCCCGCTCAGCACACATCATCTTATACGACCGACTCATAAGGAACTTTTGGCCGCACTAGTCAATTGGCTTTTACTCAGCGTCATGCATCGCATGTGCCTTTCAGCCTGAGCTAATTGGTCCTTCAGAACGGCGACCTCAACTTCAAGTGCCTCCCGACGAGATGCCTCTTGACCAGCGATAAGCCGAGACTCATCGAGCTCTGCGATCAACCTTTTATTATCATTCAACAGGCCTCCCACATTACTCTCGCTGGCCTTCAATATATCCATGGCCTCGTCTCTCTCATGCTGGAGCTGTACGGCAGCAACAGGATCGTATTCGCCCAATTTCTCGAGCAAACCATTGGTAACTCGGAGCGACTCGGCGTGATCCGATTGGCCTTTAACGGCCATCGCCAAGAAACCTTTCAGAAAACCAGCCACATGCACGTCCACAATAAGGACATGATCGCTCAATCAAATGAAAACCCAAAGCAAATACACAGTGAATGGCATAAAGACTACTTACAGAGCGAAAGAGACCACTGTGATCGCCACTTGAACTACCCTCCTCTGTCCTTCTCTTTCGCCCCATGGACGTCCCAACACCAACGTCAGGTTGAGATTGCGAAGCATTATCCACCCCGGCAGTATTTTCACTCGAGGAGGGCACGGATTTCTTCGCATTCTTGCGCACGCCCTCACGACCCCTCTTCTTGACGAGTGGAGGGGCGTCATCCGTAGCGGTTTCGGCCCCCGGCTGTCTACGTTCAGCTATCGCATCCAGACTACAATACTTCATCAGCTCGGCTGTGAAACACACAAAAGAGAGGATCAAGAAATAAATCGAAGGGAAAATATCAATTTCCAAAAATATAACACTTACCAAGCGTAGAGGGACCGTTATACCGCACGGGAGATATCCCACTTGCTCGCAAAACTACGTCACTACAAAGCAGGGTACCGTCGTATGGATGGTTAATCAACTTCCTCAGAAACCCAAGATTGTGTGCGGGTAGGGCCGACAGTGACTCGTCTCTCATATCTGGTGTCTTCACACCACACGCTAGGAAGCGCATCAAACTCACCAGCCGTCCTCTCCTGGATGTACATATACTCGCACTTATTTCCAAGTCCGTAGCTAGATTGAGTATAGTGCACGAACCTAAGCCCCGTCTGGGCTCGCACACAGAAAAACCCTCTATCACCACCCTTCCTATTGACCATAACACTAAAGAGCTCCCCGAACTCGTTAGCTCCACAAGGGGCACCCAACGCTCTCATAACACAAATGAAAGCTACAATGTAGCCCAGAGAATTGGGGGATAGCTGTCCCAAGCAGACCCCAATACTTGCTATAATAGCACTAACCGCAGGATCAATCGGGAAGCGCAGCCCGTTTTTAAAGTGCTTGGCACTGACAGTAATGCAGCCTTTTGGTGGAGTATGCATTCATTGATCCACACTGGGGAATATGACCTTATACCCCTCGAGAATGTCATACTTGTCAGAATAATAACCAGCATGTTGAGGAACACGAGACGTCATATCCTCATATTTCTCTGAGGTCCTATATTTCTGGGGACTGGCCTCAAAGCCCCATTCGTCCACATTAGGACCGGCAGCCTCAGGCGGAGCAGACAATTCACAGTCAATTAATCAGGCCCAAACATCTCATTTTCGGAGAACTCCATTCCACCCTCTCTAAAATCCATCTCGGGCGAACCTGCGCCAACACTGTCCCCGGCAAACGACATATTAACGCACTAAAGGATGCAAATCAAAATCGAACAAGATATCGAAAATGGTATCGAATTTGATATCGAAAGTTAAAATCGAAGGAAGATATCGAAACCGAGATTGGATTCTATATCGGAAGTCAAATTCGATGTGTCTTTCGAAGGGACAACGAAATTTCGCTAAAAGCCAAAGTGGGTTTTCACTTTTCCGACAACCTATTTATAGATATCGGAGATACTAGATCGAAACACAGTTTCGATCTCACATCGGTACTAATATTCGATGTACAGATAAAGGACATGGGGGCTGACATCATATCGAATATGAATTTCAACATCATGTCGAAGGTAAAAACCGACCTCTTACCCTACTACGCGAAGAGCCGCGAGAATATAACAACAGCCCCGGCAACCCCATCACAATTTTCAAGGAACCCAAATACCAGGGGAACTAGAATTCAAACGAGGACCTCAAACTCGGCGTTCATCACAAGTGCACTCCCCACAAGTTTGATCTCCGTCATTTGAACTGGCGGGACGAAGGGTACAGGTAACCCAGAAATTGTAAATTAAATTTGCGAATCCTTATCTCTAAGATAAGAATCCCCAAATTGGGGGACTACATGATATGGCCATTTCCCGCATATTGGGCCAGACCCAAACCAGGCCCATTTTGGACTATATCGGGGATCATATTCGACGTCATATCGGTAATAATCACCGATATGCTACTATGGTCCCCGGATCCCGAGGTCTATAAATACGCGATGCCCGGATCCCAAAGTAAGCAATTATTATCCCTCAGCTACCACTCGTCAGATCGAAACATATCACCGATATCCCTTTCAATATCTTATTCGATATCGGGACATCCACGTGCACCTGTGACACGTCATACCACCTCATCACCGACATCACATCGGGGGTCATCTCCGACATCACATCGGGGGTCATCCTCGACATCACATCGGGGGTCATCCTCGAAATCACATCGAAGGCAATCACCGACGTCCGTTCGATCTATTTACCGATATTCCACTCCCATCCAAGCATCGAAGCGTTGGTCCGAGGTGTTCCGGACCAAGCCTACGCGAGACACGTAGTGTAGGTCTGATTTGAGATAGACTCGTTGTATTGCTAGATCATATACTTGTAACCGACACTCGCGCATATATATATATATATATATATATATATATATATTTATATATATATATATATATATAAAACGATCTATTGCCAAATCATAAAGACTCATTCTTCAATTAAAAGTTAGTCTTGGAAAGAATCCTAGTTGCACTTGAACTCCCAAAATTTCCTTATTTGAAAGCGTGTTGAATTGACCGTTGAATCTTCAAGTATGGAAACTTGTAATGCTCTTCCTTCTGATTCCTAAACATAATCAAAGACAAGTAAAGCCGTGGAACTCGATTAATAAGCGAATAAAGACGAAAATAAAATAAATTAGTTAAAACAGATTGCTAGAAAAATATTCTGATTTCAATGTTGACCTCCAATGTCCTAACATCGATCTAACATTGCTTCCAGAACGCTTTGCACCTTCAGTAATATTAATAGCATTCACTCTTATGGGTATATGGAAGAATCTACAGATTAGTTAAATAAGGGTGTTTGGTAGAATACTTGACGCTTCGTATAATGCTTATGTAATGGTAGTGATTAAGAAAGTACCCCTAACAAGGTGACAGGCACAATTTGATCTTGTTCATGATTACAACGCTTGTAGACGCGCGCTCAACTTAAATGGGAAGACCATCTATCTATATACAAAGATTTTTGGCATCGTTCATTGGATGAGAGCTACATAATGACCTTACACAGCGTTGCCAAAGAGATTGACGTTTCAACCTATTCCGGTCTCGGCAATGCTTTAGATCGCGTCCACTTCATGCTATGTGAGATTCATCCAGCATCATGTATATCGTATGAGTTGGTTTACAAACAGTATCAGATTGTTTGGATGCGATATCAAGATTTTATGGAGATCATAGGTTTACTCGGAGTAACTTTCGACCATCAATCAAAGCGGACTACCACAACAAAAGAATATGAAATGTCGTACAATTTGAAGGTGTGTAATGGCGCGTCGGCATTGCACATGATAAATTAACTGTTTAATAAATGATATCGATGTCTAATCAGGCTTTAACTTAAATGTGCAGGAATACGCGGATTGAAAATTCTTTCGCAAGTACGGTTTATCAAAGTACGAGTTGATGCAATCCATATTCGGCGAAAAGTGTGCGTACATTGGCCTAGACAAAATGATAAGGCAGGTACGAGGATCAAGAATTTGAAGAGAATAAGACTGAATATTCTATATATTATTAGAAACAGTTAAGTTCAAAGTGTCTATTGCATATGGTAAACTTCATTTTTATTCAGAATCTTCTGGTCAGGGCATTCTTTCATTATTAGGTATAAACTAATTAGATTACATAATGTGTATATCTAGGACTGTTATCATTTCAACTTATCGCATTTAAACGCATGACACAACCAGATAGAGTACTGGTTTATTTTTTAGTCGTGCTACAAAATTGAGAGAAGCGCGGGTCAACAATTCATAGGCGGTGTGAAAGATCTATAATTAAAAAATTCAAACATCCTGTAAAAATACAAAGAGATTGCAGTTCATATCGTGACTAATAAAACTCAAATATATGAATAATGGTATAATATCCACAATGGGATTCTGATACATCTGGTGATATATATTCATCTCCTTAAATGTTGGCTTGTACCAAATGTTTTACTGTCGTCGTCGAATCAAAATGATACTTATTTGAGAGAATTATGCTTATATTACAGATTCAACTATAAGCGGTTTAACAAGCCAACAGATTTCCATGAAATAAATCATGGATAATCAATATCTCGAATTATAATATAACATATATCCTAAGTATGTAATTTAAAAAAAATGTAAGGCTCCTCGTGTGAGGCCTGATAAAGAGTAACAAACACCAAAAATTCAAAATTTAAGTGGAAAATATATAAATTCACATCTTATTCAAAATTGGAAGGCAACGTAACCTTTTTTAAAATATTCATATTTCAGTTATACCATCATTACATAAATAAAGTAACAGCTTTATGTCACTGTCGCATTTGGGGAACCACGAAAAGCTAGGATTTAAAACTGAATTAGCATTTATTTTTTATCCGGAAATAAAGAAGGTTGCTAAAAAGTAATCATTTGGGCCGAAATTTTTATTTTCTGAGAAGCCCAATTACTCAGAATACGATCCGTTTTCACAAAATATTTTTACGGGAGAAAATCAAACAGGGGCTTGATTTCTCTTTTATAATTATAAAGGGAAATATAAATAATTTGAGTCATTACATTGGACACCACAAGATTTTCTCTAGTATTAATCGATTGTAAGTATTTATTGTGCTTTTCCTTCCTTGTAAAAAGGAAATTAAACATTATACATTAGACTACACCACAAGATTCTGACTTATTTTTACGAACATGGTGTCGTTGTTGTTTTTTTCCTTTTCTGAAGTTTTTCTTGGGAGCAGAAATTTTAGAAGAAACACCTAACAAACTAAATGAAGGAGCGCCAAACAAACAAATCTTATCTTATCTTGTTTCTTAAATGAATTAAGAGACATTTTTTCAACAAAGTTGTACGTTACCTTGAAATTTATAAAAGAGCAGTCATTGATGGCGTCTAATTTTCTAAAATGTTGCAACGACAATGGATTTTATGCATTCAAAATATTGACACAATACAATGGATTTAGGATAATTGCAAGAAAAATAACTTTAGCAACAATTATATTTGCTCTACAAGAAGGTTGTGATGTTGCGGGTAGCACTAAACATCGTGGATCAATTTCAACTCAATGAAAATGAAATGAAACTGCAAGTAATAGCCCAACATGTTTAACAAATTCTCCATTAAATCTCAAACATTGCGAAGAGTTTCTAATAATAACCGTACCAAAAACATAAACCATTTGAACCATGTTAAAGAGAACATAAGGATTCAACATATTGATCTCCGTTGTGAAGACATCCAGCTTCATATTTGCCTCAAACTCATGCAGCTCTTCGAAAGTCTTGGAAACAAGATTGTGTCGTATGACCTTCCCCAGAATATGCACAACTAGGAAAGATCCGTTTCCATCTTCCTCACCCCGAACTACACAAATTACAGAAAAGTAGAATAATTCCCCACCCATCCAAGGTGGTTTAACTTCAATGATCTCGGGATTAGCAGCAACAAGCGGGGAGAGATCAACATGATACTTGACAACCCAGCCAGAGTAATCCCTCTTCATCTCGTAGACATTAAAGTGCATTTGTATGCCACAGAGGCGAACATATTGCAAGTGATCACAAGACTCCCCAAAGTAACAATACTTTCTTTGACACGCAATGACAGGGCAAGGTGGAATAGGCATTTTCTCACACATAAGGTGATGAACGTTGAAATACAAAGAGTCTCCACCCCCAAGCTTTGTACTGATCCAATGGATGGAATTGTTCCAGTACACTCCTTTTTCAAAATAAATATTTGCGGTAAAGGGCTCGCCAATTGTTCTCCACGCACGGGTCCTGGAGGAGTAAATCTCGATTTGGAATCTATTCGGTACCGACTTTTGGTCATGAACACAAATAACTTTGTAATGATGAGGGGATTTGGTGGGATCAAAAGCCAAGCACATCCCACGAATGGCTCCTCCGACTAGTTCCGGAAGGTTCAAAAATTTGTGCATGGAAGGATTATATACATAGTATTTTGTCGTACTTTGGCTGCAACAGAGCAATAGTCCGTTGCAGGACTGAACAATTGTAATGCCAAGTGGATCACTAGTAAATTCGAGTCTACTAAATGGTGCAATGGCGGTTGAATTTTTTGGGGAGAAGGGTATGAATTCGTATCCGTACAATAAGCTGGATCGAAAACTTTTTCCGGGACAAAAAAGTCTGGCGACGGGAACATGGTCGAGATTCCGTCGACGGCGAAAAATAGGGTTTGAAATGAGAGATTGCCAGTGCTTTGAAACTAATTTGCAGCGTATTAGATGTTCTGTTGGTAGGCGAAACAGAATTTCAGTTAAGAGATTGTCAATGGCAGTTACGATTTCATTTGACTTTGGTTGCTTCAGTGATTTAGGGGTTTCAATTTCCATGGCGGCTGTGCTTTTTTGATTCTAAAATCAACTGATGTGATTTTTTCCCATGTTGAAAATATCTCCTAAACTGAGACAACTTAACTAATGCCACAATAACAATTTAAGGAGATTTTCGGGTCATTAACCAAAATATTTGACCGAATGCAATCTCCACCGGCGGCGAGTGATATTCATCACTGGCCGTTGTTACCAGTCCCTATAGATCAGCAGGGGGGCCTGAGATCAATCAACAGTTTGAGATCCAAACAACTGATATGCATGGGGTGCAAAAACGGCAACGTTATGTGTACGAATTCAATGCGGAAGGAAGCAAGGAGAGGCCGATTAACAAAACGTCCGCTGCCCCAATCTCCCCGCAAGCGGCATATGCATTCAAAGTCCGACTGAGGGATGTGCGGATTGAAGAAAGTCGAAATGAAGCATTGAGACAGAAAATTAGGGCTACAAAACCTACTGCGGAAGATCTGATCATTAGTCTAGATATGGATGAGGAGATCGATGAATTGATGTGCTCGCAATGGAAGGACGCACTGTTCCTGAAAATCCACGGGCGCCATTGGAACTACCATGCGCTGGTGAATCGCCTTAGTTCGATGTGGAATTTGACAGGCGATTGCGAATTGGTAGATATGGATTTCGGAGTATACTGCCTCAAAGGGATTACTACGAGCCAAAGGGAATTCATCTTGACACAAGGTCCATGGAAATTAGCCGGCAGTTTCCTATCGATCCGAAAATGGACGCCAAACTTCTGCGCCGATAGCGACAAAATTGATTGCGTAATATCACATGGGTACGGATCATGCATATTCCATTGGAATTATATCATGAGGCAATGATTGAATCCATAGCGCGTAATGTGGGAGACCCCATCAAGATTGATGGAAATACATTTACAGCTACGAGAGGGAAATATGCGAGATTTTGCGTGCAATTACCGCTAGATAAACCGGTGGCGCAAGGGCTGAGATTGAAGGGAAGAATCTATCAATTGAAGTATGAAAATCTACCAATCTTTTGTCACACTTGTGGACGAGTGGACCACGATGAATACAGCTACAAGGCGGGGAAAACACATGAGGAAAGATCCGACGTTGCGCAATAGATGGAGGTAGGGGAAAATACAAGAGAAATAAAAGCGGACCCTTGTCGAGAAGGTAAAGAACGCTGAGTTTGGAGACTGGATAAAGGTCCAGCCGCGTCGAGCATATAAAAATGAAGGAAGAGGGAGAATCGAGGATAACAGAACGCCAGGGAATCCGAGGAAGGAAAGTAGGGATACGGGATATAAAAGAAATGGGGGTCACGGAATGAATTTCCATCCCGGGAAGGAAGTTGATAATAATAAGAAGGCTAAAGAAGGTAGGATACTTCCCAGCTATTTTAATAATCCGAAGGGAGATTTGAAAGGCAAAAAGAAAGTTAATAATTCGGGAAAGACAAGAGGAGCAGCTTCAAAAAACACCAAAAACTCTTTTGTGGTGTTGCACGACGAGGGAGAATTTTCTCGGAACAAAGAGAAATCGGCAGTGGTCCAGGTGAGGACGGAACCGATCAGCAATTTGCAACAGAGGAGTACTCAGATTTTCAGCCAAGAGACTGTGGCTCATAATGCGACGGGTCGAAACACTTTTTCGCCACAGGGCGCTGATTGCGAGGTGGATCGAGATAGAGATTCGAACACACGTGTTTCACTGCATCTCCAAGATATTACGAACCTCCCAAGAGTCAGATTTGGTTCAAATGCTGAGAATTCCCTCGACGGTTTGGGAGGTCGAGACAAGAGTACAATGCATAAGGCGGATCGGGGTCCAGAGAACATGGTGGATGACGACATGGCTGAGCCCTTGGGAGATTCAAAGGCAATTAGTAATGATGATCGAATCACTGAGACAGATAGCGGCGCGATGGATGGGGTTTTATATCGATAACCCTATGGAGCCGCTACATATATACCGTTATCCGATGAAGATTATATCATGGAACTGCCAAGGGGCAGGTGATGGGGAGTTTAGAAGGAATTTTCGAGAGTTGGTTCGTGTACATAAACCGTTGTTTTGTTTATTCTCGAGGCAAGGGTCAACACTACAAGAGCAAAGGAAATCGTTGAAAGACTTGGTTTCTCCAAATTTATCGTAGCCCCGACCAACAGGATGGAAGGGGGTATATGGATGCTATGGAACAAAGAGGAGGTCGACGTGGTTACTAAAAGAGTTGATGAACATGTCATTCATGCTTTAGTTCGCCCAAGTGCGAATTTGTGTTGGAAGCTGACCGGAATTTATGCGAGACCAAGGAAGGCTGATAAAATCAAAGCCTTTGACAGTCTTGTGGAAATTGCTGAAGAAGACAGTCTCCCATGGCTTGTGACGGGCGACTTTAATGAAATTGGGAAATCCCACGAAAAGGAAGGGGGGCATATAGCGTCGGTCAGCAGGTTACGATTCTTTAATGACTACCTAGATCGGTGTGGCTTGATCGACTTAGGATTTCGGGGTCCAAAGTTCACATGGACGAACAAGCGAGACACCGGATTCATTATTAAGGAACGAATTGATCGGGTCGTGGCTAATAAAGAGTGGCTGGACGTGTATCCCGAGAATGCCGTGTTTAATCTCCCACGCACAAAAACCGATCATAGCCCGATCCTTACCCTCTGCTGCGCTCGAGAGGAGAGAAGGGGAGAAAGACCGTTTAGGTTCGAGGCGGCGTGGCTTCGACACCCGGAGTGCGACAATATCCTAAAACAAATATAGGAATCGAATGGTAATATTCTCGCAGCCATCAAGGAGGTGCCGAATGTTATGACCGAGTGGAACAAGAATACATTCGGTAATATTTTTGCTAGAAAGAGGAGAGTGTTGGCGCGACTGGATGGGATTCAAAAGTCGAGCATACAAGGTAAGGATGAGTATCTCAATAAGTTGGAGAATGACTTAATTCTTGAGTTCAATGAAATTCTCAAACATGAGGAGGTTCTTTGGCTCCAAAAGTCGAGAATTCAATGGGTGCGCGAAGGGGAGAGGAACACGAAGTTCTTTCATCAAGCCACAATTATGAGACGGCGCAAAAATAAAATACTTAACCTGAAGGTTGAAAATCAGTGGATTAAGGATGGAACGGAGCTTGAAAAGCACGCATGGGGTTATTTTGCCAACTTATTCAATTCGAACGGTCACATCCAGCAGTTGGGAAATGGGAGGTCGCGACTACAATGTACTTTGACGGATGAGGAAAAATTGGAGGTAGGAAGGATGATTGACATGGAGGAACTCAAAACCGTCGTGTGGAGCCTAAGTCCTATGAAAGCACCCGGTCCAGATGGTCTTCAGGCGATTTTCTATCAGACGAATTGGGCATGGATTAAAGAATCCCTACTTGACTTCATGGAATGGGTCTACGAAAGGGGTAACTTCGAGGAAACTTTATGCGAAGCCTTTCTGTGTCTCATCCCAAAGGTTCCTAACCCAGAGGTAATTTCTCAGTATCGACCTATATCGTTATGTAATGTTATCTATAAATTTATTACGAAAAGCATAACGACAAGACTCCGAGAAATTATGCCCCGTATTGTGGCCCCAACACAGTCGAGCTTCATCAAGGGTAGAAGTACACAGGATAATGTGTTCTTACTTCAGGAGATACTCCATTCGCTTAGATCCAAAAAGAACAATAAGGTGGGAGAGATGATTATGAAGTTGGATCTTGAAAAGGCCTACGACAAAGTGAACTGGGATTTTTTGGAAGACACTCTGAGAGCGTTCGAATTCCCGGAAAACATTGTGAAGTTAGTGATGTTCTGTGTCTGAAACACCACGACTAGACTGCTTTGGAATGGCACGCCGTTGGAACCCTTCAGCCATACGTGTGGTCTTCGCCAGGGGGACCCTTTATCCCCGTATCTCTTTGTCCTATGCGTGGAAAGACTGTCATACCTCATTAAAGAGGAAGTCGAAAAGAAGAAATGGAGACCGATCGTGCCTTGTAAGGGTGGGCCGCATATTTCCCACATTTTTTTCGCAGACGATCTGGTTTTGATGGGAAAAGCAACGAAAGAGACGGCGAGAATAATAAACAAAGTATTGACAGATTTTTGCAAGAAATCAGGCCTCAAAATAAGTCCACATAAGTCGAAGGTTTTCTATTCCAAACGGTCGGGGGCGAGCCTCAAAAAGGCAATTAGTGGTATCCTCGGTTTTGAGCAAACTTGCAATCTTGGGAAATATTTAGGCTTTCGCCTTTCTCATGGAAGACGGACAAGGGCTGATTTTGTGGAGACTATGGACAAAGTGATGTCACGTTTTTGTGGGTGGAAGAATCGTCGCTTGTCTTTGGCCGGAAGGGCGACCTTGATCCAATCGGTGTCTTCGGCAATACCGATATATCACATGCAGACGTCATGGCTACCAGCGAACGTGTGTGATCAATTGGACAGATTAAACAGAAATTTCCTATGGTCAACGGACATTAATCAGAGGAAAATACATCTTGTAGGGTGGGGCGATGTCGTTCAATCTAAGGAGGAAGGCGGACTGGGTATCCGAACTAGTAGAATATGCAACGAAAGCCTCCTATCAAAATTAGCATGGAAGGTGCTAAAAGATGAAAATACGGTGTGGAGTGGCATGATTAAGGCCAAGTATTTAAAGGAGCAGTCCTTTTTTAGTCATATTCCGAAGCTCGGGGCGAGCGCGACGTGGAAAGGTATGTCGCGATGCTTAAACCTTATGAAACCGCTTCTACTGTGGAAAATTGGGAATGGAATGTCTATATCCTTTTGATATGACCAATGGTTGGGAAGGAAAAGAATTTGTGACTTCATTGGGAATATTGATAATGCCGAGAAGAAATTGAAGCTAAGCGACGTGTTTTCGAATACAAATAATTGGTTGTAAGGGGAGCGACGCACGCCGATTCCATCAAACATTATTGAGGAAATACAAGAATTTTCTATCACTTTGAATGATGAACCGGATGAGGTGATATGGAGTGAATCCGGCAATGGCGTCTTCTCATGTCAATCGGCGTATCGAACGTATCAAAAATCATATGGGGTTGAGCCGAAAAACAAATTCTCTGCCAAATGGATTTGGAAACTCCCGCTAAGTAACAAACTCAAGCACTTCGTCTGGCTAGTCATGAGGGGCAGGCTAGCAACCAACTCTCTACGAAGAATCCGTAAAATATCGGACTCGGCGATGTGTCCAGTTTGCGAAGGTTCGAATGAAACAGTACTACACTTGCTGAGAAGTTGCCCGATCGCGAAGGAGGTGTGGAAAACACTGTTGGTTGAGAGCGACCTGCAGGTATTCGACCAATGGGCCGAAGATAGCTGGATACGCAACAACTTAACGAGAGGAAAACTCACAAACAAGATTTTACCGGGGTTGAGTTGGTTGCACGTATTTGTGGCAGCAATATGGTGCTTGTGGAAGGCGAGAAATTTATTAGCATTCAAGATGGAAAAAGAGAGCATCGGAGGTTTAATCTTCAAAATAAAATTGGTTGCTGTGGAGCTTGGTGACGCGTTTGCTGCATATAATTTGTGCAAGTCCGAGGAAATATGGGTGAAACCGAAGGAAGCTTGGTGTAAGCTAAATGTCGACGGAAGCCTGAACATAAAAACTCGCCAAGGAGCTGCCGGGGGTGTACTGAGATCTGCTACGGGGGAGTGGCTATGGGGCTTCAAATTTAGATTGACGACCCCAACGGTGCTCGAGGCCGAACTCATGGCGTTTCGCAAAGGTCTACAACTGGCTTGGGAGCGAAATATTTCGCAACTCATCATTGAAACTGATTCGGAGGAATGTCACAAACTTGTCACAGGAAAGGAGCTTAGCACAACAAACACAAGATTAATCGCCCAGTGTCGCGAGCTTATTCAGCGAGAGTGGAGAATTGAAGTGAAAAAAATATCGAGGTTGGCGAACAAGCTCACAGATAAAGTTGTGAAGATGCATACTGGAAACGACCGGGAAGTATTCATGGATTCTCCTCCGGCGTGCGTACTTAATTTGTTAGAGGCCGAGAAGGCGTAGTTTGTATCAGTTTTTTATTCCTTCCCACCAAAAAAAAAAATAAAAAAAAAACTCCCACAGCTTACCCTTGCCAATTCAAAATTGAGATATTTACGTATCCGTTGTTAAAGGAGTCATGCAAATTAACGGGATAATTATTTACAATCTAAATTAATTTCTCATAACATATGATTCCACGAGATTCTAGTAAGAATAAACTACTAAATCTTGCATTCTCTTTTTTAACTTATAAAAAACAAAAATATTAGTCTACTGGTTTATTACAAATTTTAGATTATTAATAGTTAAATAAAACACCTAAATAAGTTTTAATCAAACAAACAAATAAAACACGTAGTGAATTAACACAAATAAATTTAGATATTTAATATAATTAAAAAATGGTTTTCGTTTAAATATTAAAAATATGAAAAGGAGGGCTCTAGTTTTTCATGTAAACATTAACTAAAAAAGCGTGATTTTTTTCACATTATAAATTTACCATAAAAATTAAAAATTGTTTATGAAGAAAAAAAACTAGATACAAAGCGAATCTTCATTTATGCATAAAATAAACATCACGTAAGTCGAAGGCGGGTTTGATGAAATTGTACGTCGATGGTAGTGTTATGGCGAGTTAGAACACATGTGCTATTGGAGGAGTCTTGCGAGACGAAAAGGGCAACTGGTTATGGGGATTCGATGAGATTATCAAGTGCCCAACGATTTTGGAGACGGAAAGCAAGTTTTTCGGAAGAATCGGTCCTAAGGACGTGTAGAGCACTAGAGCTGCTCAGAAATCTGGTGGGGGTTTCGACGTCAGATTGGGAGGAATTCGATCGCGTAACTGATGCGGATTGGTTGAGATTGAATTTAAAAAAGAAGGGGTTCATATGTGAGTTGATGTCGAACGTACGATTGGAACATATATTTGTCGCGTCGCTTTGGAGCTTTTGGAACAAGAGGAGGCTGGACGCATAATCTATCAACTAGAACACCTAATCGTGAACTTTGAATGGCACAAATTAATAGCAAGAACTCGGTTGAGGGACGGAATAGGTGGAAGAATCTGAAAGATGGTTGGTGGGAATTGTACATAGAGGGGAGTTGTTATAATGAGACGAATCAAGGAGCACATGGTGGAGTCTTAAGATCGAACACCAAAAAATGGATATGGGGCTATAAGACCAAACTTGTGTCACTTACGGTAGAAGAAGTAAAACTGGAGACGCTGAAGTTGGGTTGAAGATTGCTTGGAATAAAACAATCTTGGCTTGAATATTAAGATTGAGACGGACTCGAAAATCTGTTTCAAGCTTGTTACAGGGGCTGGGTCGATTGGCCATAATACAGATTTGGTGGTTGTAGACAAATTAATTTTGTCTACTCCAATTAAATATTGACAAGTGTCAAATTAAATTATTAGAAATTAAAATTAATTATTTCTATTTTTAATTTGGAATTTTAATAAATTAAATTCCAATTATTAATAGGTTAATTAATTGATTTTTTAATATCTATTTGATTGGCCAATCAAATAAAGCCACGTGAAAAAAAATGATGATGTGATTCAACCAATCAAACATGGCCATGTGGAAAGATGATATATTTCAACCAATCACATTATTACACGTAGAAATATGATGTGTTCTAGATATTTCTTGATAAGCAAGACTAAATTAAATTCATGCTTATCTTGAAATAAAACCGACCAATCACAAGCAAGGAGCTCTAGGTTTTTACAACTATAAATAAGGGTCCTCTCATAAAGAAAGACACACAAATATTCACAAGTTTGAAGAAGGAAAAGCTCAAGTATTTTTCTCTCCATCAAGTCCACCAATCTTCAAGGCGTTCTTCGCGGGATTCAAGGCGTTCTTCGCGAAAACCTCCATTTGATCCGGTGTCAAGCTCCAAGTCCATCAAATAACCGTTTTTGAAGATCGCACTTCTGCAGAGGAAGATCGAGCTTCAACAAATTCAACAAATCCAAATCAAGTTCATATCGTTCTTCAACAATCTTCAAGTCAAAAGTCCGTTTGATTCGAGATCAAGTCATAAGACCCTCGAAAAACTGCTTTTGAAGATTCAAGTCCATTTCAAAGAGGATCAAAGTCCACATATTCGAAGAACTGAAGACGAAGATCATATCGTTCTTCATCAACCTTCAAAACAAATTCCAAATCAAATTTCCGTTCGATCCGGGATCAAGCTGCCAAGCCCTCGCATCAACGTTTGTCAAGCATCCAAGTATTTTTGAAGATCAAGATTCTTCTAAAGAAGATTGACGTTCAACAAGTTCAACAAGTCAAGACGAAGATCAAATTATTCGTCGCGAAGATCAAGTCAAATTGTTAATTCAAGATCAAGCTCAAAAGCCCTTGGATTAACGTTCAACTTAAACCACGTGGAAGCGATCAAAGTCAATTCCGCCGTCAAGTCAACCAAGTTTCATGATTAGAAAAGAATCAGAGGATTACTAGAGATTGTAACCCCATATTCATTTGAATAAATAAATTTTATTTGTACTTAACTTTTCTTGTCTTTTATTTTAAAGACTTAGAATTTTTAACGCTACAGTGGTATAATGTCGCGAACTTTTACATATACCTTGGAAGGTTATGCTCAAATGGATATCACACAAAGCGAATCGAGTAGCATATTTTATTGCTAAGATAGTAAGATGTCGACTGAAGAGGGAGAGCATGAAGTATTTTTGAATACGCCACTGCCAAATGTCATCAGATTGTTAGAGGATGATTTGAGTCAGTAGTTTATTTATTTCTTAAGTTACCAGAAGAAAAAAAAAAAAAGAGCAAATGGCAAATTACCCCCATGTTATCTATGAAATAGGCGCATTACCCCCATGTAATCTTACAATAGGCAAATTACCTACTCATAATCCTAAAATTGGTGCACACCGCCTCCTTGTAGAATTTTTAATATATTTGTACTTGTACTTTGTCAAATTTTATTATTCATATATCTATTTTTGTATATTTAGTAAGTTAGTCAAATATTATATCATCTTTTTGTAATTTAAAGTAAAATATAATTAAAAAAAATAGATTTCTAAGAGGAAATGATAAGAATAAATTAATCTCACTCTCACATTTTGGCAAGTGAGTTACACCTCCTTCCATAAAGGGGTATATTGCATCATTTTAAGAATACAGAGGGGGTAATATGCCTATTTATTTTTTACAGGGAGGTAATGCGCATCTTTTGCACAATACAGGGGGTGTTGTGCCAAAAACCAAAAAAAAAAGCAAATTAAATAATTGATTTTGAAGAGTAAATAGTAAAAATTAAAAATATTCTATGTGATTAGGAATTTTGCTTTGTATATATCATCTCCCAAAATATTTTATACAGCTTTGGCAGATTAACATGTAAAGGCAGATTTTTCATTTTGTTGTTATGGAAGCAACAATTCCAGTTTTGGATCATCATCGCCTTGAAAAAATTGCAGTTATCCTTGGTTTTGGTTTTTGTTACAAATTATCCCTATGGTGTGGAAGACGACACATAGTTTTGAAAAGACTTACAAAAATACAATAAATAGGTCTAATCTTCTATTTGACATGTTAGCATATATACCATTATATAAAGAAAGGCAAACTGTGACACCAAACTTTTGATTTCCAGTTTTAGCCTTATAAATTTAGTGTTGCACA
The DNA here is from genome assembly GCA_948329865.1 of Linaria vulgaris. NCBI lineage: Eukaryota > Viridiplantae > Streptophyta > Magnoliopsida > Lamiales > Plantaginaceae > Linaria > Linaria vulgaris. The sequence continues at coordinate 88,412,372 of OX415251.1, read as the reverse complement.
AAAAAAAGTATTATTAAATTCCTAATCTAGCCTTATAAGTAGAATCATTAATTACAACAATTATGGTGATTGGTGATTTAGTTTCCCAAAATTTAAAACTTTCTATATAAATATTATATATCCTTATATATGTAGTCTTTTCTCATTAAAGTAATTTTTTGTCCTACACAAATTAAAAATATATTCACGCGGGAACTGCGTGCCAGCGTTTATAGTTAACCTATAACGAAGCTTCCGATTTGCTATTGTTAATCTATTCATCTAAGTTGTATTAAAACAAATTTGCTTTCTACTTACAATTTTATGTTTTTTATTCGAGGTAATAAAGTCAATGTAAAGAAAACACCCCTTCCATTACATTACAAGCGCCACAACTGTGACTGGATTTCTGGGGTTTTGTCCAAAATTAAATTTTTGTCCTTAAGTTATTAATTGTTAAAATAAATGAAGAACAAAAGAAAAATACTTAACAAGAGAGAACAAGGATCAATAGAATGGATGATGATGCAGTGTAATTTCATTACTGACTAATCACTTCACGTCAGACTAACACAAGCTCTTTATTGGTCTTGAGCTAGCTTTGAGTTTGAAACCTGCACTAGAAACACGACACATACACTAGGTTGGGACTAATCAAGTGTAAGCACTCTGATGCAGGAGTCAGTTGATGCATGTTGATGGATTCTGGGTCAGGTTAGAAATCATTGTAGTGGATTGGGAAGTTTGTTGATTTCGGAATGGACTTGAGTTTAAGTCAAACTGCATATGTATTCGGTGTAGAGAATCAAGTAGAACACAATTCATTGTTCTTAGTGTCAGCCGAACGTGTTCGGAGCTGAAAGTCGGCCCATAGAGGGTGAACCATTGTTCATCAAATGTTAGCTGATGGCTCAATATATGTTGTTGATGCTTCAACACTGCGCGACTTCTTAGTTTTTTGCCCATAACTCATTCGTTTGAGGTTGGATTGGCAAGCCGCTTCTTGATATGAAAACTAGACTCAGAGGGATTTCCATGCATATAAGCCATGATAAGTCGAATTCAACAATTATAAATCAGGTTCTAGTTCAGAAATCGATTTGAGGATTCGAGTTGATCAGTATTGCAGGACTTTTTAGTTTTGCCAATGACTATTTCGTCAGCGATCAGATTGACAAACCGTTTCTTGATATGGAAACTAGACTTACAGTTCTTTTAGTTTTCATATGGGTTACAGTTCACTGAGAAACTCGTTACAATGTGTCTAACTCAACCAAAATAATGCTAGCCTATTACAATGAATGAACTAGCTTAGTCTAGAACACCAGTTACATGTCAAAGAATACAAAAAAGATCTAAATAAAACTATATGGCCAAATTGAGTAAACAATCGAACTGTTGAGGTTCGATAATGATCTGACTCTCGAACCTGAGAACGGTCGAATGGAACTGATTGATGCTCCAAGGTAAGTCGAATCTGCAAAACAGTCGAATTGGAGAACTAGCGAACAACCGAATTCGATTGTTATGTGAAGGAGACTAGTAATTAATGTGTGGCATGAATATCGGGGAACGGAGTATACATAGACCTCGAACAGCAGGACCCACACCAAGTACGGATAATAACTATCGAACGGGCTACGTTCGACTATCCCGAAAACAGTCGAACCGGCCCAATTCGATACTTATGTTTTTTGGGCCTTTTCGGGGTAGGCCGGCCCAATCCACTTTTGGGCCTCCTAAAATACCCCCACCAACTTTATTGTACGAAAACGTCTAACCAGTTCAAATAAACGTAAAGGGGTGATTCCTATGGCATACTAGTTGGAGATTATGCTACGATAAATCGCATCCCAACCCTTAGATCTTTTTTTACTATCATAAAAATTTGTATCCTCGAATTAGCGAAAATGGCGTAAAAATAAAATATTCGAATCATCGGATGATCGAATCAATTCACAAGACCCTTCGAGCAACGATTTGCATCGAATACCGATGATTTGTGATTTTGATCCCGACACAATCATCGCACATTTTATTAATAATTTGATAATTAATAAATCACGCATATATATACACTAACGAATAGAAATTATACAGTTTCAACTCTTACATTTTGTATGTTGATGAAGAGTTCTTTAAAACTTCAAAGCCACAGTTCGACCTCACTACAATGCTTACAAACTCGAATGAGTGGTTTCCTTTGCCTTTTGCAAGTTCAATTCTAGCAAGAAATATAAAACAAATTTTTTTGAACTCTTGAATATAAACTAGCTTATGTATTTTTCTTATTTTTGTTCTAAACGTTTTCTCTACTTTTATTGATTACACGAGAGAAAACTAAAACCAAAAAAACGCTGAAAATTTCATGGCATAGTCTTCGGGGTGGTGGGACTGGGAGGCGCGTTTTTTGATTATATATTAAGGAAAACTAATTTTTAAAGTCTTGCAAATTATTTTTCTCATCAATTCCTCAACTTTTAGGGAGCAAGTAAACAAATTCAGTATTAACAACACTGGCACGGGCCAATTTTGCTCAGCCCAATATGAATATAACTAGACCTTACAAAGGAGCCCAAAGAAAGCCCAGTAGGCCCCACAAAAACCCTAATCTATTTAAACCCCACCTTTCATTCTTCCACCTCACACTCCACTGAAAACAAAACCCTAGCAGCAGCAGCAGCAGCAGCAGCCTCCGAGCACAATTCTGCCGCGCCGCCGAAGATGCAGATCTTCGTGAAGACCCTCACGGGCAAGACCATCACCCTCGAGGTCGAGTCCTCCGACACGATCGACAATGTGAAGGCCAAGATCCAGGACAAGGAAGGAATCCCGCCGGACCAGCAGCGGTTGATCTTCGCCGGAAAGCAGCTCGAGGACGGCCGTACCCTGGCCGACTACAACATCCAGAAGGAGTCGACTCTGCACCTGGTCCTCCGACTCCGCGGTGGCGCGAAGAAGCGCAAGAAGAAGACTTATACGAAACCAAAAAAAATCAAGCATAAGCACAGAAAAGTGAAGCTTGCCGTTCTTCAATTCTACAAAGTTGATGACAGCGGAAAGGTGCAGCGGCTGAGGAAGGAGTGCCCGAACGCCGAGTGCGGCGCTGGGACATTCATGGCGAATCATTTTGACCGCCATTACTGTGGAAAATGTGGGTTGACCTATGTCTACAACAAAGCCGGTGGAGATTAATTAAGGTTGTTTTGTTGACTGTTTTATTTTTATTTTGTTTTAATGTTGAGGGAGTTGGATTTATTATGAACTCGTTTTGATGTAGTTTGTTTATCTGAAAAAATGCCTTTGGTGTTATGGATTTTGGTTCAGGCTTTGTGTTGAAACTCGCGTTACAAAGCTTATGTTATGTTATTGGTTATGTTATGTTGCCTTTTTGTTATTGTTGTTATGATTATCTGATTTGATGTCGATTGCGCTTTTTGGTATCATTTATGTTTTATACTGACTTATTGTGTTTGTCTGGTTTCTAGAATTGCTTGTTTTATTAGAGCGGGATTTGCTTAGAATATTTCATTGATGTTTCATTTGTTATTCTGCGTGATTTACGAAACTCCGGACACGATGTGAATAACTGTAGCCTAGTCTCTGGAAAGAAGTTGAACCGTCGTATTCTGTTTACGTTAAGTTTGATGTGGCAATGTCATTCCTATCCTTGCAATTGGGTCTGAGTGGCTGTTGATTCTCTCATATTTAATTGGTAGTGTAGCTTTGTTATTTACACTACCAGGTATATTGTTACTTATCTTAAGATGAGAAAGATGTTAAGTCTCCTTGCTCTACTCTTTCTGAAAGGTATTTAATTTTTTTGTAAGATTCTCACCTTGTTTTTTGGAAAAATGTGTTTCTCCTTTGAAAAGAACTGGAGAGTCACTCTAGGCTATTTGTGCTTATGCAATTTGTAGTTTGAAGGAAGTTGTCTCAATTGTAAAGTGGTATCTCTAAGAATGATCAGTTTTGACACAAAGAAAGTGGCACTGTAATGGTGTAATTTAATTGTGAGCTATACATTCCAGGATATATCAAGTGTTGTTTGAATTTGTTTCTACTCTTTCTTTAGTCTATGAAGATGAAATTTGATCTAGAATTGTGCTTTTGTAGCCAATAAGCACCTGATTAGGTGAATTGATATGAACTCTTACTAGACCTCTATTTTGAGAAACATGGCTTGGAAGTTTATTAAGAGTTGTTTCTGCAGATAGTTTTTTGTTAACATGTGAGGTATATGTGGTAGTTTCTGACTGCTACATTCGTAAGTTACTAATATTTTGTGTGTAATGAATCTTGTTTAAGACTTTGAAGGATTGTCCCTCCTGTGTATAAAACGCACATGAGGTTTTTGCAAGTGTCTTATTAGTTATATTACCTAGTGGTCTCAAGTTTTGAGATATTATTTTGAGTTTTAAGTTTTGAAGCACTTTGTGAATCAATCGGATTGAATCATCTGTTTGTAAGCATTTTGTGGATCAGTCTGATATATTTTTGCTTTGTGAATTCTTACGAGCTAAATTGAACTTAATAAAAGGCAAAGAGTTTTAAGTTAAATTCTCAATTTATATAAAAACTGCTGCGTTTATAAGTTCATTTTGTACTCAATATAAAGCACTTTAACGTTGAACTTTTTTATTTTTGATGAATACGTTGTACTTTATATTGAGTACAAATGGAACTGCTTTGACTCGGTGATTGAAACATTTTCATAGTTGTGGACTTTGCTACGAAACCAAAATAAACTAACTAATAGTCGTGGATCTGCTGCGTGACAAAAAGGAAAAACTGTTGGTCGTAGATCTGCTACAAAATAAAATAAAAAACTTATAGTCGTGGATTCTGCTACAAAACCGGAAAAAAAAAACTAATAGTCGTGGATTCTGCTATGAAATGAAAAAAAAATAGTAGTCGCGGATTCTGCTACGAAACCAAAACAACTAATAGTCGAGGATTCTGCTAGGAAAAGAGAAAAACTAGTCGTTGTGGATTCTGCTACAACACCAAAAAAAAATTAATAGTCGTGGATTCTGCTTACACTGGATTTGATGTTTATCTGAATTAAAGGGGCTTTTGGATTTGCAAGTCGCCCCTTTTGAAAAAAAATAGACAGAAATAGGTTCGCGGAATGCGGATACATTATTTGTGGACTTAAATCTTAAGAAGAAACAAATGTGGGTTTTCATCTTAACAAGAAATAACTGAACAATTTGAATGAGGTAAAACCGTGCTGAAGATTCAAGTTCGGAAGGCCATGGACATGATAAGTTGAAGATTTCCAAAACTAGTTTTGATTGGGTAAGGGATTGAAGATTACCGTGATAAGTTGGTGGCGCTAGATCCGCCTTCAATTAAGCCTAAATTGCACCATGACCATGATTCTCACTAAGTAGCAACATTAAACAGATGTTCTCGAGCTGGTCTATTTATTTGTTCTAGTTAAATAAGTTGATCAAACGAATATAGTTTATATTTATAGTCATCAGGCAACTTACGAAAAGAGTGTTTTGATTTCTGCTTTGGTGCCATAATATGCCATGGAACATGTTACTTATACAACTAAGTCACGTGGCCACGGTGAGAAACAATGTGGTAACGGCAAACCAAATAGATCAACAAAGGCACATTGAAACCCAAGTTAATCGGACATTAGAATAGGTAATATACAACGTATTCTTATATGTTTGACTTGTTTGCCAACCAATGAGGTACATACGTACCGAAAGAAGCCCGCAATACTTGAATATAACAAAATCTTTTTAAGTACATTGTTATAAGGTCTTCATCAAAGAAAGAAGTTGTCATTATAAGGCAAGCTAGTTTATGCTGTTATGGAGAATACGTTTGAAGGCTTCAGTATTTTAGGAGCTAATCTCATGAGGTGTTTGGTTACAAGACGAAATCATATTAAGGTCATGTTCCATTGAATTTTATGTAAATGAAAGTGTCTTTCTAAGAAGTTGTCTTTTCATAATAATTACTTTTGTACAAGATTTGATCAGTAGAATTTGAGGTTTGGCAAAGATTACTGAAAATTGCTAGATGCTCTATAATATGCGGCCTTGCAATACATAGAGAACAACCTTTTTTGACATCTAAGACTATCTTTTAAGTTTGGAAACTTTTCATCATGTCTTCATCCAATACCATCGCGTAGTACAGTCATGGGGTTTGTCCTAACTACGCCAACCTCTCACGTTAAGAGTGATTGAGGATTTTTATCTGCAATGAAGAGAATAGAGTTTTCAACAATTAATCGTCACGGTTTATTTTCTTTTCTCCCTCATGTTGCCTTCTAAAGCAAGATGCAAATTTGTCACTCATGGTTCTCAATTTTCTTCTTTACTTAACTTTTTCATGCAATAAGATCAACCCATAAACATTGTAGAGCGTAAAACTTAACTTTTTAATTTTTTTAATCAAAACTCTTTAATCATGTTCGGCAAAACCTCCAAAACAATGGCGTAAAGTCAACAAAAAGCAACTTTTTATCATAGTTTTTCAATTTCAACAATACTCTCTGATACCATTATTTTGACATCAATAAAGAAATGAGCTTATCTAAATCCACTTATTGCTATGTCATGAACTTATAAGAAACGGTTTCTTTATGCATATAGCAACTCTCCAAAATGACATCTTTGAACTCGACTCTCTCAAACACATTTTATCTATCCATGATCTTCTAATCATTCCTGGATGATCAAACCTCTACTCATCGAAAGAGAGAAACTCTAGAATGACAGGCCCAAATGGTGGTTCCCTTTTTTTATGAATTGGTAGTTGTTAATAAACTATTTATTATTTTATTCACTCTTTATGTTTGGTAAGAATGTTTATTTTAGTTATCATCGTTAGCTAAACCATCCTTTTATGGAAGTCATGTCAATTTAGTTACTTAAGTTCAAATTAACGAGCTAACATAAGTAGCTCAAACACCACACACTCCTATCTCTTTTGATTTTCTGTTTTGCACAGTTCATCAGAGGCGATTCTCTATTCGAGAATTATCCTATCTATTTGTAACGTTCAATTCCAATCGTCATCAGTAAAATTCGTTCAATTACTTATGTGCAACAGTGGCGATTGTACTTGTTCACATGGTATCAGTTGACAGATTAAGTCGTTGCTTCACACTTCCGCATTATCTTTTATGTTCATCACGATTGCAATTTCTATTTTTAGGGTTTTATTCTATTATTTTCCCAATTTCAAAATGACTACACATGTTGATTCCTCTACTACTACACCTACTATTGTTAAGAATCCCTATGAAGATTCCTCTTCGATTTACTTTCTCTTATCACGTGACTACATTGGATCCTCTATTGTCAGTGATCAATTCAAGGGTCAAAATCACATTGCATGGTGTAAGAGTATAATCATGGCATTGAACATAAAGAACAAGATGCGGTTTATTGATGGATCTTTACCTAAGCATGTTGGTTCTGGCTCTGGTGAGTACACTTGTTGGATAAGGGCGAATAATCTTGTCCTTTCATGGTTATTCAATTCTATAGTTGAAGATCTGCGTAAGAGTCTGATGTTTTTGACAATGCACTTGAACTTTGACTTAAGTAAAAGAATCGGTAGACAAAACAGATGGATCAATCACTTACAAAGGACTCTTTCTACTGTCACTCAGGGTTCTTCTAATGTGACTTGAGTACTATAACACTTTTTGATGCCTCCGGGATGAGTTTATGAGCCAAAGGCCCATCAATGTATGCACTTGTGGTCAGTGTATTTGTAATGTAAACAGGACAATGGTTGAAATGCAGCAAGATGATTTTGTGATGCAATTATTGGTTAGTCTCAATGATATTTACTCTGGTATTTGGAACCACCTACATCTGATTACTCCATTACCAAGTCTGTCCAAAATCTACTACATGCTTCTACAATAAGAACATCAAAGAAACCTCTATTGTACAACCCATGCAATTGATTCTTTGGCCATGTTTACAAGACAAAGCCTTGGGCCTGATTACCAGTCCAACATACCATTCAAACCCCCCATCTCCAAGAAAGAGAAAAAGAATTCGCATTGCACTCATTGTACACATTGGACAAATGCTTTCAAATCTCTGGACACCCACCTGGATGGGCCAACCGTAAAGAGGCAAATCAAGAACAATGTTGCCAACTCAGTGGTGTCTCAGCCAACTGCTCCTGATGCTCCCAAGCCTTTTCACACCCTCTCTGATAGGGAACTCTTTGACAAGTTCATGGCCTTAAAGCTAGCTCATGGTCAGGCTCAGACTACTTCAGCTGGATTTGAGTCATCTCAACACTATGCTTCCACAACTACGACTGGTATTTTTGTCCCTTTTGCCTCTAATACTCGTATACATTTGGGTGTGGTTAGTCACAATAACTAGATTCTAGACATTGGTGCCACAGACGATGTGGTATCTCAGAAATTTTGATTTATTTGCACTCCAATGCCTGTTAATATAACTATACACTTACCAAATAATAGCACAACTCTTGCCACTCTTATAGGCAAGGTTTCATTATTTTATTAATGTTGTGCTCATTGATGTTTTGTTTCTGCCATCTTTCACATATACTGCTAGCTATATCTCATCTAACTAGATTCTATAACATTGTTGTGCTTTTTATGTCTTTCTCCTGTACATTATCGGACTCAAGAAACAAGAAGATTGGTTCTGCTAATTTGCAAAGAGAATCTTTACATTTTAAACTTCAGTAATTTCTCTCATGTTTCTTGTAATAATGTTAACTCATTAGCCAATGTTTGGCACTACAGACTGGGACATACTTCACTTGAAAAACTGAAAGCTATTTCTGATATTCTTGTACCCTCTATAGGTACTAATTGTGAAGTTTGTCATCTAGCTAAACGTAAGGATCTTCCTTTAAATAATAACAATACATGTTCTACATCTGTTTTGAGCTTTTGAATTGTGATGTACGGGGGCCACTTTCTGAAGGATATAGATTCTTTTTAGCCATAGTAGATGATCATACTCGTTGCACTTGAGTTTCTTTGTTAAAGCAAAAATCAGAAGTCAAAAATCACTTCACTGGCTTTTATAAGTTGGTTCTAAATAAATTTTCTATTTCAATTAAGTCCATAAGGGCTGACATTGATTCTGAGTTCTTCTTAACTAGTTTTTACTCTATTTTGAAATCACTCATCAGACCAGTTGTGTGGAAACACCACAACATAATGGTCTAGTTGAACGCAAACACTGGAATCTATTAGCAAGGGCGCTTAGATGTCAATCCAATGTCCCTATGACTTTTTAGGGGTATTGTGTTTTCGCAACTACTTACATAATTAACAGATTTGCTAATAGACATAAGTTTGACCTCAGGGGCATTCAAAGTGTATTTTCTAGTTATCCACGTGGAACTAAAGGATATCTCTTAGATGACCTTCTTAAGAGAAAGTTGTTCATTTCTAGACATGTCATATTTCATGAGCACATCTTTCCCACATTTGTACCTTCTTCAGATTCATGGTATGAGAGACCTATCTTATGCACTGATTCTTTTATTCAACATACTAACATTTATGCACAGGTTATTGAACCAGCTCATGTTGTATCTCATGAATCTTCTGCTCATGATAAACCCCATGATCAATTTAGTAATCATCAAGTTCCTGCCACATATGACCGGGAACAACACATGGTTGTGGACAACTCGTATACCATTGAGTCAGACCCTCAATCTCAATCCTTTGATGTTGGTAACAATGTGCAACATTCAACTGTTGCACCAGGTATTCTTGAACCCCCATGTGTCAGAAAATCATCCAGGGTCATTAACACCCCTGCTTACCTAAATGTTCATGATTACTCCTTACCTAAGTGATTCACAAAGATAACTCCATTTGTGCCAAATATCCAAAAGGTTATTACTTATCTACTGATAATCTAGGGAGTATGCATAAAGCATTTATTTCCTCCATATCTATGACTCAATAGCCAAAATCTTATATCCGAGCAAACAAATTTCCTGAATGGAAAATTGTTGTGCAAATTGAATTATATTTAGTGGAAAGAACTAACACTTGAGAATTAACTGACTTGCCTCCAAGACAACACTGCATAGGTTGTAAGTGGGTGCTCAAGGTAAAACACAAGTCAGATGGCTCTATAGAAAGATACAAGGCAAGACTAGTTGCAAAGGAAAAAGGATTGGTTTGACACCTTTTCTCCAGTTGCTGAGCTTACAAAAGTAAGAGTCCTCATAGAAGTTGCAACTTCAAAGAAATGGTTTCTCACTCAGTTAGATGTGAATAATGCCTTCTTGCATGGAGATCTGGATGAAAAGTATATGAAGCATCCTCCAAAGTATTGTAAACCAAATGATCAGCGGGTATGTTTACTCGAAAAAAGCATATTTGGATTCAAGCAAGCTTCATGGCAGTGGAATCACAAACTCATAACTTGTCTTATTTCATATGGATTTCAACAAATTGTATCAAATTTCTCCCTATTTGTCATATCTTATAATGGATCATTCACAATACTATGCATCTATGTGGATGATATAATTCTATAGGAGACAGTATGATGTAAATCAACAAAATAAAACAACACCTTGAGGACACATTCACCATCAAGAATCTTGGTCCTCTAAAGTACATCCTCGGAATTGAAGTGGCTAGAAATTCTATTAGAATCAACCTTTGTCAGTGCAAGTACACACTTGACATCCTATCTAAGCATGTTATTTAGTTTGCAAGCCAAGCTCTGCTCAATGGATCCTAACCTCAAATTATCTGCTAAAGATTCTAAGCCACTCACTGCCCCTTCTTTTTACATAAGGCTGGTGGGAAGACTTTTCTATTTGCCAATAACAAGGCCTGATCTCAGTTATAGTATTTAGTGTCTCACATAACATATGGCCAATCCTACTAGTACTCACTTAGCTGCTGCTCAACAGTCTTGCAATATTCTTCATTTCTTCATGAGAAATGCATCTTAAAGGATTCTCAGACAGTAACTGTGCTGGATGCACAGACACATGCAAAAGCATTATTGGCTATATCATCTTCCTTGGCAACTCAGCTATCTCCAGGAAATCCAGAAAGTAACCCACAATCAGCAGGTCATCAACTGGAGTAACGTTCATGGAATTAGCAACAATAGTTGTCTCAACTCCTTAAGGATATGTCTATAGAAGAAAAAAAAAGTTATTATTTTGTACACTGACAACAAAAGTGCATGTGTCATCAACCATCTATACCACGAAACATATCAAATAGATTGTTTCTTTGTGCGAGAAAAAGGTACAAGAACAGTTGATCAAAGTGGCTCATATCCCCTATATTCATCAACTTGTAGATCTTCTCACAAAACCTAGCGGTTCAACCTTTCAACAACATAATTTCCGAGGTCGGCCTTCAAAACATCCATGGGGAGAGGGGGGGGGGTTAAACCACATATTTCATTATTTTTATTCACTTTCTATTTTTGGTAACAAATAGTATTTTTGTTGTTATCATTAGATCAAATTTCCTTTTATGGAAGTCATGTTAGTTTAGTTCAAATTACTCCAATTAACGAGCAAATATAAATAGCCGAAACACCACACGCTCTAATCACTTTTGATTTTCAATTTTGCACAATTCATGTGACGGCCACGCCCCATGAGTAGTGTTCTGATCCCAGTTGGTTCGGTGCTGGCTAGATACTTTACCCAGCTCAGACTAAAACATGTCTTGTAGGAAGGGGTGTCGCTGTCCATGATCAACCATACACATTATGATAAAAAAAATAACTTTTAATATACACAACAGAAGTCTTGAAAATACAAATATGTTGATAACTTTGATAATTACGCTCTGTTGATAAACATTTTCAATCATACGGACATTCCAAAAGGCAATATTGGCAAGAATATTCACATGATCCATGCTGCCACGTCGGTCTTATCCTGAGGAATGGACAGACATGAAAAATGAGGAATAAGCCTTTGATGACTTAGTGAGATTCATACAAAATAAGTGGCAATGCAAGAATTAACAGTGATTCAATTGATATATTTCTAGGAGTGATCTTACCGATAGAAACAATTTAACAAGATAATTTGATGTAACAATGGTACCGGAACATTCTAAAAATAGTTTATGAACATGTGTGTTAACAGTAAACCAATCCAACTTTATACTTCCAAATACTATCTTATACCTCCCAACGAGGAGCGACCTCGCAAACAAAACAGACGACATGCTCGAGTACATGCCAATCCAGCATGCGGATTACAACCAACTCGTGACTGCAAGGTGCACCTAGATAATTGGGCATCAAGCAAAATTACTTAAATTGACAGTCCTTACTGCCCGGTAGCAACTCGACTCAATCCCTGGGCCCAACTCCCAAAAGGCGTCCCAATGGGTGATAAACAAATAAGCTCGTAAATCGGATAATATCCGTTGCTCCTTGAGCTACATGTCCCGAACAGAGTTCGTTGCTCTTTGCATAGTTCAAGAACCAGCACATGAGATTATAATATCGAAGAATTACCATGATTATGATTTAATATGTGATAAATAATTAATGATTGAATACGATTTAACGATGCGTAACAAAATCATTGTTATGAGGTAAGGTACAAAAATAGGAATACGATAAATAATATATTGTTCGTGGTTTGGTAATGGAGTAATGTCTTTTCTGTCTAAGTTCCTCAGGCCGGATGCCAAACGGGGCTAGAACTAATTCAGAAATCGAACCTCACATTTATTTGTACGGAGAATCTTGCGCATCGTTGATTAATTTGTCAAACCTTTAATAACATTAAGATAATATCAGTTAACTGAATAATCATAACCCACCACTATAAACATATGTACTATTCAACTTTCGTGTTGATGAAATTTGAGGAAGTTCTTGTTAAAAAATGTAGCTAATACTAATTTAAGTAAATAGCACACATCATTGATGAAAATCTTACGCGATAAACTTTGATGTCGTAAGGTTAAGTTAAATATCAAATATACTTTGTACATGTAATTTATATCTCAAGATTTATCTTAAGCAACCATATATTTATAATTATAATTGTAGTAATAATTTTTCTAATGTTAGAAAATCATTTCAAATGGCAAGTATACAATAATATCAAATATAGTATGATAAACTATTTAATTTGATGCATAATAAATCTTCAAAATATATTACTTAACTGATTTATGGAAAATCGTTCTTTAAGTCTCTAGTACATCCAAAAATTCCAGGAATCATGACATCAAACAATTACCTTATGAAGCAATCCATTAAATTGTATAACTTAGTTAATATTATTTTGTTTCAAGATTATTTTAAATTACATAACATTGTATTTATAAATTATAAAAGATATTTATACGTAAACCTAATCAAGGTAAATGATTGAATAATGTTTAAGTTACGATACATAATCATATAAGAGGATTAGACCTCAAAAGTATTTATGATAATCTTATTAAATTTATGTAATGATATGTTAAACATGATAAATATACTATTTATATACTATTGAAAAATCTCAAAAATATTAATCCGTAGTTACAAGTTATAGTAAAGTGATTCTAACCATTATTATATCTTATAAGAGTCATGTGTGAGTGATCAATCATGGAATCATGATGATTATTTTCATCATAAACTAAGAACATAAAGTACGCAAAATAAGCTAAACATCATCGCAATATCGGGTTTACCTTCGATCGGATATCCAAATGGACTTGGTACCCAAATATTCTTGTGGCAATTGATCCCTAACATCACTAGGTACCCAAATGGGAAGGAAAATCCAAAGGTTTGCTATGCTAAATAATTCTTGAAACTAGAGAACCTATTTTCGGATTTTGAGAGGAATTTCGACCTTCTAAATCAAATTATTTGAAAAACATTTCTTCATATGAAAGTTAGAGGACATCATGAGGAGTATTTGTCCGTTGGCCTTGATCAAAAATGATTTCTCTACAATTAGTTATGATTTTTCTAAGGTGTAGGGCCGAATGAATATTTTCTGAGCAATAAAAGTTTTGGAGTATTTTCAGGTAGAAAAAGATAAAATAAGAACTTGGGATGAATTTTTCCTGAAAATAGATTTAGAAATGAAGAGATTAATAGGAAGAAAGAAGGAAAAACAGAAATGATTTCGAGTGTGAAAATTGTTGGAAGAAAGCCTACTATTTATAGTCAAAAAATCATGTTAAAATACTTTTAATTAAGGTCTCGCTTTAATTTCTTTATCATTGGCCACCTAATGAAGACTCTAATATGATAATAGGGAGATGTGGCTGATTGTTCTTCCATAACTTATATGATATGTCTAATTCAAACAAAATACATATAAATTAATATATACATATTTATTTATCCATGTTAAAACAATTTAACTAAGGTCCCACCTTAATTTCTTTAACAACTAATCACTAAAATCTGATTTCAATTGTCACAAGAGTGATGTGGCTGATTTCAAAACCATTCACCTATGATGTGATATTATTCTTGTTGTTTATAATAAAAAAATACGAATAAATAGATATTTTTACACATATTTACTTATGTAAGTTTTTCTAGGTAAAAAAAAAATCCAAGATCAATATGTACAAGTAAAATATATTTTTTAAAGATATTTGAAGCATATAAGATAATAAAAAATGATTAATTTTTGTTCAAGGACTAAAATGTAATTTTTCTCAAATGTTTGAGGTCAAAAATGCTATTTTCAGAATTTTAAGGACTAAACTGTAAATTTATATTTTCGTTCAAGGGTGTTAGGGTTCATCAGAGCTGATTCTCCACTCGAGAATTTTCTTCTCGATTTGTAATGTTCAATTCCAATTGTCAACAATAAAATTCGTTCAATTACATCTCTGCAACAATGACGACTGTACTGTTCAGAGTAGTTCATATTATATCAAACAAAATGGTAATACAGTTAGGGCTCGTTTGGTTATTGGGTTGGGATTGTGTCATTTAGAGTATGGATGCTATTAAGATCCATATTAGTAGTCTGAATAACAGGTTTGGTTATTCATAAAAGTACCCATATTAAGAAGTGGTGATTGAAACAATACCACCTTTAGTAGTACATGTACCAGCTTGACTAAGCCATTTTGCTGCTACAATTACCCATTTGCCCTTAAATTTAATGCACTTAAGTCATATAAATACCATCTTTCTAATTAAAATCGGTTGGGAATTTTCCCCAAATTGACTTCTTCAAGATCCATCACAGGCATTGACTTCTTCAACTATAATATCAATATTTTGCCAGAATAAAACTTCGAGGAATTTACTTCACTAGCGAATATTGAATTTAGTGCTCAGAAAGTTAAGAACTGCAATCCTATCGCCAAACCATTTTGATTCTGCAAATGATACTTAGTTCATCCAGTTTTGGTCCATTTTCGATTATGTAGCAGATCTTCAAACATCCAATTTTTATGTTTGTCTGAAGAGATTACAACAGTACATTTTATAAAGAAGATAAAAAAAAACACCTTCTCGGTCTTTTCAATTAACTGATATCAATACTCTCTCTTGAAGGGTGCTGCAATTGGTTCTCACAGAGGATTGTCGAATGTATAAAATTGATGGTATGAACAGCCATGAAATTCCACAGTTTGTGACTATAAGCTGCATGTTAATGATATCTTATCTTCTGTGTCCTTTGTGACCTAGACTACAAACTGGAACAACGCATGGATATCCAGATAAAGAAAAAGTCCCAAGCCAAAATGATCCCAGGCTTTCAGTCCCAAAGCAAAAAAATCACTGGTCTTCAAGCCCGAAAAATCACTGGTCTTCAGGTATTTGACTTTACATCCAGCTCAATTTCCAATTTCCAAAGAATTAACTAAAATTTGTTTGACCACAGTTTTCCCATTCGAATCCATCAGAAGTGTTGATTAATTCGGCTAGTTCTCGAATTTATTTATATAATGAGTCGGAGCAAGTTCACAAGTTTCGAGGTAAATACTAAAGAAAAGTACAACCAAAATTTCATGTGCGTGCATATATGTAACTGAACAACAAATTTATATTGACAACAGAATTTCGTAATACCAGCAGCCAGATTTAAGGTTCTTTTAGTGCAGACGGGAAGTATGTCATAAGTGCCAGTGAAGATTCACAGGTGTACATATGGAAAGCCGAAGAGACCATTGGTAGTGGGAAAGGGAAATGCAAAACTACTATCCAGTCTTATGAGCACTTTCCCTGTAAAGACGTTTCAGTTGCAATTCAGTGGCCTGGTAGTACACCAATTAAGCCTCCAATTGTAGAGTTACATTCCAAACGGCATTCAAAACGTTTGAGTGTTGCATCACTAAAGTTGAGTAACGATTCACCATACAGAGAACATCACTTGGTTGGTGGAAGTAGCAGGAGACATTTGCCACCTATTCCCAAGAAAGGTAACACCCTGGAGAGAACAATAAGTAATATAGACGAGGAACTTGCTCGTTCTGGTCACAGAGATCCAGGAATTGGTACCAGTGAGTCATTTGGCTCATCTCGAACAATTATTGAGGACTCACTGTCGAGTTGTGCCTCTGGATCTTCTCCACCACAGCATTGGTCCTCTTCCAGGTCTTTTTGTGAAAACGGCAATGCTCATGGAGGTCAATTAGTCCAAGCAACAGCCTGGGGAATGGTAATTGTAACGACTAGTCTGGACGGAGAGATCAGGGTATATCAGAATTTTGGGATGCCGCTCAAAGTCAGTCGTCCGGCCCATCTTTTCTGAGACCAAGTGTCTGCTTTAGAAAAAAAAATTGGCATTAATCATGTATTCATTCGAACTAAAGAGCAAACCATGTTGTATGTTGTCACTAATTGAATCTACAATGTAAATGCAAAACCTGCATAAACAACAGGTCGACCATAGGTTCTTGATCTCACCTAAAGGCCGAGAAATGTATAATATCCCCCTTCTTTCCACCATGAAATCAAGTTTTACAACAATCACAGGATATATAGTTGGGTTAATATGTTTAGCAGGTCCGCAAAGATCTTCTTATCTAATCCGCATGTGTAAATCAAATTATGCTTTAAGAAAAATCATGAGATACCGTCCGGCTCCTAAACATTTCGCAGCAAGAAAATTGTGATGGCGAATGAGTAAATCAGACAATGTTATGAGCAAAATATACGATAGCCATAAAAACAATAATCGAAAATACCATACAGGAAATGTGACTCTTACTCCACAAATTGTCCAAAATCCTGCAGCAGTATAACTCAATACCGATACCCTCAGTCTCTCTAGCGACCTTCAACGACGATTAACTCAACATATTTCTTCAAATTCTCCTACAAATGGAGTTAGCTAATTGCTATGAAATCACTTTTGGAATATAATCAAATTACAGTACATACTACACTACAACACTCCAAATTTCAGATGCACACACTGTACACGAATTCCAACCGTAACTTTTTATTTCGATTTCCAGTAACCTAACAATTAATGGTGACACCTTTTAATATCAATGATCTGCATCGAATCGACTAATGCAGTACATACTTCAAAAAACCTAACTAGAATAGCGAATAAGATACACATTGTAGGAAACTGCATGGATTACGAACCTTAGAGTAAATCGACTCCGATAAAAGGGAATTCACCATGCCTGTTGGATACTCTTCATCGGTACACAGAGATAAACCTCAAAATTATTGGAGATTAAACAATAAGAAAGAGGATATTTTAGCGTCGGCGGGTTTAACGAACCCAATAAAGTATGCGCTCATATATTGATACCCGAGAGCTAATTACAACCATTTTCTCCAGTAAGAAGTAGATACGGTGACCAATTCAAGCTTTGAAATCAAAATTTACCCGGGTTTCGAAGATTCGAAGATTAAGAGGGTATTGACGAACGAATTTGCAACAAGGGTTTACTGTTGCTCCAACTTTTGCGTTTCTTTGCGGGGAGAGAGTTTGGTGAGAGAGGAGTAATGAGCTGATTTGGGGAAGGTAACGTTATTTTTGGGGGTAGGTTAGTAAATTCATGTGGTCATTTTAAATCACTTTAGAAGTCATTTTTCCCAAAACGACTCTGGAGTCCGGATTAAAAATGACCTCTAAGCCCGGGTCAACAAGATTGAGTATGGATGACTCGGGATTGAGTATGTGGTATCAAAGCAATCACTAACACTATTCAATCCATATTAAATGGCCTTAATATAACCTATTAGGCCCAACCAAACGAGCCCTTATAGTCTAGCACATTGGGCACGTAAGAATAATTATTTGGTCATTTTGGCTTGTCAAGCATACATGTTGCTTTCTTTTGTGATGGCGCTATCCCATTTTGATAGTACATTCAAATGTATTTTATTTATACTTTAATACAACTTCGAACTTGGTACCAAAAAAAAAAATACAACTTCGAAATTATATAATGTAAAGTAATCTCACATTAGATGAAATAAATTTCCTCTCCGTTGTGCTTTTCTCTAAGTTTCTTAGAATATCAGGCCATTCAGTTTGCATGTAATACTCACATTATATAATATTATTATATAAACGTGAAATCTGTAAGGCACATTTTATAAAATATATATATATTTTGTCAGATATGAATATATTTAGCATTATTCATAAAAAGAGAATATGTTTAGTTTGATATATATTATTATCGTATCTCTTAAATAAGCACTATTGGCGCACTAAAAAGGAAATTATAAAAAGGTAATTTTGAGGCATATTTTGTACTTTCTGTAAAACATATGAATATTTTGAGTTTCGTATATATTTTTAGCGTATTGTTTAAATAAAGCATTATGGCGCACTAAAACAGGAATGTAAAATAAAAATGTTGTGCGGTGAACGTGGATCGAACACGTGACCTTCAGATCTTCAGTCTGACGCTCTCCCAACTGAGCTATCCCCGCTGATGTTAATGTTGGTAAATATATATTATGTTAGAATGTTGGCAGGATCTGTACTCTAATCGTGCTAAATAAGTAAAATAATATATATATATATATATTCGTTTTAAAATTTTAATGGAACTAGATTTTTTTTTTAACAGAAAAGCAGGTCGGCGAAAAAGGAAAAATAGAATATTAAAATAATATAAGCATCAATATAAATAAAGTAATAATAGATCGTGGGGTTCACAATTTTCATTCATACGCGAACAGAGAGATCTTGGAGTGAGCAGCAGATCACTCCTTCCTTCAATCCTCTCTCGTCTCTCCTCTCCTTTTTTCCATCTCAATGTAAGTATCATCAATTAACCAGCTTTCATTCCGTTTAATTCTTTTGCCGATCCATCAATAATTTTATTTTTATTTTTATTTTTATTTTTAATTGCCCTATTAAATCTGGATTCGAATTTCAATTTCATTTGTTTGTGAGTGTGATTACTGTTTTTGGTACGGATTTGTGATTTCGTCACCGGATCTTACCCGCCGATCCGAGATCTGTGTTTTTCCATGTACTAACTCATTAGTTTTGGCGAGATTTGGATTTGGATTCGGGATTTGTGATCTATTTTTATGGAATTGTAATAGTTTTTGTATAGATTTGTTGTTGGAGAGGTATTGATTGTTGTTGTTGTTGTTGTTGTATTTGAATTGGCAGTTGCAGAAAATGGGGCTTTCATTTGGAAAGCTTTTCAGCCGGCTTTTCGCCAAGAAGGAGATGCGTATTCTCATGGTCGGTCTCGACGCTGCTGGTAAAACCACCATTCTCTACAAGCTCAAGCTCGGAGAGATCGTCACCACCATCCCTACCATTGGTAATCTTTCTCTACTTACGACGACGTCTTTCTGGATTTCATTTCTCTAGTATTGTAGCTTTCCGAATACGATATCAGAGTTTACGTGTGTAGCAGCACAATCACGCAGGATCGTTGTTTTACAACATTCTTATTATTTATTGTCAGGATTCAATGTGGAGACTGTGGAATACAAGAACATTAGTTTCACCGTTTGGGATGTCGGGGGTCAGGACAAGGTATAGATATATCAAATCACTACTAGTTTTACTGATATTTGGCATCAATCTGAAATTATAATGACGAATGACTTCGTGTGATTTTAAGCCATGAAGTTATAGTTATGTGATCACTGCTGAAATTCTACTGTATGAAATTGTATTGTTGTATTACTCTAAAGTGCCTTAAATGTGCTAACTGGGATACAAGATTGATGAATTATTTACATCCTGCTCGAGGCTCTTCCTTTCAACGTTGTGTTGGAAAGTTAGCTTCTTCTTTCTTGTGTGTGCTGTGCTGCTTATGTAGTAGTTAGTTGTTATCAATACTATGAACTACATTGGTTAATATTAGATGAAGTATATCAAATAAATATGGTTTTATGGTCTTATTATTATGGTGTCAAATAATCAGGGATAATGCCGAAGCTTGAAAAGCTCCTGTTCTGGCTTTTATACATGATATAAATTTCCAATCATTTTTTGTTGTTAAAACTTTCCAATCAGGGCAAGTGTTTCCCACACACCCAAGTGTTTGATTGAAACTTGATATGTCTGAATTGTCATGCAGATCCGTCCATTGTGGAGACACTACTTCCAGAACACTCAGGGCCTAATCTTTGTTGTTGACAGCAATGACCGAGACCGTGTTGTTGAGGCTAGGGATGAGCTACACCGCATGTTGAATGAGGTAATAGAACCCTTACTATATAGTCGAACAGGATATTAGCATGAGAAAGGAGAACAACGTCCAAAATCCAGGAAGATGGTGGTGGGGGTCGGGGCGGTTGAATGAGGAATAAAATTACGAATAATTATATCTTACACGTTCTAGTTTAGCGATTTGAATATTCTGATGATCTCTTTCTTCCAAGCACCATTTATGTTGGCATTCTGCCATTTTTACTACTTTGTGGACATTCTTAGTTTTTCCCTTTGCCAGGATGAATTGAGGGACGCTGTTCTTCTAGTTTTTGCCAACAAGCAAGATCTTCCAAATGCAATGAACGCAGCTGAGATAACTGATAAGTTGGGTCTTCACTCTCTCCGCCAACGTCACTGGTAAAGCATCGTTGACTTTTCCCTTTCCGTCTTTGTGCCCTATAATCCGTGACGAATATCTTAAAACCATTCGTCAAATTGCAGGTATATTCAGAGCACTTGTGCTACTTCTGGGGAAGGACTCTATGAGGGGCTGGACTGGCTTTCAAACAACATTGCCAATAAGGTACATGTAACATACCTCATTGAGATTTTTTGCTTACTGATTTTAGCTTTAGAAACCTCATTCCTTACTTTTGTTATGTATTTGTTGCAGGCATAGGGCGTTCAATCCAAGGTTCATCCACCTGCCTTGCATTTTGTTGCTTTTGAGCTTTACCGAGTCATCAAGTACTTCACCGTCATCGTCTTTTTAGCTGGTTGCATCTTTTCTTAGTAGTTTATAATAAATTGTAGAATTTGGCTATTTGTTGTTCCCCGTGTTCTGTGACGCAGTCAAGTGTTATATGGCAAGATTTCTAGAGACACAATGCTTGCAGTTTGAGGACATTTCTTTTCCTCAAGACATATTCTATATTATTACTACATGTTAAGGAAACTATCGATTCATTTTGTGTGTGTTATGTATACTGTTCGATAATTGGAAAAGAATTGACAACTAAATATCTGCTTTTGGGAAACTGTATATGGTATGGAAATTAGAATTTGGTGCAACTATAGGTAACAGAGCAGTCTCTCCTTGAGAAAATGGTGTGAAGTTGCCCTTTTCGCCATTACATATCAATCAAATAAAACGGTTGAAGCTCTTCATGTTGCAGTTTCCTATCGCAAACCAGTTATATATTGGGCAAAATCCATTGATACTTGTATAAGATTTATCCGCATCTATTAACCAAGTCTTTGAAAATTTGAAAAGCATCTCTACTATTCTAAATTTTGAAAAAATGTCAATCTCACTGCCTCGATGTGATTAAAATAGAATAACTGCAATAAGGATGTCGAACAAAAACTATTCACAAAATTGGCCTCTGAAATGTTTACCATATGTTACAAACCATTTTTCGAGATTTATGTACAAATAAGAGCACAACGATGATAGAACGATTATTTTCAATACCCATTTGCTTGCTCGAAACTGTGTATACATTCAATCCCCATTTGCTTGCTCGAACTGTATATACATTCAGAGAGGGGGCAAGCTACAAGCAAGCAAGCCATCCAAGTTTATAGAGTCGGAGTTTAGAAAGAACTTGGAGGTTTCCCTGTGACTAACTTATCGCACTTCCAGTGGTAGCTGCAGACAGACCTTAAGTCTGGATAACATTGCAAATAGACTATTTTTTCCGTATTTCTAAAGTTTTACAGAGTGCCCTCTAAAAAAATAAAAATAGAGTGCCTATGTTACTATTCAAAGAATGAAGGAGGTTTCGTAGAAAGCCGTGCACAAGTAATTTATCCTTCAAAATAACAAGACTATTAAACATAAGATTAAAATGTAGATAAGATTATATCAAACAAATGTCAGCCAAATAGAAATAGATAAAGATGGTCACTTCAATGTGACCCTATACTGGTTTCGATAAAAAAGACTTGCACCCACATATTTTTCTTATTAGTCAGAAGAACAAGTTCAAATCTAAGAACTGCAACCATAAAACAGAACATTTCACTCATCACAGACCTTTCTCCAGCATAGCACGAACTCTCATCGGTAAACCATAGAGCCTAATAAAACCAGCAGCATCAGCTTGATTGTAGATATCGCCGTTCTCAAACGACGAAATATCTTCTCTGTACAAACTGTACGGACTCTCCCTTCCTGTCACATTTACTGATCCTTTATAAAGTTTAAGTGTCACAGAGCCAGTAGTTGTCTTCGTTATTTCCTTCATAAATCCATCCATTGACTCACGAAGTGGATCAAACCATCTTCCGGCATATACTAACTCGGCATATTTTAGTGCAAGAAAATCCTTAATTTGTATCGTTTCACGATCAAGTGTTAATGACTCGAGTTCTCTTACAGCATTGAAGAGGATAGTCCCTCCGGGTGTTTCGTAAACCCCACGGCTTTTCATCCCAACAAGACGATTCTCGACCATGTCTATGCGCCCTATTCCGTGTTTCCCACCTATTTCGTTTGCTAATGCAAGTAGAGATGCGGGAGAGAGCTCCTTTCCGTTTATTGAAACTGGAAGACCCTCCACTATGCCGATTTTCACGTACCTGTTATGATAGTATAAGAGATGTAAGTCAATGAATTTACATTCAAATCCCAAAATGGTTGATCTTCCAGTTATCCATTTACAGCATTCACTCCCACAAGCTTTTAAACATCCACAATAGAGAGCTTGTTGTACTGTGAATGGAACCTCAGGAGATTATATGTACTGTTTTCTTAAAACCGAAGCGTATTATAAGGGAGATTATACTAAATAAAGACTCAGGCGGTGTGTATCCCTTAAAACTTTTTGGATATTTCGGAAGATGGGAGCAAGAAAAGAAAAAAGAAAAAAACTCACTCAGGTTCACTGGGAGCGTCTCTCGGGTCGACGGACATCATGTACATGTCCTCTTTTGGCTCGTTTGCTGGATCTTCCAAGATATCTCCCTTTATAATATAGCAACAGATGTAAAGATTTGTGGTAAAAAAATATAAGACAAGTCAGGGGCGGTATAATCAATTTAAAATATCAAAATTCAAATATCAGAGACAAAAAGCTAGTACAAATGACTCGGCAAGTAGCCTTTTGCGAACAACTTTTCTCCAAGTAAACTTTTTCTTTAAAACATCCATACACACTACTCCTTACCAGAAAACCATGAAACACTAAATCAGGAATCATGCCAGGAAATAATTCCATCACCTGGTAGACGTTTCCTTTTACCTCAGATCAGTGAAGAAGGGAGACTTCAGCTTAAAAGTAGACTAGAAGATGAAAAATTGTTTTTGAGATTTTCATATGGTGCCACAACAAACCTCTATTTTTAAGGGTGACGCCAAAAATTTAAAGGGTGATGAGAAATCGAACGGCACAGTGCTATATACTTGCACAATACAAAAACATGCTTTCAAAGATTTTGCAATAGGAGATCACTAATTACCTCATGACTAAGGTGCCACAAATTCCTATCCCTGCTGTAGATGGATTTCTTTGTCACAGGGACAGGCACATTATGCTTTTTAGCATATTCAATTGCATCTTCCCGTCCCGTTATTTCCCATTCTCTCCAAGGAGCAACAACACTCAGCTCAGGATTCAAAGCAAAGAATGTCAGCTCAAAGCGGACCTGTAACAGAGAAGAAGATTAAATGACAGTTTTTATATTTGACAGAAAACCAAAGTAAGAATAGCTTCAATGATAACTGGAAAATGTCCATTCTAAATAATAAAGCATGCCTGATCATTTCCCTTTCCTGTACATCCATGAGAAACCGCATCAGCTCCAACTTCTTTGGCCACATCAACCATAGCCTGCATATGCGATGCACACAAATATGTAACTTACAGAGTTGAGCGAGAAAAAGTAAAATAAAAAGCTGAACATCAAAACATATTAGGCGTAAATATGCTACCACATGAATCTATTGAAACATATGGCACTTTGAAACTCAGGTATACCGTATACATATTATTTTATAACTAAATAGGAGGAATTTACTTGGAAATTAAGAAAATGTTTTTGATTGATAACTGCCAAAAGCCCATTGTGTTCTTTGTTAAATCTCTAGCGAGTGTACCTTTGCGATAACTGGGCGAGCCATTGATGTCCCAAGCAAGTATTTCCTCTCATAGATAGCACCCGCTCGCAAGCAAGGATATATAAAATCACTCACAAATTCCTCCTTCAGGTCCTTCACCACAAGTTGGCAAGCCCCGCTAGCCTTTGCCTTTTGCTCCAGACCTTCGAGTTCTTGTAACCCCTATTGTGTGGAGAATGATCAAATACATGGCATTGAACAAGAATAAGCTATCACTCCCTAGCATTTTCTTACAAAATAATTTTACTTCAGGCATGAAGTTTGTTATATCAAATATGGTATCAATGTGGACAACAAGGCTTTTTCTTTGTTACAATGACAAGGTGGCTTATTTTAAACATACTTGGCCAACATCTGCAGTGAAGCAAACAACCTCGCAGCCATAATTCTCCCTGCAATGCACAAACAGTGAAAAAGCTTATACATCTGGAAAATGCCTGCAAAACTGAGGCTAGGCAAAGCATGTTAAAAAACATGAAACTGAACTTTATGTACTTCCTCATAAATACAGTTGATAGCATTATACATACAAAAAAAACTGTCAAAATAGTCATCATCACAATCTTAGACTTCGTACCACTTGAGGTAAGTGTACCAAAATGAAGATCGGGAGTGAAGAACTATGCCTACAAGCATTCAACTTAACAGCACCATCATAGAGCTTGAACAATTTATTTTAATATGTTAAGGCATGAGGCTTGTTGCCTGAATTCCAGGTGTGGAAACAGGGCTGTAGTTTGATATATATATATATATATATATATATATATATATATGAAGTTCATGTAGTATGAACATTTGAGTAACCAAACCTTTTATCTGTATGTCTAGCATTTGCGATAACCAGGGACCTTGCTAAAGCAAACCATTCTGAAGTCATTTTCACAAATAGGTATTGAGTTTCTTTATGTTCTTTGCAATTGTCAATGACTCAATACTCAAACATGGGGATCGAGAGAGCGGCAAGCATGACTTGGTCAACCTCAATATTCATAAGATTTGATATGTAAAGCGAAAGAAAAATGTCGTGAAATTCAGGAGACATTCATTCCAGAGCATCAATACTAAACAGAAAAAATAACAAGAAGATGCGCACTCTCAAACCTAGAATAAAATTATACAACAAAATTTCAAGAATAGCAGCAACTAACATACCGAAGCCAAGGTACAATTACTGAAGTATCCAAACCACCACTATATGCCAGCACCACTTTGTTCAATTTTTTGCGTAAAACTTTCCCATTCACAGAAGCAATTGTATCGTTGTCACTAGCCAAAGCTGCTTTGATAGCTGCATCATGAAACAAATTCATTGGTGGTTGCTGATGAAAATGGGTAGACATCGTAAATTTTCCAGATTTGTGCAGCATCGTACTAAGTACATTGATCAATCACTAGTACTAATTAACACCTATGACCGCTATACATTATTAACTGGGCATCACAATACTAACAAATACACACATATCGTCAAAAAGGCAAGGTAATGTGTGTGCAACTCCAGACAAAAAGCTTAGACAGAAATACTTTCTCTTCAAAATTTGATATTAAAAGGCATGCCTGTCATTATTATTAACTTTGATGCCAAGGAACTAGAAACAATCCGGAGAAAAAGACACGTAAAATTCAGGAATCTGGCCAAGTCTAATAAACAGATCGATACCATGGTTTTTACGGGTTAAACCCAGGTTAGCTTTGGTATGAACGATGGCATGTCCATGAAGCTCGCTCGCTTTCATTCCCAGCTGGCAGTTTCAAAAGAAAAGATCAATCTTTTAAGACCAGCGACTCCTTTACATAATCAAGAACTATGAATTCGTGGAGAGAGCAGTATAATAATACCTCTTGGTGGGAAGCCAATTTCTTTGAACATTGAATTTTATCATACACTTGAGCTGCATCCACATTTTCAAAGATTACAAATTTACACCAATTCAAAAGAAGAAAATGACTTTAACACACACAAACACAAACAGCTCTAAAATATTAGAATAGAATATACCTCTTTTGGAACCACCGGAGAGTAAATTGGTGGAATAACAGGAAGCAACTGCTTGTATTTGAGCCATCCCTTTTCACTGGTTTACGGGTAACTCAAATCGGCACTGTAACGAAACGTGGTAAAACAAATTAAACTGTGACCCAGTAATTCTGAACCCAGTTAACCACACACACAAAAAAAGAAAACGAGTAATGGCATAAACCCTAAACGAGTTAAGGGTTATAGAGAGAAAAATGAATTACCGGGAGTGGAAAAAAGAGGTGGCGGCGGAATTTGGTGGAAGTTGAGAGAAGAGTGATAAAGCGGGGTTTTGACCAAGTTGTCAGTACCTAAGATTCTTAGTTTTGTTTCTCAAAAAAAAAAAAAAGATTCTTAGTTTATATCATCACGGGGCCCGCTTTCGGACATAAAAGAACAACTAAATCAATCGTGAACTGGGCTCGTGTAATTTAAGGGTTAGGGCACGTTGAAAAGTACTCATTAGCGTACTAAAGATTTCTTTGCATAGTGTTTATTTTGTCTCCATAATTGGACTTACTAAGAATTTATGATCCTCTGATTGGCTTTAGAGAGTAAACTATAATCGGTAAATTCAACCATTAGTTGGTAACTTTGATGTATATTTTTGTAAACGAGGTATAGTTGGTTTCAAGGTGCTTATTTTGGTCTTATTTCGTCTAGGTTACAATACATCGAGAAATCGATATAGTGGGCCTGACTTAACCAAAATAATGTTATCCTATTACATTGAATGGACTAGCTTGGTCCGGAACACCTATTACACATAGAGAAATATAAGGTTACAGGAAATAATCCCTAAATTGCCAAGTTGATGGAACAGTCGAACGTGAGAGATTTGGTACTCTTTGATTGTTGACTTGCGGGCGTTAGGTTCTTATGATATCGGACTGAACTTGGAAACTTGCCAAGCTGCCTACATATCCCATTAAGGGAATTAAGCCGAACGTAGTTCATTTATCTCTTTTGAGTTGCCTCAACTAGGTCAACCCCTGGTTGGGCTGCCTGGTTCGCTTGGTTCAGCTATCGAATTAGGGCATCGAATTGGGACGCATCGAATAGGGGTGCATCGAATTGGGGCGCATCGAATTAGGGCGCATCGAATTGGGAGTGCATCGAATAGAGGCGCATCGAATTGGGAGCGCATCGAATCGGCTTGGTTCGATGCGTGGCATCTCCATCCGTCCATCCTTCTCTCTCCTCTCTTGTGAGGAGTGAGGGGGGTATATATATAGGCATGGTTCGAGGGCTAAAAGGTCATTTTACACTGTTCTGCACAACTTTACTATTTTGGTCATAACTTTCTCTCTGGACCTCCGAATCGCATTCCGCTTGTTGCGTTGCGACCTAGACTCATGTAGCTTTCCAATGACATATTACTAAATGTCTAATTAGCTATATAGATATAATGGTGATCCAAATATGGCTAAGGTAGCTTTACCTTTAAGTCTACTCGACATTCATTGGTTAGTTTCGCGCCTACATGGCTTTTCTCTGACATGACACATTATACCATATCACTAGTCCCCCAGTTTGGAGGGTGATTTTGGTACATAAGCATACTTCAAACTATAATGAAGTGCTAGAGCCGTTTTGCCTCAGTTTTGGGGTGATTAATGTCATTATGCACCAGTGGCCGAATAAGCCCACATCATATAATCCCCCAGTTTGGGAGACGGTGTCGATCAGAGAACGGGTGCCAAACTTATAAGATGTATTCTTGACTTACCGCTTTATGCTAGTTATTTTGATAATGCTGAAAATACGCCCCCGATTGGGAGGCGGTCTGATGTGCGCGACTAGCGCTCGGTGGAGATTGGCGCTCGGAGGTTTGTTCACTAGGCCCGTAAGGCTCAAGTTCTGATTGTAATGAACAATTTCTAATTTGTTGTTTTTGTGGCGTTGCGTCGCATTTTTATTAATCGCACAGTTGTCATTCGTGACTATTTAATTTGTTTGTTTGGTCGAAGGCTCATAATCGTTGCCTTTTCTTTCAATTGCTATCGTTGCTTTTTACTTTATTTTGACAACTCAAGCATTCTTCCATAATCACGAAAAGTTTGCGTTGCTGTTAGGTGTTTAGGAATTTGCGGTATCACGTGTCCTTTTAGACAGAGTCTCCGTCCCTTTTTAGTTATTTAGGGAGTTGCGGTATCTCGTGTCGTCTTAGATAGAGTATCCGTCCCTTTTTAGTTATTTAGGGAGTTGCGGTATCTCGTTTCGTCTTAGACAGAGTATCCGTCCCTTTTTAGTTATTGCGAGTCCCCTTTAGGTCTTACATGGCGTTAGTTTCATGCAAATAACTCGTGTTTCCGCTTTGTTTATGTATATAGGCATAGTCTGGTCGATTCTTTTCATCGTTCTAATGCATCTTGCCATTCTAATAAAAGATTCTTTTGCCGCCAATAGGACGACTCTCAATTATATGAATATCGTGGTTTTGTTACGAATTATGACAACGCACCTAGTTACATTTCCGTCTTTGGGGATTTGGCAATAGTTATGATTGCGAAATGATTTCATAAGCTGCTAATCTACAAAGACCGCCAGACATTGTACTCGTAATAAGCTTGCCATTGAGGTTCCAGTAAGAATATCTTTGTATACTGCCTCGTTGCTGGTCATAATAAAATTCGACCCTGGGTGTGCCAGTTAGTTGTTGTATGATCTTACGGGGTTTTTACCTCCAAATTTGATGTTTTCGCTATTTCGACAATGTTGTTGATAACATGGTGACAAGCATAATGAACTCTGAGTCAGTTATCCTGCCCCTCGATGTTGTGCATTGATTTTGCAATTATGTTTGGTTTGGAATCTTTATATATAGTCGAGAGACTTTATGGGATGCATTGCCTTTATTGAGGGCAAAGGCTTTACATGATAGGTCGAATCTGAGTTGTTAGATCAATGCTAGATCGAATCTGGTGAATCTCTAAATCATCCGTACTGAGACTATTTGATAGTCATTTCATGTTTGAAGTGGAAACAAATCGATAGTGTTAGTTCACCATATCTAGGAATTGGATTGGTTTGACTTATGGCATGCTTCGAATGGATGGAATTCGATCGTCACTGCGCAGTCTCAACCTAATTTGATTTTCAAGGTTGTTAACAAATTGAAATTTGGATGATCACTATCGATCGAATGTGTTCGGATTCGACCGACTGACTGACGCGTCTGCTTTATGAACAATTTATTGTGTCTGTTTTGGCTCTGCGTCGCCCTATTGCTTTGAACATTGTTTTTCAATGGATCTTTGTTGCTTTATTTTTGCGGTTATTAGAATTGCCTTATCGAAATGCATCGCTTGCTTGCCCATTTATTTCAGCGACAATTTGTACTATTTCTATGTTACTTGCTAGCTCTGTGCCACGTCATGTTGCAGAGTTGCTATGGCATCTTTTGCTAAGTTAGCTCAATATTCACATCATTGTTTTGAGGTTTTCCATCCTGCAAGATTTCTTTGGGTGCACTTGTTGCTTGTGGCGCTTATTTTAGCGGAATGTGTTGTTAGCACTCGCCATTTTAGGCAAGGCACAATACACCGAGAAAGATCACAATAGCTGAGGAGAATTAACTCATTGTTGCGAACGAATTTGTGAGTCTGCTTGAAAGCGAGAGCGTCGTCTACTGAGGAAAGTCTCCGCCTCCTCCGATGTCTGCCATTTATCCTTATTCAGAGGATGAAGATAATGCCGAAAGTTAACGACCTCGATTTTAATTCCATACGTTGCGCCACCCTTTTATTTTGAATTATTTGATTATTTGAATTCCTGTCGTATTTTTCTCGTTCAGTCTTGCGATACTTTGTTCGATTGATCAGTTGCAGTTTCGCTTGCCTTTTCCTTCAAATACTATTTCCGCAATTTACTTTATTTTGGTAATTCATATGCCGTATTGCATCGTGGTGTATCGTGCGTGTTTCATTTCTTTTCGCCGCATCAGACGTTTGTTATGCCAGTGCAATCAATTTCATTAGATTTTTCATAGATAGTTGTCTATTGAGACAGACTTCCTCATCTCGTTGCTTTGTTTTTAGGGATTCAATGGTTAGCACTTGCCGCTTTGGGGCAGAGTGTCCCTCCCATTTCCTTCTCATTGTGGGTTCCCATTAGATCATGGATGGCGTTATTTTTATGCAAATAACTTCACAATGTGTGATTCTGCTTCTGCTGCATTTTTGAGACAGTGCTGCCATCGTTGCTTAACCTTGTATGATTTGCGCTTTGAGGATTATGGCCTCACTCGGGTATAGGTTTCTTTTGATATTTTTGATTGGTGCGTCCTAGTTGCTGCATTAGCGTTGCTGGATCGTGCGAAGGTGCGCCGTTTATTTGCCCAATACGTTTTTGCAGTTATCTTTTGAATTAATCGTTGTTGTCTTTGAGAGATAGACAGCTTAGATAACACGTAGGTTATGTTGCTAAGCACCTCGATCGAGCGAGAGATCGTCTCAATGGAGACCTTCGACTATGATAGAAATTATATATAAGTGATGGATCTAAAGCGATCTAGTGCTAAGTTTCTCAAGCTTCCTGCATTGATCTTGCAGTTTACGCTTGGTAGAGATCTTTGTCTATATGGACATTGTGTCGCATTTGTTCGGATATTTTGTTGCATTCTTGCTCAATGATTTCTCGTGTTTTGTTTATGGAACTTTGCGCTGTCATATGTTATTGCTCTTCGACGTTGACGGCTAATTCAACGAATGGATATCTGCACCTCTTAAGGTGATAATCCTTTTATAGTAGTCTAAATATGCATTCATTTGGGCAGATTTTCATCGTATTAAGCTGGGTAGCTGACGTGGTGCTACTTTGGACACGTTCTCATTGTATTGTTATAATTAGATGTTTACCGTGTTGTTTTGGGTGGATTTGCATCGTACCATGCTGGATAGATGTAACTGATTTACCACGTGAAGTCTATGGCCATATCCAGCCTTTCAAGCATATGGATATGTTGTTTGCATCATGCTTCTACTAGCGAATGTCTATCCTTTGCGATGTCTAATTTGTTTCAGACCATGATGGACTGATGTCCATTTTCGATAGATTCCATTTATTCATCTGACCACTTCGGGCCATTATTTCATTCTTGAATTTTTAGGTTTACGTTTATCTTGTCGGGCTGATGCTTTTGGTATTGCTTTGTGCAAGTTTGTTTCGTACCATTTTGGGTAGGTTTGCACCGTGTCGCTTTGTGTGGACATTCTTGGTGCCACTCTGGATACGTTTGACGTATCGCATAGGATCAGATTCATGGAAATTGTGCCAATTTCGCTCGTTCGGTGGGTGTGATCATTCGTCAGGAGTCCCCCCAGTCTTCGAGTGGTTAGCAGTATTTAGGTTATATTATTTTGACGATATTAGACCTTTTTGTTTTGCATAGAATCTTTGTAACTTTTTCGCAGTGGTTTTTGTATAAGACTAATGTTACTGTTTGATATCATAATCTTTGATTTACGTATTACTCGCATAATGTTTCTTCCTAATGCATTCCTAAGTATGTTATCTCATTCATTTGCTTGTCGTTGATTTAGTATTTATTTGATGTTCAATAATGGTTTTTGATGTCATGGTGCATATCTATATTATGATTGTGCTTGCCATGAAAAATATGAGCACTTTGAGCTGTTATTATTATCATTAGGGCATTCATGTACCTGAGAGATCGGATCACTTGGGCCTTTATCTCGCCGTTCTGGCATGCGGGGGTGTACCACTTTGGGCCTTCTTACCCCTCCGTCATGTTCTTCATACTGGCATGCGGGGGTGGACCACTTTGGGCCTTCTTACCCCTCCGTCATGTTCTTCATACTGGCATGCGGGGGTGGACCACTTTGGGCCTTCTTACCCCTCCGTCATGTTCTTCCTTCTGGCATGCGGGGTGGACTACTTTGGGCCTTCTTACCCCTCCGTCATGTTCTTCCTTCTGGCATGCGGGGGTGGACCACTTTGGGCCTTCTTACCCCTCCGTCATGTTCTTCCTTCTGGCATGCGGGGTGGACCACTTTGGGCCTTCTTACCCCTCCGTCATGTTCTTCCTTCTGGCATGCGGGGGTGGACCACTTTGGGCCTTCTTACCCCTCCGTCATGTTCTTCCTTCTGGCATGCGGGGGTGGACCACTTTGGGCCTTCTTACCCCTCCGTCATGTTCTTCGTGTTTGTCTTGTTGCTGAACTTCTCGGTTCCTCATTTGGGGTTTTTAGCATCATTTCTATAAGACTCCACCTGCGTCGTTCACGTAGATAGATACATTTAATAATTTGGAAAAAATTGGGCTTAGTTTCTTACCGAGGGGTCCACGTTTCCCAGTCTTTGCATGGGACTCAAGCCTTCGCAGCTCATACAATTATATATATATATATATATATATATATATATATATTTTAACTCCTATGCATAGTAGCGTTTAAGATGTGGCACATTCCACGGACGCTTCTGCTGAACACCCTGCATAGTCTCCAAGTAATTGCATCCCTGCGAACTTGCTTGTATGATTTTGGAAGGCCCCTTCCAATTCGGTTCGAACTTCCCGATATGTTGTTTTGCCGCAATGCCTCTCAGGACTAAATCTCCTACCTCAAAATTTCAGAATTGGATTATGTTGTCGTTACTTTTAGCCATTGCTGCTTTTAAATTCTACAGTGCGTTGGTACGTATATTCTCTTGTTATGCCTGTTATGTCCAGATCCATCTGACGTAAATGAACTGGTTGTTCGGGATCATAGCCATGAATCTTGCATGTTAGTAATCCTATTTCGGCAGGCATTACAACCTCAGTGACGTAAACAAGAATGAAATGAGTTTCAACCGT
Source organism: Linaria vulgaris (assembly GCA_948329865.1). Classification (NCBI taxonomy): domain Eukaryota; kingdom Viridiplantae; phylum Streptophyta; class Magnoliopsida; order Lamiales; family Plantaginaceae; genus Linaria; species Linaria vulgaris. The sequence goes on along the minus strand of OX415251.1, from coordinate 88,378,859 downwards.
CGATGTTTTTGTAGTTGTCCTATATGCCCATAATATTCCTTGAAGTTCCTCTGGACAGGTTTTTCCTCTGTCTCTCATCCTCCTCTCGAGATAATTTTTCAATGTCATGTTGGTGAATTTCATTTGTCCATTCGACAATGATTTGCGTGCCATTGGCCAAATGTTCAACATTTAGCCCCAATGCCAATGTAATTTATGCTATAACCGTTTCATACTCGGCCTCATTGTTGGTTACCATGTAATTCACATTAATGGCGAATTCGAATTCTCTGCTACTTGGAGATAAGTGGTGAATCCCAAGCCCTTCTCCATAACTGGTGGCAAATCCATATGTATGTAGTATCCATGTGGTGGTGGCCCTGCGGGTTTTTGCTGGGTCTGATAATCAATGCAATCCGACCTTCGATACCACATAAGAGTGAGATTCTTCGATATCACATTAAGGTAAGACAAATCATGACACTATTCGGGGTACAGTCGCTTGTCTGTATAGGATTGAGATTGAAGAATCCCTAATCTCTCCCCGATAATTTTAGTTTTCTTGGTTGAATTGCGGATTTATTTATTGCTCTTAGCACCATTCATTGTTTGCTTGGGACCGAGTTCCATATTATCAACTACATAGTTGTTTCTCGATCTCGATACAGCTACTGGGACTCTTCGCGGTTCTTTTCCCATTGGTCCATTCCCTTTCTTTGCCATTTTACCTAAACAGAATCTTGAGCATAAGCAAATGGTGTTCCCACAGACGACACCAATATTTTGGTATTTTCTAGGTTACAATACACCGAGAAATCGATACAGTGGGGTCTGACTTAACCAAAATAATGCTATCCTATTACATTGAATGGACTAGCTTGGTCCGGAACACCTATTACACATAGAGAAATATAAGGTTACAGGAAATAATCCCTAAATGGCCAAGTTGAGGGAACAGTCGAACGTGAGAGATTTGGTACTCTTTGATTGTTGACTTGCGGGCGTTAGGTTCTTATGATATCGGACTGAACTTAGGAACTTGCCAAGCTGCCTACGTATCCCATTAAGGGAATCAAGCCGAACGTAGTTCATTTATCTCTTTTGAGTTGCCTCAACTAGGTCAACCCCTGGTTGGGCTGCCTGGTTCGCTTGGTTCAGCTATCGAATTAGGGCATCGAATTGGGACGCATCGAATAGGGGCGCATCGAATTGGGGTGCATCGAATTGGGGCGCATCGAATTGGGAGCGCATCGAATAGGGGCGCATCGAATTGGGAGCGCATCGAATTGGGGCACATCGAATCGGCGCATCGAATCGGCTTGGTTCGATGCGTGGCATCTCCATCCGTCCATCCTTCTCTCTCCTCTCTTGTGAGGAGTGAGGGGGTATATATAGGCATGGTTCGAGGGCTAAAAGGTCATTTTAAACTGATCTGCACAACTTTACTATTTTGGGCATAACTTTCTCTCTGGACCTCCGAATCGCATTCCGCTTGTTGCGTTGCGACCTAGACTCATGTAGCTTTTCAATGACATATTACTAAATGTCTAATTAGCTATATAGATATAATGGTGATCCAAATACGGCTAAGGTAGCTTTACCTTTAAGTCTACTCGACATTCATTGGTTAGTTTCGCGCCTACGTGGCTTTTCTCTGACATGACACATTATACCATATCAGTGCTTCAACAATTATTAAGGTATTTTTATGAAAGCTCTTAGCATGAAATTTAGTTAATCTAGATATCTAAAAAAGTTAGATAATTTTGTGTGTAAGTGTATATGTGTGCGCAATTGTTTTAAGACTTATGGACTACATTGTGTTATGAATGGTGCCGGTCGTTCAACATGAAACGCTATTAAGGTATCGATTCTGAGAATAGAGTAGAGATTAGATAAATTAGCTCTCGAGAGCTAGAGAGAGAAGTAGAAACATATTTGTATTTTCATGAATGAGCATCTACAAGATTTTGTAATAGTTTATGACGTCACTGTGACATAGTAAAAGCGGTATTCTTTTTTTTTATATATATAAAAAAGCGCAATACAAATATAAAGCGTGATAACAAAATTAAAGAGCATTGGGCTAGTTGTAACACACTGCACCAAAATATTATACCACGCATGCGCATGACATGTATACCGCTCCAAGATTTCTCTTATTCCCCAAATAATATATGAGACTTTCACATTCACGTATAATATGTGCGTCTTGTTAATATCTAATGAATAATGACTTGTGTATTTATACTTTATTAATTGATTAAAAAATAACTTTAAAATTCACAATGTATTAAATTTGACGTATTATAAATTAACTTACTTGTATTAATATCTAATATATATATATATATATATATATATATATATATATATATATATCTAATAGTCATATCCATGTCGTATCATATTCGTAAGTCCGTATAATATCTTAATTGAATCGATCCGTTCATTAATAATTACCAAGCCCTCACGTTTATTCACCCACGTAAATTTTGGTCCATGAAAGCCTAGATCGTGCAAACCCCACTCATGTATCCCTTTTGGAACGTTATACATCTATTCGTCCTGGCATCATTCCCTCCTTGTTTCTCATGCGTAAACCCTATCTCATTAAAGCCCCATTGTACAAGCACGGGACCTTAATATTCCTCGACATTGTTTCCAGATTACTGAAAACACGCACCTTGTCTTCCTTATAAGGTTTTGCATACACGCCAAACACCATCCACTTTGCTTGATTTTTTTGGACCAATCAAAGCATGTATGACTCGATCTTCAATGCTTTTTATCTTAATGTTGCTGTTACTCGAATTCCATATCATCCAAATTCCGCCGTTTATACCATCTGTTGGAGCCATGCAAAATTTCGTAAAACCCATGTGGCGCAATTTCCAACGCGCGATCACTAGACACTATAGTATCTAAAAGAAACACAAAATCAGACGAGTGAATTTGAACTAGATCTCTAAAGCTCACTCGGAAACTATCATTCTCAGCACCTCGACAATTCCAAGATACGACCTTCATTGGATTATTAAAAAGGTGGTGCAGGTAGACTACGTTATCAATAGTCAAGCCCTTCCACGACAACATCACCTGTCTCAGTGTTTTGCTCATCAAGTAGTGTTGTAGGTTTACTTTCCAATTGCTCAATGCCACTTTCTGCTAGCATGCCAGGATGTTCTCGACTTTCTCTATTGTTTCTGTGATGATCTCGAATTCCTAGACCATATTGTTGGTGCCACGTTCATCACATTGATAGTTTGTTGGTCTATTGGTAATATCTTCAAGGGGCCTTCAAAATTGTGGAATAGAGTATGAATTTCCCAAAAAATACGGATGGATGAGCGCGTCTAGAATCCCATTCTGCATGTTCAATTGTAGATTTCCCCTATTTCCATTCGACAAATTAGGTTTGGCCGGAGTATTCAGACTTTCTTCAGCGGTTACGACTTCTTCCTCCAACTCCTCTAAATCCGCAAGCGTATCAAGAGAATTTGATGTCGATTGTTTAGTATTTATCGGTGTTGTACTTCTATAAGTTATTTTTTGTTGCCTTTATTAATCTGATTGTGGAGAATAGAGTTTGACTTGGGAAGAATTCTTTTACCAAACATCACATTTCTACCTTCAATTTCCATTTATGGTAGAAGACATTTGTCCGTTGTGTTAGATTAGGGATTGTTGCTGTAGGACTTACCTTAGGTACATTGGTCTACTTACTTTCTCCACTTTTTCCACGATTTGGTAAGTTGCTCCTACCAACATTAGCCCTTTTATTCTTCCATATCCGACCCGACACTTCCAGCCATTCGATGGGTTTTGGCGTCATCTATTTTGGTGTCTCTGCCGTATCCATTTAGCTTGAAGGGATCTCTAAATCTTCTTGAAGTTTCTTATCCGCACATTGAACTGTACTATGATCAACCCTGCCACATTTGTAGCAAAGGTTGGGCAGATTTTCGTACATGACTTAATAAATCCTACCTTTTATGCGTAACCCTTTCTCTAGTGGTTTATGCATCGGAAATTGAACAAAAAACCTAGCACATTTGACCCTTGTTGCTGAGAAAGTGTTACCGTCGATTTTGATGGGTTCTCCAATACAACTAGCGATGAACTCTATCGCGGACTCACGAAACATCTCCAAAAGAAGGCTTAGTATTCTTACCCAGGTGATGACGCAATCAATTATGTCATTGTTTGCCTTGAAGTTTGACATCCACTTACTAATAGTTAAAAAGTAGTTGCCACGGCCCCTACGTCAAGATAAATTCCCTTTGCGCCTCTGTGATCCTAGTTAAAGAGTACGTCCTAAGTCCACCAAACCGAATCATGCGGTAAGCTTCCACATCACACTCAGTTTATTGACTAGGCTAGGGTCGTACCATGGTTTGCCAATGATCTTGATTAAAATAGAGTCGAACCACTAGCACACATATCAAATCGTCGAGATCATCATGCTTTTGTAGGGATCTTCCATAGATGGTGGTGAAACCCTTATTTCATGTGTTCCGCTGCCGTTTTTACTTTTATCAATACGTACATCCTTCAGCCTCACTTTGTTTGCGTATGACTGCTGCGAGTTATCTGCATTGAACTGCATTGATTTTCCTTTATATTGCTCGAGCCGCTGGTTCAGAATTCATAAGTTTGTCTAGTTTTTTTTTTTTTTTTTTTTTTTTTTTTTTGTGCTCCGTGTTCTTCTGTTAGCCCTACCCCTAGTGTGAGATCTCTTTGGTTTGTACTAGTGTGGTTGTCGACGGAATGATCCGAAAGTTGTAGACATCGAGAGATCGAACTCTCCGATGTCTGGTGCATTTATCGTCAAATGTCGCCACAGTTTCGTTCAATTTCTCGAAAACGAAAATACAACGTGGTAATGTTTCTAGTAGTTATACATACAATTATAAAAGTTACCCGCAAGTAGTAATTTTATATAACTTAAGACAGAAAAATATGTTTTATTAAAACAAACAGTGGAAAGTATTACTAGTCTACTACACAGTCCCGCCGGAATTTGATTTGCAATGGCGTTCGTAATTAGGGTTCCGCCAAACACCGCCTGCACCAACTCCGGTCACCAACAGCTCTCTAACCCACTCGATCCATCCTCTCACATACCAATTAGTAAATCATTTATAACTAAATTCACCCACAAATCTCACAATACACCAAAAAAACTTTCCGTCGTAACAGCAAGCACTAATGTCAAATCTCTCCAGCTTTCCTCTGCAATCGACTCCAAAAATGCCGGGATCCCAATCATGGTAAGTGTAAACATCTCTCTTTAATTTCAATTTACTGCGAATTGAATCGGATATCGAAAATGATCGATTGATGTTTATATAAGACGAAATGCTTTGTGATTTATGTCAGGTGAATGGTTGTACTGGAAAAATGGGGAGGGCCGTGCTCGAGGCCGCGGTTTCTGCAGGACTGCACCCTGTTCCTGTGGCATTAGGCCGCACAAAAGGCGATAGAAAAATAATCGAAGTTGCTGGGAAGAAAATTGAAGTTCGTGGTCCTTCGCAAAGGGAAAATGTTCTGCGTTCTGTGTTTAAAGAATATCCGGGCCTCGTTGTGGTTGATTACACGGTGCCAGCTGCTGTGAATGGTAATCATGGTCGAAACTATTGTACTATTTTATCGAGCATTGACAAGTACGATAAGATCAGTACATGATGTGGTATCAATCCTCCCAAATTTTTGTACCATTTTCGCGTGTTTTTCATGATTATTGTTGTTGTAACATCTTGATCAAGTGTTGGCCTACTCTGATTGAGATTATTAGCACACAAGTAATGCTAATTGGTGCTTAACCTAACGCTCTCGAGTTTGAGGAAAGTCTCCAATGATCTGAAATTTGGTCTAAGATTATTTTGTTGCTGGATTGAGTGACAAGTTTTTTCAAACATGTCTGAAAAGGTGTTAGCAATATTTTGTTTGAGATCTAAGGAGCAAATTAGACAAGAAGAGCTTCTTTGTGTGTTTTTTTGAAGTTGAAGAGTTTACTTGGGACTTTTTTTTTGTTTTTTTTAAGTTTCTCCATTTGTGAGGATTCTTGTAACTGGTCATAAACATGTCTCCAAAATAGTAAATCACGAAATCGTTATTGCATTTTTTTTTGGCTGTCCCTGCCTCTCAGTTAGCAGTTAGCTCGACAGAGAGAGAAACTTTCTCTCTTTTTTTGTAGCGATGATACTAACATGTAGGCTCTTACTATTCTTTGAAGTTGCTTGCACTACTTAATTATTTTAAACATCGGTATATCTACCTAATTTTGTTGTTTTCAGCTGATAATCTATTCATTCAAGAGATTAACATTGCTCTTTTCTTGGGGTGGGTGGTATGCAGAAAATGCTGCATTGTACTCCAAAGTTGGAGTTCCTTTTGTGATGGGCACCACGGGAGGAGACAGGGAGCTGCTGTACAAGACTGTGGCTGCGTCAAAGGTTTATGCTGTAATCTCTCCACAAATGGGTAAACAGGTGCTCTAAACATCTCTCTTTATAATGATTTTCTTTTATTTATTTCTTTATGTTTCTTCATCTATATGTGTAATTCACTTCTAATCTTTTAGGTCGTAGCATTCCTTGCAGCCATGGAAATAATGGCAGAACAATTTCCTGGTGCCTTTTCTGGATATAATCTAAAAGTAAACCATCTTTCATTGCTTCTACTTGGGTTACGTGTTGATTGTGTCATTTCTTTTTCTTCTTCTTTGTAATTGAAATACAAGAACTTTCTATCAGGTTTCTTGATTGGTTGCAGTTTTGGGTTTTGTTAGGTGTTGGAGTCGCACCAAATTAGCAAATTGGACATCTCTGGAACCGCAAAGGCTGTCATCTCATGTTTCCGAAAGCTTGGGGTCTCCTTTGAACTAGATCAGGTTTGATTTCAACACACAAGTATTATTTTGTGTTTGACGACTCTCTGAAGGAAGTAAGTACCCAACTGCATTACGAGTGCATAAATTAAATGCTGTTGGCTGTTATATGTCAAAAGGGAAATGTAATTTTTTTGTTAGTGTGATTTATCTCGTTTGCAATTAAATGAATGCCAAGCTAGAACAACATTCATATGATTAGTCCATAATGCAAGGTTGAACGGGGTTCATTAGGTATTGATATTGAAAAATTAGGAATTGAGTATGGCTTCTCATGGAAATATAATTGCTAGAGTCACTAAAACGTCTTACGCAGTTTCAAGATAGTCCCCTGAATATTACATTATTCACCTTAAACTGTTGCTGGTATTCCACTTGCTGTAGCGCTTCATTTCTGCTCAAAACTGGGGTGTTCAAGCTATTTTCGGGTGGTAATGGATGATGATCTCTGTATTCTTATTTTTATAATTATGAAATTCTATCAGGTAGAGGAAGTACGTGACCCTAGGTTACAAGTGGAGACAATGGGAGTCCCTGAAGAGCATTTATCTGGCCATGCATTCCACACTTACTATCTAACATCACCTGATGGAACGTAATACAATTATTCCTTGGATAATCGCTTTTTCGGTCCCATTGATGCTTACAAGCATTGAACTAACCCTCTGTTCTGTTGTTTTGTTTAATCTGCGAGAGAAGTGTTAGGTTCAAGTTTAAGCACAATGTTTGTGGTAGAACAATCTATGCAGAGGGCACCGTTGATGCAGTACTTTTTCTTGCTAAGAAGGTAATTATATTCAAACCATTGGTACTGCAAAGACTAATACTCTAAATGCAAGTTTTGGATTTGAGGATGTCTATAGTTATGATATCGTTATTAATCTGTTGCAGGTTGTTACTGTATGTATTTCGCCTACGTTATCTAGTTTTACTTTTAACATACTATTTTTTTTCTTTGCAGGTTAATTCAAATGCAGACAAGCGGATATATGATATGATGGACGTTTTGCGGGAGGGTGGCATGAGATGAGTCTTCTCTTTAAACTTTTTGGTTGATTCTTGCATCCCTTAGCCGTTATGCATTCAATGATTAGTTCAGTGCTGGGATAGCAAATTTTGCTTACTTTATCGATCAAATTAGTGACTATTGCTCAAATTAGTGCCAGTGTGGAACCGGGAAATGAAACGAAGTACCAAACGATGTGAATTCGCATTTGATCAAGCATTCAGGCTCACCTGGTTCATTTCACATTTGCTGGTTCTGAAGTCTCATTTTAGAGCAATTCAATGTACCATTTTTGGATATTACAGTCAATTATCAATACTATAATTTTTAACACAAGAAAGACACTCGTATAAATATATTAAAGACGTGAGCAGCCTTTTTTCACAAATTAAAGATCAGCTACATAAGATATCACTAGTCGGTCGATTCCGATAATACATTCACCATGATTTGCATGGCTTGGAGTCTCATTTGTAAGACCACAATGTAATCTGCTGTCTCACTAAAAAGCCTTTCCACTTCCATAGACTGATCACAGTTTGGAATCAGCCTTCTCAGGGTTCTCACCTTCCTCTCAATGGTATTCCGGGAACTTATAGAACGATCCCGACACTCCCTTCTCGTCGTTACTAGCATTCTGTTGTTCTTCATGGTACCTGTGAATAGTTCTAGACTCGAGAGAGTTATGGAGAGTTCTAGGACTAAAATATGTTTGAAGTTTTGTGTTGAGAAGAAAACTCGAATGTGATTGAAGTCTCACAATAAATCTAAGCTTTTATAGATATATTTGACATGGGCGATGACATTGAGGATAATACTGAATAATGAAAAGTAAGAAATATTGAGGCTGCCAAATATTTTTTTTTCCTCCCTTTTTACATATTTGTGGGTCCTTTAGCCAAATTATTATGCAGAGGAGCCATGTGGAAGTTTGGGGAGAATGTCACATATTTCTGGCGCCTGTGCCTTTAGAATGTTGCCCAACTTGCATATTTCTAATGCACATGCAACCACATGAATACATGATAAGCTGCAGTAGTGCAGTGCTTCCTTATAAAACCACCACCTTTACAACTTTCCTCGATCTCGACATATGTTTCGATCAGCTAAATAAAATCGTTTTGCAAACTAATGAAAGTTCAAAGTATTTCCGAAATCAAGAAAATATTTGTTGTAAAAATTAAACTGTCTTAAAGTTTCACTCTTATTAAGTGAGAATGCCAAACATTTACTCAGAAACTTTGATTCATGCCTCTTCTTGGCACAATCACCCCCAAAATTCCCAAGATTATTCTTTTCCACTATTTCCAAATTCAGTGCACTATATTAGATAGAGCCTTTAAAAAGTATTCTGAGGATAATAAATCTTTGTTATTTTGATAATCCATTTAAAATGAAGATGTAGGGATTTTGTAATATTTGGGGTTCTAAATTTTTTCTCACAAATTTCCAGCTCAATTGTAGTGGCAAAGCATGTAGCATAATTGAGTATCGTGTACGCCTTTAAGGGTGGCGCAGGGTGATTGTTGGTTTTTATTTATTTACTGGGATACCATGTTTCTGAACAGAGAACACGATGTCTGTTTTTACTTCTTACATTAATTTGTTTGCACTTGAAGATGGAATTTATGTCTTAAACAAGAGATCAATATGTTTCGAATTACTATTAAGCAACAAAAGGACTAGTTTGAGCATTATTTCTTTCTGAAAATGTCACGCGAGCATCTTCGACTTGTCTAAGGTTTTTATTAATACTTTGATAGAACATATGGTTAGAAATTCGATTAAGAAGAAAATCTTTGTAGTTTACATAAATTCATAATTAATGATGGAAGTTTTCACGATCAAAACCTAGATCACATAATTCGCGCGTTTTTAGGCAAAGAAAACGCACAGGCCGCGCACCGGCGCATTCAGCGCGCGTGCGCCGCACTAAGGCGCACTAATATTTCTTAAGTCGCGACTTAAGTACTATTAAAGCGCGCACTAAGACGCATTATTACGCTCTTAGCCGCACTAAGGCGCACTTAGCCGCATTAGCAAATTAAGCCCCCCAAAAAACAAAAATTTTTAGAAAAGTCTGCAGTGTATTATTGAAACCTCAAAGCCCAAAATCTTAACAGAAACAAAGAAAAAAATGTTCGATTCTCTCCAAGACACAACAAAGAAGAAACCCATATTGCGCTACAACAAAGAATCGAAAATCGAATTAATGTAATTTCTCCGTCTTTGATATTTGTTTTACTCAAATGGACTACTGGTAGTTTTTTGTTTTTACCATTTTATTTAGCTTACTTTTTTTACTCACTTGCTCTGGTTTGACAAGTGAATTAGGTGACAATACGTTTTGTTCTTGTTGATACTTTTTTTTATTTTGCCTTTAAGAAGTTTGGTTCTTTTTTTATTATGATCCATCTTTTTGAGAAGTTTGGTCCTTTTTTATTATAACCCATCTTATTAGGAGTATTATATAGATATTCTGAATTTTTTTGTTTATAATTTACATTCTTCCAGTAATAATGACTTTCTATATATAAATTATTTATTTAATTTTTTTTTAATAAACGCATTATGGCGCACTTAAAATGTGTTATTTTTTAAATCGACGCATCGGCGCACCCGCACTCGCATCCGCACCCGCACTCGCCTTATGTGATCTAGATCAAAACCTTTGATTGTGTCGTCAACTCGTCATTAGATTCATACCGCACTAGCTTTTCTGAGTACTTTGGGTAACTGATGCTCATCCATTGTAAATTATTATTAGTAGTGGCTTCCAGTAGTTGGTATAATTAAGTTCTTGTTAAGTTTTAGATAATTAAAATCTTCATTTCAGTTTCTCTTATCAATTGAAATTAATTATATGAGTATATGTGTGCACACTGCACAAGCATAAATTAGTATATTCAACTGAACATATTCATATAGTGAGTGTGCAACGCCATTAACTTTAAAATTGTAATTGTCGAACCAAGTGACTCCTCACAGTATAATTAATGCTCACATTATATTATTTGATTTTTGTTAAGTAACTTCTGAAATTCCATGATATGATTTATTTATTTGAAAGCAAATTGTTACACGTTTAAGAAATACGATAGCATGCCCTTGCATGCAGATAAACTATATCTTTGAATGTCTCGAATGATAAATTAACTATTCATTCCCGCCCAAAACATTGCCTCCGCCAGAACCACCACCAAAACCTCCTCCGCCACCAAATCCACCACCGCTACCCCCACCAGCTCCTCCTCCAAAGCCACCACCACCTCCCGATCCTCCCCCAAAGCCACCTCCACCACCTTTTCCACCGCCTCCTCCAGCTCCGCCACCAAATCCTCCTCCAGCACCACCTCCGGAGCCGCCCCCAATTCCCCCTCCGCCACCTTTTCCTCCTCCAAAACCACCCCCTGCACCGCCACCTGCTCCTCCACCTGCTCCACCACCTGCACCACCCCCAAATCCTCCTCCAGTACCACCTCCCGCTCCACCGCCTAGTCCTCCACCAGAACCACCACCTAATCCACCACCAGCACCGCCACCACCTCCTGCTCCTCCTCCAAGACCACCACCATGGCCGCCTCCTAATCCTCCTCCAGCACCACCTCCTGCTCCGCCACCCGCACCACCACCTAATCCTCCACCACCACCTAACCCACCACCAGCACCACCTCCTGCTCCTCCTCCAAGACCACCACCATGACCGCCTCCTAATCCTCCTCCAGCGCCACCCCCTGCACCACCGCCTAATCCTCCACCAGCACCACCTCCTGCTCCTCCTCCAAGACCACCACCATGACCGCCTCCTAATCCTCCACCAGCACCACCACCCGCTCCTCCGCCTAGTCCACCACCAGAACCACCACCGAGTCCGCCTCCACCTCCGGCACCACCGCCAAGGCCACCGTCACCAAATGTTTCTTTCTCAAGCCTTCGGCCCTCAACAATTTGCATCAAGATTAAACCCGTGAACAAAATCATGGCAAGCACCCCTGCATTTTTGTAAGTCTTCCCCATATTTTAAGCAATGATATGAATGAGGAATTGAAAAACTAACTCGTTGTGGAGTATCATGGAAATGATAGTACGATATATATAGGGAAAATATGAAAAGGATTCATAAATGCATGCAGTTGAGATAAAGACTTTGATACTCGGTTTTAGACAACATTTTACATATTGTCAAAGTATACCATTGACATTGCACACTTGATCATGTGGCGGTGTACTGTTTTTGTGTTAATTGAGATCCAACTCTCAACCACCTTAATGCTCAAAGTTCTACTGCTGATGTATTTCGACCAAGGTGCCATCTTAATTAATTTCTGTCTCAATGAACTTTGAGAAAAGCTTTGTTACTGTAGATAATTAATTGCCGGATGATGTTTGATCTAACTTTATTCTCATTTTAAAATTTTGAACATATCCCAAATTTAATACTCGAGACATATATGGGTCAAGTGCGTTGTTTAGGCCATGCCTCAACTAAATTAAATACTCAAAGAAAATGAAAAAAATGCTAATAAATTGTTCCTGAAAGGTGGTATTAAAGGTTTAATAAATAGTTAAATACTTATTGGGATAGAACTTTATTTAGTGATCTTACGTACCGATGGGTTTTACTGTACTTTTTAATAAGTAAAAATGGTCTAAATACGATAGCGAGTAACAAGCATTTGACCGTCTCAGTCCAAATGTTTTCTTTTGTACTTTTTAGGTTCCAAAACGTATGAAAAAGAATTACATTATTTTCCTCATTCACCTTTCTCATTAATTTGGATGAGAACCTTTCGGACTTTCTGTGCTCTGATGATATTAATTATTTCGATCCACACACGGCTTTGGATGAACAATCAATTAAATGAGAGTAGGAACGCGAAATTACAAGTACAATATCACATAAACAAAAATAACAGACTTTTAAAAGTATCGTATGACACGGTAGGTTCAAATATATATGGCTAACTAAGGAGAGAATGATACCGCTATATATCCTATCTCATGAGTCATGAATTTATTTATGCGTGAAATATTGATAAGTAATAACACCAGAATTATTACCAAAAAAGAAAAGAAACAAAAACGCCATAATTAAATATGCCACAGAATCATATTGCAAGAAGTACTATTAAATCAATATATATTGTGTAATTAGAATTTTTTTTTATGTCTCTCCCATGAGAGCTCTCGTCCCTAAAGTTAGGGCATATACCACGATCCGACAAGGGCTCCTCGATCTTGGCCGGGCGTCGTCAACTGTCTTCAACGTCATCAACAACGAATTCTATGGCTCCTGCTCCTTCTCAACTCTCTGTGTTTCTCTTCATTTTCGGTCTAGGGTTTCGGTGACTTGCGCCGCAAGTTTTGTTTTTTCGTTCGTTTTCGTCTGTCGCGTCCAGTTTTGTTTTTGTTTTTGTTTTTTTTTTTCCGTCTTGAGTCAGGGTTTCCTTTCATCTCGCCTCTGGTCGTGGGGATTTGCAGGGATACTAATCTTTTATTTGTTGTTGTTGTTTTTTTTAGTGGGAATCGTTCGTGCAAGCTCTCGGGATCTTCACGGACTTGCTTCTCTCAGCGCACAGACCGGTGCTGAACCTGTGGGTGTTATGGATAGCGAAACTATTTGGTTGCATAAGAGCTTATCTCTCACGGATGAAGAGGAGGTTGGCGAGGGCTTCCTCGTCTCGGATGAGTTGTGGCAAGAAAGCAATGCAGGAGTCGACTTGGTCTTGGTAGGTCGGCTACTTATGGGAAAGAACGTCCACTTTACCTCATTATGTACACTCATTAAGACCTTGTTTAAGGCAGGGAAAGGAATTGAAATTACTCGTATTAGTGAGGATATGATGGTTTTCCAATTTTTTCATATGCTGGATAAACAACGCGCGCTTCAAAAGTGCCCATGGTCTTTCGAGAAAAAATGTTCTTGTGCTGAGTGATGTCGGCCCTGATGATAACCCCGCCACAATGGACTTGGACTACTGCAAATTTTATGTCCGAGTTTATGATATTCCTGTGATTAGACAAACTCGAGTCACGTCATATGCAATTGGGAATTTGTTGGGTATGATGGAGGACGTAGATATGGCGGAGTCATGGGGTATGAGCATGCGTATACGGGTGAAGATCAACGTCATGAAACCTCTACGTAGGGTGCTAAAAGTTCGGGGTTCTGAAGGTCAGGAGATGGTGGTATCACTCAAATATGAACGTCTCCCGAATTTTTGCTACTTATGCGGGATGCTTGGCCATATTATGGCTGATTGTGATGAAAAATACAACCTAGGGGATGACATCAATGAATCACAACTACCATATGGTAAAAGGCTTCGGGAACAATCAGGAAGACAAGGAGGGGGTGGGAGGGTGGGGTGGGGTGGGGTGGGGGGGGTGCAACGCTTTACGGACATAGGCGGTTCTCGGAGTAATTCCACCCCATTGGGAAGAGGTCGATTCTCGACAGAGGGAAGGGTTTTTTTAATTCACATCGAGAGAGGGATTATGACAGGCCATGGAATGAACAAAAAACTGATGGGGATGGGTATTCAGGTGAGAGTACGACGGGTGATTTGCTGCTGAAGCCACGTGATGTGCAACTGGGTGCGACACGAGTTATTCCGATAGGTCAGGTGGATGTGCAAGAACAAGCATTGGTTGGGGACAGTCATGCATGCAGTCGTATTCTGCGGGATCTTCATGATGATAAGAGTAGACTGCGAGGATCGGAATCTACAACGTCAATGGAGATTACAACAATTATTGCACGTCATACAAGGGTCACGAGTCAACGTCGACACAATTGGGTAAAAAGGGACATGCATGTGGATATGGTGAGCGACCTAGGCACGCCACATTATAGGGATACGAGGAAACGTCAGCTGGAGGATGAGGATGAGGCCGATGCAGTTATACGGGGGAAAAGGGAACGCATTGAGGAGTTATCGAAGGGTATTAATGAGCTTTTGGCGGCAACTATAATGCAGTCCCGTCGCGCCCAATGAGTATCCTATGCTGGAACTGTCAGGGCTTGGGGAACCCTTGGACAGTTCGGGAACTGAGGCACTTAGTTTCCATTCATCACCCCCTCTGATTTTTCTGTCTGAAATGAAATGTCGGACGAGGAAAATAGAGGCGATCAAGAGAAAATTGAATCTTTTTGGAGTTTATGTTGAGGCAAACTATTTTTCTGGTGGCTTGTCTTTGCTATGAGATAAGGCAATGGTGGTGAACTTACTTAGTATGTCGGCGAATCACATTGATGTTGAGATTGGGGGAATAGAGGGGGCGCAAAATTGGCGGTTCACATGGTTCTACGGGGAACCTGATAGCACTAAATGACACATACATGGAACCTCTTGAGGCATCTTAGTGAGGCTTCAAATCTCCCGTGGTTATGCGCTGGGGACTATAACGAAATTCTGAGGCACGAGGACAAACAAGGGGGACCACGTCGTCCAAACTGGCTTATTAGGAATTTTCGTGACACTCTTGCGTACATAGGGCTGAGCGAAATTGAGTTTATTGGCCCTCGGTTCACTTGGTGCAGCCGACGACCCGATCCACACACTGTTTGGGAGAGACTTGATCGGGCGTGTGCGACATCGGATTGGAGAAATGGAAACCCGCATGTGCGGGTGGAGCATGTTGTTACTTTGGTGTCGGATCACCACACACTCCTCATTAAGACCTCGAATCAGCAAGGGTTGCGCAGATTACCAGCTCGATTTTAGTTCGAAGCTGTGTGGCTTCGGAAGAAAGGGTGCGAGGAGATAGTTGCTACTTGTTGGGATGACGCGGGGGGCCGTGGGTTGACGGCAAAGCTGGATGAATGCCGTAGGGGGATGGGGCAATGGAAAAGGGTTGATGGGGTGGAGATGAAGCGTCGGGTTGAGACACTGCGCAAGGATATAACGCGCTTGAGAGGGGGGTTGATCACAGATGCATCTAAGACGGAGGAAAAAAGGTTAATTGGCAAACTTGAGGAGTTACTAGATACAGAGGAACTCTATTGGAAGCAACATGCTAAGGTTCATTGGCTTCAAGAGGGCGACCATAATACTGCATATTTTTACAAACGTGCTAGTGAAAGGAGAGCTGAGAATGAAATTACGGGGATTTGGGACGCAGATGGAGTGCTTCGGTCGAAACCTGAGGATATTGACCTTATTGCAACTGAATACTTCAAATCTATTTTTGCATCCAATGCACCTACATATTTGGCTATTGATGATGTCTTACGTGATGTCGATGATCGAGTTAATCCCGAAACGAACGAGTGCTTGTGCCAACCGTTTACACATGAGGAGGTGCGAAAAGCTTTAAGAGACATGTATCCTTTTAAATCACCGGGGCCGGATAGCTTTTCGGTTGTGTTCTACCAAAAGTTCTGGACTACTGTTGGTCCTGATGTTATCTCTTTTGTGCTTGCTTATCTTAATAATCATGTGCTAGACCATTTGGTGAACTTTACTCATATTGTGTTGATTTCTAAATGTCCTAACCCTGACTTGATGACTTAGTTTAGACCAATTAATCTTAGTAATGTGTGTTTTAAAATTGCATCTAAAGCCATGGCTAATCGACTAAAACCGTTGCTCTCTGATATTATCTCTTCCTCTCAGTCTGCCTTTGTTTCAGGGCATCTTATCACTGATAATATTCTAGCTGCGTTTGAATTGAACCACTTCCTCAAGAACAAAAGTACTGGAAAACGATGCTATATGACGTTGAAGCTGGATATGAGTAAGGCCTATGACTGAGTCGAGTGGCCCTTCTTGGAAAAGGTAATACTTAAACTTGGTTTCGATTCGGATTTTGTGTCTCTTATCGTGATGGGAATCAAGACTGTGTCGTACTCTATTTTATTGAATGGCAAGGAATCACGAGTTTTTCCCCCGAGAGGGGCATTAGGCAGGGGGATCCTTTATCCCCCTACCTTTTCTTATTTGATTCTGAGGTTTTTTCAGCACTTATAGCAAAGGCGGAAGCGAGGGGCGTGATTAGAGGGGTTCGGATCAGCCGCTATGCGCCATCGGTTTCACATCTTTTGTTTGCCAATGACACGTTGCTTTTTGTTGATGCGAATGAGGAGACTGCGCAAGGGATCAGTAGTATTCTTGAAAGGTTTGAAGCTGCCTCAGGACAAAAAATTAATCTTGAGAAATCAATTGTGTTTAGTCGAAACACGGATGAGGCGACTTGGGAAGTGATAGGCGCGGTTCTGGGTGTTGCGGTGGCGGACAGGCATGAGAAGTACCTAGGTCTCCCTTCTGTGGTCGGGAAATCCAAACGGGAGCTGTTTGATTTTATTAGGGAAATGGTGTGGAAAATGGCACAAGGGTACAAAGGGAAGACCCTATCGGGAGCGGGGAAAGAGGTTCTTGTGAAAGCCGTGATGCAATCTATCCCAACTTTTGTGATGAGCTGTTTTCGTCTACCTGATACGTTGATTCGCGAGATTGAATCCATCATTAGCAACTATTGGTGGAATAATGGGACGCAAAATAAAATACACTGGGTCGCATGGAATAAGATGTGTAGAAGAAAGGATGAGGGTGACCTCGGGTTTTGCAACTTGAAGGCGTTTAACTTGGCGTTACTTGCTAAACAAGCTTGGCGTATCTTGCAGAATCCGACTAGTTTGGTTAGTAGATTGTATAAGGCCAAATATTTTGCAAATTGTGAGTTTCTTGATGCACGACTTGGGGTTGCACCGTCGTTTTCTTGGCGATGCATTTGGGGGACAATTTTGATTCTTAAAAAGGGAGTTCGATGTCAAGTTGGCAACGGGGAGATGATTGCAGCGTGGCACGATGCGTGGTTACCCCGACCGACCACGTTCAAGCCAATTACACCAATAAACGACGCTGCACCTTTTACGTTTGTAAGTGAATTAATTGATATGGCGACGGGGTGGTGGGACGAAGCCATCATACATGGTTTCTTTTGGGAAGCGGATGCGCAATTAATTTTATATGTACCACTTGGTAGTCACATCAATGAAGATCGCCGTGTTTGGCGCTATGAGAAGAACGAGTTCTTTACGGTACGCAGTGCATATCATCTTATTATGTCTCAGGGTTTGTTAAATACTAATGCATGCACGACATCGAGTTCGACTTCACATGAGACGTGGAAGAAAGTGTGGAAGGTGGAGTGTGCGGGCAAAATTAAATTATTCGTGTGGCGGAGTTGTATGGATATTCTTTCGACGAGGTGGAAGCTTGAGAGACGGCGAATATGCGTGGATACCGTGTGTGTCATGTGTATGGAAGGCGTTGAGACGATTTGGCATTGCTTGTTTGGGTGTCATATTGCTCGACAAGCTTGGGCGTTGGCGAATTTTCCGACGTCACTATGGATGCTTGAACACGAATACTTTGGGGATTGGCTGGTGCGGGTGTCACGGATTGAGTCGGCCCAACACACGAGTTTTATTGTCACTGTATGTTGGTCACTATGGGGGAACCGAAACAATATTTTGGCGGGCGACAATGGGCGAAGGCCGTATGAGATTGTCACATTTGCGCACGTCTACGTGGAAAATTGGTTTGCGCATCATGGGAAGAGGAGAAATCGGAGGGTCGACTCTTCTAATGATTGGGAAGCTCCGGTAGGGAATATTATTAAAATTAATTTTGATGGGGTAGTGTTTCGCGACGAAGAGGCAATTGGAGTGGGGGTTGTTGCACACGACTGCAATGGGGTCATGCTTGCATGGCGCCAACGACGATGCCCAGGTCTTATGACGCCTGGATGTGTGGAATGTTTAGCGGCCTTGTGGGCAGTGCATTTGGCGGTCGAGAAAGGATGGAATAATGTTGTTTTCGAAGGGGACTGTTTGGCTGTTGTTCACGAAGTGTTGTTTGGGACTCCGGTGGACCTCTCGCACGTCAACATATTGAACGATATTCGGTGCTTGTTTCTACCGGGTTTTGGTATTAAATGGGGGTCGTGTTTCCAATATGCTGGCTCATGAATTGGCTCGGAATGCGCATGAGGAATTGAGGATGCTGATGGTTTTTGAGTAGTTTTGCATGATTTTAGTTGTGGTTGTTTTCTTGGTTATTTCCATGTGGCGCTTGAAGTGGTGTTCAAAAGCTAACCCAGGCGCCTTTTGAAGTATGCGACATTCAAAGTGGTGTTAGGAATCTGTTCTAGGCGCCTCTTGTAGCATGTGGCACTTGAAGTGATACTTGAATTCTGTTCTAGGAGCCACTTGTCTATGTACATGGCACTTGAAATGGCACTTGTAATCAATAAATTATTTTCTTAAAAAGAAAAAGAAAAAGAAAGGGAAGATCCAAACCAGCTGATTAACAAAATTGCAGCAAAAATGATGCATATTACGTGACGATACATATATTTTTGTTGTAAATTTGTAATAGACTGAGCTTTAATTAACATGTGTAAAAATATGCATAGTCCTCTAAGTTGGCCTCGTTATGATTTTTGTCGTTTTAATGTGCCATTCCATAATTTTAGTCCTATATGTACCATAGAATCACTTAGATCCCCAGGATTGTATGTGTGGGTTCTTCGACCCCTAAATTTGGTGAATTTGGTGAATTTGGCTCGAAGTTTGGCTTCTGACTAATTATTTGACCTCTCACACGATCTGTACGTGAATGTGCATGTAACAAAGTCCCACGTGTGGTTTAAAATAGTTAGCTAGAGATCAAATTAAAGAAAGAGTCAAAACCAACTAAATTCAGGGATCATGTACCTAGATGTGCAATTGTAGACGGATCTAAGTGAGTTTCTGTAGTCTGTACCAGAGGTCCAAAAATTTACAAATCATAAGAATTAAATCATGGAGTGATAAGCTAAGGAACTAAAATCGTCATGAGGCCAACTTAAAATATTAAACATGACTTTTTTTCACTATAACACATTAATTAAATGACAAATATTATCCTTCACCGGTGTTAGCAACCACCTTTTGGAATGGGTGGCCATATTGCCAAAACAATATATGTTGCTTCCAAAATAATTGTTTTAAACTCCCTAATTTTCCCCTCCTAGTCAAAGAGTATATAAGTTAAGTGTTTAAAATTCGATAACAATAAAAGATCTTGCTAATTCCACAAACAGTTTCGTAATTAATTATAACAGAAAATTGCAACGTAATTATCTTCATAATCTTTCTGTAGCCGCCAGAATATTATTTGTTAACCCTTAAAAAATATAGCACCGTGGGAGACCTCGATGGTATGAACAAAATAAACTCTCCGATACCAAATGAATGGTGCGCCTATCCCCACGACAGATATCTCACAGAGTACAAATACCGCGCGAGATGTCGGGAACTTTAAATAGCTTCCCGAAACATCCCCCAGGTATACGATACTCTCGCACCTATCGTGTCATTCGGATATACGTTTCTCGGAACAACGTGCTTCCCCTCTCTCCTTTCAAGGAGCCCTCGGAGCAATGTACCTCCTTCATTTCAGGGAACCCTCGGAGCAATGTACCTCCATCCTTTCAAGGAGCCCTCGGAGCAATGCACCTCCCTACTTATAAAGGAGCTCTCGGAACGCACGTGCCATCCTTATCCCGATAGACAGATAATAATCTCATTAAGAAGCCACGCCAGCTCCTTCGAAACATCTGTCCCCCATCCGAAGCGTCTAGAAGCCACGACAGCTGGTTGTCTCTATCAGAAGGAAGATAAAACTCATACAAATACGACACCTGTAAACATCTCACTTGTATCATACGAAACCTCCCTCTATAAAAGGGGAAGAAAGCCAAGAAAATAATATCTCACTTGTATCATACGAAAACTCACACAATTATTGGCGGCGACTGCAGAGCAGTTCCGCCTACTCCAATGAGTCTACTATGTTGGAACTGTCAGGGACTGGGGAACCCTTGGACAGTTCGGGAGCTACGTTTTCTAGCTTCCAAATTCCACCCCCTCTAATCTTTCTATCCGAAACAAAATGCTTGACAAGGAAGATAGAGGTACTGAAGGGAAGTCTAAATTACTTTGGGGTTTGTGTCGGGGTTCAGGGTTTGTCGGGAGGCCTCGCACTATTATGGGAAAAATCATGGGATGTTGAATTGCTAAGTATGTCCGCGAATCACATTGATGTTGTTATCATTGGGAAGGATGGGGATGAGGACTGGAGGTTCACTGGATTCTATGGAGAGCCGGATGGAGCTAAACACAAGCGTACATGGGACTTACTTCGCCAACTTCGAGGGGGTGTCGTCATTACCATGACTGTGCGCAGGAGACTATAATGAAATTTTAAATTATGAGGACAAGAAGGGTGGAGCTCGTCGTCAAAATTGGCTGATTAGGAATTTAAGGGACATGCTTGTGGACACGAGATTGAGCGAATTGGATTTTGTTGGCCCTCGCTACACTTGGTGCAATAGGAGACCGTCGCTGCATATTGTTTGGGAAAGGCTAGATCGGGTATGTTCTGATTTCGGTTGGCGTGAGAGATTTCCGAGTGCTACAGTTGAACACGTCGCCACTATTAGATCGGACCACCATGCTATTTTGGTCCACTTACGGGGTAGCCATGGCAAGACTCGGACTCTATCTCGCTTTCGGTTTGAAGCCAATTGGTTGATGATAACTGATTGCGAGAAAGTAGTGTCGGATTGCTGGGGCAATACGGGGAACAAGAAGCTACGGGATAAATTAGAAGATTGCCGTGTGGAGTTGGTAAAGTGGAGCAAAGTAGACGGAACAGATATGAAACGACGAATTGAGTGGTTGAGGAAGGAACTGATCCGTCTTCGTGGGGGCTCTATTTCGGCTGAATCGAAGCTTGAGGAGAGGCGCATTAGTGGTAAGGTGGAGGAATTATTGGAGTCAGAGGAGATTTACTGGAAACAGCGGACTAAGGTGCAGTGGCTTAAGGAAGGGGATCGAAATACTGCGTATTTTCACCGTCGGGCTAGTGAAAGAAAAAGAAAGAATGAAATTAAGGGTATTCGGGATGAGGACGATGTTTTCTTTTTTTCTCCGGTTGAGGTCGATCGGGTCGCTATTGAGTATTTTGCATCTATTTTTCAGTCCAACGTTCCTTTAGAGGCAGCTATTGAGGATGTTTTGCGAGATGTAAGCGTGCGGGTCAGCCCTGAGGTGAACGAAAGCTTGCTGCAACCGTTCACAGCCGAGGAGGTCCACAAGGCACGAAAGATATGTATCCTTTTAAATCCCCTGGGCCGGATGGTTTCTCTGTTGCTTTTTATCATAAATTTTGGCATATTGTGGGGGATGATGGGATCCGTTTTGTTCTTGCTTTCCTGAATGACCGTATTTTGGACTCTAATATTAATTTTACTCATATTGTGCTAATCCCTAAATGTCCTAACCCCGAGTTTATGACTCAATTTAGGCCTATTAGTCTTAGCAACGCGAGTTTTAAAATTGCATCCAAAGTCGTTGCTAACCGCTTGAAGCCTTTTCTTTCTTCTATTATTCCTCCTTCGCAATCCGCTTTTGTTCTAGGTAGATTGATCACAGACAATATATTGGCGGCCTTTGAAGTCAACCATTTTTTAAAAATTAAGAGGACGGGAAAACAGGGATTTGTGACGTTGAAACTGGACATGAGCAAAGCCTATGACCGTGTCGAGTGGCCTTTCTTGGAGAAGGTAATGATTAAATTAGGTTTTGACCCGAGTTTTGTTTCTCTTATTATGATGGGGGTTCGGTCGGTTTCTTACTCTATTTTAATTAACGGGCGCGAGTCGAGTGTTTTTTCCCCAAGAGGGGCAATAGGCAGGGGGACCCCCCTGTCCCCTACCTCTTCTTATTTATCTCTGAGGTTTTTTCAGTACTTATAGCCAAGGCAGAGGAGAAGGGCGATGTGCAGGGTGTCAAGATCTGTCGTCAGGCTCCCACTGTGTCGCATTTACTATTTGCTGATGACACGGTCATTTTTTGTGAGGCTCATGTGGATTCGACCGAACATATGAAGGGAATTTTGAACCGGTTTGAGAGTGCTTCGGGTCAGAAAATAAATCGAGAGAAGTCCGTGGTGGTTTTTAGCAAGAATACGACGGCTCAGTGTCGGGTGGATGTGGCAAATATTTTGGGCGTGGCGATAGCAGAAAAACATGAAAAATACCTTGGGATGCCGTCAGTGGTGGAAAAGTCAAAAAGAGAGCTGTTTGATTATATCAGGGAACGGGTGTGGAAGAGGGCGCAAGGTTATAAGGGAAAGACCTTATCGGGGGCTGGGAAGGAAGTACTTGTAAAGGCGGTTATGCATTCTATTCTGACGTTTATCATGAGTTGCTTCTGTTTGCCGGATACATTGATTAGAGAAATTGAAGCCATAATTTGCAATTATTGGTGGAGCAACGAGAATCAAGATAAAATTCATTGGGTTGCGTGGGAAAATTGTGCGTCGTAAGAACGAAGGGGGCCTTGATTTTTGGGATCTTCGTGCTTTTAATTTAGCTTTACTCACGAATCAAGCGTGGCGAATCTATACGGAACCGTCTAGCTTGATCAGCGGCCTTTATAAAGCAAAATACTTCCCGAATACTAATTTATTTGAAGCGCGGTTAGGTGCAACCCCTTTTTTCTCGCGGCGTGGAATTTGGGAGTCACTTGAAGTGTTGAGAAAAGGAACGCGATGGCAGGTGGGGAATGGAGCATTTCTCATGGTATGGCACGATGCATGGATCCCTCGCCCAACTACGTTCCGCCCTATTACCCCCGTAAGTGTGGATGAACCGTTTCTTATGGTTAGTGACCTTATAGATAATAATACGGGGTGGTGGGATATTGGCTTTATGAGGAGTGTGCTTTGGGAGGTTGATGTTGAACAAATCCTTACTATCCCATTGGGGGATTTGAGCAATGAGGACCGACAAGTTTGGCATTATGAAAGGAAAAGAGTTTTTACGGTGAGAAGCGCGTACCAACTAATCATGTCACAAGAATTGCTCAAGAATGCGAGGGAGATGCCAACAATATCAGCCCCACATGACGTTTGGCGAAAATTATGGAAGCTTGAGTGCGCAAATAAGATAAATTTTTTTGTGGCGTGGTTGCGTGGACATTCTTCCGACAAGATGGAACTTAGCTCGACGCCGAATTTGTGTGGACCGTGAATGCGTGATCTGCCGAGTTGGGATTGAGACGACGCGCTATTGTTTTCTTGAGTGCGACGTGGCTAGGCAAGTGTGGGCGCTAGCCTTCGTCCCTCAATCGATGTGGTTTAGTTCAGCTGAAACTTTCAGCGATTGGCTCCTCCGGATTGTGAAGGTTGCATCGCCTCGGATGGCTAGCTTGATTGGCATGATTTGCTGGACGTTATGGGGTAATCAGAATTGTGTATTTACGGGGGAACTGGGGCGTAAACCTGATGAAATGGCAGATTTTGCGCAAAGCTACGTGACGACTTGGCTGCGTTTCAATGGCAAACAAAAGAAAGGGACCGCTTCACCCGACTTAGAGGGCTGGACCGCTCCGATTGGCGACGTTATTAAGGTGAATTTTGATGGGGCACAATTTCGGGAAGAGGGAGCAATCAGTGTTGGAATGGTGGCTCATGATTGTCACGGGGAGATGGTTGCGTGGAGACAACGACAGAGGGAGTCGTTAATGGATCTGGTTGGTTTTGAAGCACTTGCGGCGTTAAGTGCAGTTCAGTGGGTGGTGGAACGTGGCTGGGAGAACGTCGTATTTGAGGGGATTGCTTGGGAGTCATTTTTGATATCTTGCATGGCGGCACGAGTGATTTACGTAGTGCAAATATCGTTGAAAACGTGCTATGTTACTTCACAGCTAATCCGGGTTTCTTTATTCGATGGGTATGTCGATATTCGAACGCGGTAGCACACGAGTGAGCACGACATGCCGTGGAGGATGCAGACGGGTTTGAAGATTCGTAGGAATGTTTGATTTTCCTTTGTGGTTTTTCGTTTTTAGTTTTTGCGAGTTGTGTTTTTGGTTAAGTACTGTTGTTTTTGACTGTTTGGGAGTGCTTCCTGTTCTTGGAAGGGCTTCTATTTTTCCGGAGGTAATATATATTCCACTGTTTGGTTTAAAAAAAAAAATTTAAACACTTAACTTATATAGTCTTTGACTAGGAGGGGCAAATTAGGGAGTTTAAAGCAATTGTTTTGGAAGCAACATATATTGTTTTGGCAATATCGCCGCCCTTTTGGAATAGTTAAGTGTTCGACGATTGATTACTTAAGTTAATGCGCAATTGAGCTATAATTACATGATATTGAATGTCCTATTCTAATAATTTCAGAAAATAAAATAGTCTTATTTTAGAAAAATAAATCATATATTTATTAAGTTCTTTTCACAGGGAGAACTAAGCAAACTACATCTAAGGTATAAGATAAATACACGATCATCTCCTTATGTTTAAGAAAATTTACATATACACTTCTTTTCAATAAAAAAAGTTTAAAACGATTAATATAATCTTACAACTCTAAATTGTAGCATAAAATAAAATATGCAAATATTTATTTTAACTGTCCGGTGTGCCATAATTTGATAATGACATGTGGCGTAATATAAAGAAGCCACCACAACCGGACTTGACAATTGAATTTCTTAAGGTTGAAAGGTCAAACACAACTTGCGTGATTCACTATCATATTTTAATGCAGTGAGCCATATGCTATTGAAAAGACACGAGTGTCTAGTTTCTAAAGCAAAAAGCGGGTCTCAGTTTTGATGATTCCAAAAGAGTATGATCAATTTTGTGAAGCCGCGCATAACTAATGAAAAGAGGCTCAAACCCATCAAAATAGCCCAACAAACACCTATAAATACCTCCCACACCCTTCACAGAAGGGGGAAGGCCGCCTACATCGCACCAGGTCAGTTTTTGACAGGACAATTGTCAAGCTGAGTATAGCCCATCTGCCACATCACCATCCACTGCCTTGAAACATCAGTGAAAAGACCCCTGAGTCTAGTTTCTAGATCAAGAACCTCTCATGAAGGAGTTATAGCAAAATCATAAAGCCGCGCAATGCTTAGTCTTCAGCAAACAATCGACCTATCCCGTCAAATCAAACTAACAAATTACCACCGACTTGCCTTGCTGTATATTATGGAAAAGTCTTTTCAGTCTAGTTTTCATATCAAGAAGTAAATTCTCAATTCCACCTCTAAAGGAGTTATGAGCAAAACTATAAAGTCACAAAAATGCTTAATCATCAGTAAACAGTCGAACTGCCTCGACACCACTAACTGCCACTTCACCACAAACTTACCTTGCTTTACGTCACTGGTAGGGGTGCACAAAATAATGTCCGCCTGCACCCGCTCGCACACGCACGGTTTGTTATTTTAGATATAGTGTTACGATTCATTTTTATGTAACCCGCAAGTCTATGGGTGGGTAACGGGTGTACTCTTACACCCGCCCACCCGCCCGCACAACATATAGTTAATTTTTTATATATATAATATATATGTATATATAAATAAAAGATATATATATATATATATATATAGTTTAAATAAAATAAGTCTTAATGAGTAATCAAACTACCAAAATAAGGAAACAAGTTTGAACTTTTTGACCGTAGAAGTTTATTGTTTTTTTTCCTTTTATGTTATCATTTTTATGTAAAATCTTAGAATTATGTTCATCTTATATTAAAGTCTTCTTTCTTGTATGACATTATAGTGTGCCGCATAAGTAATGTTTGCGACTTCGGTTCAAATAAAATTTTCAAGAATGAAAGGTTTAAGTTCTGAGCTCTATTTAGAATTTGGCGTTGAGAACAATGTAAAAGTCGAACCACTCCTACCAATTGAAGACATGACATTGAATGAGAAGCCAGTGAGGAATGACATGACCGTGGATTCAAACGCTTGATTATGCACCTATAGTTGAGGAGTCCACAATGGAGAACCATGTGAGGTACAACAACTTTAATTTCCAATGTGTTGAATTTGAATATTTAATATATGAAGAATTGGGACTTGAAAGTGGAGAGCCACCTCATCGCAAGGCAAGGAGAAAGAAAACACCTTATGTTGACGCCATTATGATGATATCAACAAGGTTGCAATATGGAACTCGTGAACCACATCATAGAAAGACGAAAAGAAAGAGAGTTTGTAAATAAGCAAAGATGGAAGAAGATATGAGGTCGGATGACAAGGTTATACAAAAGAGTCTCCATTGGAAGAAGACGAGAAAAGCCTAAAGCTGATACATTGACATATTTTGAATATTGGAGTCTCATCAGAATATTCGAACCTTCATGAATCCATTAATAGCGTCGAGCTAACCGACGTAAAATCAAGCACTCTGTGGAAGACAACCCACAATAGTAAGTTTTATTTTTGAGTCTTGCATTTAGTTTATTTGTTAGTTATTTGATATTTCTGTTTGAGTCATACATAACATAATTTTTTTTCAATGTCAATGAGCTAGCCATTGAGATAGGCAAAGAGAAGAAAGTGAAAGAAGATATAAGTGGAGAGACGAACAAGACAAAAGCAAGATGACATTGAAAAAAAGTAAGGACAACACAGACCACACCACAAAGAGCAGATTTTCCAAAATGAGGCGCGACTAACGCCACTACTGTTCATGTCGTGCCACACATGCGCAACCAAAACCGCGTTCTGACCTCCGTAGCGCCATAATCCCATAATGTAGCGCGTTCTATGTTGCTGTGATGTGTCACCACGCCTCTCACACTCGATCATGTTGCGCCTGGAAGTTTTCTTGCCAAACACGTTTCTCAGTTCGAAAGTCTATAGGAGACATGCAGAAATCAGAATCTGCAGAATTTGGTTGAGCAATCTCTATCTTTACCGTTCCTACCATACTTATACTTACCTTATGGTTAAACTCCATTGATAGATGTATTATTTCAGTTGTGATTACATTTATTATGGAGAGTTGTGCAACTCAGTAAAAATCACCAATATTGTTTTTAAGAACTATTTTATATATAACTCTAGTCACTTTTGTAATTCTACTATCCCTCATAAAACATAAGACCATTTCTTCTTTATTTTTTATTCATCTATTCTCTTGAAATATTTCTTTTCCTTTATTTCTTTGTAAAACAACATGGAATCCGAAAGTTACTACACCATTGATCTAGCCACATGAGAAAAAACCATATAGACGGTCACTAGCATTAACAATGGGCATATCAAGTGGAGCTAGTGAACACATGGGAAAGAATCAAAGAAGAACTCTGGAATACCAACACAATCTTTGGATGGAGTTGAAACACATTGAGAGAAAGATAACAAATGAAAAAAACACCAATACCCACGGTTCAACAAGCGTCCCATGAGCTTGTTGCTCGATTAGGGGAGTACTCTCATCTATGCTTTATTTTATATGTTTTGACGATGGTGACGTCATTTGATTCTGTGCTGGGGGTGGGAAAGCTTCACTTTTTGTTATCTATGCTATGTATTTATCCTAGAGTCCAGTTATTTTTTTAAGGGTCGGGTCATTAGATTCAAATTTGAAGCATGAATAAGTAGGGATCAATGATGATAAATGGATAATATGGTACGAATTTGAGATGCAAGAGTATACGTGAATTGAGCACACTATTGTTGAATGCATGTTTTATTTCATATACACTATTTACGATTATATGACCAATAAAAATTGCACAAATGAGGGAGGAAAAAGAAAAAAACGAGTTGATTTACTACATGCATCTCTAGAACCCATAAATGTTTTCTTCCAATATAGCCAATACCCGAGCCTAACATTAAAAGTCCTAAATATTCAACATGAAAAGTTCACATGTATGGAGAATATTGAGAAAAGTAGAAAACAAGGTTGAAGTAACTATATGTGAAACTCTATGAGTTTATGAATTTTTTATGAAAGTCTTGTATTCTATACTTATGCATACATGAGCACACCACTTCGCACGATGAAATTTTGCATGACAATGACTTTATTAAACTTGATGTACATTGCTCATCTCTTATTTTGATCATATTTGCATTATGAGAATATATCCCTATGCATGAGTGTTGACACGTTGATGATTTGAGTTCTAATTCAGACTGAGTTAGTTTTTAATTTTATGTTACTCGAGGACGAGCAACGATCTAAGTGTGTGTGTATGGGGGGGGGGGGGTATTTGATGAGTGTCTAAATTATGCACTTTTAGCCCTCATTATTTGGGGTTTAAGGTAGAATTACATTAGTAAATAACTTATTTAAGTACGTTTGCGTGTATTTCAGGTTTTCAGAGACAAGTGGTGAAAACGTAGCTTATTTGGGACAAAATGAGCTAAAATAGAGTCAATGAGTACACTACTATAAAAGAGGACCAAATAAAGGGGCAAATGGAGGAAACGACAAGTGACTTGAGCAATGAACGAAGGAGGAAGATCCAAAATACCAAAAGCTATTCAATGAGGAGAATCCAGGTGAAGTCATTGATTCAAACGCATGGTGATAGAATTCAAGGAAGAATCATAAACCGTGGTACATACCATTAGAACGATAAGGAAGTTAATGTTTCAATGCAACAAATGAATCTTAATTTTGACCTTCAGAGAAGAAGTTATAGCCAAAATCGTGAAACCGCACAGAGCAGAACGACGCAACGAGCCCGACGCGTGGAACGTGGCGCATAGCACATTCCTTGCAGAATGTATCGTGGCTGGAGCGGAAGGTGGAGCTCCCGACGCCTGGTTTGCGAGCCTATGGGCCCAAACATCGTCTTAAACTTATTTTTAGGCCCAACCATGATGTTTAGCATATAAGGATACTAGAACTACGAATTTGGAGACATCAAGCCATTCTTTCACCTCTCACCTCATACCACACGCCCCCAACAGCCACAACACCTCGTAAGATTGTTGAGAAGAGTATTCAAGTCACAATTCAGCCGGGAGTGTAGATCAACGGAAATTGAGAGATTATTCTTATCTTTTACTCTTCTATTATATTGTTCGCTTTCGTTTGTGTTGTTGAACTTGTTATTGTTATGTGCTAATCTTCTCCGTATTTGGAGAAAGGAGTAATGAATATGAACCTTTAGTTACAAATTTATGTTGAGTTTTATGTGTTTAGATGTGACTTGTTTTATATTCCACATGTTAGATTTATACACTTGATCAGCGCTAACGTGCCTCGTGGCTAAACTGCATGTTTAATTTATGTGATAGAAGTATGACCGACGTAACTTGCGCATAAGATAGATCACACAGATCCATGTCTTTGAGACGGTTGAATTGGTTACCAAACTTTAATTCTTTTAGATTGATCGCACTTAGGTTGCTGGATACTTAGAAGGAGGCGAGGGAATTTTAGTTGTTACTAGCGTCACATCTAGGGTTCCAGTAATTCATTGCACACATGAACTTAGCATGATGTAACTACTTTATTAAATAATTATGAAACCAACTTCATCAATCTCATTAAATCCTTGTTATTTATTTGTTTTAGTAGTTATAATAAAAACCTCTTTATAATTGGTTTACCGTTGTCTATTAAGCGAACATTATAATTAACACTCTATGTGGGATCGATACTTGGTCATTAACTATACTTACCATTTTATTATTCCTTGACTCGTATACTTGAGAACGTGTGTATTTGAATTATAACACGAGAAAATACGCACCAATTATCATCCTCCCACCAATAATCTTCTCCGCATTAATGACATCATGACAATCTCCATAAAAAATCACCCTCCTCCACCCATACACAATGGCGAGTTTGATACTCGTGGTGGCAGCAAGCGTCTCGACATGCAGCGGGCTAAACAACCCTGGTATACGATGCTAGAAACACCCCACCACTCGTCCGTCCCAATCTCTCACCACCACTCATATGCCCACGGTCTCCACGTCCTCAAAAATAGCCGCATCGAAGTTCACTTTCAGCCATGGACGATTAGGTGCCACCCACGCATCACAACCCAAACCTCGCATTGAGCCTTCTCTCTTTGCCACTTCCCACCATCGTTGGAGAAACGATGCCACAAACGATGCCCCTTCCCTTGACAAGGCCATCCATTCCCCCACCACAAACTTATTTCTATTTCCCTATAGTGCCCAACATGTCATAAAAAATTTCGAAGCCACATCCCTATCCCATCTTGACACCACACGCAAAGCTCACTCTAACACTTCCTCCCCGCCCGAGCTCACGCCGCTAAAGGGAGATGGAGCAGTGCCAAGCTTTCCTTGAGACATTGCAAGTAAACAACACATGAGCAATGTCCTTAGACCCTTCAAAACAGACTGTGCACTCCACATAATCTAAAACACGTTGCTGCACCAACTTTTGCCTTGTAGGAATAATTTCCAAACGCACACACGATAGAAAGTTCTTAATCTTGTTCAAACAATGGATACTCCAAACAAAACACCAGTATTTCTCCTCACTCCCCGACTTCGTCTCACCCTTCTTAAGTTTGGCATCCACTCCCTAAAACGTGTTCCTCACTACTTGGGAATTCCACCACCCTCTATCATTGTCAATAAGACCCGACAGACACCAATTTGAAGTCTTCTTCGTAGGCAGTGTGATCAATCAAAAACTAACTGGCCTACGGACCCAACCATCCCTCCAAATCGAAATATTAGTCCCATTCTCTACACGCCACCACAACCCCCTCTCCACAATATGAATCGACCTAAACAAACCCCGCCACGCAAATGGAGCGTTCCCCCAACACCTAGCCGGAAAAATCATACACCTCGAGAAATATTTTGCTTTGAATATCTGCCTCACTAGACTATCCGAAAATCTCCAAATCCTCCACACTTGTGTTGCCAAAAGAGCGTTGTTAAACGCCCGTAAATCACGAAATCCCATACCCCCAACCTTCGTGGCACGACACAAACTTATCCCACGACATCCAATGTGTTTTCATATCCCGCAAACTTTCCCATTAAAACCGCGTAAACATAGATTCCAATTTTGATAACAATGATTCCAACCAGTGTTTTCAGACCCAGACCGGACCGGCCGGTCCGACCGGTCTGGCCGGGAACCGGTGCCCTCACCGGTCCAGGTTTTTTAATCTTTATCGATTTTTCATTTTTTTGTTCAAAGTTCTAACTTCTATACTTCTAATCTATGGTTTTTTTGCAGCCTATTGTAAATTTCTAACGAGTGTTCGTTGATTCCGACAATAACACCCTCCGACAATATGGGTCCTATGGAGGAGTGTCTAATTATCAAAATATTGGTGTGGATGTGGATGATCACGATGCCTCGTGATGAATGTATTGTACTTTATTTTGTTGCTACTTTGTTATTTGTGTTTTTTTTGGCTTGGTAAAACTTTGAATTTGGAAACTTAAGTTGGGATTTCTTAGTTGTGAACTTGTGATAATATATTAATATAATAGCATAATATATTTATTTTTATATTTATTTTTGTGGAACGTTGACTAAATTCAACAAACCGGTTCAACCAGTGGTCCAACCGGTTCGACCTGTTGACCCGCTGCCCAGTAGCCTCACCGGTTCTGTGACCGGACCGGGTCTGAAAACACTGATTCCAACAATCGAAAACACCCCATAACCAAGGTGTTAACGGGTTTGGAATTATTTCCTATTTAACGGAAGATATTTATTTGGGTCGGAACGCCCTGTCCGTGATTCAGAGGCAATGACAAGTGGAAATAATAAGAATAACTGCAAGAATATTCCCTTCCTTTATTCACTGAACTTTTCCTTCTCTCTTTCTTTCTATGTATCTGAATGTCAAGTTGTAGTAAGTAAGCTGAGTTATCTTAGGTTGTTTTTTCTTCTACTGATCACCTCCCTTTATATAGACTCTGGTAGGGACATGTGTTATTGTGCATGTGCTTTGGTAAGTACAGGTGTTGTCGTTACCTTGATACAGGTGTTTAAAATAAGGATAAGGTTTATCTTTTATCGACTAAGCGCTGACTAGATTTAATCTTCATCTCTTCTGATAGCTCCGAGGGCCTTTGATGTAGATTGTTTTGATAGAGCTATTCTTCCGAGGGCTTTTACTTCTCTTTCTTGATTCAGGTCTTTTCTTCAACAATCAGGAGTGATCTCTGTGGATATAGATGTGATCTCCGAGGACCTAGTGTGATCTCCGAGGACATGGTGTGATATCCGAGGGCTGTATTTGCTTTATTTGAAGTGAGATTTTTTCATCGGAGTCCTCGGAATATGTTATCTGGGCACTCTGTTATTTACTTCTGATTTTTCTCCGAAAATGGGTCCTCGGGTGATGGTCCGAGGGTCGTCTTTTCCGAGGAGTGTTCAGCAAGGAAGTTTTCTTGTAAGGTCATGGGACTCGGGGTCCATCGTGGTCCCTCTTGGCGTATTGGTGGATATCGGAGTCGTACGGATCCATCGGGGTTTGCTCTTTTTCCGATGCCGTGTTGAGATCTGTTTTTTATTCACCGTTTGACTTTCCAAGGGACGCTTATGTTTCTCCTCGTGTGCTCTTGTAAACCTTTTCGGGTCAGTGACCGAAAGGTAGGGCAATCCTCCGAGGGGTTTTTTTTTATAGGTACATCTCATCGGAAGTACTCGTGATAATAGTATTGTCCCTGTACTGTTTTTTCCGAGTAGGAGTAATCTTCTTTATTTTATTTTTAGGGTTAACACTAGCCCCCCCAAATTTCGATTGTCCTCGTAGAGAGAAGCGAAATTTTAAACCATCGTCCTCAGTGAGGCGAGGGGTTATTTCTTCCTTAGTGTCCCTATATTTATTTTTTGATATTTTTCCAAGGGGTAAATATATATATATTCAGAGTTTTGCAAGTGATTTTACCTGAATACCCTTAAGGTATGGTTATTAAGCATGCGAGAATCTCGGGGCGCAGGTTGCGGGCTGTTGCTTTGACCAGCTTTGAATTTTGAAGCATCTGACCGTTGGCAACGGTCAGAATTTTGATGGCGTGGCGCGATTATGCGGCAGTTATGTGGAGAGGTAAATGACGGCCACGTCTTGAAGGCATCTGACCGTTGTAGCTCGTGGTTATAAATAGGGACACTGTTGCCCATTCTTTTCCATTCTCACAAATCTGATAATTCTCTTAAAGCGGAATCTCTTCTCTTATCCTCTATTCTCCATCTTCTTGGATTCAAATTTCCAGCAGATTCGTTCATTCCTTTGTCCCTTTTTTCAAAAGCATCCCTCTGTAGCTATGGCTTCTTCCGCCAACACTGATCCCGTTGTTGCTGCTACCTCCTCGGAAGTTACTGCTCCGATCAATTTTTCCGCGAATGTGAGGAGTATTTCGGTGGGAGTTGTTACTCGTAAACGCAAGGGAGAAATTGCTGCCGCTGCCGAGGGCGGCGCCACTTCCTCAAAAAAAGCTAGGGTTCCCAAATCGAAGGAGCCGCCTCTTCGTACTTTCGCTAAGGTGGAAAAGATGCGGAACATTGCTACTCGTAAGCAGGTAGCGGATCTGTTTACCTCAACCGGGGTCCTTCAAAAGAATATGGTATTCCGAATCCCGACGAAGGATGAGAGGGCATGTTATCCTCCTCCGGGTATGTTGACATTGTTTTTTGCCCAGGTGAAGTACGGGTGGCGTTCCTTCATGTCACCTTTCTTTTGTGAGCTTTTCAAGACTTGTAATATCTGCCCGAGTCAAATGGTGCCGAACGGGTTTGCCGCTATTTGCATTTATGTCTTCTGGTGTCAAGTAAATGGATTAGAGTGCACGGTGGACCATTTTCTTTCGATTTTTGACGTGGCAGTGTCACCCGGGGGGTATCTGTTTTATAATGTTCGTCACCGGGACAACACGGGGGACTCCACGAAGAGGATCTTGGGGGCTGCTATTTCCTCACATAGCGTATGGAAGAATAGATACTTCTTCGTGGGACCTGTTAATGGTAAGTGGGATGTGCCCTTCGATTGGCGAGAGGGTACTACTCCCGTGCATGCTCTGGACCAGGAGGTGGTGTTGTCTCCTATAATTTCCCAGCACAAATTGATGGAATCAGAGGACTTCACAATGTTGTACGAGACCTCTGGTCTTCACTACGTAGTTTTCACCGATGACGCCGTGGAGAGGCCTTTGTCTTTATCTCCCGATGCGAGAAGTCTCTTTCGTAAGTCCCTTTATTTATTCTTTTACTCTTTATCCGAGTACAGTAGTAAATTATGCTTATACACGTCATTGGTGGGGTTGATGCAGGGGAGGTCATGGCAAACTACTACTTACAGTCGAGTCCGAGGGAGCCTACTCCTAGCGGTGTCTCAGAGATACCAGAGGAGGGTGATCACGAGGAGGATGAAGTTAACGCTCCCGAGAGTAGGCAGATGGGTTCAGAAAAGGGTGAATTTTACGAGGACAACTCTCTTCTATGTATGGATATGACGGGGGTTATCATGAGCGCTGTTCCCTTGCGCCAAGTAGCTCCTGCTTCTTGGAACTTGGCTTTGGTGCCCGTTTCCAGATCCGAGTCAGGGAACTTACCTGCTTCTGAATCTAACATAGGAACTTCCCCGAGAGTTTCCGAGGAGGGGGTCTTTCCGAGTGTTACCGAAGAAGAAATTGCTCAGAAGGTTACGGAAGTAATAGACTTGTCCTCCGAGGGTCCTTCTCCTCAGCCTCCGACAATTTCCGAATCCGCTCCTCGTGGTAAGTTTCTATGAGATTTTAATGAGGTTTTCATACCTTACTCGTAACATTCGCTGATGTGTTGACGCTTTTCCTTTTGATGTAGCAGCTATGGATAAAGGAAAAGCTCCGATGGTAGAAGAGCCTTCATTATATGGTGAGTATTCGTTATTCGCCCTTTTTCCATAATTTTTCTAGTTTCATTCTCTCTCTCACTGACAGTTTGTATCTTTTGTAGAGGAGGAGTTTCTGGCCCAGTTCAACATTCCCGAGCAGGAAGCTTTACGAGGGGATTCCGAGGATACTCAAGGGGAGTTCGATCCTTCTTCCGAAGACAGAGATGTGAAGGAGGGGATTCTTAATTCACTGTTGGGTAAGACTAGCCCACCCACAACAGTTGGTGGTTCTCGGGCCGTGTTTACGAATTCAGAAGTGATGACTCCCATAAAGGATGCGACTCCTCCGAGGGGGCATGTTCCGGTGACTTTGTCTCCGAGGGGTCATACATTCTAGGAGCCCGTTCCTCCTAGTGGATCCGGGGGGCAGTTCTCATCTCGGACGGTGGGGGAATCTTATCAGGATATTCTCCGGTTTTTCGCCTCCTCCAGTTCAACACCCGCCGAGGGGTACCAATTTTTGTACACCAGTCTTAACTGGTTGGGGCTCATGGTAAGCTTCTCTAAATTAATCCTCTGAAATTACATGATATATCTCTGTTAAATTCTTTATTGTTGACTTCTCTGTAGATTGGAAAGACTCGGGAGGCGGTCACTGCCGTTGAAGAGCACGGTCGAAAAGACCTAGAGGAGTTAGAAGTACTCCGGGCGCAATTGGCACCTCTCTTAGTCCGGGATAAATAGAGTCAAACTAGGGAGGACATTCTTCAAACCAGGATTTCCGACTACGAATTTGCTCTTAATGAAGCAGAGAAGACGAGGGCGGATTTGCAAGGTAACTTAAACGCTGCCGAGTCCGCTTATAAAAAGATGGAGGCGTCCGAGAAGGCTGCAGCAGCTAAGATAGCTCTTCTGGAGAAGGAAAGGAAGGAGTCCGATGGGGTCTTTACTGCTCGTATTGCGGCTCTCGAGAAGGCGGTGGCGGACGGGAATGAGAGAGAGAGGGTTCTCCAGGAGACATTGGGCCAAGTTACTGATAGGGCTGAGTCAGCTGAAGAAAAGTTGGTAAACTTTCTTTCTCCCGAGGACGTGCAAGCTAAGGTGGATGCAGCCGTTCAATTCGCTCAGCGGGAGATTTCACGACAGCAATCAGGAGTATCCGAGATGCCTTCTCACGAGCTCTTGACAGGCCACCTTTTATGGGGTTATCTGGAGTGTGCTAGGTTGGCTAAGTCTTTGATAAGGTCGGAGGTTGACTTCTCAAAGTCTTTTGACCTTCGTAAGCTGAAGAGGCCAACTCCCGATGATTGCCAGTACTTTGTGGGGAGATTTGGGGGTTTACTATCTTCTCGGGATTCTCCGGCACCGTCTCCGATGCGATCTGCCACTAGTCCGAGTCCGAGGGCTAGTGGTTCCGGGGGGTATTTTCTCCAATTTCTCGTCTCGCTCCATTGGGTACTTCTGCTGAAGAGACAACTTCTCCCCTCCCTCCTTCCACGGGAGCTTAGTCTTGCTCTCTTTTATCTTTCGTGTTTTTTTTTAAATAAATGTTCTTTGTATCTATTACCCCTTCCGAGGGCTCTTCGGCTTAAATAAATATTTTTGTTCAATTTCCTTTTTCTATTTTTTGGTTTTATAATTAAAATTTAACTAAATCAAATAATGACAATTCTTATAAGGTTGATGACTAAGTAAGCTTCCTAAGTAGGAGGTGTTGCTTTGCATGGTTAAGTAGGGTACGTGTCATTCTTAATCAAAAAGTTTTTCAACACGTGTCCCTTAGTTAACATAATAAGAATCTAAACTTCTTCTTTTAACCAAGAGTTTAGAGAGTATATATGTACTTAAGCTTTTTACCAATTATGCACTTATCTCTACTTTTGTAATCATAATTAATCATTGATTTTCTTTCATAATTACAAGTACAAAGATAATACTTACCTGATACGATGATGCCTCCTTATTATAGAAGAAGCGGTTCAGCTTCGTCTTGTAGTTCTTCTCGGGATACCGCTCGGAGTCCTTCTGGATCATCAAGGGTTCCTCCGAGGGACAATCTATCCGAAAATCAAGCGACACTTGATGCTAGTTCCTCTCTTGGAGTGGCTCGTAGGACTCCATCTACAAATTCACGTAGAGTCAACCATATCAGGGAGATATTCATGAGTAGGGAGCCATATCCTTTGGCGGATGAGTCTTCGGAGTTCGATTTGATTCCTCTTAGCCCATCAAGATTGATAGGTAGAGGACGTGTAGGATCCACTATGAGTACAGAATGTGAGAACTCGGTAAGATCTATTTTCACTGGTTATAACTTAGATTTCGAAGATTATGACCTAATAGTGCCTTCCTCGGGCCAAAGGGCTTACGCACCCCCCTCGGGTTACATGACCGTTTATACCGAACAGATGCGTTGCGGGTTGCGGATGTTTTTTCACCCCTTTTTCCAAATACTTTTTTGGTATTGGCAGGTGTGTCCGAGTCAGTTAACACCAAGTTCCTATAGCCATCTGGTGGGGTACATCCTTCGTAGTGAGCTTTTAAACCTTCCAATGTCCCCTTATCGGGTGGGAACAATATTCACCCTTCGACCTTGCTCAGAGGGGACTCCCTTTTTTAGCTTGACCTATAGGGACAAGGAAAATACCTTCACTCGTGTATCCAGCTCCCACTCTTGTAGAGGGGATTGGAGGCGGAGATTTTTCTTCGTCCGTCCGAGAGGTCAGTCAGCCAGATCATGGGGGGTACCCATCCGATGGGGTCTGGGATATATTGCTCCCAACCTTGAAACACAAGGGCAAGTGAGGGAGATATTGCTTCACTCGGGACTTTTCTTTGGTTCTTATGACATATCCGGGCTACTGGATTTCCCCGAGGCCCTGATTTTGGCAGGTTTACAAGAGGGGGTGGAGGGATGTACTCCTGTTTCTCGTCCTCTTCACAGTAACTTTCATTTTCGTAAGTTCTATTAATCATTCTTTAACTTGTAAATTTTATAAGTGCCCTCGGACCGTTTTCCTACTGACATCTTTTGCAGGAGCGGAGATGGGAGCATTTTCCCTCGGGTCTTCTACCGACGTTTTCCTTGGGAGAGCATTGTATGGTAGTCCCGGGATGGTGGAGATTGGTAATTCCGTTCCTCTCGTGAATGAGGGCATGGTTGAGATTTCCTCGGAGGAGGAGGAACCTGTAGCAGCCCCCCCAGTCAGTTATATAATTCCTCCGGGGCCGTCAGATACGATAGCGGCTCTTTCCCCATCAGACTTTCACGGGAATCCTATAGTGTCACAGCCTAGTCCTCGTAGCCCTGCCATGGTGAGCGTGTTAGAGGAGTATCT
Organism: Linaria vulgaris; assembly: GCA_948329865.1. Lineage (NCBI taxonomy): Eukaryota > Viridiplantae > Streptophyta > Magnoliopsida > Lamiales > Plantaginaceae > Linaria > Linaria vulgaris. The sequence goes on along the minus strand of OX415251.1, from coordinate 88,339,993 downwards.
TCTCTCCCCTGGCACAGAGGTCTTGCCGCCCCGGGAAGATATCCCTAATCGTATTCCTGTACCACCGCCCGAGGAACACCCTTCCCTCGGGAGAACTCTTCCCCCCGGGGATAGTCGGGATGTTTCTCTTCTTGGATCAGAGGTGGGATTTTGCCGAAACTTTCTCAGCGGTTTATTGAACGTAACAGATTGTGAACTGATAAAAACCCTTTCGGTACCCGTTCTTCAAGATTTAGCCTGTAAAGACCTGTGTGAGGTATTTATTCATTTTATTTAATACTAACCTGTCTTCCGGTCTGATGCCCCTCGCTTTGTTTTTTGACCAGATTTATATGGTGTTGGATGCTCTTGGTTCTTACGGAAGCTCCTCTTCAGATCCAGGTTTGGTATATCGTCGCCGGGACAAGTTAGAGCAAGGTCTCTTGGAGGCTCAAGTGGAGATAACTCATTTGAAGGAAGTTCACGAGTCCGCTCAGGAGACTCATATCCATGCGTTACAATCCGAGAAGGATAAGGCGTGGGAATTAGAACGCCAATTAGTGCTTGAAAGAGCTCGTGTATTGAATTTAGGGAGGAGCATTGAGGTGTTACGTGGCCAAATGCGGTCCTCGGAGGAGCAACTAACACAAGTTACGATGGAGAGAGATGCCTTGAGTCAGCAGTTGCTAGGAATAACTCGTTCTCATGCGGTAGAGGTGGTTATGGCCCAAGTCCAAGCCGTGCTGGAGGTGGTGGGTCCATCCAATCTTCGTGAGTCTCTTCGGGGTGAGATGCGTGATTTAGTGCATATAGGCTATAAATTGTGCCAAGATGCCGTACAAGCTTCGCCAGAGTTCCCTTCGGGCTTGCTCCTTCCTGAACTCAACATCCGTCAAGTCTCCGAGGAGTTTCTTCTTTCACCTGGTGGAGATTTTGCGGTCGGAACTGTGTTCTTTGATGACCCATTCTCTCTTTCCGATGAGCAGCGCAGAAGACTCATCCGAGAGGGGAAACGTCCCATGGGAGGGTCTTAGCTTGTAGATGAATGTTATATAGTTTAGTTCATAATACAGAGGGTTTTTAGTATTATCGGGTTGTCCCGATGTCTCATATATAGAGCCATCATTTTGTCGGACAACTCTTATTTCTTTTGTACTATAGCCCCTCGTATATGAACACTCTTTTTATTCATGCATGATTATTACATTAAGCATAGTACTTTCTAAGGTTGCTTGCGTTCCACATGTTGCGAAGTATTGCCTCCTCGGAGTTGGCAAGCCGATAAGTCGCCGGTCGCACAATTTCCACTATCTTGTAGGGTCCTTCCCATCGTGGATCTAGTTTACCCACATTCTTAGAGGCCCCGGCTCCTTTCATCACTAAATCTCCAACTTGAAAGGTTCGGGGTTTTACCTTGGTATTATAATATCGTGACATCCGAGCCTTGTATTCTTCCATTCGGAGGGCGACTCGGGTTCTTTTTTCTTCGAGAAGATCAAGGGCAAGGGCTAAGTTTGAGCCATTGGCCACTTCCTCGTATTCCTTGACTCGCCAGCTTTCTATGGAGACCTCCGAGGGCAAAACAGCTTCACACCCGTATGATAGACTAAAAGGGGTTTCGCCCGTAGCAACACTTTGCGTGGTCCGATAGGCCCACAATATCCCGGGTATCTCCTCAACCCACTTAGCTTTATGCCAATCAAGACGGGCCTTCATGTTCTTCAAGAGGGTTCTGTTGGTTCTTTCTACTTGGCCATTTGCTTGAGGGTATCCCACAGAGGCAAAGCGATGTTTTATCTCCTAATGATCGCACCATTTTTGTAATCCTTGGTCAGTAAACTGCAAACCGTTGTCACTTACCAGGCTCCGAGGGACACCAAAGCGACAAATAATACTCCTCCAGAGAAAATTGATGACGGCCCCTGCGGTTACTCTAGCCAGGGGTTCCGCTTCCACCCATTTGGTGAAGTAGTCAACGGCTACTAATAGAAATTTCTTTTGACCGGCATCGGGAATAAGAGGTCCCAGTATATCAATACCCCACTTGGAGAATGGGCAAGGGGTCAAATGGGGTTCCCAAGGAGCTGTAGGTTGATAGGTCCGAGGGGCGTATGCTTGGCAGGATTTACACCTTTCGGCATGGCTTTTGCTGTCTTTGGTCATCGTGGGCCAGTAATAGCCTTGTCGAATCAAGCGTCCGACCATGCTTTCACTGCTGGTATGGCTTCCGCATACCCCCTCGTGAGTTTCTGCTAAAGCTAGTTGGGCCTCCTCTTCATTAAGGCATCGAGCATGGGGGCATGAGTATGTCCTTCGGAAGAGTATCCCGTCTTTGAGGAAGTATCGGAGAGTTTTTCTGAACATCATTCGCTGAATATTCTTGTACGAGGAGTATCCCTCGGGATTCTGCAAATAAGCTTTGATAGGGGTCACCCAGCTAGATGAGGGATCTGAAATGGTATTCACCTCTTGGCCTTCGCTCTTTTCAGATTCATTGACATGAAGTAGAGTAATCTTCCGAGTATGTATTGCAGCTGTTTGTGTAGCCATTTTGGACAAAGCGTCCGCCTCTTGGTTTTCTTTTCGGGGAATTTGAATTATATCATATTCTTCAAACCATTCGGATCTTTGACGAACAACTCGGAGGTACTCTTGCATTCTTTCTTCTTTTGCCTCATATGACCCCTTAATTTGCTGAACAATCAGTTGGGAGTCACTATGGAGGAGTACTCTCTTCATTCCCCCTTCCCTTGCTAGTCTCATACCGATAAGGAGAGCTTCATACTCGGCTTCATTGTTAGAAAGGGGGTAATCTATTCTAACCGCAAAATGAAGTCTTTCCTCCTCCCCTTCTTGGTTTACCAAAACTATTCCAGCCCCCCCATGTGTACTTACCGAGGATCCGTCTACATATACATGCCATCGTGGCTCCTTTTCCTCGGGTCTTATGCTCGTAAGTTCTGTTACAAAGTCCGCCAGAACTTGCGCTTTGATTGATGGTCTCGGAGCATATGAAATATCGTACTCAGTAAGCTCTACGGCCCATTTTATCAGTCTCCCTGATGATTCAGGCTTGTTAAGAATTGCCCTCAGGGGGTGCTTAGTTAGCACGGTAATTGGATGGGATAGAAAGTAGGGACGTAGCTTACGAGCCGTAGTAACCAATGCTAGAACGAGTTTCTCAGTTAGGGTATATCGGGTTTCGGCTCCGAGGAGGGTTTTGCTGACGTAATATACCGGGTGATGTTCTCCCTTCTGTTCTTTGACTAAGACAGCGCTAATAGCCTCTTCTCCGACTGATAAATACAGAAACAACTCTTCTTGGGGTATAGGTTTTACCAGCAAAGGTGGTTTCAACATATACCTTTTCAATTCTTCGAGAGCTTCCTCGCATTGAGGGGTCCACTGAAATTCCTTGACATTTCGAAGTATCTTGAAGAAGGGAAGCCCTTTCTCTGCAGACTTGGAGACAAATCGACTCAACGAGGCCATTCTTCCAGTTAATTTTTGGACATCTTTCACCATCCTAGGGGTAGGTAACCCCATGATAGCTTCTGCTTTTTCGGGGTTTACTTCGATTCCCTTCTCCGTAACCATAAATCCTAAAAATTTTCCTCCTCGGATACCAAAAGAGCACTTCCGAGGGTTAACTTTCATGCCAAAGTTGTTCATAATGACCAACGCTTTCCGTAGGTCCTCGGGATGTTCTTCGGCAGTGTTACTTTTAACTACAGTATCATCTACGTAAACCTCTACTGATTTCCCAATAAGTCCTGCGAACATAAGACTTACTAACCTTTGGTAGGTAGCTCCCGCATTCTTCAGCCCAAATGGCATGACTAAATAACAAAATGTGCCTGCATCTGTGATGAAGTTGGTCTTATCTTGGTCAATAGTCGCCATTGGGATTTGGTTATACCCTTGGTCTCTATCTAAAGTTGATAGTAGCGCGCACCCTGCGGTAGAATCAACTAGCTGATCTATGCTCGGTAAGGGATAACAATCTTTTGGGCATGCTTCATTGAGGTTGGTAAAGTCAACACACATTCGCCATCTTCCTCCATGCTTGGGTACTAGCACGACATTAGCTAACCATTCGGGATAAATGACTTCTCGAATTTGTTTCAAACTAAGAAGGCGTTGTATTTCCGATCGGATAATCTTGTTGCGCTCGGGTCCCATTTTCCTTTTCTTTTGTTGGACAGGTTTAGCCCCGGGCTTTACGTTAAGAAAGTGTTGACATACCTTATTGCTGATTCGCCCGGGTGGTCCACCTTCCCATGCAAAGAGGTGATGAAACTGTTTGAGGAGAGAGATCAGTTGACCTTCTATGATTGGAGCCATATGGGTGCCTATTTTGATTACTTTCTCGGGGCTTCCTTCTACTAATTCCACCATTTTCAACTCTTCCACAGGTTGGACTCGTGTTTCCTCGATTTTACACTTTTTGTTCTTTCCGAGTGAGGGTCCGTCCTCTTCTGAGGGAATGGCATTCATGCAGCATTCTCTGGCTTTCGACTGACTTCCTCAGACTTCTCCGATTCCCGAAGAAGTGGGGAATTTCACTTTAAGATGCAGAGTGGAGGGGATAGCCTCAAAGGCCCGAATAGATGGTCTTCCGCAGATGACATTATATGTTCGTGAGGAAGCTTCCACTACCCAAAACTTAATAGATTCCGTTCTTCGAAGGGCTCCTTTCCCCCATGACATTGGAAGAGTAACAGTTCCGAGGGTTTGACAGGCTTCTCCTGAGAATCCTACTAGCGGGACCTCAACGGTTTCCAACGTTTCTTGTTTCAACCTCATAGCAAGATAGGTAGGTAAGAAGAGTACATCCACGGAGCTGCCCGTATCTATAAGGATCCGTTGGATTTCATACCCGTAGATGACAGCAGAAATAACCAATGGATCTTCGTGAGGGTATATTACGTCCATAAGATCCTCGGGCCCAAAAGTGATGCTAGGCAGATTTGATCCTTGAATGGAGCAGACAGACAATACTTGTTCTGCTCGTCGGGCTTCTTTCAAATATTTCTTCTTTTTACCCTGAGGTGTCATGGAAATTTCACCCCCTTCAATCATATTGATCGTTCTCCCTGTTGGGGGGTTGTTTTTGTAAGAGTTAGGTGGAGGAGGCAAACTCTGATACCCTGTCGTTTTCTCTCGTGAATTTTGCCGACGATCTTTAATTCTCTCTTGGGATCGGAGGCGTCCAGTTGTCCCTTCTCGTGACTTCCGACTAGATATCCTTTCTTCCCTTTCTTGTTCTTCCTCATCTTTTCGTGATCTCTTCCAAACATGGGCTTTGGGCTCCTCGGGGTTATTTTCCTTGAGGTAATTCTTCAAATATCCTATTTCTAACAGGCGGAGCACCTCTAGACGAAGGGTAGTACATTCTTCCGTAGTGTGCCCGTAAGTTTTATGGTACTTACAATATTTCCCAGTGTCCTTGTCTCGGTTAGGGAATTTAGTCGGTCTGGGCCAGTGTAACTCGTTGCTACCCCTCATTATATTGAGCACTTCTGGTGGGGTAACAGTCATCGGAGGCAGGTGCACGGGTCGGAGGAACTTCTTAACCACTCCTCCTTCGTCCTTGCGCTGAAGAGGTTTTCCTTCCTTATTCTTTTCTTTAGCCTTTGCCTCTTTATCGACGCGCTCTAGGTGTTCATTATCCTCCTGCTCCATTTGCTTCTTTGTTCCCTCTGCCTCTTCCATCAAGATATGGATTTCTGCCTTTTACATTAGTTCATTCATGTCCGTGATCCGATTTCCCATAAGGTATCTAAAGAAATCCCCCGTTCGGAGTCCCTGAGTTAATATGTCCGCCATAATGGTCGGGCTAACGTTGGGAACATCAAGTGCTTCATCCGTGAAGCGCTTTATATACTCTCGTAAGGATTCATCTTTTTTCTGTTTAATAGTGAATAGGTGTGTGGCAGATTTAGGGTACCTTCGATTGCAGGCGAATTGTCGTACGAACAAATGGGCTAATCGATCAAAGCTCGTAATAGAACAAGGGGGAAGGTGAGTAAACCAGGCTTGGGCCCGCCCTCTGAGGGTAACAGGAAACATGCGGCATAACACGTGGTCAGGGGCAGAAGAGAGGTCCATTCCGGCCATATATTGATGAATGTGATCCTGTGGGTCCCTTCCATCAGCTTCTCCAGTGTATAACGGGATATTGACAGGTCGCATCCCCGAGGGGATAGAAGCTGAAGCGATTTCGGGAATGAAAGGAGTGGTCTTGAATGTAGGATCCTCTTCAGGGACCATGGTCTTCTTTAGGTCACCTAATTCTTTTCGTAAATCATCCATCATTCCCCATAAGGAATGTTCAACCTCTCCTCGATACTCCGAGGGGCGAGAAATTTCTTCTCGACCCCTCTCTGGAATTCTTTCATGACATACATACCTTCGAGGCATCTGTCGGGATTCTCGTTGCCAAGGATTCGAATTTGGGTTCCACGCCATCGGAGGTACATCTCCCTCAGAGGGGGAATTCCCATTCTCGAAGAGCACAGAGGATGTGTGTCCGATAGGTTCATTCCTCCGGGGTGTTCGTGCAGCATCTATAAGTCTTTCGTAAACAGATCAGGGAATATTAATAAAATCTCTAGTACCTGGTTCGTAATTGGACAAAGTTTCTTCTGAGTCGCTGTTCGAGAAAGGAAGGTTGTCACTTTCGAAAAGATCGTCCATCCTAGCTGACATCTGCTTGAATTCTCTCGAGGACATATATTATGGCGTTCCCACAGACGGCGCCACTTTGTTAACGGGTTTGGAATTATTTCCTATTTAACGGAAGATATTTATTTGGGTCGGAACGCCATGTCCGTGATTCAGAGGCAATGACAAGTGGAAATAATAAGAATAACTGCAAGAATATTCCCTTCCTTTATTCACTGAACTTTTCCTCCTCTCTTTCTTTCTATGTATCTGAATGTCAAGTTGTAGTAAGTAAGCTGAGTTATCTTAGGTTGTTTTTTCTTCTACTGATCACCTCCCTTTATATAGACTCTGGTAGGGACAGGTGTTATTGTGCATGTGCTTTGGTAAGTACAGGTGTTGTCGTTACCTTGATACATGTGTTTAAAATAAGGATAAGGTTTATCTTTTATCGACTAAGCGCTGGCTAGATTTAATCTTCATCTCTTCTGATAGCTCCGAGGGCCTTTGATGTAGATTGTTTTGATAGAGCTATTCTTCCGAGGGCTTTTACTTCTCTTTCTTGATTCGGGTCTTTTCTTCAACAATCAGGAGTGATCTCTGTGGATATAGATGTGATCTTCGAGGACCTAGTGTGATCTCCGAGGACATGGTGTGATATCCGAGGGCTGTATTTGCTTTATTTGAAGTGAGATTTTTTCATCGGAGTCCTCGGAATATGTTATCTGGGCATTCTGTTATTTACTTCTGATTTTTCTCCGAAAATGGGTCCTCGGGTGATGGTCCGAGGGTCGTCTTTTCCGAGGAGTGTTCAGCAAGGAAGTTTTCTTGTAAGGTCATGGGACTTGGGGTCCATCGTGGTCCCTCTTGGCGTATTGGTGGATATCGGAGTCGTACGGATCCATCGGGGTTTGCTCTTTTTCCGATGCCGTGTTGATATCTGTTTTTTATTCACCGTTTGACTTTCCAAGGGACGCTTATGTTTCTCCTCGTGTGCTCTTGTAAACCTTTTCGGGTCAGTGACCGAAAGGTAGGGCAATCCTCCGAGGTTTTTTTTTTTATAGGTACATCTCATCGGAAGTACTCGTGATAATAGTATTGTCCCTGTACTGTTTTTTCCGAGTAGGAGTAATCTTCTTTATTTTATTTTTAGGGTTAACACAAGGTATGCATAGCGTGCCCCACAACCTTAATTAGGATTTCCTTCCCTCCTCCGCCATATAATGAGAACTACAACATAAATTAATTTTAAAAATTTTACATGTTTCCCCACGAAAGCCATCAATGTATTGCCCTTTGTCCTTTTTTTCTTTTTCGGCCTTTTATTTTCATAAACTGTAATCACTAATCAGTAATGACAACTCATTTACAGTAAATGTTGACTTCGCCAATCACAAATTTCCAACAAAATCTCCGTCGCCAATGAAACGGAGACCTGCGATTTTGATCGAGTCAAAATTGGAGTTCTGATTCTACTGCTAGATTCGATTATCACAAACAAAATAAGCTATTGAAGAATTGTCGAGCTAAATCCTCCTTAATTGTGTGCCCTACATCATCAGTATTAGGTATTTTTTTTTTATTTCTCTGTTCTGTACTCTTAATTTTCTAGTTTACATGATTTTGTAACTTAATATTTTCGACATGATTATGCATTTTCGATGTTATTTACGTAAATAGTTTTTAATTGAAGTTTGATTTTAGAGCATATATGGCGAGGATCAAACCTCAAGCTCTGCTACAACAGAGTAAGAAGAAGAAAGGGCCGAGTGGACTCAGTGTCACCACCATTGCAATTTACGCCCTCGTTGTTATCGTCGCAGCGTCTTTCCTCATAGCCACCTACAGATACTGGACTCAAAGGTCTTTCCAATCTTCGTTTCCGCGTTTGCATATGATTCCCAATTTACGGCTTATTTCAAGTACAAATTTTGTAAATTAGTTTTAGGAATGTAAGAATGTTTGTTCTAGCCCTGTTTAAGGTGAAAATTACAATTACCGACGGATTCTATTTGCTTCACGTGGTTGTTAGTTTTACGGAAGTCAAATATTTATAGTAGATTGTTTCTTATATATTTACCCTAAAGTATTTTGATTGGCTTTTTAGGACATTAAGGTTTATATTTTATTTCGATGTAATGATGTTACTGTATGATGTTATTCAGTCAAGAATTGTTTTGTGTTGATATAAAGGGAGCAGAGTTATAGGTAGTTAGTTTACTATTCGCACAAAAGATGAAGTCTTTGATAATATGTTCGGCTGTGAAGATTGTTATTATGTGATGTTATGAAGTCAAGAAATCTATTGTTTTTGATAGAGGGAGTGGTAAAGCCGCATGAAGTTGCAGTTTTGATAAATCTATTTTACAAGTAGTATACTGTCTGTGCAAAACCTGAAGTTCATAAATATACCGTTGTTCTTTCTCAGATCAAAGTTCCAGACAGTGGATTTACCAAGTTTAGAGGTACGTTGTCCTGTACTATTTTCTATAGTTACCAATTTATTATACATATACTTCAATTTAGTTCCTTGATATACTGCCAGTTAAGTAGTCTTAGGTTTCTGCAGTACTCTCTCTAGATGTTAAACAACAGAATATCCTTTCTTCATTTGTTTCCATTTTCTCTGAAAGTCATCTTTGTCTGCTTTTCTGCAGAAGTACAACATAGTTGGTGGTTTTAGGGAAGTTGACGTCCCGAAGTATGCTGTAAGTTTCCCGGAATGCTAGGTTATTTTTATGGCTTTATACTGCAAATCCTATAGTTCTTGTCTGGCATGAACCCTTAATAACGAAGATGAACAAAAGTTATTAATAATAAATTTAGTTGCTCATAAACTGGACTTCCGAAGATTTGCTCTGATATTATCCGTACATGATCCGTCAGTTCCTTTTGTTTCTATTTTTTATACTTCTGGAATATGTTTACAGATATATGCAATGTTTCCAGGTAATAAACACCTCAAAAGGCTCAATAACCGTTGAACTGTACAAGGAAGGTTCTCCAGAAGTAGTTGATCAGTTTGTTAAATCATGGTACGTTCTAACCACCTAATGTACTTAAATGCCAGCATTTGTTTCTGGTGAGTTGCTTCTGCACAAATGCTTTGTCCCATCATTTGTTTCTCTTCTTCATTCGTTTGATTTGGTTGAATAGAACCTTAGCCCAACTTTACGGTTGAGGTATTCTGGCATGGTGTTGAGCACTCCTATTAAAATGTAGAAAACGAATTTTCTATTGACATATTTGCACTGCACAGATGAAATCAACTTGTCGTTTCTCAGCACCTTGGTTCTGTAGATTTCTGCTCAGTGTGTTGGTTTCTAAACTAACACTGCTCTCCGAAAGTACAAGGCGAGAATTGTGATTGTAATCCTCATGACTTTATTATTTGCAGTCACAAGGGACGTTTCAAAAACATGCTCTTTAACCTTGTAATAAAGAACTTTGTCATTAGAGGAGGCGATGCTATTAAACCTGGAACTACGGAAGATTGGGTGTCAAGGGGAAAACACTACAATCAACTCGAGACGAGGTGTGCCTTACCTCAAATCCTCATCTGTTTTCTCTTTGAAACAAGTATAATAAATCAATTGTACGGCAATACGGCATAATCCCAGTTCTACTGAATTAATGATTCTTGTTTTAGCCTGAAGCATGAAGCTTTTATGTTGGGGACTTCTAAGGCTAAACACGGTGATGGAGGATTTGATCTTTTCATTACAACAGCGCCAATCCCGGATCTAAGTGAGAAACTTAATGTATTTGGACGAGTTATCAAGGGTGAAGATGTTGTTCAGGTGAAATGTCGCTTTTTCCCGTGTCGTATTCTATGAAAATTATACCAATTGGCAGCTCAACTTTAGTATTGACATCATTTATGATTCAAAATTGAAAGGATAATCACATCTACACCACTAAGGTTTGGTGTATTATATTCATCTCCTATTATATGAATAATTACATAAAACGCAGAATACATTACAGATATATCTACTTGTGGTCTGGATTATTGCAAATACACCTCACAGATTTTGAAAAGACAAACCTCCTACATTTACATGTTTAAGCATCAGAAGACGTATTTGTAAAATTTTAAGCAGTACAGGAGATTTTTGGAATTAGACCAGACTCAAGGGCTATAGCTATAATTAGCCCCAAATTTAAATAACATCGAGTACCTTAATCTTATGAATCAGAGAAAGCTGTCTTGTGGTTAAGGAGATATTCCAATGTCCTGCATGGTGAGGTGGTCCATCCGATTGGTGTAATTACATGTTTGGGATGGAATGTTTGGGAGTTACACAACTGCCCTATAATTTTAGAAAATACATATAATTTTCTCTTGGTTGCACCATGCAACGATTGCATTAAATAATTTTCGAGCCTTTTGGAAAAAGCCAATGACACTTACTATCTTTATGCGATCACATTGTTCTTTTGTTTTCCTTTAGCATGTTCCTGAGTTGTAATTTCCGTAACTTGTATTTACTCTGATATGGATTTTTCAGGAAATTGAAGAGGTCGACACAGATGAGTTTTATCGACCTAAAACGTCAATTAGGATCATAGGAGTAACTCTAAAAGAAAAGATATAATGAATTCTCTCCCTCATAGCATTTGCATTCGACGATGAAGTCAGCAGCATTGCCAAAGAGAGCTTCTTATGGTTTGAGATACATTCTTATATTGCGGATTTTATTTCCTTTTAAACTACCTCTGTAGCATTCTGTTTCGTCGTCTGATGCATGATGGCTTCATTTTGTTCACCATTTGTATGATATGGTCCTTTTTTTTCTTGAAATTATACACCCAATTGGAATCCATGGAAAAGAAAATCAACGTGTTTATATCTTTTTGGTTTTTGTAGTTGATCCCGATTAGTGGATTGTTTTAGCTACCTCCGATCCTTTTGTACCCAATATGCTTTCGCATACTACACATACTTTCTACAATTTTAACCTTTATGCTACAACAAATATTCTGAGAGATTCTTGGCATTTGATAGCTCCCATATGCACGAACATTTCGCTCATCCATCTCTTGTGTCCATTATACGGTTACGGAAATGCCCCAGGGAGTCTTCTTACAAGATGACGTTTCGCACTTATCTTGAAAAGTGTTGATATTGTATTTTGATATGAACAAGTATTTTACAGGCACGATTTGATTTTAGGAATGTTTCTTTTAGTTGCCTCGTGAATTTTTTTCCTTTCAAAAAGTAGTTCTGATTACTGATACTTAATTTGTACCAGTGCTGGTATTTTCGGGCACCGAACAAAAGTACGATGACGGGAAGTTTTCATCACGAACTTTTATCCAAAAAAGAGAAAAACAAAGTTTGACTTTGGGAATCGGTATGAGGATTTAGGTTTTCTTATTTTTTAACTGTATACGACTGTAATTAAGAAAGAAATAACGTGGGTAAAAAACAATTCTAGACCCTTAACTTAAGTGGTGGTCGACACAGATAGTCTTTAAGCTTTAGCCCTTTTGTAACTTGGAACTTAGAAGTCATTTATTTTCACTTGTTAACATTTTACCACCTTTTTTTTTTTTTAATAAAGTTTATCTTTCTTAATTGATGTTAGTCATCTAATATTCAATTCTCTAGCTATTTCCTCTCACTATTTGGCCGTTGAGAAAATAAAGTAATTGCTTACTTGAAAATTAAATTTGTTCATCAAGGAAAGTATACAATACTTCAAAGATCACATAACTGGCTAATAGGTTAAAGAACTAAATCTATAGGGTACAGAAAATTAAAGATAAAATTGTGATAAAACACTATATTCATGAGATATAAAAAACTTTGTGATTATACTAAAGTGGAATGACTATTACACTTTAACCTTTTTTAAGCTAGCTTGAAACATCTCCATACCCGCATACTCAACCACACCAACCCTCTGACCACCTTAACCACCCCAATCGCCGCCGTCAAATAATACAACCACCACCCCACCACCACATCACCCAACGCCATTGCCTCCGCCTCGTCTCTCACCCTACACCACCACAAGCATCCATAACAAACACCCAAAACCACCTTCTCTACCCACTTCATCATATCGTGATCCTCCTCTCCGATATAAAAGCCATAAACCGCCTCATCCACAGCACGAGCCACCATGCTCCTCCACAAAACCATCATCTCGTGCAATCCCAGGAACATAACCAATTTCCAGAGAAAAACCGAATCAGTATTGTATTCAAAGATATTTGGATTCACTGTGTGTCTCTGTGATCTTCCCAAATAGAGACATGAAACTTCGATCAAAAAAAGCAAAATCCATGCAGCAGCCGTATTGAAACAACGGCATTGGGAGGTTACGATAAATGTGAATCTACTACCATTGATACTAGTTAAGCCGTGTGCTAAAGCACCAAAGCTGAATACCGATGTAAAAAAGGCGAGGATCGTTACGGAAAATGTCGTCCTTGTGAACATAGAAGATGATGGTGATGATGATGTGGATATATGAACGGATGCGATGTGGCGGGCAAGGAAGAGGAATGCGATAGGGAGGCGGAGGCTGAGGGATGTGGTGGTCGCGATTCTCAAACCCTCTTTCCCGATGGCGGTGGTGGCGACGGCAACACTGCGGCGGAATTTATAATATTCGCACATTGTTATAGTATTTTCATGAGTCGGAGCCATTACTTTTAGCTTTAGGAGTGTATATATATCGTTGTAAGATGATGACCAGAATTAAATCAATAGGAAGATGAAACTTACAAGTATATATAATTACTTACACGAGATTTCATGATGGATCAATAAAACTAAAATTTAAGGTGCATGAGGTGCGGTTTAAGTGACTGTTTTTTTTTTTTTTTTTTTTGATGCTCAACCGGTATCCGAACCCCACTGGGCCGACTAATCCGGTTTCGGAGTGGGTCCCGAGGTTAAGGTTTTAACTCCTCCCAACGGGCTTGCGGGGGATCGAACCGTGGTTCTCCCTTCCAAATCTAGCCCCTGGCACCACTAGACCAAGACACCGTTGGTTCGGTTTAAGTGACTGTACTCATTAAGCATCGATCATTAACACCACGTTTACTTTTTCTTCAATTAGGCATACTCTTAGGCTAGTAAAAATTAAGAGGAATCTTTATAACTTAAGTTGAAGAACAATGTTTGAAAAATTAGAAATAAAAGATGAATCTTTATCTGATGTAGCATATTTTGGAATCTACACTTGGCATTCTCTCGTTTGATCACGTGTCGCACAAAGTTATCGCTTTGTCGCATTATCACATTCCGAGGTACATCACAAACTCATTAATGTTGGGTGTAACCCAGAGTGCAAACTTGTTAATGTTGGGCCAAGCCCACTATACAAATCCAATGAAGTTGGGTCAAGCCCAGCAGCACCTAAGCCTATCAAATGGAGTAGGCCAAGCCCATCAACACCCAAGCTCATCCAATGGCCTGTGAAGTATCTATAAATACCCCCTCCCATGAAGGAAAAAGGAGACATTTTTTACATTCTACTTTCTCTCTCTAAGTCAGAGCTTTCTCTCTCTAGAGATGATGCACAATCCAGCACGGATTAGCATCATATCCGACCAGCACGGTCCGACGATATCTCATATGACAATTCAGCACGGATTGTCAACTTATCCGACCAGCACGGTCCGATGACCTCTCATCTATCATGGTCTATTGACTCATGAAGATCTTATGCAATGCACCATCCAGCACGGATGGGCATCTAGAGAAACAATGAACTACGTTCGGCTTGATTCCCTATACGGGATACGTAGGCAGCTTGGCACAATCCAAGTTTAGTCCGAAATCAACAAACCCTTACTTTAGGTATGGTGTTTCACGGTGCAGGTTTCTCGAACTCAAAGCTAACTCAGCACCAGCACGGAGCTTGAGTTAGTCTGACGTGGAGTGTCTAGTTAGCAGGACGAAAGCACCCCGCATCAGTGGCGCCGTCTGTGGGAAACCACTAATTACACTGTAGAAGAAACACACACGCTCATCACCCTGGCAAGGTCTTCAAGAGCAACTAAGAGTACCAACGTCATTACGACTAGTCAGCAGCAAGAGGGATCTTCGGCGCGAGCTTCTAAGAGAGTTGAAACAACTTGATGAAGCCTAGGTGATTGCAATGATGGTCGGCAATCAGACTCCACCCACGACAAATCAACAACCGCAGGCCGAACAACTACAAAACCGCAGCATGTGGCTCAACTCATTCAAGCTCTGCAATCCATCGCGGAGGTGCAATGCATTTTGTCCCAGTCGCACCTATTGTGCTACTTGGAGTTCCAACCTGTGCTACTTGAAGTTCCAACCATGCTACTTGAAGTTCTAACCAGAATAGAGGGACAAACGGAAAATTTCTTTCCCGCGGTCAATCTAGAGCTTAGCACCCAACAAGTTGTGTGAGGCCTCCCCAGCTCAAGGCAATGAAGTTCATAAGACGCTTTTGATGGTGGTGGTAGGATAATATGGTTGTCATCATCACAAATCATATGTTTTCTCGTGAGCAAGGTCGTCCATATTGATTCTCCTCGCAAGCCTCTTACTTGCCCCAACAATGGATGAGCAACTCAAAGAGATGCTAGAAGACATGCTAGCATCATCGCATGTTCGATGCATGAAGTCTTGATTGGGAGCAATGCCACCATGAGTCTCTTGACTCTCATTTGGCCCTCTTCTTTCATGCGAGCGACGATCATCGACCCTTGGGCGTGTGTCATGGTGGAACCATGAATCCTTCTCCATTAAAGTGACGCTAGATGCCAGACTAGCATCATCGCGTGTTCGATTCATGAAGTCTTCATTGAGAGGTGTGCCACCGCGAGTCCCTTTACTCTCATTTTGTCCTTCTTTCGTGCGAGCGACGAGCTTCACGGTTGATGCCATCTTCCTTCTCACTCAAATGGACGCGAAATACCATGCTAGCATCATCATGTGTTTGATGCCTTGAGTCTTGATTGAGAGCCACGCCACCGCGAGTCCCTTGACTCTCGTTTTCTCCTCTTCCTTCATGCGAGCGACGAGCTTCATGGTTGCTGCCATCTTCTTTCCCAGTCAAAGGGACGCGAGATGCCATGCTAGCATCATCGCGTGTTCGACAACTTGAATCTTGATTGAGAGCTATTCCACCACGAGTCCTTTGACTCTCACTTGGTCCTACGTTATGGTTGGCACGATCGTCCTTCTTTCGCATGGTTTGATTGAACCTCGAAAACTATGCCACTAACAATCTTCCTAGAAAGAGCAAAACAAGGGGAAATTCAACCTTTTGAAACCAAGAAATTCTCTCGTAGGTTGCTCCACCTTTGCTCATAATCAAAATCAACAATTCAGAAAAGGAGTTTCACAAGATCAAGATTATTTGAAAACATTTAAAGTTACAAAGTTGAATCAACAACAAAACAGCAACAAATCACCGCAGCATCGACAAGCCATCTCGCGCGAACTAATTTTTGCACACGAACTCCTCGCCAAGCTGCTCTGCACGCGCGAACTCACCAACGCAACCGATCGCTGATTCGCTTCACCGTCACTCGAAGCCTTAACTGTGCACAAACTGATCAACGCCGCCAACGATCTCACCTGGCATGAACGGTAGCTCCGCCTGAACCCCATGGACGAACAACAGCACGCCGGAACTCCTCACGTCGAGGAACGGCAACATGCCTGAACCGCTAGCGCCAACGCCGCAGCAACCCCGCACCAACTAACTCCGACCAGCCGCATAACTGACCCCCACGACATCTTCACCGGCGAACAGCTTTGCAACGACTCCCTCGCGCTGACGAACAGCAGCCACGACCCGATCTCTCCGTGACGGAACATCCAGTTGTGCGAACTCCGTCACGACCAGCAGCACAAACTCCAAGAACACGCGAGCTCCTAACCTCCGAACGCTTGATCGTTGAACGAATGCCACGAACTCGCTGCATGCACGAGCTGCTCCTTGAAGTTACCAATTTCATCTACTGACTCGGCGCCAAT
The DNA here is from genome assembly GCA_948329865.1 of Linaria vulgaris. NCBI lineage: Eukaryota > Viridiplantae > Streptophyta > Magnoliopsida > Lamiales > Plantaginaceae > Linaria > Linaria vulgaris. The sequence goes on along the minus strand of OX415251.1, from coordinate 88,323,369 downwards.
GACTTCTTCTTGCCCGATCAGATCCTCACATGAATTCTTCCTCCAACGAACTCCTCAACCCGCTCGAACAAATCTGCACAAAGTCTCGCAAACTATTTTCAACGACTCCCTCCCGCGAACTCCCTGGTGCTAACGAACTCTCCGGCCACGAGCAGATGGATGAATAGGCAAAGACTTGTATTTATAGATGATTTTGGAAGTAGTCAAGTAGAGTCCGTGAAGAATTGTAAGAGTGGTGAAACTCTTGGACGAGATAGAAGAAAATATTTCAGATATGAATATTAAGCAAAATTTTAAGAAGAAAGGAAAAAAGTTATAGGGATTTCTGCTTCCCCTGTTTCGAATCGGTGAGAAAGAAGAGTTCAGTATGAACTTTGCTTCTGTTTCTCTGTTCCGCGAAGAGTTGGATCAAGATGGATGTTTTGGTTCACATAAACTACTACCCAAAATATATTATATTAAGTAATACAATTTGCTATTATTATAAATGAAAAGGCGTGGGCCCTCTCTAGTTACAATTGATGAATTGAAAGTCACGGCCAGATGAAAGTATATTCAAGCAGCGGTCAATTGCAGAAAGAATCTTGCCTTGTAATATTGCATGATTGGTCCTTGGAGATGAAAGGAACTACATAATGGTTCTTAAAGAATACAAAAATCGGATAACAATCCTTGAGGAGATGGATAGTATTTAAGAGCCCTATACAAAATGTGCAAGGAGATTCCAACTTTGTATAATTGCAGAATGGTACTTAGAAGAAGAGAAAGTGACAAAATGGACATAGAACTACTGAAACTACTTTCCACTATCTTATCAGCAAGATGACACACTGCGAAGTGGGGGGATTTAATACGTACTATATTTTAATTCGACTTACTGCCCATATACAAGGCAACTGAGTTGACCTCAAGATTAAACTATCACGGGTAAAGTGATGAAGACTTAGTTTTTTCAAAGCTCGATGAAGACTTGGCTTCAATGTAGCTCAAGTGCTAACACTTAGTTTTTCTAAAGCTCACGGAGATTCTGATTTTGCATAGCTCAAAGAGTAACGACTTAACTTTCTAAAATTGAACAAGACTTAGCTTTCTCCAAGCTCATGAAGAGCCAATATCTCAACCTCAACCAATTGCGAATGAGCCTTTTTAAAAGCTACGTGCTCAAGAATAGCTTCATGAAGATTAAATGTGGCCACTAGAAGGTATGCACCATTAAAGATTAAATCTGACGCCGAGAAGGTACATGCCGCTCAAGATTAAATGCGATCGCAAAGAGGGGAAGAACCATTGAAGATTGGATGCGACTCCAAGAGAATGTGCACAATGAAGATTGAAATCACAGAGGGCACATAGAGTAAAGATTAAATGCAAGCCAAGAGGGTTTGGAAAGCAAACAAGTGGGGGATGTCACCTATGCTATTATTGTAGACGCGTGCCTCAACTCAAGCAAAGCTAGTACGACGTGATTGTTGCATGTCGACATATCAACTACCTCAATGAATGAAAAAGATCGATCAACTGCATCAAACTATGAACACATATCTCTCATCAAACTGCAAAAAGAACTTCATCAAGAGTCTAACTACATCAAACTGTAAATTAGTACATTTTCATCAAACTACTAAAAGCGCTTCATGAAGTGACTTACGCGTCAACAATGCCTCAGTAAGAAATCCGTGCCAAGAATAGAGTTTCATTAAGCGACTTTCACATCAACAATACTTCATTAAGCAACTTACAGTAAGGAAAATAGCTCGCACAAGGCTTTCCAGGCACTTTCATCATTGTCAACTGCGGTATGGAACTAAGGGACTCCGCATATGGCCGAAACAACTAACACAAATTATTATAGCTATGCAAGTTGCCTACGGTTACCAAGTAAAATATAAAGTAGGCCCAACGCAAGCCCTACCAAAACAACTAGGTGAAGAGCCTATTGGGTGAATATCCCATAAAGTAGGCTATCAACGTAAGCCCTACCAAAATAAACTAGGTGAAGAGCCTATTGGGCGAATATCCCATAAAGTAGGCTATCAACGTAAGCCCTACCAAAATAAACTAGGTGAAGAGCCTATTGGGTGAATATCCCATTAAGTAGGCTATCAACGTAAGCCCTACCAAAATAAACTAGGTGAAGAGCCTATTGGGAGAATATCCCATAAAGTAGGCTATCAACGTAAGCCCTACCAAAATAAACTAGGCGAAGAGCCTATTGGGCGAATATCCCATAAAGTAGGCTATCAACGTAAGCCCTACCAAAATAAACTAGGTGAAGAGCCTATTGGGTGAATATCCCATAAAGTAGGCTATCAACGTAAGCCCTACCAAAATAAACTAGGTGAAGAGCCTATTGGGTGAATATCCCATTAAGTAGGCTATCAACGTAAGCCCTGCCAAAATAAACTTGGTGAAGAGCATACTGAGTATGCCATCAATGTAAGCCATGCTTGCGAAAACCAATAATGACATTTGGAGACAAAGACAAGCAAGATCAAGAAGACAAGCAAAATATGAACCAAGAAATGCTTAATCTACTTCACAATGTCTTATCAGTCTGATAACACACTGCGAAGTGGGGGACATCTGATGTAGCATATTTTGGAATCTACACTTGGCATTCTCTCGTTTGATCACGTGTCGCACAAAGTTATCGCTTTGTCGCATTATCACATTCCGAGGTACATCACAAACTCATTAATGTTGGGTGTAACCCAGAGTGCAAACTTGTTAATGTTGGGCCAAGCCCACTATACAAATCCAATGAAGTTGGGTCAAGCCCAGCAGCACCTAAGCCTATCAAATGGAGTAGGCCAAGCCCATCAACACCCAAGCTCATCCAATGGCCTGTGAAGTATCTATAAATACCCCCTCCCATGAAGGAAAAAGGAGACATTTTTTACATTCTACTTTCTCTCTCTAAGTCAGAGCTTTCTCTCTCTAGAGATGATGCACAATCCAGCACGGATTAGCATCATATCCGACCAGCACGGTCCGACGATATCTCATATGACAATTCAGCACGGATTGTCAACTTATCCGACCAGCACGGTCTGATGACCTCTCATCTATCATGGTCTATTGACTCATGAAGATCTTATGCAATGCACCATCCAGCACGGATGGGCATCTAGAGAAACAATGAACTACATTCGGCTTGATTCCCTATACGGGATACGTAGGCAGCTTGGCACAATCCAAGTTCAGTCCGAAATCAACAAACCCTTACTTTAGGTATGGTGTTTCACGGTGCAGGTTTCTCGAACTCTAAGCTAACTCAGCACCAGCACGGAGCTTGAGTTAGTCTGACGTGGAGTGTCTAGTTAGCAGGACGAAAGCACCCCGCATCAGTGGCGCCGTCTGTGGGAAACCACTAATTACACTGTAGAAGAAACACACACGCTCATCACCCTGGCAAGGTCTTCAAGAGCAACTAAGAGTACCAACGTCATTACGACTAGTCAGCAGCAAGAGGGATCTTCGGCGCGAGCTTCTAAGAGAGTTGAAACAACTTGATGAAGCCTAGGTGATTGCAATGATGGTCGGCAATCAGACTCCACCCACGACAAATCAACAACCGCAGGCCGAACAACTACAAAACCGCAGCATGTGGCTCAACTCATTCAAGCTCTGCAATCCATCGCGGAGGTGCAATGCATTTTGTCCCAGTCGCACCTATTGTGCTACTTGGAGTTCCAACCTGTGCTACTTGAAGTTCCAACCATGCTACTTGAAGTTCTAACCAGAATAGAGGGACAAACGGAAAATTTCTTTCCCGCGGTCAATCTAGAGCTTAGCACCCAACAAGTTGTGTGAGGCCTCCCCAGCTCAAGGCAATGAAGTTCATAAGACGCTTTTGATGGTGGTGGTAGGATAATATGGTTGTCATCATCACAAATCATATGTTTTCTCGTGAGCAAGGTCGTCCATATTGATTCTCCTCGCAAGCCTCTTACTTGCCCCAACAATGGATGAGCAACTCAAAGAGATGCTAGAAGACATGCTAGCATCATCGCATGTTCGATGCATGAAGTCTTGATTGGGAGCAATGCCACCATGAGTCTCTTGACTCTCATTTGGCCCTCTTCTTTCATGCGAGCGACGATCATCGACCCTTGGGCGTGTGTCATGGTGGAACCATGAATCCTTCTCCATTAAAGTGACGCTAGATGCCAGACTAGCATCATCGCGTGTTCGATTCATGAAGTCTTCATTGAGAGGTGTGCCACCGCGAGTCCCTTTACTCTCATTTTGTCCTTCTTTCGTGCGAGCGACGAGCTTCACGGTTGATGCCATCTTCCTTCTCACTCAAATGGACGCGAAATACCATGCTAGCATCATCATGTGTTTGATGCCTTGAGTCTTGATTGAGAGCCACGCCACCGCGAGTCCCTTGACTCTCGTTTTCTCCTCTTCCTTCATGCGAGCGACGAGCTTCATGGTTGCTGCCATCTTCTTTCCCAGTCAAAGGGACGCGAGATGCCATGCTAGCATCATCGCGTGTTCGACAACTTGAATCTTGATTGAGAGCTATTCCACCACGAGTCCTTTGACTCTCACTTGGTCCTACGTTATGGTTGGCACGATCGTCCTTCTTTCGCATGGTTTGATTGAACCTCGAAAACTATGCCACTAACAATCTTCCTAGAAAGAGCAAAACAAGGGGAAATTCAACCTTTTGAAACCAAGAAATTCTCTCGTAGGTTGCTCCACCTTTGCTCATAATCAAAATCAACAATTCAGAAAAGGAGTTTCACAAGATCAAGATTATTTGAAAACATTTAAAGTTACAAAGTTGAATCAACAACAAAACAGCAACAAATCACCGCAGCATCGACAAGCCATCTCGCGCGAACTAATTTTTGCACACGAACTCCTCGCCAAGCTGCTCTGCACGCGCGAACTCACCAACGCAACCGATCGCTGATTCGCTTCACCGTCACTCGAAGCCTTAACTGTGCACAAACTGATCAACGCCGCCAACGATCTCACCTGGCATGAACGGTAGCTCCGCCTGAACCCCATGGACGAACAACAGCACGCCGGAACTCCTCACGTCGAGGAACGGCAACATGCCTGAACCGCTAGCGCCAACGCCGCAGCAACCCCGCACCAACTAACTCCGACCAGCCGCATAACTGACCCCCACGACATCTTCACCGGCGAACAGCTTTGCAACGACTCCCTCGCGCTGACGAACAGCAGCCACGACCCGATCTCTCCGTGACGGAACATCCAGTTGTGCGAACTCCGTCACGACCAGCAGCACAAACTCCAAGAACACGCGAGCTCCTAACCTCCGAACGCTTGATCGTTGAACGAATGCCACGAACTCGCTGCATGCACGAGCTGCTCCTTGAAGTTACCAATTTCATCTACTGACTCGGCGCCAATGACTTCTTCTTGCCCGATCAGATCCTCACATGAATTCTTCCTCCAACGAACTCCTCAACCCGCTCGAACAAATCTGCACAAAGTCTCGCAAACTATTTTCAACGACTCCCTCCCGCGAACTCCCTGGTGCTAACGAACTCTCCGGCCACGAGCAGATGGATGAATAGGCAAAGACTTGTATTTATAGATGATTTTGGAAGTAGTCAAGTAGAGTCCGTGAAGAATTGTAAGAGTGGTGAAACTCTTGGACGAGATAGAAGAAAATATTTCAGATATGAATATTAAGCAAAATTTTAAGAAGAAAGGAAAAAAGTTATAGGGATTTCTGCTTCCCCTGTTTCGAATCGGTGAGAAAGAAGAGTTCAGTATGAACTTTGCTTCTGTTTCTCTGTTCCGCGAAGAGTTGGATCAAGATGGATGTTTTGGTTCACATAAACTACTACCCAAAATATATTATATTAAGTAATACAATTTGCTATTATTATAAATGAAAAGGCGTGGGCCCTCTCTAGTTACAATTGATGAATTGAAAGTCACGGCCAGATGAAAGTATATTCAAGCAGCGGTCAATTGCAGAAAGAATCTTGCCTTGTAATATTGCATGATTGGTCCTTGGAGATGAAAGGAACTACATAATGGTTCTTAAAGAATACAAAAATCGGATAACAATCCTTGAGGAGATGGATAGTATTTAAGAGCCCTATACAAAATGTGCAAGGAGATTCCAACTTTGTATAATTGCAGAATGGTACTTAGAAGAAGAGAAAGTGACAAAATGGACATAGAACTACTGAAACTACTTTCCACTATCTTATCAGCAAGATGACACACTGCGAAGTGGGGGGATTTAATACGTACTATATTTTAATTCGACTTACTGCCCATATACAAGGCAACTGAGTTGACCTCAAGATTAAACTATCACGGGTAAAGTGATGAAGACTTAGTTTTTTCAAAGCTCGATGAAGACTTGGCTTCAATGTAGCTCAAGTGCTAACACTTAGTTTTTCTAAAGCTCACGGAGATTCTGATTTTGCATAGCTCAAAGAGTAACGACTTAACTTTCTAAAATTGAACAAGACTTAGCTTTCTCCAAGCTCATGAAGAGCCAATATCTCAACCTCAACCAATTGCGAATGAGCCTTTTTAAAAGCTACGTGCTCAAGAATAGCTTCATGAAGATTAAATGTGGCCACTAGAAGGTATGCACCATTAAAGATTAAATCTGACGCCGAGAAGGTACATGCCGCTCAAGATTAAATGCGATCGCAAAGAGGGGAAGAACCATTGAAGATTGGATGCGACTCCAAGAGAATGTGCACAATGAAGATTGAAATCACAGAGGGCACATAGAGTAAAGATTAAATGCAAGCCAAGAGGGTTTGGAAAGCAAACAAGTGGGGGATGTCACCTATGCTATTATTGTAGACGCGTGCCTCAACTCAAGCAAAGCTAGTACGACGTGATTGTTGCATGTCGACATATCAACTACCTCAATGAATGAAAAAGATCGATCAACTGCATCAAACTATGAACACATATCTCTCATCAAACTGCAAAAAGAACTTCATCAAGAGTCTAACTACATCAAACTGTAAATTAGTACATTTTCATCAAACTACTAAAAGCGCTTCATGAAGTGACTTACGCGTCAACAATGCCTCAGTAAGAAATCCGTGCCAAGAATAGAGTTTCATTAAGCGACTTTCACATCAACAATACTTCATTAAGCAACTTACAGTAAGGAAAATAGCTCGCACAAGGCTTTCCAGGCACTTTCATCATTGTCAACTGCGGTATGGAACTAAGGGACTCCGCATATGGCCGAAACAACTAACACAAATTATTATAGCTATGCAAGTTGCCTACGGTTACCAAGTAAAATATAAAGTAGGCCCAACGCAAGCCCTACCAAAACAACTAGGTGAAGAGCCTATTGGGTGAATATCCCATAAAGTAGGCTATCAACGTAAGCCCTACCAAAATAAACTAGGTGAAGAGCCTATTGGGCGAATATCCCATAAAGTAGGCTATCAACGTAAGCCCTACCAAAATAAACTAGGTGAAGAGCCTATTGGGTGAATATCCCATTAAGTAGGCTATCAACGTAAGCCCTACCAAAATAAACTAGGTGAAGAGCCTATTGGGAGAATATCCCATAAAGTAGGCTATCAACGTAAGCCCTACCAAAATAAACTAGGCGAAGAGCCTATTGGGCGAATATCCCATAAAGTAGGCTATCAACGTAAGCCCTACCAAAATAAACTAGGTGAAGAGCCTATTGGGTGAATATCCCATAAAGTAGGCTATCAACGTAAGCCCTACCAAAATAAACTAGGTGAAGAGCCTATTGGGTGAATATCCCATTAAGTAGGCTATCAACGTAAGCCCTGCCAAAATAAACTTGGTGAAGAGCCTACTGAGTATGCCATCAATGTAAGCCATGCTTGCGAAAACCAATAATGACATTTGGAGACAAAGACAAGCAAGATCAAGAAGACAAGCAAAATATGAACCAAGAAATGCTTAATCTACTTCACAATGTCTTATCAGTCTGATAACACACTGCGAAGTGGGGGACATCTGATGTAGCATATTTTGGAATCTACACTTGGCATTCTCTCGTTTGATCACGTGTCGCACAAAGTTATCGCTTTGTCGCATTATCACATTCCGAGGTACATCACAAACTCATTAATGTTGGGTGTAACCCAGAGTGCAAACTTGTTAATGTTGGGCCAAGCCCACTATACAAATCCAATGAAGTTGGGTCAAGCCCAGCAGCACCTAAGCCTATCAAATGGAGTAGGCCAAGCCCATCAACACCCAAGCTCATCCAATGGCCTGTGAAGTATCTATAAATACCCCCTCCCATGAAGGAAAAAGGAGACATTTTTTACATTCTACTTTCTCTCTCTAAGTCAGAGCTTTCTCTCTCTAGAGATGATGCACAATCCAGCACGGATTAGCATCATATCCGACCAGCACGGTCCGACGATATCTCATATGACAATTCAGCACGGATTGTCAACTTATCCGACCAGCACGGTCCGATGACCTCTCATCTATCATGGTCTATTGACTCATGAAGATCTTATGCAATGCACCATCCAGCACGGATGGGCATCTAGAGAAACAATGAACTACGTTCGACTTGATTCCCTATACGGGATACGTAGGCAGCTTGGCACAATCCAAGTTCAGTCCGAAATCAACAAACCCTTACTTTAGGTATGGTGTTTCACGGTGCAGGTTTCTCGAACTCTAAGCTAACTCAGCACCAGCACGGAGCTTGAGTTAGTCTGACGTGGAGTGTCTAGTTAGCAGGACGAAAGCACCCCGCATCAGTGGCGCCGTCTGTGGGAAACCACTAATTACACTGTAGAAGAAACACACACGCTCATCACCCTGGCAAGGTCTTCAAGAGCAACTAAGAGTACCAACGTCATTACGACTAGTCAGCAGCAAGAGGGATCTTCGGCGCGAGCTTCTAAGAGAGTTGAAACAACTTGATGAAGCCTAGGTGATTGCAATGATGGTCGGCAATCAGACTCCACCCACGACAAATCAACAACCGCAGGCCGAACAACTACAAAACCGCAGCATGTGGCTCAACTCATTCAAGCTCTGCAATCCATCGCGGAGGTGCAATGCATTTTGTCCCAGTCGCACCTATTGTGCTACTTGGAGTTCCAACCTGTGCTACTTGAAGTTCCAACCATGCTACTTGAAGTTCTAACCAGAATAGAGGGACAAACGGAAAATTTCTTTCCCGCGGTCAATCTAGAGCTTAGCACCCAACAAGTTGTGTGAGGCCTCCCCAGCTCAAGGCAATGAAGTTCATAAGACGCTTTTGATGGTGGTGGTAGGATAATATGGTTGTCATCATCACAAATCATATGTTTTCTCGTGAGCAAGGTCGTCCATATTGATTCTCCTCGCAAGCCTCTTACTTGCCCCAACAATGGATGAGCAACTCAAAGAGATGCTAGAAGACATGCTAGCATCATCGCATGTTCGATGCATGAAGTCTTGATTGGGAGCAATGCCACCATGAGTCTCTTGACTCTCATTTGGCCCTCTTCTTTCATGCGAGCGACGATCATCGACCCTTGGGCGTGTGTCATGGTGGAACCATGAATCCTTCTCCATTAAAGTGACGCTAGATGCCAGACTAGCATCATCGCGTGTTCGATTCATGAAGTCTTCATTGAGAGGTGTGCCACCGCGAGTCCCTTTACTCTCATTTTGTCCTTCTTTCGTGCGAGCGACGAGCTTCACGGTTGATGCCATCTTCCTTCTCACTCAAATGGACGCGAAATACCATGCTAGCATCATCATGTGTTTGATGCCTTGAGTCTTGATTGAGAGCCACGCCACCGCGAGTCCCTTGACTCTCGTTTTCTCCTCTTCCTTCATGCGAGCGACGAGCTTCATGGTTGCTGCCATCTTCTTTCCCAGTCAAAGGGACGCGAGATGCCATGCTAGCATCATCGCGTGTTCGACAACTTGAATCTTGATTGAGAGCTATTCCACCACGAGTCCTTTGACTCTCACTTGGTCCTACGTTATGGTTGGCACGATCGTCCTTCTTTCGCATGGTTTGATTGAACCTCGAAAACTATGCCACTAACAATCTTCCTAGAAAGAGCAAAACAAGGGGAAATTCAACCTTTTGAAACCAAGAAATTCTCTCGTAGGTTGCTCCACCTTTGCTCATAATCAAAATCAACAATTCAGAAAAGGAGTTTCACAAGATCAAGATTATTTGAAAACATTTAAAGTTACAAAGTTGAATCAACAACAAAACAGCAACAAATCACCGCAGCATCGACAAGCCATCTCGCGCGAACTAATTTTTGCACACGAACTCCTCGCCAAGCTGCTCTGCACGCGCGAACTCACCAACGCAACCGATCGCTGATTCGCTTCACCGTCACTCGAAGCCTTAACTGTGCACAAACTGATCAACGCCGCCAACGATCTCACCTGGCATGAACGGTAGCTCCGCCTGAACCCCATGGACGAACAACAGCACGCCGGAACTCCTCACGTCGAGGAACGGCAACATGCCTGAACCGCTAGCGCCAACGCCGCAGCAACCCCGCACCAACTAACTCCGACCAGCCGCATAACTGACCCCCACGACATCTTCACCGGCGAACAGCTTTGCAACGACTCCCTCGCGCTGACGAACAGCAGCCACGACCCGATCTCTCCGTGACGGAACATCCAGTTGTGCGAACTCCGTCACGACCAGCAGCACAAACTCCAAGAACACGCGAGCTCCTAACCTCCGAACGCTTGATCGTTGAACGAATGCCACGAACTCGCTGCATGCACGAGCTGCTCCTTGAAGTTACCAATTTCATCTACTGACTCGGCGCCAATGACTTCTTCTTGCCCGATCAGATCCTCACATGAATTCTTCCTCCAACGAACTCCTCAACCCGCTCGAACAAATCTGCACAAAGTCTCGCAAACTATTTTCAACGACTCCCTCCCGCGAACTCCCTGGTGCTAACGAACTCTCCGGCCACGAGCAGATGGATGAATAGGCAAAGACTTGTATTTATAGATGATTTTGGAAGTAGTCAAGTAGAGTCCGTGAAGAATTGTAAGAGTGGTGAAACTCTTGGACGAGATAGAAGAAAATATTTCAGATATGAATATTAAGCAAAATTTTAAGAAGAAAGGAAAAAAGTTATAGGGATTTCTGCTTCCCCTGTTTCGAATCGGTGAGAAAGAAGAGTTCAGTATGAACTTTGCTTCTGTTTCTCTGTTCCGCGAAGAGTTGGATCAAGATGGATGTTTTGGTTCACATAAACTACTACCCAAAATATATTATATTAAGTAATACAATTTGCTATTATTATAAATGAAAAGGCGTGGGCCCTCTCTAGTTACAATTGATGAATTGAAAGTCACGGCCAGATGAAAGTATATTCAAGCAGCGGTCAATTGCAGAAAGAATCTTGCCTTGTAATATTGCATGATTGGTCCTTGGAGATGAAAGGAACTACATAATGGTTCTTAAAGAATACAAAAATCGGATAACAATCCTTGAGGAGATGGATAGTATTTAAGAGCCCTATACAAAATGTGCAAGGAGATTCCAACTTTGTATAATTGCAGAATGGTACTTAGAAGAAGAGAAAGTGACAAAATGGACATAGAACTACTGAAACTACTTTCCACTATCTTATCAGCAAGATGACACACTGCGAAGTGGGGGGATTTAATACGTACTATATTTTAATTCGACTTACTGCCCATATACAAGGCAACTGAGTTGACCTCAAGATTAAACTATCACGGGTAAAGTGATGAAGACTTAGTTTTTTCAAAGCTCGATGAAGACTTGGCTTCAATGTAGCTCAAGTGCTAACACTTAGTTTTTCTAAAGCTCACGGAGATTCTGATTTTGCATAGCTCAAAGAGTAACGACTTAACTTTCTAAAATTGAACAAGACTTAGCTTTCTCCAAGCTCATGAAGAGCCAACATCTCAACCTCAACCAATTGCGAATGAGCCTTTTTAAAAGCTACGTGCTCAAGAATAGCTTCATGAAGATTAAATGTGGCCACTAGAAGGTATGCACCATTAAAGATTAAATCTGACGCCGAGAAGGTACATGCCGCTCAAGATTAAATGCGATCGCAAAGAGGGGAAGAACCATTGAAGATTGGATGCGACTCCAAGAGAATGTGCACAATGAAGATTGAAATCACAGAGGGCACATAGAGTAAAGATTAAATGCAAGCCAAGAGGGTTTGGAAAGCAAACAAGTGGGGGATGTCACCTATGCTATTATTGTAGACGCGTGCCTCAACTCAAGCAAAGCTAGTACGACGTGATTGTTGCATGTCGACATATCAACTACCTCAATGAATGAAAAAGATCGATCAACTGCATCAAACTATGAACACATATCTCTCATCAAACTGCAAAAAGAACTTCATCAAGAGTCTAACTACATCAAACTGTAAATTAGTACATTTTCATCAAACTACTAAAAGCGCTTCATGAAGTGACTTACGCGTCAACAATGCCTCAGTAAGAAATCCGTGCCAAGAATAGAGTTTCATTAAGCGACTTTCACATCAACAATACTTCATTAAGCAACTTACAGTAAGGAAAATAGCTCGCACAAGGCTTTCCAGGCACTTTCATCATTGTCAACTGCGGTATGGAACTAAGGGACTCCGCATATGGCCGAAACAACTAACACAAATTATTATAGCTATGCAAGTTGCCTACGGTTACCAAGTAAAATATAAAGTAGGCCCAACGCAAGCCCTACCAAAACAACTAGGTGAAGAGCCTATTGGGTGAATATCCCATAAAGTAGGCTATCAACGTAAGCCCTACCAAAATAAACTAGGTGAAGAGCCTATTGGGCGAATATCCCATAAAGTAGGCTATCAACGTAAGCCCTACCAAAATAAACTAGGTGAAGAGCCTATTGGGTGAATATCCCATTAAGTAGGCTATCAACGTAAGCCCTACCAAAATAAACTAGGTGAAGAGCCTATTGGGAGAATATCCCATAAAGTAGGCTATCAACGTAAGCCCTACCAAAATAAACTAGGCGAAGAGCCTATTGGGCGAATATCCCATAAAGTAGGCTATCAACGTAAGCCCTACCAAAATAAACTAGGTGAAGAGCCTATTGGGTGAATATCCCATAAAGTAGGCTATCAACGTAAGCCCTACCAAAATAAACTAGGTGAAGAGCCTATTGGGTGAATATCCCATTAAGTAGGCTATCAACGTAAGCCCTGCCAAAATAAACTTGGTGAAGAGCCTACTGAGTATGCCATCAATGTAAGCCATGCTTGCGAAAACCAATAATGACATTTGGAGACAAAGACAAGCAAGATCAAGAAGACAAGCAAAATATGAACCAAGAAATGCTTAATCTACTTCACAATGTCTTATCAGTCTGATAACACACTGCGAAGTGGGGGACATCTGATGTAGCATATTTTGGAATCTACACTTGGCATTCTCTCGTTTGATCACGTGTCGCACAAAGTTATCGCTTTGTCGCATTATCACATTCCGAGGTACATCACAAACTCATTAATGTTGGGTGTAACCCAGAGTGCAAACTTGTTAATGTTGGGCCAAGCCCACTATACAAATCCAATGAAGTTGGGTCAAGCCCAGCAGCACCTAAGCCTATCAAATGGAGTAGGCCAAGCCCATCAACACCCAAGCTCATCCAATGGCCTGTGAAGTATCTATAAATACCCCCTCCCATGAAGGAAAAAGGAGACATTTTTTACATTCTACTTTCTCTCTCTAAGTCAGAGCTTTCTCTCTCTAGAGATGATGCACAATCCAGCACGGATTAGCATCATATCCGACCAGCACGGTCCGACGATATCTCATATGACAATTCAGCACGGATTGTCAACTTATCCGACCAGCACGGTCCGATGACCTCTCATCTATCATGGTCTATTGACTCATGAAGATCTTATGCAATGCACCATCCAGCACGGATGGGCATCTAGAGAAACAATGAACTACGTTCGGCTTGATTCCCTATACGGGATACGTAGGCAGCTTGGCACAATCCAAGTTCAGTCCGAAATCAACAAACCCTTACTTTAGGTATGGTGTTTCACGGTGCAGGTTTCTCGAACTCAAAGCTAACTCAGCACCAACACGGAGCTTGAGTTAGTCTGACGTGGAGTGTCTAGTTAGCAGGACGAAGCACCCCGCATCATTATCATTTAATAATGTGTATTTATATAATTGAAAAACGCAATCACTTAAGCTCTAAAATGCTATAAAATTAGAAAATGATTGAAGTTTGTTGTTGTCATCCATTCCTAGTTTCTGTCATGGTATTGGTATGTGTATTTTTGCAAATTTTAAACATCAACAGTTATGATGCAACGTCTTCGTGAAGACACAATCTCAAATAGATATATAGTCAGTGCACCTCACTAGGATCTTCACCGCACACACATGTCCACTTGGTCATTGATTACGACGATCTATGCCGCAGAGTCATCTACATGTCTGTGCCTGTGTGTCATCCATGGACATGAGTATATACATATATATATATATATATTTTAGTTTGTGGTTGATGGATTTTTAGGATTGATAGTTGAAGAAGTGAAAGGTCACCAAATGTCTTGTAATTTTACGCTCGATCGATTGTATTGTTATTGAATCTAATCTGAGAAGACATTTTTTTTTTGTACGAAATTCACTTTATATAATTATATAGTCTTGAGATTAGCGCTATTATAAACATTGAGTTGCCAATATATCACACTATGAACTGTACTACTAAACCAATTCTTTTGTATAATGCAAAATTACGTGACGTGCTGCACCATATTCTACACATGTGATATGATACATTAAAAGTCCAATTTATGATGAGGGAAACCAAAAGATCAAGGAGAAACCACGTTTTTTGGTCCCAATGATTAACCGGCACGTTTACTGACAATCCATGTGCTTTTTCTATATTTGTCTAAGTAATGAAGCAGCCGATCGCATAAACTATTAGTTTTAAATGAAGAACATTGCCATGAATGGTGTGATATATTTAAGAATTTTATGAAAGTTAATTAATTAGACTGAAATAAACATAGCCTCACTATTATCAATAAGAAATTCACCACTTATATGTTTACAAGTCATCATCTCTAATATTTCACACTCCGCCACACACATATCCACTCGTTAAAGGAAATTATTAACAACTTTTGATCGAGTAACAACGAGCAAATACAAATTATTGCTCTAACTGTCAAACAGAATCCACAAAGCAGATTTAAATTCTGTCAAATAGAATTGCTCAATTCATTCGCCAGCTACCTTGATCTAGGGACTTAGTTCTTAATATTTATTGCGAATTCGTTAAGCACTGTAGTATTTAGGCATATATTGCTTTTCCAGATACTATGAGCTAAATTTTACGTAAATTTGATGATTTTTTAACATAAGAAAATAAACGTAGTTTGTCTAGAGTGCTATTTGAGAAATTATTTTTGCGTGGGTGTTGGCTCGAAATTGTTATTTCATAATTTTTTGTAAGAACGTAGTTTGGTGATGATTCAGTCTGTATAGTTACATGTAGTATTTAGAGATGGAACACCCAACAACGTAAGTCCTTTCAACAGTGATCATATTGGTAGATCAATCCAGAGATATATTGGTCCAACAACTTTGAGCAATCAAGATACATTAAAATTTATAAAAGAGCCAAATGATGGCTTTCATACATGCGTATTTGCAGTTGCCTCATTCAACACTTCAAGCGAAATGATGAAGCTGCTGCAAACATATAAGGAGAAAATGAATGCTTATAGCATAACCAAACATTCGTTTTGCGTGTGAAAGGAGTCGATAACAGTAAAAGGTGGTGCATTGTAACCTGATAGTGCATGTAAAATTACGAAAAACAGAGCTCTATTGAAAACTTAGGATAATTGCTAGAGCTCTATTGAAAATTAACTTCAGCAACAACAGTTTTGGCTTTGAAACGCAGTTTCATTCCTTAAGAAGCACAAAACAACAAAACAAGGTGGATGAAGATTTCTAAATATTTAATTGAAAAGTAACATAACCATTCCCATTGTTCACTCTACGGAAAAGAAACTTGGGAATATTTTTCCAAAGCTATTAGAACGAATGTTGTCAAAGATTTTCACAACGACAGTTTTCAATATTAAGGCAAATCCAACATAAGCTGAGGCGAAAACTTGCTAAACACAACTTTCGGATCCAATCCTCGGAAATTTATTTGCAGCCTGAACTTCGCCGGTGTTCTCAAGCTCATGCAGCTTTTCGAAAGTCTTGGCAATAAGATTATATCGTATGACCTTTCCAGGAATCTCCACAACTAAGAATGAACCATCTTCTTGCTCCTCATCCCGAACTAGGCTACATACGTAGAAACTGAACACAGTCCGACCAAAAACATCTGTAAGCATCTCCTGATTAGCAGCCGCAACAGGTGAGAGGTCAACATTATACTTGACAAACCACTCAGAATAATCCCTCTTCATCTCATAGACAATAAACTGTGTTTGTTCATGATAGAGCTCAGCATAATGTAAGTGATCACAAGACTGCCAAATGTAATGAAGACTTATTTTGGCATCTCGGGCTGGCGGAGTAGGCATTTTCTCAAGTACATGGCTATGAATATTGAAATATAAGGAATCTCCATACGGGTGCCATCTCTTAATCCAATGTATGGCATTGTTCCAGTATACCCCATCTCCATAATAGTGTTTTGAAGATAAGCGCTCGTTTATTTTTTTCCACGCACAGGTCTTGGAGGAGTAAATCATGATTTGAGATGGGCAATCAACGAGGCCATCTATGCCAGAAACACAAACAACTTTGTAATGGGAAGATCTGGTGGGATCAAAAGCCAAGCTCATCCCACGAATTATCGTAGTCCATTTCGGACGTGGGAGAGTGGAAAATTGGTGCGTGGAGGGATTGTAAAGATAGTAATTCGGTCCGGTACTCGGACTCGGGTTAGAGCTGCGGCAGAACAATACGCCGTTGCACGACTGGATAATTCTAATGCCCGACGGTTCATCGGTAAAATCGAGTCTACTAAACGGTGCAATGGCGGCTTTGGGGGAAAACGGTATATATTCGTACAATCTATTGATTCGGAAGCTATTACCGGGAAAGAAGAGTCCGGCGGCGGGAACAGGGTCGAGATTCCGTCGACGGCGAAAGTTAGGGTTTGAAATGAGAGATTGCCAATGTTTTGATACTAATTGACAGCGCATTAGATGTTCTGTTGGTAAGCGAAACAGGATTTCGGTTAAGAGATCGTCAATGGCAGCTACAATTTCAATGGATTTTGGTTGCTTCACTGATTTGAGGGTTTCGATTTCCATGGCGATTATTGTGTACGTAATACGCGTATGTTTCTGTGAAGTTTTTGGTTTTACTACTGATATATATTACATTATTACTTAATGGTTTTCGGATACTACTATAGCTTCCCCAAAACTTACATAAATCTCAAATAGGCCCATCAAAGAAAAATATAGACCAAATCTGGTCCATGAGGAAAATGTATTTTTCGAACGAGTTGTTGAAGTTTTAAAAAGAACCTGTAAATTATTCTTTCTATAACTTTTGAAATATAATTTAAAAGCGAAATTTGACAGAAGTATAAATGAAATGACGATAAAGATCAAAGCTGAAATGAGTGGTCATAAAAAATATAAATGCTATAAGTTGGATGGAATAAATGATTTAATTATGGGGTCAGGAGTATTTATAGGCCTTAGAATGCGACATCACTCTTCATAGTTCTCGGGCAGAACACATTGAATTTGACATTTGATGTATGCCTTCTTAAATGCATCCAATCTTGCACTCAATGTATCTTTAGAGTACTCTGTGCAGATTGGGCCGACCCAAACCCAACTTTACTTGAGCTTACCATTACCCCATATCACGCGCCAACCTCAACAAATAACCATTTTACAAGTCTAGTAACCACCTTCTCCACCCATTTATCACCAAGTCATGTCCTTCTCCATTACTATAAAATCTAACCCATTAACCGTCTCGTCCACCATACGTGCCACCACTCTCCTTCACCACGAGTTGTCTCGCACGACCCCATGAAAAGAAAAGAAAAGAAAAACTATAATAATATATATGCATGCAGTTGAGTGATCAACTTGTTTGTGTCCATGGGTCACCATCGACATGATTGGGATGATAATACTTTTTTTAACTTTGTGGTTGAGAGATTTTTAGATGTGTTACTATACTACTATTGCACATTTTTTGAAGTTTGTGGTCGATGAATTTTTACGAGTGACGGTTGAATTGTGAGAGGTCATCACCAATTCAAGTGTCTTGTAATTTTGCGCTAGATGTTATTGCTATTGAATCTAATGTGAGAGGATATTCCTGCATAACTTCCTGAGGTACAGAATTCACTTTATATATTTGATAGTCTTGTGGTTAAACAATTGAAAGTATTTTCTTGGTTGTCACGCGCGCTAATAGTTATTGAATATTAGCGCTATCATAAACATTGAGTTGCCAATATATCACACTATGAACTGCACTACTAAACCAATTCTTTTATACCAAATTACGTGACGTGTTGCACCATATTCTACACATGTCATATGATACATTATAAGCTAATATATGATGAGGAAAACCAAAAAATCAAGGAGAAATTAAACCACGTTTTTTGGTCCTAATGATTAACGATTTAACCCGCACGTTTACTGACAATCCACGTGCTTTTCTATATTTGTCTAAGTAATCAAGCAGCCGGTATCATAAATTGATAATTTGAATGAAGAATATTACCACAAATGGTGTATATATTTAAGAATTTTATGAGAGTTAATTAGACTGAAATAAACATCGCCTCACTGTTTTTATAAGAAACTTGTATGTTTACAAGTCATCATCTCTTATATTCCACACTACTCCGCCACACACACATTCACTCGTTAATGGAAATTATTAACTTGTACTTTTGCTTGAGTAGAGTCCTCGATATTATTACGTACTGAGTGATCGATCGCAGATTCAAACTTCACTTAATTCTTAATATTTCTAGCGAATTCGTTATATCAGCACTGTAGTATTTAGGCATATATTGCCTTTTCAGATACTATGACTAAATTTTATGTAATTTTGATGATTATATAACAGAAGAAAAATGTAAGGTAAAAGTGGTTGTCCAAGAGTGATATTTGATAAATTTTTTATTTGAAAGGGTATTAGCTCGAAAATTATTATTTCATAAATGTTAGTAAGGGCGTTCTTTTTTCTAAGAACGTAATTTGGTGATTCAGTCGCGAGAGTAGCATATTTTTGTTTCTTTTCTCAAGTCTGTTACAAAATTACATGTAGAACTTAGAGATGGAACGGAACACCCAACAAAGTAACTCCTTTCAACAGTGATCTTTTTCGTAGATTAATCCACAGATATTGGTCCAACAATGTTGACCAATCAAGATACAGTAAAAGTTACAAAAGAGTCACATTCACTGTCTAATTTTCTAAATTTTTCATGGGTTTTACACATGCATTCAAGTTCATTATATTTGTAGTTGCTCATTCAATACTTCAAGCGAAATAATGAAGAAGCAAAGATATAAGGAGAAAATGGATACTTGTAGCATAACCAAGCATTCGTTTCGTGTGTGAAAGAAGTCGGATAACAGTAAAAGGTGTCTTGTAACATGACAGTGCAATATTATAAAATTATAAAATAAAAATAAAAATAAAAAAGGGGGCACATTATAAAATTATTAAACATTAACTTCAACAAAACTAATTTTTTCGCTTTGAAACACAATTTTGATTTCTAAAGAAACAAAACAACAAAACAATGTGAATCAAAATTTCTAAATATTTCACCGGAAAGTATCAACCATTCCCATTGTTCACTCTTACGGAAGAAACTTAGTGAATATTTTGCAAAGCCATTAGAACAATGTCAAGGCAAACTCAAATATAAGTCGAAGCCAAATTTTGGGTCAATGCTAAACACAACTACGGGGAACAAATATACTGAAAACAATTTGACAACTCTACTTTGTCGTCGGCGTCCTCAAACTGATGCAGGTTTTCAAAAGTCTCGGAAACTAGATTATATCGTATGAGCTTTCCTCGAATCCCCACAACTAAGAATGAACCATCATCTTCCTCATCCCGGACTAGGCTACATACGTTGAAAAGAACCAAGTCCGACCAGAAATAGCTCTAACCATCTCATGATTAGCAGCAGCAACAAGTGAGAGATCAAAACTATACTTGACAAACCACTCAGAATAATCACTCTTCATCTCATAGACATTAAACTGTGTTTGCCTGCGAGAGAGGTGAATATAATGCAAATGATCGCAAGACTCCCCAAAGTAACTAGAAGTTCTCCCATACTGAACATCAAGTGGCGGTTTAGGCATTTTCTTAAGCGCATGGTGATGAACATTGAAATAGACAAAGTCTCCACAATTGTATGGTTCATTGATCCAATGGATGGCGCTGTTCCAGTACACTCCGTTTTCAAAATAGAGTTTTATGGTTAAGGGCTTGCCTATTTTTTTCCACGAGCCGGTCTTGGAGGAGTAAATCCTGATTTGGTATGGGTAATCAACGAGTTCATCTAGGCCAGAAACACAAACAACTTTGTAATGGGAAGATCTGGCGGGATCAAAAGCCAAGCTCATCCCATGAATTCTCGTGGTTCCTTTTAGACTTGGGAGGGTGGTAAACTGGTATGTAGTGGGATGACAAACATAGTATGTCGACGTGTAACGCCGACCCCGACTAATGCTGCTACAGAGAAATAGCCCGTTGCAGGATTGAATAATTCTAATGCTGAGTGGATGATATCGAGTAAAATCGAGTCTACTACACGGTACAATGTCGGTTGAGTTTTTAAGGGAAAAAGGTATATAATCGTATAATCGGTTGGTTTGGAAGTTTTTACCGAGAAAGAAGAGTCCAGCGGCGGGAACAGGGTTGAGATTCCGTCGACGGCGAAACTGAGGGTTGGTGATGAGAGATTGCCAGTGTTTTGATACTAATTGACAGCGTATTAGAGGTTCTGTTGGTAAGCGAAACAGAATTTCGGTTAAGAGATCGTCAATGGCAGCTACAATTTCAATGGATTTTGGTTGCTTAACTGATTTGAGGGTTTCGATTTCCATGGCGATTGTGAATGTAAGTGTTGTGGGAGTGGAGTAGAGTGGGAGTGTATTTATAATATTTTTGTTCTTTGGTTATCGCTTTAAATAAGTGTCTACTCTAACAATTGGGCAAGCTCTTCGACTCATTAGTTACCTATCATATTTTTTTGTTGGAAATTACAGTATATTAAATGGCATGCATGTATTTGAATTTCAAAGGGCAAGTTATATTTGAATTTGAAAAGGCATAAATTAACTAAGGGCGACGATATTACAAAAACAAAAAAACTTTGCTACCAAAATAATCATTTTAAACTCCCTAATATACCCTCCTTAGTCAAACAGAATATCGGTTAAGACATCATCAATGGCAGCTACGATTTCAATTGATTTTGGTTGCTCAAGTGATTTAGGGTTTTCGATTTCCATGGCGAATTGGCGATTGTGTACGTAATTTTACCTTTGGAGTTGATGACTAATTTGAGGTGAAGTTTTTGGTTTAATTACAGATATTATTTATAACTTTACAAAACTACTGATAGCTTCCCCAAATTTTTACATAAATCTCAAATAGGCACATCTGTGAAAAATATGGGCCAAATATCGGCATTAATATTCATATTATTCCCGACCTATATGCGGTCGGGAATAATATTCAAATTAATCCCGACCGATATGCGGTCGGGGATAATATTCATCTTATTCCCGACCGATTTTCGGTCGGGAATAATAATCATCAGGACAAAAAAAATAATATTCCGGTAATAATTACCGGAATATTATTTTTTGTTCTATTTTACAATATTTTAAGAACATTATTTAGTTTTTTTTTGTGTTTTAAATGAGCAATTAAATTTTTGATTCATTGCTCAGTCTAAAACACAAAAAAAAATTAAATAAGTTTTGGATTATTGAAAAGTTGAATAAAGAAGTGAAAAAATTTAATTTTGAAGTTGAAAGAAAAAAGGTTTTGAAAAAGTGTTTGAATATGAAAAAAGTGTTTGAAAAAGTTTTGGAGATGAAAAAAGTTTTTGGAGATGAAAAAAGTGTGTGGAGATGAAAAAATTAGGAGAATAATGAAGTGTATTTATAGAAAAAGTTAAAAAAATTTGAATTTTCGTCAAATTTGAATTTCCCACCAAGTCCCGCCAATTTTTTCGATTATTCCTGACCGATTTTCGGTCGGGAATGTTGAATTTTTTCAAAAATTTCAAAAAACTGCCAAATTTTCAAAAATTGCCGACCGAATTTTGGTCGGCAATACTATGCTGCCCAGAAACGCGGGAAATGCCGACCGCATTGCGGTCGCGAAATGTTTAAACCTTATTGCCGACCGCATGTTTGTCGGGAATAACGTTGAATATTAGCGGTCGGGAATAAGTTTAAATTTTATTTCCGACCGATATGCGGTCAGCAATAATGGTCAATGCCGACCGAAAATCGGTCGGGAATGTGTTGAATATTTCTCCCTACCGCAGATCGGTCGAGAAAAATGGCCAATTTTACCTTTTTCGATCTTTTGGAAAATCTTGATGTGTTTGTTATGTATAACTATAGAATCTCATTAAATTCATGAGTTGCACTATTAGTTAGTTAGTTTAATGTACTTTTAATAATTAAATTAGTATAGTTTACCGGAGTATAAGTTAAGTTAGTTTGGAGTTTTACATATAATAATCATACGTAGTATAGAGGAGTTCACAATTGCCGATTAACGTTTGTTACGAACGTTAGTATAGAGAGGCTAATTGTGATATATATATATATATATATATTAACATATGTTTAACATAATCGTAAGTAGTTACATTATTAGCAACTACATATACTAATATATTTATAAGTGACAATATGAATCGACGCTTCAAACGATTCATCAACGTGCAACTAAATTTAATTTTTTTTTGAGATTTTCAGTAATATATAACTAATATTGATTTACTTGATCATTAAATGGACGATTTATCTAAAATTGAGAGCGAAATTGTGAAATTAAGAATATGAATATTATTCTCTACCGACCTTCGGTCGCCAATACCCCTAAACCCTAAACCCTAAACCATAAATCCTAAACCCTAAATGCGGTCGGGAATAACAACGGTAACAATTATTTCCGACCGACACCGCATGTCGGTCGGGAATAACAACGGTCAAGCTTATTCCCGACCGACATGCGGTCGAGAATAATTGTTACCGTTGTTATTCCCGACCGCAATGCGGTCGGGAATAACTGTCAGCCCCCTATAAATACCCCTCCCTATTCCACTTGAGAAATTATTCCAACATTCATCCCTTGCTAAGATATATACGATTTCCTCTTGTTATAACTGTTTTTGTTAGTTTTTCTCAATTAAGATCGTTTTTATTAACTTTTTTTTTAATATTTCTTTGTTTTAGATATTCCGGTAAATGCAACGATGGGCGTGTGTTTGCAAAGAATACTTGATCTAAGTATTTTCTACGCTACAACAAGTAAGTTTTAATTGCCTTGGCTTCGTCGTACTGGAGTTTTAAATTTTTTATATAAATGATAAATATATTGATTGGTGAAATTAATTGTAACAATTTCTTTTTAATTTTCTTAGATTAGAAATGGATTATCGTCCCGATAGATCTTGGATGTACGATAGGATAGATAGTAACACTGGTTATTTGAATCAACATTACGTGGTTGGGGTTCGTGAATTCGTACAATATGCATCACAACAGACATATTACGTAGATCTAAGAAATCGTATTTGGTGCCCGTGCCAGAGATGCATCAATTAAATTTTTTTTGATCGAAACGTAGTACGGGATCATCTTCATAAGTGGGGGTTTGTGTATCAATATTGGATATGGGTGTTGCATGGAGAGATGGCGAGCGAGGCTTCTACATCATATGTACATGAATCACCGTCTGCTAGTATTCACATTGATAGTCCGGTTCATGCCGATACTTCGTTTAGAGAATTGTTTGTGGATGCATATGGGGGTCGATTTGTTGAGGGAGAAGTGCACAACGAAGATCCAAGTCCCGAGGCAAAGGAGTTCTACAAATTGATGCAGATGGGAGACATAAAAATGAACAGGAAGAAGTCGAAGACTGTGCTCCAGTGGTTTGCCGAGTTCTTAACTACCAAGACGATGCACAAAGTAGTTAATGTCGCTTGCGAAAAGTACTTAAGTTTGTTTAAAGATATTATGGACCCAGAGATTGAGGAAATGCTACCGAATACGGTTCCAGGCATGAATAAGATGCTCGCGGGTTTGGGTTTAAGGTTCGAAAAGATCGACGTATGTTGGAATTTTTGTTTCTTGTACTACGGCGATAATGCCAACAAGGATCTCACATCGTGTCCGATATGCAAGACCGATAGGTACGAGGCTGGTAGAAAGTCCAGAGTTGCAAGGAAGAAATTGTGGTACTTCCCCCTAGGACCTCGATTACAGAGGTTGTTTTATACTGTAGGCACTTCGAGACATATGACTTGGCATTTGAAGTGTCGAGAGTCAACAGATAGAATGATTCACCCAGCTGCAGGCGAGGCGTGGAGAGATTTTGATCGTACGTATCCGGAATTCGCAGCAGAGCCTAGAAATGTCCGATTCGGCCTATGTACTGATGGGTTCACACCTTTTGGGCCATCTGGGAAGAACTACTCTTGTTGGCCCGTGTTTGTTACCCTTTATAACCTTTCGCCGGATTTATGCATGCGACCGGAGTTCATTTTTCTGAGCCTTATTATACCTGGTCCAAAGAGTCCTGGAAAGAACTTGGATCTTTTGCTGAGACCGTTGATTGATGAGTTGAATGATTTGTGGAGTAATGGTTTGTGGACATATGACAGCTCACGAAAGGAAAACTTCCAAATGCGAGCGACCCTAATGTGGACTATTAGCAATTTTCCTGCTTACGGAATGTTGTCCCAGTGGAGCACGCACGGTAAGCTGGCGTGCCCTTATTGCATGGGTGAGACAGATTCTTTTACACTTAAGCATGGTGGGAAAGCCTCGTGGTTCGATTGTCATCGTCGGTTTCTACCAGAGGGTCATAAATGGAGGTACAACAAGAAGAATTTCTACAAGGGTAGGGAGGTACTTGAAGCGCCCATTCCAAGGAAGACATGAGCGCAAATGAGGGCAATTGTGGATAGGCTATGATCGGTTAGATTTGGGGCAAAATCCAAAAAGCTTCCGGGCTTTAACACAACTCATAAATACGCCGTGCTCATCCAGCTGGACCCTAAGACGGGCTCTACGGTCAGCCGAAACCTGCGGCCCTCTCGATACACCTCGGCCCGGTCTCTGCTGCGTCACTGAAGATGGTCCTGCACCGACAACGTCTGCAGGGGAAGAAGTACTAGGACCCGCCGGTGTAGACTCTGTAGAATGTGGCCTAGGTGCCGTAGGCCTCGATGATGACGGTGGCCTCGATGAAGATGATGGCCTAGATGATGACGATGGTGTCGATGCTACGTGATCATCATCTAGTCGAAATGGTACTACTAGATCTGGTGGAGTACCGCCGCTCGATCCGATACGCCTATGTGGATGTGAAGAAGTAGGGGACTCGCCAAGATCGGTATCAGGTGCATCGACATGAGCGGGTGGTGCACCGCCAGAATGAATGATCCGTAGACGAGGACCTATCCTCGGTGGACCAGTCGTAGGTCGAGTACTCGATGGAGTGCTCGATGGACCACTACGCCCTCTCTTCGAGGGCTGGCCACGATCGCTATCACGGGACGACATGTCGTCGAAGAGGAGTGCTACGAACTAAGTAAAAGGATCTAAGTTAGAATATTTCTAATTGTAGAGATGACCTAAGTTTAATCAATACTAAGTTATATAGTTTTTTCCTAAAGGTATAAATATTTCCCAAAGCCTAACAATTTCTAAAGGAATTTACAAATTAAATCCTAACAATTTCTACAATATCTAATAATTAATATTAAAACATTAAATATAACATTAATAATTAATATTAAAACATTAAATATAACATTAATAATTAATATTAAAACATTAAATATAACATAAATAACTCCATAATTAACGTCCAAATAAATAAATTAACACATATAAAAATCATATATAGTTTTTCTAAAGTCATAAATAATTACTAAACTATAACATTTCCTAAAGCCTAACAATTCTGATACTACATAATATAGTAGCGACACGTGTTATGTCACGTGGATGCCACAATTGGAAGGATTGTCATTATTTGTATATAACGAACTAAGCCCTCTATGATATGTCGTTGGAAAGCCACGGATGTCTAGGTCGCAATTCAACAAGTGGATCGCGATTCCGAGGTCCGGAGTGGAAGTTATGTCCAAAATGGTGGGACTGCGCAGAACCTGCACTATATCGAAATGTATATCGAATGTACATCGAATATCATATTCGATATGGGTCCAACGCCTATAAATACTCCACCCACTTGGCCATAAGCAGGAAGAAAAAAGCTAGGGATCACCCGTCACGCCTGTATCGAAGGGTACGTCGAATATCATCCCCGATATGCCATATTCGACATAGACCCCCGACATGCCTTCGACATACCTTCGACATACTGCAATACCCGATGTTATATCGAATATAACTACCGATGTATTTATCCATTTGACATGTATAATATATGTATAGAAAGCTACACGTGTCAGCTATCCATAGGAAGAAGAAGATCGAGGTTTCGATATACCGATCTCGAGATATGGCCGATATGGTGGAACCTCGACGTATCACCGATGTGCCAGAATACCGATCTTATATCGGGTGTCACTACCGATATACCTATCTCTCCAACATGTACCTTATATGCTTGGAAATCTAGGGGGGTCTACTTTCCATATCAAGAAGCGGTTTGAGGTTTGGACCTTCCAATAAGGAGATATGGTCAAAACCGTAAAGCCGCGCAGTGCAGAATAGACAAATGAACTACGTCCGACTTGATTCCCCTAAAGGGATACGTAGGCAGCTTGGGATAACCCGAGTTCAGTCTGAAATCATCAGCGACCCATCCATCCCCTCACCGCCGATATCTTATTGGGACTCCTCTCCGATATTCGTTCGATACTCCTCACCAACGTGACATCAGCAAGTAGTTTGGTGAGGCCCCGACCCCGAGCAACAGGTTCCGGACCAAGTCTACACAAGATACCTAGTGTAGGCCTGATTTGAGATAGACTCGTTGTACTGCTGGACTATACACTTGTAACCGACACTCATATACATATAAAATGATCTGTCGCCAAATCAGTGGCGCCGTCTGTGGGAACCAAGGTTCTCTAGATCGGGAGCTCATCAGACGACATGTCAGGAAAGAGGTAGAGAAATATCGAGGGGCAAGGACTGAACAAGAAAGATCCCAATATGACGAGGAGTGACAAGAGGTCGAGGCTTGATCATAAGGGGCAATGCACTGAGATAGAAATGGCGGTTATTCCTTATTTGAATGAACCGAGAATGGAGCCGGAGGGAGATTTTATCACGATAGAAATCGACCCGGAACAACTGGAGCACACGTTGAAGATAGGAGCTACAATATTGCCTGATATTCGGAAGGCGTTGATTGAATGATTAAAAAGAAATGTCGATATATTTGCCTGTAACGATTTTGACTTGATTGGAATCGACCCAAAGATTATAGAGCATAAGCTGAATGTTGATCCACGGGCCAAACCAATACAACAGAAGAAAAGGAAATTTAGCAAGGAGAAGAGCGAGGCAGCAGAGAAAGAGGTTGTGGAAAAGCTTAAAGCAGGGCATATTTATGAATTGCGTTACTCGGAGTGGCTCAGCAATATCGTCCTAGTTCTGAAGAAAGCATCAGAGTGAAGAATGTGCGTGCATTACAAAGACTGGAACAAGCATTGCCCATGGGATCCTTTCCCGTTGCCGAGGATCGACCTTCTACTAGATTCAACAGCCGGGTGCGCTCTATTTAGTTTCATGGATGCCAAGAGCGGTTTCCACCATATTTTTATGGCAACGGAGGATCAACCGAAAACAGCCTTTGTTATGGACACGGGTGTGTACAGTTATCGTGTAATGCCTTTCGGTCTGAGGAACGCCGGAGCAACGTTCCAGAGATTGGTGGCGAAGATGTTCTACAACCTAATATGAATGTTGATGGAGGTATACGTGGACGATATTTTGATCAAAAGTTTGAGGGCACATGATCACGTAGAACATTTGGAGGAATCATTTGCCGTTATGAGAAACTATGGGATGAAGCTCAACCCCAAGAAGTGCACCTTCGGAGTGGCGGCAGGAAAGTTCTGGGATATATGGTTAACGAGCGTGGAATTGAAGCCAACCCAGACAAGATAGAGGCCGTATTGAATCTCGCCTCCCCACGCTCGGTACAGGATGTGCAGTGCCTTTTCGGACGCATAATAACCTTGGGACATTTTATTGCTACCTCAGCAGAGCGGAGTCTTCCTTTCTTCCAAATCTTGAAGAAGGCCAAGGACTTCCAGTGGACCGAAGAATGTGAAAGAGCGTTCCAACAGTTCAAGAAGTATTTGGTGGCACCACCACTCTGGGCGAAATCAGATCCAGGGGAGACGCTTTATCTATATCTGGCGGTCTCCGCCAACGCCATTAGCACAGTATTAGTGAAAGAAGCAAACGGAAAGCAATATCCAGTTCATTACGTCAGCCGTGTTCTTCACGGAGCGGAAAAGAATTGTCTGCAAATTGAACTGTTTGCCTTGGCCGTCGTCATGACGGCTCGTAAGTTGAAACCTTATTTCCAAGCTCACCAGTAGTGGTCATGACAGACAGACCACTCCGCCAGATCATGACCAATCCGGATACCTCAGGAAGATTGGAAAAATGGGCCATAGAATTGGGCGAATTTGGGATCGAGTACCGTCACCGTACAACCATTAAAGCATAGGTCCTAGCCGACTTTATGGCGGATGAACTGGGTAACAGTTTAGACCATTCGTGCCACCATATATTTCCAATAAGCCAGGACCATGGTCCTAGTTCGAAACCCGCGACATGGCTACTTCATGTGGATGGCTCCTCCACAGCAAACGGCGGCGGAGCAGGAATTCACCTGGTGTCCCCAAATCGTAGGGAATTTGATTTTGCGATCAGTCTGAACTTTCCTATAACGAACAACGAGGCGGAGTATGAGGCATTCCTGACAGGAATCAGAATGGCTAAGACCCTCTGTTCGGATCATCTGGAAGTCTTCACGGATTCGCAACATTTTTCGGGATTCTTCGAAGCAAAATAAGAGACCATGGTTTTATACTTGGAAAAGTTGAAAGAATTGGCGGCCGAGTTCACTACATTCAATTTGACGCAAATACCTCGATTGGAAAATGCAAATGCCGATGCTTTATCAAAGTTTGCTAGTTCCTCAGACATTTTTGTGGAAAAGCGTGTGACCTTCCCCACACCTACGCCCTCACAACCCCTCTTCTCGACAAGTGGAGTTGCGTCATCTGTAGCTGCTTCGGCCGCCAGCTGTCTACGTTCCGCTATCGCGTCCAGACTACAATACTCTACCAAATCGGCTGCAAGATACATGAAACATAAGATCAAGAGATAAATCGGGAGGAAGCTATCGATTTGTAAGGATATAACACTTACCGAGAGTAGAGGGACCGTTATAACGTACGGGAGATATCCCACTTGCTCGCAAAACTATGTCACTGCAACGCAGGGTACCGTCGTACGGATGGTTGATCAGATTCCTCAGAAATTCGAGGCTATGTGCAGTTGTCCCGACAGCGGCTCGTCTCTCATATTTGGTGACTTTGCACCACAAACTAGGAAGCACATCAAATTCATTAGCCGTCCTCTCCTGGATATACATATACTCACACTTATTTCCAAATTCATAACTAGACTGAGTATATTGCACGAACATAAGACCCGCCTGGGCTCGGCTACCACGCGCCATATCGAAACACATCACCGATATCACTTTCGATATATTATTCGATATCATGACTGCCACATGCACCTGTGAAACGTCATACCACCCCATCACCAATATCACATCGGGGGTCATCCCCGACATCACATCGAAGGCAGTCACCGACGTCTGTTCGATCTATTTACCAATATTCCACTCCCATCCGAGCATCGAAACGTAGATCCGAGGTGTTCCGGACCAAGCCTACAAGAGTTTCTAGAACTCATTAACTCCACAAGGGGCACCCAACGCTCTCATGACACAAATGAAAGCCACGGTGTACCCAAGAGAATTAGGGGATAGCTGCCCCAAGCAGACCCCGGTGCTCGCAATGATAGAACTAACCACATGATCAATTGAGAAGCGCAATCCGTTCTTAAAATTCTTGGCATTAACAATAATGCAGCCTTTCGGTGCAGTATGCATTCGTTGATCCGCACTAGGGAATATGACCTTATACCCCTCAGGGATGTCATACTCGTCGGAGTAATAACCAACATGATGAGGAACGTGAGACGTCATATCCTCGTACTTCTCCGAGGTCTTATATTTTGGGGGGCTTATTCCCAAGCCCCATTCACCTACATTGGGGCCGTCAGCCTCCGGCGGAGAAGAGAATTCAGCACCAGACTGGTTGCCAATCAACTGGTCAGACCCGAACATCTCGTTTTCAGAAAAATCCACTCCGATCTCTTCGAAATCCATCTCGAGCAAACCTCAGCCAACACCGTTCTCGGCGAACGACATACTGAGGTGCCAAAAAAAAATATTCCTGTGATAACGGGGCCAAGAGAAAAAATCCCCTGTGATAACGGGGTCGATCAAAGAAAACATTCTCTGTGATAACGGGGCCAAAAGAAAAAATCTCATGTGATAACGGGGCCGATCAAAGAAAACATTCCCTGTGATAACGGGGCCAAAAGAAAAAATCCCCTGTGATAACGGGGTCGATCAAAGAAAACATTCCCTGTGATAACGGGGCCAAAAGAAAAAAATCCCCTGTGATAACGGGGTCGATCAAAGAAAATATTCCCTGTGATAACGGGGCCAAAAGAAAAAATCCCCCGTGATAACGGGGTCGATCAAAGAAAAAATCCCCTGTGATAACGGGGTCGATCAAAGAAAACATTCCCTGTGATAACGGGGCCAAAAGAAAAAAATCCCATGTGATAACAGGGTCGATCAAAGAAAACATTCCCTGTGATAACGGGGCCAAAAGAAAAAAATCCCCTGTGATAACGGGGCCAACACAAGAAAAAAAATTCCTTGTGATAACGGGGTCGATCCGAGAAAAAACAGGGGGAACTACGCCGGTCTGATTCCCCATTCAATGGGATACGTAGGCGGGTTAGGTTTACCTAGCCTTCGACCGTTATCTATTATTACCTTTTATCTATTTATTTATTGCTTGGCGCAATCTCATATTCCATGCAGGGATATGTCCTAAGCGGACGTTACAAAAGTGCAGAGAATGGCACAAAGAATTGGGGAATGTTCCCCTAGATATATGTTTAACACATCGCCCTCTTACAGGTACATGGCTCGAAGGATCACACATTACTATATCCGAAAAGGACATAGAGAATATTAAAAGGGGCATTCAGGGGCATTGCCCCAGATTATTCAATATTATCCATTTAAACAGGTACAACGGTTACAAACAGGTACAACAGGCATGATAGAGCACAATGGAAACACCGTTTCTCGTATAAACCGGTATTCCCAGATTGAGGGAACATCCGACAGATAACACATGCACATCATTTCGTGCTTTCATATTAGCTTTTAAATCGAAAATCCTTCTTGTCTGTGCTGTTTTGCATGGCTTAATGACCTACAGATTCAACGACGACAGAGTCACCAAGAGACATAGTCAAAAAAACAAAGAAAAAGCTCACCTACAACAAGAAAAATATCCCCGGTGATAACGGGGTCGATCATAAACATTTCAACGGTAGCGGGTTCCCTGTGATAACGGGATGCGCCCCTACCCACAAGAAAAATATCCCTTATGATAACGGGGTCGACACTAAACATTTGAACGGTAGCGAGTTCTCTGTGATAACGGGATGGGCCCCTACCCACGTGAATTATTACGCTAGGTGAAGAGCCTATTAGGTGAAAATCCCATAAATCAAGCTAGGTGAAGAGCCTATTGGGTGGAAACCCCATAAAATTACGCTAGGTGAAGAGCCTATTGGGTGAAAATCCCATAAATCAAGCTAGGTGAAGAGCCTATTGGGTGGAAATTCCATAAATTAAGCTAGGTGAAGAGCCTATTGGGTGAAAATCCCATAAATTAAGCTAGGTGAAGAGCCTATTGGGTGAAAATCCCATAAAACAAACTAGGTGAAGAGGCAGGCCCCTACTCCACGAGCGGTAGTGCGGTCGACAATCTGCAATCCCCTATCTACAGATCCCCTATTCCCAAGAATAGAGCGGACGACGCTATACCTCAACAATTTGAGGACAAACGGAGGAACGAACAATGTGGACAACGCAAAGGAAACATGCTAGAAATGGCAACATCACCTCTACCCATCAACGTATAAGGTAAAATGCAAGAAAAGCCGCGTCATTCTTGCCAAAGAAGATTTACCTATACGCTAACATGGCATAAATGGCAGAGCAACCTCTACACGTACAAGTTCATAACTAAATTGAAAGGCGAACATGTACCTACGCGATAACCCGCCTCTTAAGGTGCAACGGTTAGTACCTACATGGTACCCCGACCTCATACGGCAAAAACAAGTATCTACGTATTACTACGCCTTTTAAAAGCACATTATACTGCTAAAACGCTCAAACCCAGCGCAATTGCATGATTAGAAGAATAAATCGTTCATACCATAGATTTATAACAACGTCGTTGCATCCGCCACCTTACCGGTCTAAGATTGACAAATAATAAATGAAGCCGCCACCAACGGTAAATTCTCATCACCAATGAGATCTTCAACAATACTCACTAACGCTATAGCCAGGCCAACGCACAAACATTTTCCCATATCCCAAATGCTTATGAGGGAAAAATCATAATAAATGACAACAAGCGCTCCCATCGATCACCCTGAGACTCTCATTCACTCGTCAACCTCGCGCAAGGTTGGTAAAAACCCAATTTTTATAAACAATCACGTATACACAATCGCAAGAAACAATCACGATTATACATGCAAGATTGCACATACAAGGCCCCAAGTGATCATGTTCGTCTACCTCGGTTACATGCTACTCCATGTAGCCTCCCCGCAACCACACCTCGCAGTCGCATCCATTTTGCAAGTTGCATCGAATATATGCATGTTACTCCAAATGCGCTTCTTATGAAGGTGTTTATCGATTGACGATGAATCAAAAGGTATACGCTTTCGCTAAAACACAAACGATTTTTCTGTCTTCTAACAGCCGAAGAACTCCAAATGATAAGCTTCACCGAGAATTCGCGCCGAGAGGAACATTTCTCTCCAAATAAAGACAAGTTTCATAATAAGGAACATTTTTCTCTGTGATAATTCAAACGCGGACCTGTAGGCTACGTAAATTACATTGGGGGTCCACCAACATCTTTGAATGAATTCACATATCCGAGCTCCGTCATTTAAACTGGCGGGACGAGAGGTACATGCAACCCAAGAACTCATATTTAGTTTGCAAATCATTATCCTCATATAATAATCTCCAAACTGGGGGACTACTGGTGTGCATAAATATGGCATAATTAGAGTTTGAAGTATGCTCATGTTCCAAGACCACACTCCAAACTGGGGGACTAATGATACTACATAATATGGTAGCGACACGTGTTATGTCACGTGGATGCCACAATTGGATGGATTGTCATTATTTGTATATAACGAACTAAGCCCTCTATGATATGTCGTTGGAAAGCAACAGATGTCTAGGTCGCAATTCAACAAGCGGATCACGATTCCGAGGTCCGGAGTGGAAGTTATGTCCAAAATGGTGGGACTGCGCAGAACCTGCACTATATCGAAATGTATATCGAATGTACATCAAATATCATATTCGATATGGGTCCAACGCCTATAAATACTCCACCCACTTGGCCATAAGCAGGAAGAAAAAAGCTAGGGATCACCTGTCATGCCTGTATCGAAGGGTACGTCGAATATCATCCCCGATATGCCATATTCGACATAGACCCCCGACATGCCTTCGACATACCTTCGACATACTGCAATACCCGATGTTATATCGAATATAACTACCGATGTATTTATATCCATTTGACATGTATAATAGATGTATAGAAAGCTACACGTGTCAGCTATCCATAGGAAGAAGAAGATCGAGGTTTCGATATACCGATCTCGAGATATGGTCGATATGGTGGAACCTCGACGTATCACCGATGTGCCAGAATACCGATCTTATATCGGGTGTCACTACCGATATACCTATCTCCCCAACATGTACCTTATATGCTTGGAACTCTAAAGGAGTCTACTTTCCATATCAAGAAGCGGTTTGAGGTTTGGACCTTCCAATAAGGAGATATGGTCAAAACGGTAAAGCCACGCAGTGCAGAATAGACAAATGAACTACGTCCGACTTGATTCCCCTAAAGGGATACGTAGGTAGCTTGGGATAACTCGAGTTCAGTCCGAAATCATCAGCGACCCATCCGTCCCCTCACCGCCGATATCTTATTGGGACTCCTCTCCGATATTTGTTCGATACTCCTCACCAACGTGACATCAGCAAGTAGTTTGGTGAGGCCCCGACCCCGAGCAACAGGTTCCGGACCAAGTCTACACGAGATACCTAGTGTAGGCCTTATTTGAGATAGACTCGTTGTACTGCTCAACTATACACTTGTAACCGACACTCATATACATATAAAACGATCTAACGACAAATCAAATTCCTAAAGGCATAAATTTGCCGACCGAATACGGTCGAGAAAAGTTGTTCCGACCGAATATCGGTCGGGAATGCTCCCGACCGAAGTCCGGTCGGGATTTTCTAGTCGAGAATGGGCGCGAAATCTTGTAGTGTGGATATTAGATAGCGAAGACGTTGTTGTGAGTGTCCAACAGAGATAAGCTAGTGAAAAACTCGCTTACACAGTGCACGTGGAAAATAATTTAATTAGTATATAGGTAGGTACTCAGTATAATATAGAATTAGCTAGCAAAAATTCACTTGTTGAATATTTTGTACATACGTACTATGTACCAAAAAATTGAAATTATATACGTATAGGTATTGAGTATTGTACAAAATGAGCAAGCAAGATTCCCCTTGACACGTATTTATACATACCAAAAAGTTGAAATAAAATACGAAAAATACGCGACAATTATTTGCCGCATTTATGTTTGAATAAAATCAGCTAGCGAATTCGAGATTGATAAAAAAAGAACTTGCGCATAATAACGCGCCGTTATAATTAATTAAGAGCTATAATATATATATATATATATAACAATTATACGAAATAAAACATAAAACTAATAGCAAACGGATCAATGACTTGACTGATGAAGAAGCATTGTTGGGAATTCACTAACCTTTGATCCATTGAAAATGGATCCCATGATACTTCAAGTATGTTGATCTTCGCCCGACTCGAATCCATGATGTATTCTGTATTTGATTCGCTCCAAAATGGTCGGATTCCAATCACAAACAGAAATGAATCATTGCCACAATCCAAGAGCCCAAAAAGGATGAGTTTTTGTGGTGAAATATGGCCACAAATGGCTTTTATATTTTCCCCCATTTTCATGTACGAATTTCTCTTATTTTTCTTCATTATTTTTGTTGTATGGAAGTTAGGGGAGTTGAGGGAGTTTTCTCCTATAAGAGGGAAAACTTCTCCCTCCTTTAATTTGAATTCAAACGCAATTCGGGTCGGGTTTAGCCCGCATGGGCGACCCACCTATATTATTACATCATCTCCCACTCGCACATGAGGGCTAGACCCAGTCTAGTTAGAACATAATAACAACTCACCAATTTCATACAAGCAAATGGATCGTGTGACCAACGAGCATACTGAGCTTCAATGCTATACACCGGTTAATGATATATAGCAGCTCAAAACTTAAGCACACAACTATACACCGGTTAGGGATATATAGCAGCTTAACTTCTTCACCACAAGGACAATGTATCTCGCTATACCACAGACTTCACTTACTTGCATAAACTAGAGTATCTCCAATTCCTTGTTATATAAGAAGCACACTCTCTTTCTAAACTCTATACATTGTATTCACAACTATGTCCAAACTTCAAAGTTTGACACAATTGTGCGCACGGTGAATACAAGATAGGTGCAAGACATAGACAGTCTTCCTTTCTAACTTTAGCCTCTTAACATTAAGATGGTTGCTTTCCTAGACATGCACTGCATTGCCAAATTTGTCATGGCTATTAGTAACATGCTAAAGTAGCAACACCAAAATAAAGCCTCGAGAAAAAGTTAAAAGTCATAAGGGTATACTATGAGATCTTTTAAACCTATGGGTCTCACACAATGAGGAAACAAGGATCAATTCACTCATTACTCCAACGGTCACAAATGCACATGTGGTATGAAACACATGCTCCGATGCTTTTATTCCTCTTTGGAAGCGTATGTCATATTTAATAGCAATACGCATCGTACAGATCTTAGTTCAAGCGCGTCTAACACTTAACTTGAGTTTTCTTCTTGTTAGTCCTCTACAAACACAAATCACAAGAAAACTCACATGTGGCTATAAGACAAGTATAATGGATTGTGGGAATCCATATCTATTACTTTAACTTTATAGCAGTAATCTCATCTTGATCATCAATCAAGGCGACAATATAACATAAGTATGATTTAGTATACAAACAGATCATAATTGTCTCATCTCTGCACACTACCTAGTGTCAGAGGCGATTGCTCATGTGAGAGAGCCAATCTACACTTGTTAGACATACATTTAGACTTCGAATGTTTTCACCAAAAAAAGAGATGATTTCATAACATTCAAGTCTCAAACTTATAGACATAACTAACTGGACATCATCTAGTCCAATTAGGCTAAATTCTATGCTAGCCATGAGATTTTGAACCATCGACAGATACATCTCTAGGTTTTAAGTTTAGTCACCAAACTAAACTATCATCATGCATAGATATGTATTGCAAAGTTACTTCTTTCTTTGCATAGATATCTCTCACAAACCTTTGTTTTGTGATTATACGTTTTGGTTTTATCACTTTGAGACTCCATTGTAAGGAATTGCTGCAAGTCACTATAATGTACGCTACAACTCCCATTTGCCTTACAATCTACAATGATAAATTACTCACTTCAACCAAAACCATATTACTGCACAAAAAAATGTGCTATAAAGTCTCATTTAATACGCACATTAATACACTCGTTTGCTTTTAACTATTTTTACAAATAGAACATCACCCAATGAAGAAGCAAGCTGAGAGGTAGATTCACTCCAAGTCAAATCACATCTCGATAATCCATGAATGTATTCTTTTCAATAATGATCAAGTCCATTATTGAGTTTATAAGTATGCAGTATATGCAGGAGTCCAAAATCCTACATTAGTATTGACCAAATTCTACTTTTAAGAACTCGGCTATACTTATTGACCAGACCCAGGCATTACAGCTATCAGGACAAGTTGTAACACATTAAATCTCAACTATCAAAGAGATTTTTTTTAAACAATGGTTTGGACATCTTTATAACTAGAGCTTTCACAGATTCCAAGGCTTAAGATATTCGACATCCTCATGAGTATAAGTTTCACCGAAATTCATTTCAAACCACTCCATATAGCTCGAGATGCAAGTCATCAACACATAGAATGATTCCTACGAATTTCGGACATAAAAGCTACATTTACCTCAATTCACTCCCTATCTTAAAGATAAAAGAATGAACATTACTAAATGATGAAACATACTCTTTACAACCCCCACGACCAGGGTATCATCAAGATTGATAGAAATAGTTATTTTAGGCAAACCACACAGACTTTTAAACACTTGTCAAGTCTTTTCATGATCAAAGCAAATAAAATCACTCCATTGTGATTGAAAGACGATAAAGTTTGATTAAAGATAATGGTCTAACATTTTCATAAAGAAAGAGAGCTCATCTTCAAAATGATTCTCATGAACCATAATCTGACCAAAAATATTGTCTAAGCTTTTCATCGTAAAGACATAGACCGCCCTTAGTGAACTTCACATATATGATCATTCGTTGATGATAGTAATGTAAAAACACCTTCTAGCCAAGTTTATTAAGATTACCATTCGACAAAACTGATAAACCATTGTCTAAGAGATTGTGTAAAGCCATAGACCAACATAAAGTTCTTAAACTCTGTTTTCTATGCCTTTGGTGTGAAATCTAGAAACGTGTTCATAGATTTCTGTAATAAAATTCACATCGAGAAATACAATCTCAAGGTTCATATAAAATACACGAAAACTCATATCTACCAACTAATGATGAATCGATATAGTTTCACCTCCATAAGAAGAATAGTTCTTGTCCAAAACACAACATATCCTCTTTAGGTGAAATAAGACTTATACTTCTTCAAGATTCTTACAATCTTAAGTATAATAACGAGAACACATTAGTTCTCAAATATCTTACGCCTTAATCTTAAGTTGACCAGTACATTTACATGGTCAACATACAAACTCAAAAGAAAACTTGTTCCATCTCACGTTGCTCGAAACCTTGTAACACAGGACACGGTACTGCTTGTTCCTTGAATTTCATTTATCTCATTGAGATAAATAACGAAACTTGATATTGCTCTAATGTCGTCTAACACCTACTTGAGAAAATCTACTACAATACTTAAACTGTACATAATTCAGTCATAAAATCGATTGATTTATCACCGTTGGCTCCCACTTGAGTCATATGCATCGACACGCTTAGACTTAACAGATGATCAACCATGACTAGAATCAACGATCTGAACAAGCTTTCTACTTTTTCACATCCTTCCGACAAAAAGAGTTACATAACTCGAGCAATAAGATTTTATAATTTACTCTTTACTCTTACTA
This sequence comes from Linaria vulgaris, assembly GCA_948329865.1. Classification (NCBI taxonomy): domain Eukaryota; kingdom Viridiplantae; phylum Streptophyta; class Magnoliopsida; order Lamiales; family Plantaginaceae; genus Linaria; species Linaria vulgaris. The sequence continues at coordinate 88,284,304 of OX415251.1, read as the reverse complement.
CACATGTTCACGATGAACACAAACACCTCAGCCACATGATGTATCTCATACAAACACACCTTTGATATTTGGAACACTCTTTCCATTCAAAATAAAAGAGCATGAACACAAGTTCATCGTTCCAAGTCCTAAGGTAGAATAAATACAGTCTTCCACTCAATCTTATCCAATGTAAAAAGTAAAATAGATACTAAGGCGAATGTTCACAACCGACGACTTGAGTTTAGAAAGAATCTCCTTTCGAGATTAATTTTCTAACTTAAGTGTGTGAAATTCTCATCTAAATAATTTGCTTTTTCTTCTCATAGTAACACCATTATGCGTATACGTAAGCAAGGAAATCACAAAAAGTGAGCAAGATGTCATTTTCATTACATACTCTGCGCATTTACTCCAATATTAAGAATCATTACAATCCCACTGATTGGATCTTTACAACACCCAAGACACTCAAGTATCTGAGATTTGTTAAGAATCAAAAACAGAAGAAATGCGCAAGTTCCTTCATAAATGTAATGAAACTAACGACTTCATGCTATGCCTTCGTATCAGGTAAATCATAGAAACTTAAGGAGTTATCCCCGTGGAACTCAGTTTAAATCCATCTTATACGATGGTTACTTCGTCAAAATTTTCAATGAAGAAAATTCAATTAAGGAGGCAAAATCTGAATGTATGTCTCATATGTGTTATACCATAACCACTATCTTCGTTTTTTGCCCAATGTGACTAATGTTTTGATTACTACACGAGAAGTGCATTGATCATTCCTAACGATCAATGTTGTAATAAAAACATTCCTATAGTCACATGTCGACACGATTAGAGAAGATTTGATGTCCAATACCACATTGTGCTACACCTAATAACACATTTTAACTAAGTCACAACATTGATCAAGTCACAAGATCATTGAAGAAAAATAATTCTTCAATTCTAAGTCTAACCTCATTCTTCTCACATATAAAGTCATGTAGTGAAAGTCCAACATCCATATCACTTGGTATGCCTAGAGCTTACCTCCTACATCTTATCAAAGATTATATGTGAGAGAACTCATTGATTTCCTTAAGTATTATACAGTCCCAAGTTCTAATAAATCTTAAAGTCCACGTATGACAAGATTTGTCATTACAACCGTAGAGACGTCCTAACTCCGTTGGAAATCTATTTAAGCACCATATCCCAATCAATGTAATCAAAAGATCACCATACAGAATGGAACAATAACATGGTAACCACAACAGTGTTTATCCCAGATCAAACACTTGCTTATATTCTCGACTATACAAATAGTCTATCATCGTTGGTTACGTTTCAGTACATCATAAAACTGAAAATTACAAGTTCTCTTGTTAAGTTGATGCGAACCTGAAACCAGCCTTAAACTCCTCAACAGTGAGTCTAACCACACAAATGTCGTTGATCTCAGATTTAACATTGAGGGTCACTTGAACCGACCAGTTTAAGAAAAAACCAAAATTCAAATCAATTGATGAAGAGAATTATACGAGGCTTAACTTGAGCTTACTACTCAACAAAAAACAAAACGTGTTAGCTGACTACATGCATTGATCACACTCGACGTCATTCAAGCCGTGGTCAATCTGAATTAACGCATGTGCCGTTTGAGAGTCAGCTATCTTGAACACGTACTATTGTACATATATGCTTCATAGAAAAATGTACACCATGTATAGACCAGTGAACACACGACTTTACAGAGCGGCACAAAAACAACGGAAACTAAGTAAATCTGAAAGCCATTAGGTCTATTTCTAAATTTGAGTAGTTTGACCTCTCAAAAGAATGTTAAGTGACCCAGTTGATGCTTTCAAAGCATCTTACACGTCATATTGCTGTTATGATCCTAACGATGCATAGTATCTGCTTAATTCACAATAAGTGCAAACAAGGCACTTAACTCAGTGAATAGATCGATTGAGATACCATGGTCTGTCAATTTAGAGATATCTATTTATGTCCATCTACCATAAAAGTTTAATTTTGAATTTAGCAAATTAGCATTCATGATAATTAACCATGAGGTACGAAATCGAAAAAGTCACAAGGTGACCTATCATCATCCATATCCTCACGTCCATTGCCACAAGCTTAATTTCTAAAAAACAAAATCTCTAAAGTTCTAGGTGAGAACTTCCCAAGTTTTTCCAACCTTAGAACTCCCACTCGAATTTAGTACAAAGTCTATAAACGTGTATTTATCAAGTACACAAAAATACATTCTAGATAAATAGCACGGACGGAGATAAACATGCATTCTTGACAAACAGACAAGAATACAACATAATCATGCAATTCATAAATGCATGTTATTTCCACGATGTAACAATATACAACACGTCACATGATAAGCATAAGTGAGTATGTCCATGTATATATATATATATATATATGTATACAATTACCTCCCTAAAAGAAAGCCTAACATCGAATCTTTATAGCATCACTTATAGCTTTTAGATCCCTGATCTAAATATTAGCTAATCAAGTATGCATGATAAAATTCTCTTAGGACTTTTATGCTTCCAGTTAACCATATTGAACAACGAGCTACATAGCTCAGGGTTTTCGTTCAGAAGACCTCACAATGTTTCAAAATTGACAAAATCCAATACAACAAAGTGTATTTTATATCTTTATTGTAGTTCTCTAACCACTTATTGTCCACTAGAACAATTTAAAGCATGTATATTACATTTACTAATGTAATTGAGCAACATTATATACCCAAATTTGTACCAAGAGTCAAAGAAAAAATTAATTTCTTCAACTTTATAAAATTAATTAAGGGTCATATAAATTTCCATACACTCTCATGAGGCACAAATGCCTAAGATATATTTTTCAGAGTCTAAGGAGAAATTTCAAAAAAATTCCCAAATTTTCAAAACATCTACTTTAAATTTTTAAAAAAATATAATAAAAATACTTTAAAATAAAGAATTTTTTTTACTCTGAAAAGAAAAAATATAATGCACCATTCAATCATAAATTAAATTCTGAGAAAAACGGTGTTGATTTTGTCAAAATCGGATAATAGAAACATGTTTAACGCGCCCAAACATGCCCTTACCGCAAATGGCTAAAAATGTGCCACTTGGCACACTCACAGGTCTCTTTGACCGGTCATACATGAGCACAATGACGCCACCCTTGCATCACACTGACATCACGCGTATTCATCTTCTTCACAACTTCGCAGAAAACCTTAGAATTCAACCTTGAATTCAAATGACCATAACTCTCTCAATTCTTGGCCAAATTTTATGTTCTTTATATGGTTGAAAAGCTCACGATGAGTGCTTTCTAAATATATCCTCTTCATACAGAAATTCGTAACGATCCGTGAACAGTACTCAGTCAAAATTTCGGGAAAAACTCAAAGACTTGATTATAACTCAAAATCCACAAATCCAAATAATATCAAACTTTGCAGATCTTATAATCAATGTATAAGCATCATTCAGTAAAAATATGAGAGCATAATTCGAAGAAAAAAAAATTCTTCGCCATTAACTTTCATGAAACATGCTTATACGAATTTAACCTTGGATCATTGCATATGAAGCATAAATATCATGCTATTTCATGCTTTAAAACATCAGGAAATGAGCCAAATGGCTCTGATACCAATGTTGGGAATTCACTAACCTTTGATCCATTGAAAATGGATCCCATGATACTTCGAGTATGTTGATCTTCGCCCGACTCGAATCCATGACGTATTCTGTATTTGATTTGCTCCAAAATGGTCGGATTCCAATCACAAACGGAAAGGAATCATTGCCACAATCCAAGAGCCCAAAAAGGATGAGTTTTTGTGGTGAAATATGGCCACAAATGGCTTTTCTATTTTCCCCCATTTTCATGTACGAATTTCTTTTATTTTTCTTCATTATTTTTGTTGTATGGATGTTATGGGAGTTGAGGGAGTTTTCTCCTATAAGAGGGAAAACTTTTCCCTCTTTTAATTTGAATTCAAACGCAATTCGGGTCGGGTTTAGCCCGCATGGGCGACCCACCCATATTATTACATCAAGCACAAACAAGCACATGAGACGCAGATCAGTGACGTGGCCTTTAACAAACGATTTTTCAGTTGCAATGTTGCCCAGTCAACAGATAGCAAGTGATTACTCAATTGCAATTGTCCAGCAAGCGATGTTTCTCTTGCAAGCATTTGTTATTGGTAAGCGTCTCATTAGCGTGATATAAGTATATGTTTACTTATTCTTTTGAATAATTATGATGGCATGTTTACTTATTTTATTATTGTTTTATATTTTCTTAGGAATTTATGGATTCGAGACGAAACGAGGCTATATAAGGCAACAAATGGATGTTTTGGGTGAGAAGTAGTCAAGGCACTATTTTGGGACGTTCATGTGTTACAGAAGCGCTACGATACAACAAAAAGGTAAAATACCGAACATATCGTGATTGAAGAGAAGACACAAGGAGACCACATGGAGGGAACAGAACGTCGTGCAACCAGCATCGCATCGCTCAGGTGGCTCGCGATCAAATGGCGCACGACGCGGGTGGCGCGCGATCAAAAGAAACTTTGGGCCAATTGTCAGAAACCCTAAAACGAAGCCCAGAGTAGAGAAAAACTATAAATAGGAGGTTATGTTTAGCAGTAGGGCAAGACGTTCACACAAGCTTTTCATCACTTTCTGACAGAGAAACCATGAGAGCTTGCCACCAGAGAAAAGCACCATCAAAGTGTTGTTCTAGTTTAGTTGCGTCATTATTTGAGACAAAATAGTTTTTGAAGAAGAAGATAGCAAAAGGGAGTAAGAAGAGGGTCAAGCAACAACGTTTCACTAGATCCGAGAAGCTTTTCTTTATCCCTATTCTTTGTCTATGACATTTATTTCTTTATTGATTGTTGAACTCATGACTAAGAGGAGCTAACATACTCGTTGTTTAGAGTAGGGGAGTAACTCTGATTTATCAATATGTTTATTTGCTTTACTTGATGTGTGCTTGATGATCTTGAATGTCTAGATTGAATAATTACTTATACTGTGTGACTAATCTTACTCTCGCTAGGATAACACGGAAGCACTCGTGCGGGGTCGCCTGGAGTGTAGAATGCTAAGGATATGGTCCCTGGGGTCTCTCTCAACTTCCTCCGCTGATTCAACCATTTCTTCCTCTGGGCCACCGCAAATACAATCAGAATGTCCTTGTTCAGTTGGGTGTACGTCTTGGGAGATTTGTCGCAATTGTTCTTGTCTTTGTTCCAACCTTCCTTCCCTCTAGATCGATTTTGCGCCTGATACGGAGCTTGTTTTGTCGCTATCAGGTTGTCCTGATAGACCGTCTCATAGGCCAGCATATTGATATGATCAATGGTAGAAGACTTCATCCTGAGTAGGTTGGCTGCGAACCTCTTGTGGAGAGCCGCGTTGAAGAGGACGAGGGCCACCTATTCGCCACTCGGCTCGTCCACTTTTAGCAACTCCTTGTTAAAACTTTTAATGATCTCCTCCAAGCTATATTTTGCCTCAATTGCTCATAGCTCCCAATGGAGCCAGCTGTTATCCTCGTGAAACAATCGAGTGTTGCTCTGGTGAGGGTCGTAGCAAAAATTCTGGCTTGCACATTGTCGGTGAAGCGGTGCAGGTTCAGTATTCTGTTCACGTAATAGAGATGTTCAAGAGGGTCACTCTTACGGTCGTATGTCTTGAGATGGGGAATTTTGTCCCCTTTGTCTAGTTCTTCAGCCTTCGTTTCCTCACTGAATGGGGTCAACCTTATGTGTCCATTTGCGAACGTCAATCTACGGTTGACCTCATCCTTCTTCTGGTTTAATCGTTCCATTCTCCTTGCAATGTCTCTCATTTTAGCTTTGGGGTTGGGAGCTTCTTCGTCGTGACCTCTAGAAACTAGGCGTTCCCTTCTGGAATCTACCATCTCCTTCTTCTCTCAAGCCTTGGATCCTTCCTCGGGGCCTCTAGTCCTGGATTCTTGAGGTTGAGGAGGTGGGTTCCTGGTACCCTAGTTGACTAGGCGGGGCAAGAGTGTAGTCAATGCAACATTTAGGGTTGTTTGAAACATGGCTTTGATTTGAGCCATAATCTCCGCGTTGTTTTTCAATACTAGGCTCCGGCTGCGGAACTTGCGGTGGGGCATTGTCTGCGGTCGAATTACCAATGGTAGGTCTTGGATCATGACCGGGTCACCCTACTCTGCATCTTAGCGTATTCGTCTGGGAATGCGGTGTTCCCACAGACGGCGCCACTAATTTGACAATAGAATGTGTATTACTGACGAAGTACGAAATTACACAATATATGGATCAATCTATTACAAATTATGTCTCCTATCACTAATGCTAGTTCTAGATAGACTTTAGTCTGGAACATGTCAGAGTAACACTAGGATGCTTTGCAGGATGTCGAGGATGAAGATATGTCGAATCCAGGTAGATATCGAATATCTTAATGTCAGGGATATGGCTGATATCGAGGATATGGCCATATTGAGAAATGTATATCGAGGGTATACATCGGGTAAGTATATCGAAGGGTAAATGGGGGTATATATCGGGTAAGTATATCTAAGAGTATATCGGACAATGTATGTTGGATGGGGATATCATATATATATTCGACATCCACATCCTATATATATTGTGTGTGGATGTCGAATATGTATATCGGGTAAGTGCTCGATATCGAATATGAGTATTCGATATGCGGATGAACAATATAAGGTAATTAATGAAGCTTACCTTGATTAGCGGAAGCTGGATATATATAGGCCTCGGGATGCGGGGACCGCACTCATAATTTATGCGTACGTTGTACCATATCGAATATGGATATTCAATATCGGGATGTATAACAGGTGTCATCCCAGATATAACAGCGTTAGGCCAGCTTCCTGTTGAGCTTGGCCCATATAATTGGGTAATTTGGTAGACTGGCCCCATACGGGAATTATCCATATCAATAGTCTTAATATTTATTGAGAATTCGTTATACAAGCATTGTGGTATTTATGCATATATTGCTTTTTCAGATACACCTATGAGCTAAATTTTATGATTATTTAACAGAAGAAAAATGTTTGGTTGAAAGTAGTTTGTCCAAAGTGCTATTTGAGAATTTTTATTTTTGAAATGGTGTTAGCTCGAAAAATATTATTTCATAAATGTTAGTTTTTCTTTACATAAAAGATGGGATTGTGAAGGTGATATCGATGGAAATCCCAACTATGTTGGCATCCCTATGACGCTAAACCGCCCGCGCTTAGATTATATTAAAAATGAAGAAACAAAAAGTTTACAAGCATTCAAAAAAATCTAAAATTCTCTCTATTACAAGAGTCATCATTAATCAAGTCCGAAGTAAAGGACGAGCATGATGGCCACCAATCTCCTGCATGATAGTTTGCTCCAAAGTTTGCCAATGAATCAACCACTCGATTGTCTTCTCGAAATATATGTGATATCTCAAAGTGTATGGTACGAATGATGTTAAGACATGCTAAACACTTACTCCTCAACTTCCTGCACGTTATCACTTTCGTTTTTTAATAAGCTAACCGCAAATCTGGAGTCGCTTTCTAACCAAAGATCCGCTCAATTCGATTCTTTTGCTTTGTCTATTGCGATAATAACAACCCACAATTCAGCTTCAAATCCAAATATCGAGTCAAGATATGTTGTAAACGCCCCGAGGGGAAAATCTCTAGCATTTAGTAAGAGTGTTCTTTTCTTTTAGAACGTTAGTTTCAGGATTCAGTCGCGAGATGGCATAATTTTTGTTTCTTTTCTAAAGTCTTTTACAATTAAACGTAGAACTTAGAGATGGCACACTCAACAAAGTAAGTCCTTTCAAGTTTCAACAGTGATCTTATTGGTAGATCAATCCAGAGATATTGGCCCAACAATGTTTACCAATCAAGATACAATAAAAGTTATAAAAGAGCCACATTTAGTGTCTAATTTTCAAAAAACAATGATGGCTTTTATACATGCACTCAAGTACATTTCTAGCTGCCTCAGTCAACACTTCAAGCGAAATAATGAAGATGCAGGCTTTGCATCGGAAATTTCGAATTCAGCTTACGTGGCTACATCCGAAAATTCCCATGCAATTGCCCTTAAGGTCAATTGCATCCGATAAGGGCAATTGCATCCGAATTTTCGGATGCAATTGACTTTAAGAGCAATTGCATGAGAATTTCGCGATGCAATAATTATGTAATTATATTATTAAAAAAATTATGAAAATTAAGGAAAATTTATAATAAATAAGGAAAATTAAGAAAGAAAAGTGGAAAATAAGTAAATGTCTCAATTATTATCCAAAGACATTGTCAATTACGTAAATTCTAAATAACAACATCGATAAACACAAAGTTTTTTTAAAAAAATAGATCACACCGAAATGTACCCACTTTTCGTACAAGTAAAACGAGCACCGATTTATCATACCACTTTTCGTACAACTAAATCGAACACCGGTTTACCAAACCACTTTTCGTACGAGTAAATCGAACACCGATTTATCATACCATTTTGTGTACAAGTAAAGTGAACACCGATTTATGTACCCGCTTTTCGTACATTATATCGAACATCGATTCACCATACCAATTTTCGTACATTATATCGAACAACGATTTATCATACCAATTTTTGTACAAGTAAAAAAACACGATTTATCATACATTGTTTCGTACAAGTAAAACGAGCACCGATTTATCATACCACAATTCGGACAAGTAAATCGAACACCAATTTATGTACCTATTTTTTGTACACTATATCGAACACCGATTTACCATACCATTTTTCGTATGAGTATATCGAACACCGATTCACCATACCACTTTTCGTACATTATATCAAACACCGATTCACCATATCACTTTGCATCGTCAAAAACGGAGTAACGAAAGACGCAAAAAAACCTTTTGGGGTGAAAATATAATTATTCAAAAGTTGCAAAACCACTCAAAATTTACTTTTTCTTTCACCAACATTTTCTAAACCATAATTTAGGAATTTTCTTTCATATCTCGTCAAAAATGGAGTAACGAAAGACGCAAACAAACCCTTCGGGGTAAAAATAAAATTATTCAAAAGCTGCAAAACAACTCAAAATTCACTTTTTCTTTCTCCAACATTTTCTAAACAATAAGTAGGAGTGTTTTTTCAAATCTCGTCAAAAACAGAGTAGCGAAAGATGCAAAGAAACCTTTTGGGGTGAAAATAGAATTATTCAAAAGTTGCAAAACAACTCGAAATTCACTTTTCTTTCATCGGCATTTTTTAAACAATAAGTAGGAGTGTTCTTTCAAATCTCGTCAAATACGGAGTAACGAATGACGCAAACAAACCTTTCTGGGTAAAAATAGAATTATTCAAAAGTTGTAAAATAACTCAAAATTCACTTTTTCTTTCACCGACATTTTCTAAACAATAAGTAGGAGTATTCTTTCAAATATCGTCAAAAACGGAGTAATGAAAGACGCAAACAAACCTTTTGGGGTGAAAATGTAATTATTCAAAAGTTGCAAAACAACTCAAATTTTACTTTTTGTTTCACCAACATTTGCTAAACAATAAGTAGGAGTGTTCTTTCAAATTTCGTCAAAAACGGAGTAACGAAAGACGCAAACAAACCTTTCAGGGTAAAAATATAATTATTTAAAAGTTACAAAACAACTCGAAATTTACTTTTTTATTTCGCCAATATTTTCTAATAAGTAGGAGTGTTCTTTCAAATCTCGTAAAAAAATGGAGTAACGAAAGACGCAAACAAATCTTTCAGGGTAAAAATATAATTATTTAAAAGTTGCAAAACAACTCGAAATTTACTTTTCTTTCACCAACATCTTCTAAACCATAATTTAGGAGTGTTCTTTCATATCTCGTAAAAAACGGAGTAACAAAAGACAGAAACAAACCTTTTGGGGTGAAAATATAATTATTCAAAAGTTACAAAACAACTCAAAATTAACGTTTTCTTTCACCAACATTTTTAAACAATAAGTATGAGTATTTTTTCAAATCTCGTCAAAAACGGGACAACGAAAGACGCAAAGAAACCTTTCGGGGTGAAAATATAATTATTCAAAAGGTGCAAAACAACTCGAAATCCACTTTTTTATTTTGCCAATATTTTCTAATAAGTAGGAGTGTTCTTTCAAATATCGTCAAAAACGGAGTAACGAAAGACGCAAAGAAACCTTTTGGGGTGAAAATGTAATTATTCAAAACTTGCAAAACAACTCGAAATTTACTTTTTCTTTCACCAATAAACCATAATTTAGGAATGTTCTTTCATATCTCGTCAATAACGGAGTAACGAAAGACGCAAAGAAATCTTTCGGGGTGAAAATGTAATTATTCAAAAGTTGCAAAACAACTCAAAATTTACTTTTTCTTTCACCAACATTTTCTAAACCATAAGTTAGGAATGTTCTTTCATATCTCGTCAATAACGGAGTAGCGAAAGACGCAAACAAACCTTTCGGGGTAAAAATAAAATTATTCAAAAGATGCAAAACAACTCGAAATTCACTTTTTCTTTCACCAACATTTTCTAGACAATAGGTAGGAGTGTTCTTTCAAATCTCGTAAAAGCGGAGTAACGAAAGACGCAAAGAAACCTTTCTGGGTGAAAATTATTCAAAAGTGGCAAAACAACTCGAAATTGACCTTTTCTTTCATCGACATTTTCTAAACAACAAGTAGAAGTGTTCTTTCAAATCTCGTCAAATACGGAGTAACGAAAGACGCAAACAAACCTTTTGAGGTTAAAATAGAATTATTCAAAAGTTGCAAAATAACTCGAAATTCACTTTTTCTTTTCCCGACATTTTCTAAACAATAAGTAGAAGTGTTCTTTCAAATATCGTCAAAAATGGAGTAACGAAAGACGCAAACAAACCTTTTGGGGTAAACATGTAATTATTCAAAAGTTGCAAAACAACTCAAATTTCACTTTTTCTTTCACCAACATTTTCTAAACAATAAGTAGGAGTGTTCTTTCAAATCTCGTCAAAAATGGAGGAACGAAAGACGCACAATAAACAATGTAACCATATAACACTATGTGATCTTCAACTCTAAACCCTAAACCATAAACCCTAAACCCTAAACTCTAAACCCTATATACATATACTCTACTAAACCAAAATTGTATTTTCACATGTAGAGAATGTCAATCAATTCCAATCTTCGTTTTTTTTTTACCATACGCTATGTTATTAAAAATAACAACGTTCTTCAAAATTTCGTCAAAAACGGAGTAAGGAAAGACGTTAAAAAAAATATTTGGGGTAGAATATCTAATTATGCAAAAGATGAAAAACAACATCAAAACTCCATTTTTTAACCATAATTTTAATAACACTTATGAGGCATATGTACATTCAAAATTTGTCAAAAACGCGTAACGAAAGACGTTTAAAATACTTTTGAGGTCAAAAATATAAATACAAACTTAATAAGTATAGGTTTTTTATAAATAGTAATAAATTTATGAAGGGAAATATTTACGTGCAAATAAAATCGCATAGAAATATTTCTATGCAAATTGTAACTGTTTCCACTTGCATAGGAAAATTGCCTATGCAATTTGTACTATATACATGCTTCATCGGAATATTGCAATGCAATACATGTTGCATGGAAAAATTCCGATGCAAAAACTCCTTTTTCCAATTGCATCGGAATTCTTCCATGCAGAGCAAAGCCTGCATGGAAAATTTGCAATGTAAAACTGCTTACCTTCTCCTATAAATACCCCCACACCCCATTCACTTCTCATTCATCACCTCTTCTCTTCCTCCTCTCTACTCCTCTTCTCTCTAAAATATTTGTTAAAGGATTTACATTTTTTTTTAATTTTCTTTACTATAACTATACAAAAAAATATAAATAAGTATGTATAGAAAATCGTATAAGAATATTTGACAAATACGTATATCGTTAGAATAATATTCTTAGATTATAGTTTAAATACAATATGTATATCTTGAAAAATTAATCAATACGTATTTTAGAAATATGTATAAATTAGTATAAAATACGTATTTCTTTCATAAAAATAATACTTTAAAACTTAAAAAATATACTTTAAATGAATTATTTATATTAATAAAAGGGAAATTTTTAAAAAAGTGGCGGAATAATCCCGCCATTTTTTTTTTTAAATAATTTCGAATTATGTTGCATAGGAATATTTCCATGCAACATATGTATTGCATCGGATTTCTGCATTGCAAACTTTCGATGCAATTTTTGAAAAGCAATTGCATTGTTGAAAAGCAATTGCATCGGATTTTTCCCACGGATATTTCCCATGCAATTGCTACATGAGCAATTGCATGAGGATTTTCCTATGCAGTATCCGCACCAACCAAATGTCGTCACGCGGCATGTTCTGCTAAAAGTTGACTTTTAGTTCTGCATCAAAAAAATTCGATGCACGCGCTTTTCTTGCATCGGATTTTTTCGATGCAACGAGTTTTGCATGGAAAATTTTCCATGCAACGTTGCATCCGAATTTTCCAATTGCACCAGAATTTTTCGATGCAATTCTCTTGCATAGACACCAGAGGCATGGAAACTTTGCATCAAAATTTTTCCATGCAATTGAAAACACAGCCTATTGCATGGAATTTTTTACATGCAATTGATGCGTTTTGTTGTAGTGTGAACTCTGACCTTTGAAGCCGTGAAGAGATTGCAAGTTTTAAAATTAATAATCACTTCTTGCGGCTGACATAAAGATTATGAAGCTAATTACAAAAAGTTTTAACAGTAATAATATTCTGGCGGCTGCACAAAGATTATGAAGATAATTACGTTGCAATTTTATGCTATAATTAATTAGGACACTGTTTGTGGAATTAGCAAGATCTTTTAAGAAGATTTATTGTTATCAAATTTTAAACACTTAACTTATATAGTCTTTGACTAGGAGGGGCAAATTAGGGAGTTTAAAGCAATTATTTTGGAAGCAACATATATTGTTTTGGCAATATCGCCACCCTTTTAGTTAAGTGTTCGACGATTGATTACTTACGTTAATGTGCAATTGAGCTATAATCACATGATATTGAATGTCCTATTCTAATAATTTCAAAAAATAAAATAGTCTTATTTTAGAAAAATAAATCATATATTTATTGAGTTCTTTTCACAGGGAGAACTAAGCAAACTACATCTAAAGCAAACTACATCTAAGGTATAAGATAAATACACGATCATCTCCTTATGTTTAAGAAAATTTACATATACACTTCTTTTTAATAAAAAAAAAGTTTAAAACGATTAATACAATCTTACAACTCTAAATTGTAACATAAAATAAAATATGCAAATATTTATTTTAACTGTCCGGTGTGCCATAATTTGATAATGACTTGTGGCGTAATATAAAGAAACCACCACAACCTGACTTGACAATTGAGTTTTTTAAGGTTGAAAGGTCAAACACAACTTGTGTGATTCACTATCATATTTTAATGCAATGAGTCATATGCTATTGAAAAGACACGAGTGTCTAGTTTCTAACGCAAAAAGCGAGTCTCAGTTTTGATGATTCCAAAAGAGTATGATCAATTTTGTGAAGCCGCACATAACTAAATAAAAAGAGGCCCAAACCCATCAAAATAGCACAACAAGCACCTATAAATACCTCCCACACCCTTCACAAAAGGGGGAAGGCCGCCTACATCGCACCAGGTCAGCCTTTGACCGGTCAGTAGTCGAGCTGAGTATAGCCCATATGCCACATCACCATCCACCTGCCTTGAAACATCAGTGAAAAGACCCCCGAGTCTAGTTTCTAGATCAAGAACCTCTAATGAAGAAGTTATAGCAAAATCATAAAGCCGCGGAATGCTTAGTCTTCAACAAACAATCGACCTATCCCGTCAAATCAAACTAACAAATTACCACCGACCTGCCTTGTTGTATATCATGGAAAAGTCTTTTCAGTCTAGTTTTCATATCAAGAAGCAAATTCTCAATTCCACCTCTAAAGGAGTTATGAGCAAAACTATAAAGTCACAAAAATGCTTAGTCATCAGCAAACAGTCAAACTGCCCCGACACCACTAACTACCACTTCACCACAAACTTGCCTTGCTATATGTCACTAGTATGGGTGCACAAAAATAATGCCATCCGCCCGCACCCGCTCGCACCCGCATGGTTTGTTATTTTAGATATAGTGCTATGATTCATTTTTATGTAACCCGCAAGTCTATGGGTGGGTGACGGGTATACTCTTACACCCGCCCACCCGCCCGCACAACATATAGTTAATGTTTTCTATATAATATATATGTATATATAAATAAAAGCTATATATATAATTTAAATAAAATAAGTCTTAATGAGTAATCAAACTACCAAAATTAAAAGGAAACAAGTTTGAACTTTTTGACCGTAGAAGTTTATTGTTTTTTTTCCTTTTATATTATCATTTTTGTGTAAAATCTTAGAATTATGTTCATCTTATATTAAAGTCTTCTTTCTTGTATGACATTATAGTGTGCCGCATAAGTAACGTTTGCTACTTCGGTTCAAATAAAATTGTCAAGAATGAAAGGTTTAAGTTCAAATAAACTATTAATAGAACAAATAAAAGTTGATAACTTCATAAAATCTTATGATTTGCCACCCGCAACCACACGCGAATCCGCACGCACCCGTAACCACACGATTTACAAAAACTTATACACATATGACTGTAAAAATTCGACACCCGCTATGTCGTGGGTGGGTGAGATATTTCTTTGTTACCTGCCAAATATCACCCGCGTACACCCCTAGTCACTGGGGAGACCTTTTGAGTCTTGTGTTTCAAGATAAAGAAGCGGTGGGTTAATCCGATCTCTAAAAATGGAGTTATGAGCAAAGTCACACAATGTTTAGTCATCAATAAATTGTCGACCTGACACGTCACCACTGACATGCCTTTCCATATATTTGTGGAAAGTTTTTTTAGTCTAGTTTCCACATCAAAAATAATTTGTCAATCTGACCTCTAATAGAGGAGTTATGAGTGAAATCGTAAACTCGCGCAGTATTGAGCCATCAACCAATATCCTATGTGAAGAAAGCTGAACCTCAAACGTCGACCTTCACCTCCGACCATGATCGGCCACCATCAAAAAATAATGAACTGCGGTCGACTTGACGCTTTAAACATGATACATAGACATCTTCACTTAGTCCCAAGTTTAGTCCAAAATTAACAAACTCTCAATCCGCATTAATCATTTTTTACCCGATCCAAGAGACATGTCCGACTAACTTAGCTATTTCCCATCTACTGCATCATACGACATAACTGCTATTTAATCTACATCTTATTTGAGCTATAACCTTCTTATTATGGTCTCACGCCTAAACAAGTATCAACTGACTTAGGCATTGGAGTGCCACATCAGGTAAGCCCCGACCTAGTTCACGTGTTGTGTTTTTTAGTGCAAATTTCCCAAACTCAAAGCTAGCTTAGGGCCAATAAAGAACTTGAGTTAGTGTAACGTGGAAATAATTAGTCAGTTGACAAAAACACATTACATCACTTTCAATAGCTCTTTTGCTTTTTGTAAGATAAATGAGGCTCATATTTATTTTTTAACTTTTTTAAGTAAATTGGTTTATTTTTTGTCTAAAATAAACGAGGATCATAATTTCACTTTCAACAAAATTTGATATCTTCCAAAATAAAAGAATTGTCCACAATGGATGTTTGTATAATTTTTCAAACTTGAGGAGTGTTGTTGTAATTACACTATCACCCAAGGGTAGTTTATGTAATTCTTTCTAATTTTAGTTGTCCGTGGCCTGTGAAGTCGAAGAAAAATTTGTAGTAGATAAAACTAAAATCCTAAATTAATTAATTTTATGTAAGAAAATAATTTTATCACTTTTTAATAAAATGAAGAGTGATTTACATACAAATAAAATTACTTTTTTTTACATCAACAATAGAGATTTCATTAACCACACGATTTGAAAACCGTGACCAAATACAAACAAAAAGAAAGCATGAGAAATAACTCAAGTTCAAGAAAAAACATAAAGCTCAACAAAAGCCACAAAAGACAACTAATCTGGTTCGACAACAAATATCAATCTCGATTCTCCTCAGTTGAACGCACTAAATTATGCACCACAACATTCCCCTCGCGTCTCGTCCATGTGAAATAAAAGACATGGAACTCCAAACATACGCACCTAATATCACTTATGAGATTATTGATGAGTGTCTAAAGTTTGCACTTTTAGCCCTCGTTATTTGGGGTTTAAGGAAAAATTACTTAAGTAAATAGCATATTTAAGTACGTTATCGTGTATTTGGGGTTTTCAGAGATAAATGGTGAAAACGTAAATTATTTGGGGCAAAATGAGCTAAAATAGAGTCAATGAGTACAAGGCCATAACGGAGGACCAAATAAAGAGGCAAATAGAAGAAACTACAAGTGATTTGGATAAGAAACGAAGGAGAAAGAACCAAAACAACAAAAGCTATTAAATGAGAAGACTTCGAATGAAGCCATTAATTCAAACGCATGGTGATAGAGTCTAAGGAAGAATTAGAGGCCGTGCTACATACCGTTGGAAATATAAGGAAGTCAGTGTTCTAACGCAACAAATGAATCTTAATTTTGACCTTCAGAAAAGAAGTTATAGCCAAAACCATAAAACCGTGGAGAGCATAATGACGCAGCGCGGCCCGACGCGCGGAAGGCTGCACATAGTACGTTCCGGGCAAAATACCGCGGCTAGAGCGGAAGGTTGAGCCCTCGACACCAGGGTTGCCAGCCTATGGCCCAAATCAGGGTCCTAAACCTATTTTCAGCCCCAACCATGATGTTTAGCATATAAGGACACTAGGACTACGAATTTGGAGACATCACGCCATTCTTTACCTCTCACCTCATACCACACGCCCACAATACCCATAAGACCTAGTAAGATCATTGAAAAGAGTATTCAAGTCACGATTTAGCTGGGAGAAACAGAGCAACATAGATTGGGAGATTATTCTTATCTTTTACTCTTCTATTATATTGTTCTCTTTCGTTTTTGTTGTTGAACTTGTTATTGTTATATGCTAATCTTTGTCGTATTTGGAGAAGGAAGTAATGACTATGCACAATGAACCTTTAGTTACGAATTCATGTTGGATTTTATGTGTTTAGATGTGATTTGTTTTATATTCCACATGCTTGATGTATACACTTGATGAGTGCTAACGTGCCTCGTGGCTAAATTGCATGTTTGATTTATGTGCTAGAAATATGACTAACGTAACTCACGCATAAGCTAGATCACAAAGGTCCATGTCTTTGATTTATTTAATATAGTTAACACTTGAGAGGGTTGAATTGGTTACCAAACTTTAATTCTTTTAGATTGACCGCACTTAGGTTGCTGGATCTTTAGAAGGAGGCACGTCACATCTAGGATTCCTGTAATTCATTGAACACATGAACTTAGCATGATGAAATTATCTATGGGGGTATTGGTGGTTAGTCTATGAATAACAGATTAAATAGTTATAAAACTAACTTCAAATACAACTTCACCAATCTAATTAAATCCTTGTTTTATATTTGTTTGAGTAGTTATAATCAAAACCTCTCTATTCAGATCTACTTTATGAATCGTTTTACCGTTGTCTATTAAGTGAACACTATAGTTACACACTCTCTGTGGGATTGATACTTGGTCAGTAACTATACTTACCATTTTATTATTACGTGACTCGTATACTTGCGAACGTGTGTATTTGAATAATAACATGAGAAAATATGCATCAAGTTTTTGGTGCCGTTGCCGGGAGAGTGACAGTGAATTATAGTGTTTTAATAGTAGACGTCAAACTTGACTATTTTGCATCTCTCTTTTTCAGTTGACCGAGTGCATGCCTGAGGTGGCAAAAATTAGCCATTTTACCGACAACTGCGAAAAAAATAAGACCATTCAATGGAAACATAGATTTTTGAGGGAGAGACGTATGGCGGTGAAGATTCATTACCCTATTGTACATGCTACTATGGTGATTTTGCAATCTCTGACCCTTTCGACAATTTCTTGGATGGTTGGGCTAGATTTGAGGCGTATTTTGCAAAGATGAGCCATGTTGTCAATATGGCCGAGTTTTTCATGATACAAACTTCACGTATCACAAAGTGGAGTACCATCTAGTGCAGTGGAGATCCAAAAGGCACAACAAAGTAGAAACTGAGCTTGATCCAATGCCCATAATTCATGCACAAGAATAGGTAGCATATATACAACTAGTGATCCAACACTCAAGGCGAATGGTGAGAAAACTGAGCTCTATTTAGAATTTGGCGTTGAGAACAATGCAAAAGCCGAACCACTCCTACCAATTGAAGACATGACATTGAATGAGAAGCCAATGAGGAAAGACATGATCGTGGATTTAAACAGTCGATTATACACCTACAGTTGAGGAGTCCATAATGGAGAATCATGTGAGGTACAACAACTTTAATTTCCAATGTGTTGAATTTGAATATTTAATATTTGCAGAATTGGGACTTGAAAGTGGAGAGCCACCTCATCGTAAGGCAAGGAGAAAGAAAACACCTTATGTCAACGCCACTATGATGTTATCAACAAGGTTGCAATATGGAACTCGTGAACCACATCATAGAAAGACGAAAAGAAAGAGAGTTCGTAAGCAAGCAAAGATGGAAGAAGATATGAGGTCAGAGAACAATGTTATACAAAAGAGTCTCCATTGGAAGAAGGCGAGAAAAGCCTAAAGCTGATACATTGCGCAATTCCTTTTTAATTGTGTCAACCATTGCTTTTATTTGAACCAATAATAAAAATAATCATCAGCATTTAAACTATTAAAAATATCACCTTTTTTGTTATGCAATGATGAATTGATGCTCAAGTGTAGCTGACCAAAAAACCCATTGATACACCTATTGAGTTTAAAACCCGTTGACTCAGTAATCGAGGCCATATGAATGATCTGAGTTAACTGCATAGCATAGTTGGCGCCTTGTAATATTTAACACTCGCAAGACCCGACCTATCTTTTTAGTGTTAATTTAGTTTCTCATAATATGCACTCTCCTATTGATGCTCATAATACGTAGAATTCTTTGTTATGTCAAGGTCTCATGTTTGACTCGCATTCTTCACTCGATCATTGTGTTTATTCGGATGCAGATGGGGCGACTTGTCCTATTACTAGGCGTTATATTAATGTATATTTCACATTTATTGGCTTCTTGATGTTCAAAAAAAGCAAAGTAATATTTCTCGATCTAGCGCGAAGGTTGAATATCGGTCCATGCCGCATATTACTATTGAAATCACGTCGCTCACCTTTCTCTTATGGGATTTTGAATGCAAATACTCAATATGTGTGCGGTGAACAGTAGATAGTAATAAATGAGTTACCTTGAATATAGGGACAATTGTATTTATAGGCCTCTTATGTCGAATTTAGGCAAAATGTCGAGCATCCCTATTCGACATGTTGTTATGGACCTTATTCCTTAGATAGTCTTTAGGGCCGACGTATTGGCCCATTGTGATGGGGGCATTTTAGGATTGGCCCAACATTATGAGTTGGGCCGGCCCCATACCGTATCAAATTGGCCCAATTCGATACCGTAAGCGCATCGAATAGTCCTCATTCGATGCGCGCATCGAATTGGTATGATTCGATGCGCCTTTTACAGCTGTCTATGGGCCCCGCGTACCGAGGCTGTTACATATATCCCGTTTTTTAGCATTGAGAGAGAGAGATTGAACCCGAGTCCCAGCACAACCACATCGAACCACCCTATTCGATGCGTTCCCCTATTCGATACGCTCCGTTATTCGATACGCTCTGTTATTCGATACATTTCATCGTTCGATACCAACAGTGTTTATAAAAAGCAATATCGGATCAATCAGCATCGAATCAGGACCGTTCGAGGCGCACATCGAATGACCGCAATTCGATGCGTTGAATAGTTTATGTTATCTGTGTATTTAAATCAGTGTAAGATCTGTAATAGATAGTAGGTGTTTCGGACAAAGTTAGTCCGGTTTACTTTATTGGATTAACATTATTTTGGTTATTTATATTTCAATTGTATTGTTTTACTGTGTTCTATTACCGTGACGAAATAAGACCAAAATATTGGCGCCGTCTGTGGGAACACCGCTAACACTGTTTTTAGATAGAGCATCTAGGATGACAAATAAACGGCGCAAGAATGCGGTTGAAAAACGGCAAACCGAAAAAAAAATTCAAAACAGATACAGATTTGAGTCATGAGCGGATAGAGCCTAAAGAACAGGGGCTAGATAAAATAGAAAGTCAGTTGTTAAAGCAATGGCAAGAATGTAAGATGGAGCCTGTAGGAGAGTAATCGTTCAGCTTTTCAAAGAAAATTCTAAAAAGTAGTAAAGATTGGAGCAGAAATGTACTAGATTATAGAGGCTGCGTTGATAGACTGTCTCCGGCGTAATTCAGATATATTTGCATGGTCCGATTCTGATCTTCTCGGGATAGACTCTAGGATCATAATACATCGCTTGAATGTAGACAAGAGTGCGAAACCGATACGGCAAAAGAAGCGAAATTTTAGCAAGGAAAAGAATAAAGCAGCTGAAAAAGAGGTACAAGAACTTTTAGCAGCACGACATATTTATGCTATAAGATTCTCAGAATGGTTGAGCAATATAGTGTTGGTCTTGAAAAAGGAAGCTACATGGAGAATGTGTGTGGATTATATTGACTTAAACAAGCATTGCCCGAGAGATCCCTTTCCTTTGCCTCAGATAGATCTACTTGTGGACTCTACATCAGGATGTGCATTGGTAAGTATGATGGATGCAAAGAGTGGTTTCCATCAGATCTTTATGGCAGTGCAAGACCAGAGCAAGACAACATTTGTGACAGATACTGGAGTGTATTGTTACAGGGTAATGCCGTTTGTATTGAAGAATGCGGGAGCAAATTTTCAAAGGTTGGTGGCTAAAATGTTTTATCATCAAATTGGAAAATCGATGGAAGTGTATATCGACGATATGCTTGTAAAGAGCTTAAAAGACGATGAGCATGTGCGACATTTGGATGAGGCCTTCACTATAATGAGGACATACGGAATGAAACTAAACCCTAAAAAGTGCACCTTTGGAGTAACAGCTCGGAAGTTTCTAGGATATGTGGTGAACGAAAGAGGAATTGAAGCCAACCCTGATAAAATAAAGGCGGTACTGGATCTACCATCGCCGAGAACAGTGAGGGATGTTCAGTGTCTGGTGGGCCGTTTGACGGCCTTGGGAAGATTTATTTCAACATCTGCAGAGAAGAATCTTCCTTTCTTTAAAGTGATGAAGCGAAACAAAGATTTTGTTTGGACACCGGAATGTGAAAAGGCTTTTAGACAAATGAAGAATTATTTGGTAAGTCCGCCGTTGTTAGCAAAACCGGAGGAAAATGAAATTCTATACCTCTATTTGGCAGTATCCGCAAATGCAATCAGTACAGTTTTACTCAAGCAAAAAGGAGCTCAGCAATTACCCATACACTGTGATACACCGATACCGATACCCAGACGGCTATGCAGTACCCGATACATATCGATACCGATTCAGATACCGATATCAGTTCTGATGTATCCGATATGCCACGTGGCGTATCCTTTAATTTTGAAATTAAAAAAATCTCGATACTTATCCGATACGTTTTTTTAGTTGTATCGGAACTATTATGGGTCTTTTTTACAAACTTTTAATATTTGATGGGATAAATATTTAAATATAAGTTCCATCAAATATAAAATGAAATTTAAAAAATAAAAATCCCTTTATCAAGGGCATGTCTCATTATTTCTACAATTATACTTTTCTTTTTCTATTCATAATCACCACCACTGCCATACGCCACCACAAGTATACTTTTCTTTTTTTATTCATAATCACCACCACCACCATGCGACATCTTCAAGCTTGTTATGTTGTTGTTTAACTTATTAGTGATAAATGATTCACATTTATATGTCTTTTTTCATATTTGATGCATGACTTTTTTTAATGTTAAACTTTTTTTTTTGTGTATTTCTAATTTTTCTTGTTGAAGTTTTAAATTTTATTGCTTGTTAAAAATAAACCATACGTATAATAAATATTAATAATTATTTATATATAGACGTATCCTTGCCGTACCGGTATCGGCTGTTTTTAAAAAATGCCGTATCGGCGTATCCGTACCGTACCGTACCCGAACTCGTGCAACGTAGCCCATACATTATGTGAGTAGAGTACTGCAAGGTGCGGAGAGAAACTACTTGGAAATAGAATTGTTTGCATTAGCGATTGTCGTTACAGCTCAGAAGTTGAAACCATATTTTCAATCTCACCCAATTACCGTGGTAACAGACAAACCATTGAAGCAAGTGTTGGCAAAGCCAGAAACCTCATGTAGATTGGTCAAATGGGCAATCGAACTCAGTGAGTTCGGGTTGGAATTTAAGCCACGAGTTGCAGTCAAAGCACAGGCTCTAGCAGATTTCATGGCCGAGACCCTGGGAAACAGTGTAATCGAAACGGCATGCTGTATCTTTTCTATATCAAACCAAGTTGGAACCAGCAGGGCAACGTCGACATGGATACTACACACTGATGGATCTGCCACAACTTACGGAGGGGGAATTGGAATACATTTCCTGTCCCCAGAACGAAGGAATTTGAGTTTGCTATTAGCCTGAATTACATGGTAACAAATAACGAGGCTGAATACGAAGCAATAATTGCCGGGGTCAAAATGGCACTCGGACTCAACATTGAACATCTGGACGTATTCACCGATTCACTCTTGGTGGCAAATCATTTCTCAGGAAGATATGAAACACGGGAGGAAACTATGAAATTATACTCCGCTAAAGTTAAAGAACTGGCAAAGAACTTCAAATTCTTTGATATAACTCAAATCCCTAGGGACGACAATACAAAAGCAGACGCACTTTCCAAATTCGCAAGTTCTTCAGATGTTTTGGCGGAAAAGCGAATCACACTTATTGCCGCTGATAAACCTTCAATTGGGATATCTAAGTATATCACCACAGATTCCCGGGTGGAGTTTATAATGGCAATACAAGAAGATCCATCCTGGAAGGACGACATCATGATTTATCTACAACAGGGCATCCTACCAGAAGATCCAAATGTGCAGCGCATAATGCGTTATAAGGCTTACAGATTTACTATCAGCAATGGAGAGCTATATAAAAGATCTTTCGAAGGACCATTGTTAAGATGTTTAACTCCTACTCAAGCTGAGTATGTCATGGAAGAAATCCATGCAGGATGTTGTGGAAATCATTCTGGGGGATGAGCTATAGCTCAACGAATCTTGCGTCAGGGATATTATGGCCAACTCTACTTAAAGATGCAACATCTTACTCAAGGAAATGTGATAGTTGCCAATATCATGCTCGTCTCATTCATAGACCAGCACGTCAGCTACAACCAAGCGATGTGTCATGTCCGTTTGATCAGTGAGGAATTGATATTGTGGGTCCGTTTCCACCCACCAAATGGAAAAAACGATACTTAATAGTAGCAGTTGAATATTACACTAAGTGGGTAGAAGCAGAAGCCATAACATCGATCACGGAAAATAATATGATCGAGTTTATTTGGAAATACATCATATGTCGCTTCGGCATAGCAAGGTCCATTGTGTGTGACAACGGCACGCAATTTACTGGAAAGCAGATAAAGTCATGGTTTGGGGAACTAAAGATATCACACAATCTCACTTCAGTATATCATCCACAGTCCAATGGCCAAACGGAATCCACAAACAAAACGTTGAAGGATTATCTCGAAAGGAGAGTGATGGCTACAGGAAAAACTTGGCCGGAAGAGCTTCAAGGAATATTATGGGCATAAAGAACGACTCCAAGAACATCCACATGAGAGACTCCATTCGTCCTTGTTTATGGCACTGAAGTTGTGTTACCTGCAGAAATAGGTATGCCAACGCGTAGAATTACTAATTATGATCTAGAGCAATCAACACGCCTGCGACAAATGGATCTGGATATGATAGGATCTACAAGGGAGGATGCGTATCAGCGTACTGTTGCCTTTAAGGCAGCACTGGCCAAAAGTTATGATAAAAGAGTTCAATTCAGAAATTTTGAAGTAGGAGATTTGGTTCTGAGAAGTATTGCAGCTAAACAGCATATCGGAAAGCTTGAACCAAAATGGGAAGGGCCTTTTAGAGTCACGCGAGCAAGTTCGCGAGGATACTATTATTTGGAGACTTTAAGAGAAACACAACAGAAACGCCCATGGAATGTGCAACATCTCAGGCGCTATTACGCATAAAATTGAATAAATTTCATCAAATATATATTTCATACACTTTAATTTATATTGATGTTACGAGAATTATTAACTGCAAACTTTTTATTCATCGAATGACACAGGAAGGAATATGACGGAGGGATAAGAAGGCCCAAAGTGGTCCACCCCCGCATGCCCGAAGAAAGAACATGACGGAGCGATAAGAAGGCCCAAAGTGGTCCACCCCCGCATGCCCGAAGAAAGAACATGACAGAGGGATAAGAAGGCCCAAAGTGGTCCACCCCCGCATGCCCAAAGAAAGAACATGACGGAGGGATAAGAAGGCCCAAAGTGGTCCACCCCCACATGCCCAAAGAAAGAACATGATGGGGGAATAATAAGGCCCAAAGTAATCCACCCCGCATGCAAGAACGGCGAGATAAAGGCCCAAATGATCCGTTATCTCAGGTAAAACATTAATATCTCAATGATAATACTAACAGCTAAAAATGCTCGTATTTTCATTGCAAGCGCAATCATAATATTAGATATGCACCGTCGCATCAAGAACCATTGTCAAACATCAGGAAAATATCGACTCAACAGCAAGCAAATGAATAAAATAACGTTTTTTGGAATGAATTGGAAAGAAACATTATGCGAATAAATGAGTACTGCAAGAAATAATGTCAAACGGTTGAATCGTTCTCATTTCAAAAGCAACCGCTAAAGAGTTACGAGGTTCTATACAAAACAAGAGACCTAATATTCACAAAATAATATAAACTCAATATCACTACTCATTCGATGAATGGGCGGACTCTTGACGAAGAACCACCCCCACTGAACGTGCAAAATTGGCGCAATTTCCCTGAATCTGATCCTCTGTCAGAATCAATTCGTCAGTTTGTGCCCAGTTATCGGGCAAGACAATTTCATCTCTCTCAGCAGGATCGTTGAGTTGATATCTACTAGGAGAAATCAGATTATGTGCACTAACTGATGGTACAACAACATTATTGGCCAGCACAGAAAACCTGTCGCCTTGAGTAGAATACATTCCGCCTGGCAAGACTGTTGAAGGACCAGAAGTCTTAGATGCGCTTGTCACCCTTTTTCTTTTATCCGAGGTTATAGAGAGAACATTTTCGAAACCCGTTGTCCTTGGAGGACTTCGGAGAAAAATTGTAGACATAGAAGTTCTCGGAGGCAATTCTGAATCGTTATCACTTGAACCAAAAACATCATGAAAAGCTCTTTTAATATTTTCTGAATCACCCAGAATAGTGCTAGGAGTACTTTTCTCTTTTCCCTTGGAGGCTTGAGCTGATTTTGATTTTGAGGAGCTTGAGCTGGACTCATTTGGTTTTTTACGATTGCGCCACACGGCATAAAATGGATCACCAGGCCGAGAAGTATGTAAGTCGTCATTATCATCGTAACTGTTAGCCTCTGGAATCTCCATTCTTGCGTTACGACTTGCATCAAGCATGTCTTTACGAAAACCCTCTTCGAGGTACCCAAGATGTCCAGCTTGGCCAACGCCGATTTCCATTCCGTACTTCATATCAGTAGCATCGCGAAGTAATTCCAAGAATTTATATGCGTTGCTTTGCGTAAATTCTCCAACGATTGCACATTTATAATCTTCAGATTCAAAATACTGAGTTCGACGGCGCAAATTGGAAATAGCATTTTCCGCGTCTGCATTGGAAGCCTCAAGAGAGCAATTTTTGTGTTTCAAGGATTCGTTATCTTTTTTAAGTGCAATTATTTCAGCACGCAAGGCTTCAACATCCTCTTCTGCTTTCTTAGCCTTGACTTCGGCATCATGTTTGTCGCGAATGGCTTTAGACGTTTTTCTCTTCGCCTCCCTAGCACGTTTCAGCGCATTTCATCGACTATAATCCCCGTTATGAATAGTGTCACGTAGATTGTCAACGACAGCGTTATGTTCGTTATGCACCTCTGCCAAACCACTATAATCTCTGCATAGTCGGTATACTGCAAGAATGACAGTCGCAAAGAATAGACGTCCAAAGCGAGCAAAACCATGATATCCTAGACGGTTTATTACTGCCTGCCGATCCAGCTGGGGCCACAGACTCTGCATTATTTCCCCAGCTTGCTCCTCTCTTAACCTATAACTGCCCAATGTGGCACTTAATGATTCAGAATTCTCGTCATTGAGAAATTCATAATTCACAAGACTTCCTGGAGGGGCCGGCCTCGGATTCCCTGATGGTCGAAGACGTCTAGGTGGAGGTGAAGGTATGTCATGAGCGTCCCGCGCAGATTTTTCCTCCGCCAGTCTCCTTTTAGCGGAAGAAAACCAACCCTCACCGACTGGACGAGAGGAACTCGCTTCATCTACTCTTCATTTATTCCTAAATGAAGGGTTGACCGCATTAAACATGGCCAGATTGGCAGCAATTCTCTCATCTTCAGCATCAATATCTTCCATTATATGGACCTGGCGGTTAGTCCCAACTTTTATGCGTCCACCAGTAGAGGTTGGCGTCAACACCAATCTCCGTGTAGTAGTATCTTCGTGACGTTCAAAATCGTTCACTATCGGCACCCGAGTGCCAGCACTAATACCACCAAGCCTTATGGTAGTATTGTCAGCACTAACACCACTCATGTGGCCTGCACCCCAGTTGTCGGAAAGATTTCTAAGGGTTGTCCTCGCAGGATCTTTTGCAGCAAAATTTTCTGGATTATTTTCCGGGGCAATATTGGCAGCAGATGGGCCCGCTTCCGAGGGCTCATTTTGCTCGACTCTTCGTTGAGTATCATAAATATTTTTGGGAGACATTACAACTTTACTTCGATTTCGAGATTTTGTGTGGGCCATGAGAGCCTTCGTTATCTAAATTATTTCGCGCTAAATAAAAATAAAATTCAGATCGCATCGAATTTCCAAGATTCGATGCGTCACGTATCAAACAGCCTCTGTTCGATGCGGTCCAGAAGCGAACAAAAAGTCCCTTTTATGAATGAAAACAGAAATGTCAGAGGAGGTAGACCCTTATATATAGGCCCATGGGCCAACAATCGCCGAATTCGATGCGGCGCATCGAATATTCACAATTCGATGCCTAACTATTGCACGCATCGAACGCTCACAATTTGATGCCTTCAAGACAGTCAGCAATGAGCAAAGTCAGAAGTTTGGAAACCGTTCTCATCTTGAAAACGCCTCCCAAACTGGGGGGACTATGTGATGAGGGTATTTTAGGATTGGCCCAGCATTATGAGTTGGGCCGGCCCAATACCATATCGAATTGGCCCAATTCGATACCGTAAGCGCATCGAATAGTCCTCATTCGATGCGCGCATCGAATTGGTATGATTCGATGCGTCTTTTACAGCTGTCTATGGGCCCCGCGTACCGAGGCTGTTATATATATCCCGTTTTTTAGCATTGAGAGAGAGATTGAACCCGAGTCCCAGCACAACCACATCGAACCACCCTATTCGATGCGTTCCCCTATTCGATACGCTCTGTTATTCGATACGTTTCATCGTTCGATACCAACAGTGTTTATAAAAAGCAATATCGGATCAACCAGCACCGAATCAGGACCGTTCGAGGCGCACATCGAATGACCGCAATTCGATGCGTTGAATAGTTTATGTTCTCTGTGTATTTAAATCAGTGTAAGATCTGTAATAGATAGTAGGTGTTTCGGACAAAGTTAGTCCGGTTTACTTTATTGGATTACCATTCTTTTGGTTATTTATATTTCAATTGTATTGTTTTACTGTGTTCTATTACTGTGACGAAATAAGACCAAAATACCCATATCACATCGTTTATTTTTATAGATAAGCATCTCGAAGTCTTATGAACACAAATTAATAAGGTAATCAAGTCATGTCTCGGCATGGATCAAAATTTCGCGCCGGTTTGTACGAACCGGCCGAAAAATTTTGGATTTTGAAGTTATGGAAACGAAATTACAACTCACTTTCCGAAGTACATGGTTTTCACGAAAACGCGGCCGTTTCCTTAGTTTCGTGCGAAATAGGCAGAAATCTTGCAAAGTTTCGAAACTTTTGGTAATAACAGTAAGAAAAAGAGCTGTTGATAATCACAACTGTGATTCTTTTTCTTCAATTGAGCTTAATTTAAGCAAGAAAACCCCCCAAAAATTAGGAAACAAACCCCCAATTCTTCTTTTTTGCTTAGTTGTTCAATAATTTGAATTTGCCACATAATTTCTTCAAATTTTCACGTGCTACTGAAATTTGAATAAAAAAAAAACAGAGGAGAGAAGAAGAAAGAAGAGGAGAGAGTAAATAGTATAAGAGGAAGAAGAAGTATTGGGAATGTATATATCTTTAAGTGTTATAAAAGTAATTAAAAAAAAGTGAGCTTTGTGCTCTTGGAAGAGTACTCTCGGTATTATCAAGACTTTTTGAAAAGTGAGCCACAGTGCAATGTCCCTATCAAAGTACTATTAGTTGGCATGCAAAAATAGGTAATAGCACAATTGAATTTCAGAATACTTTTCTTTTTAAGTAGTATTGGGTTCCATTTCTTATGCTATAGATAAGTTAGATATATTTTTGAATTTTCTTATGAGTTTTATTTCATATTTTGCTTTTTATACTATTTTTTCGGTGGTTACGAAATATTTCCGAAACTTTTCGAAACGTTTCCGAAATTTCTCGAAAAGTTTCTTAAATTTGATACTCCGAAACTTACCTCCAAACCGAAATTTTGATCCATGTGTCTCGGTACTGAAAGTATCTCATTTGTTATATTTATCTTTTTAAACCAATCCTATTTCATAGTGTTTTTTTTTGTTATATTACAATCTTGAACTTCTTACGCTATCGTAACAATATTTACTCTTGTTTCTCATTTTAAAACTAAATTTGACAAACTTTTGGAAATGTAACAATCTAGAAATTGGCAATACACACAAAAAGAGAAAGAAAAAGAAAAAGAAAAAGAAAAAGAAAAAAAGTTAGAAATAAACAATTTAATATCATCACAAAACGCGTTGCAAAACGCGGGAAGGATTATAAATCTTATATATATACAAAACCTTTAAATCACAAACAAGTACAATACAAAGCCCTCAACCTAAAAATAAAAAACCCGAAAATCCGATCGATTCCACGCGGAGACCGTCGGCGCATCGAAGTTCACGCCGGAGAGTGACCGTCACATATCTCTCTCCGTGTTTCTCTCCATATTTCAGGTTAATTTCAGTTTCAGCTCGATCCTTTAGGTGTTAGCTGTTTAAAAAGCTGAATCTGAGCAAAAATAGCTGCGAAAATCCTGCTCTAAGCTTTTTGTGTTTTGAGGTGGTCTGATTTCTGTTCTACTTTGGTTGCAGGGATTTCATTGTGCAAGGAGGTGACCTTACTGGAACCAGAAGAAGATGTGCTGAATCGATTTACGGGTGAGCCTATGTTTCATACTAGGGCTTTCAATCTATTTTTACGACTGTCTGGTTGTTTTTTGATGTTGTACTGTGAAGCAATTTATGAACCAGTTGTTTGTGTATTACAATTCTTAGTGTTTTGTGTGTGCAACAAATCAGTGTATGACAACAAGTAAATGGTGTACACAGTAAGTCCGTAATCAATGATTATGACCTGGAAGAGTTAAATTTTGTGCTTGATTTGATTTATAGATCTTGTCTCAATTCAACTATTAATTTTTGCTTGATTACTTAAATCCGTCTACAGTTCGACCAGTTGCAAGTATGTGCTTGTGTTATTTGTGTTTTTTTTTTCTGCATTAGGCGTCCGTTTCTTCTTGCATCGTGTAAAATTTCTTTGATATGACAGTTGTTATTCCTTGATAAAGCCCCCCCTGCTTTTGTACATTACGTGTGGTTTTTTCTACCGGATTTGCTAATATATATTTTTCCTTCCTTTCTAGCAGTTAGTAGTCCGGGAATGGCAGAAGAAAGAAACAAGCGCTTTGATCGAAGGGACAGACTTGTAGAAATTGAATCCATCGTCCAACAGTGGTGGAAAGAAGGCGATGTCTTCCGGGCTGAGTCCAAAGCGTCGCTACCCAAACCCGGCGAGAAATTCTTTGGCAACTTCCCCTTTCCTTATATGAATGGTTATCTCCACTTGGGTCATGCCTTTTCCCTCTCCAAGCTCGAATTCGCAGCTGCATTCCATAGATTGAGGGGAGCAAATGTGCTCCTTCCTTTTGCTTTCCACTGTACTGGGATGCCTATAAAAGCTTCAGCCGATAAGATAACCCGGGAAATTGACATGTTCGGTGACCCTCCCCTGTTTCCAGTGGCGAAACGGGACGAGGAAAGAATCGGTGCACCAGAGTTCCATAGTGATGAAACTGGTGTTTTTAGGGGAAAGAAATCAAAAGCCGCTGCTAAATCTGGTGTCTCTAAGTATCAATGGCAGATTATGAAGTGCTACGGGTTGCCAGACAACGAGATCTCCAGGTTTAAAGACCCTAATCATTGGTTGACCACTTTCCCGCACCGGGCTGTCGATGATTTAAAGGCTTTTGGATTGGGATGTGACTGGAGGCGCACATTTGTCACGACCGATATGAATCCATATTTTGATTCTTTTGTTCGTTGGCAGGTGAGGAAACTGAAAGCATCCGGAAAGATTGTCAAGGCCTTGAGGTACACAATATATTCACCACTAGATGGTCAACCATGCGCCGATCATGATCGGGCTTCGGGGGAAGGCGTTCTCCCGCAGGAGTATACCCTGATAAAGATGGAAGTTCTCTCACCGTTCCCACCAAAATTGAGTGCTATAGAGGGGAAAAAGGTATACCTTGCTGCCGCTACACTGAGACCAGAGACGATGTACGGTCAAACTAACTGTTGGGTGTTGCCAGATGGAATATATGGAGCCTTTGAAGTCAATGGCACTGATGTATTTATTTTAACCCAAAGGGCAGCAAGGAATTTGGCTTATCAGAAGATGTCGTGTGAACCTGATAGCCCGATTGTTTGGTTGACAGGTCAAGATCTTATTGGGTTGCCTTTGAGCTCCCCTCTCGCGTTTAATGAAAGAATATACACTCTCCCGATGTTATCGGTTTTGACTGACAAGGGTACTGGAATTGTTACTAGTGTTCCTAGCGACTCACCAGATGACTACGTAGCTCTCCGCGATTTGAAAGAAAAGCCAGCATTCAGGGCCAAGTATGGTGTGAAGGATGAATGGGTTGTGCCGTTTCATATAGTGCCAATCATTAGACACCCTGACTTTGGAGTGAAGGCCGCGGAGAGTATCTGCAATGCGAAAAAAATTAGAAGCCAGAACGAGAGGGGAAAGCTTGAGGAAGCCAAGAAGATAATATATAAGGGAGGGTTCTACGAGGGAACAATGATTTTCGGTGAGTATGCTGGAATGAAGGTTCAGGAGGCTAAGAATTCGGTTAGGAGCAAGCTCCTGGACTCGGGGCAAGCTGTTGTCTACTGTGAGCCCGAGAAGAAAGTCACATCAAGATCTGGGGATGAGTGTGTTGTGGCTTTGACCGATCAATGGTACATCAGTTATGGAGAATCAGAGTGGAAGAAGGCTGCAGAGGAGTGCTTGGCTGGCATGGATCTCTACTCGGATGAGACAAGACACGGCTTTGAACAGACCTTGAGCTGGTTGAATCAGTGGGCATGCTCTCGGAGTTTTGGTCTTGGAACTCGCATTCCGTGGGATGAAGAATTTTTGGTTGAGTCTCTGTCTGATTCGACGCTATATATGGCGTATTATACAGTAGCCCATATAC
This sequence comes from Linaria vulgaris, assembly GCA_948329865.1. NCBI lineage: Eukaryota > Viridiplantae > Streptophyta > Magnoliopsida > Lamiales > Plantaginaceae > Linaria > Linaria vulgaris. The sequence continues at coordinate 88,252,197 of OX415251.1, read as the reverse complement.
TGCAGAAAGGGAATATGTGTGGAGCAGATAGATCTTCGATAAAACCGGAGCAGTTGACAGATGAGGTTTGGGATTTCTTGTTTGTTGGCGGACCATATCCTAAATCCTCAGAAATAGCTTCTGAGCTGCTTTGTAAGATGAAACAAGAGTTTGAATACTGGTATCCGTTTGATCTCAGAGTATCTGGCAAGGATCTAATTCAGAACCATTTGACATTTTGTATTTACAACCACGCGGCAATCATGCCCAAGCATCACTGGCCTCAAGGATTTAGATGCAACGGGCACATTACCCTGAATTCTGAGAAAATGTCGAAATCTACGGGGAATTTCAGGACGCTACGTGAAGCTATTAGAGAGTTTTCGGCTGATGCAACGAGAATTGCACTTGCAGATGCAGGTGATGGAATGGATGATGCCAACTTTGTTTTTGATACGGCTAATGGTGCAATCCTACGTCTGACAAAAGAAATCGCATGGATGAAGGCTTATGCAGCCGAATCAGGTTTACGACGTGGTGAACCGGCGACTTATGCAGATCTGGTGTTTGCTAATGAAATAAACATAGCAGTCAAGACAACGGAGAAAAACTATAGCGAGTATCTGTTCCGTAAAGCTTTAAAGAGTGGCTTCTACGATCTTCAGGCGGCTAGGGACTGGTACAAACTCTCTTGTGGCTCTAATGGAATGAATCACGATTTGCTATTTAGATTTATGGATGTCCAGACACGTCTTATTGCACCAATCTGCCCTCATTATGCTGAATATGTATGGAGGGAGCTGTTGAGGAAAGATGGATACGTCATAAAAGCCGGGTGGCCTGAAGCTGATTCTCCAGATTTTACCTTGCAAAAGGCAAACAAGTATTTGCAAGATTCAATTCTGTCGATGAGGGGTCTTTTGCAGAAGCAGATGTCTGGTGGGTCGAAGAAAGGCAAAAGAAATGCAACACCTAATGTTGTTCCGAATAACCAAGCAACAGATTGCTTGATTTTTGTGAAAGAAGAGTATGAAGGGTGGAAAAAGGAGTGCTTGAACATCCTCCGGAAGAATTTTGATGCTGCAACCTGCACTTTTGCCCCTGCTCGAGAAATTCTATCGGAATTGCAAAAAAGTGAAATTGGTCAATCACACGATTTGAAAACAATTCAGAAGCTTTGTATGCCGTTTCTGACTTTCAAGGAGGATGAAGTGAAGGCCTCTGGTTCCCAAGCACTGGATCTGAAGCTGCCTTTTTCTGAACTTGAGGTTCTTTTGGAGAACTCAGAGCTGATAAGGGGACAGTTAGGCATCAAGAATTTGGAAATTTTCTCTGCAGCAGATGCCACTGCTATTGCAAAAGCTAGAGATTATGTATATGTTTTGGATTCCAACCCGCCGTCCCCAGGAAGCCCTACTGCTGTTTTGCTTTGTCAATGAGATAGGGGTAAAATCCTGAAATTATTTTCATGTTTCTAATTTGGGTTCAGTTTTTTTACATGACTGTGGTCCCTACTTCTTCCAAAACTGAAGATCAAAAGGAAAATAACATGTTTTATGAATAATTTGTAGGATAATGCCACCTTTCTTGATTTTTTTAATTTTGGATTTTATTTCTTCAACTACTCTCGGAAACTTGGTGCTATATCAGGTGTTGCATATGTTATTATCAGTTTAGTATCTGATACGTGGTCCATCAACCGTCTTGATATGATTTTTTTTCTTCTTTTTTTGAGGGTTATAACTCGCATGTTGCACTAGTACACACACGCCCATCGCATTCTGCTGCAAAACCTATGGATATACTTATTAATGTGTTCGTTTCGCTACTTCTATGTTTGTTCATACATTGTATTCTCGTCCATTAGTTCGGTTTTTTGATTATCTGCAGTGCTTGCAGGCATGCTGCTTCAGTATTTAAAGACATCAATCAACTACCAGTGACTAATGCTGCGGGTTTCAAGCTAATCAAGTAAGTTTCGAATTCCTGTCCAGAATCAGTGCTACCTTATTGTAACCATGTTCTGTTGTCCAAGTTTCTACTCATGAGGCAGGGGGCTAAATTCCCATTTGTAATGCATGTATCGCCCTGTGAAATGAGTAACTCTATTTGACATTTTTTGTGTCGGAGCCGGAGGGGTATCATCAACCATTCACAGTACAAGATACCAACAATCACGGTTTATCATCACAAAAGGGCAGGAGGTGGTGGTACTGGGGACTAGAGAGGGAAGATATACAATTGGTTAGCAAAGGAAGTTATCCCGCATCAATAAGCAAGCATTGTGAAGTCGTATGAACACAAATTAATAAAAAAAAACAAGTGATCAGCGAGTACTAAAAATGTTGTGTATTTAGTTTTTCACGGCATGCATGATAACAATATTTACTCATGTTTCTCATTTAAAAACTGAGTTTGGTTTGTTTTGACGACGTTTTGACATGTAACAATCTTAAGAATCGGTAAAAAGTTACACTAATTTTTTAAATTTTTGTGTTGCAATTGATAATATGCGGTAAAATATATTGCGACGTACATGTTGGTATGAGTGCAATGTACCGGTGTAATACGCGTATGACATCAATTTAGTAACATGAAACAACAAATAATTGAAAACAAACAAAACAAGTATTAAAAAATGAGTGTTAGAAACGTTTTAACAAATTAAAGTCTATCTTTATTCAATCGTTCACCCATCTTTCATTTACTGTACACACTACTACTATGCAAATTAGATACGATAATAAAATAAAATACATAAAAAGATAATTTCCTAAAATCAAAGTCATTTAGGCTCCTTTTGTTTTGGAGGAAAATTGGGGAAAAAGTGATGAAAATCTTTTTTTCTAGCCGTTTGGCAATTTGGTATTTTTTCATAAAAATAAAGGAAATTTTTGAAAAAGCTACGAAAAGTATGGTATGTTATAGATTTAGTAAAACTATAGGGGTGTAACAATATATTCAAGAACTTAGAGAGGAAAGTGTAAGAATAATAAGCAAGATTTAGTTTCAATTGTGTGTCTTTGCAAATGCATAGTTCTTGCCATTTTATAGGCATTATGGAGACAAGAGAAATTAATTCTCCATCATCTTACAACTAATACTATTATTAATAAATAATATCTTCTCATAATTTACAACAAGGCCACATGCACATTTATAACACTCCCCCTTGGCCGTTTGAAAATTTTGTTATGTATCCGTCTTCTGCCCACGTCTTATGCTGCCTCGTTAAAAACCTTATAAGGAAAAATCCAGTGGGATAAAAACCTTAATAAGGGAAAAATAGTGCAGCCGTGTGAACTCCCCCTCAAGTTGGCATCTCCAATTCTTCATAAGTCTCGTAGGTGACGCATCCCGATACTTTGAACATGTTTCTTAAAAGTTACAGTAGGGAGTGCCTTTGTAAAGAGATCTGCCATATTGTCACATGATTGAACATATTGGATATTAATTTCTTTGTTCTTCTCCAGTTCCTGAGTGTAGGCAAAATACTTCGGGTGTATATGTTTGGTTCGATCACTCTTGACATAACCTTCTTTCATCTGTGTAATGCATGCAGAATTGTCTTCGAATAGTGTTGTAGGACCTTCTTTAATTGGTAAGCCAGATGTACTTCTTATATGATGTGTCATTGATCGTAGCCATACACATTCCCTACCGGCTTCATGGAGTGCAATAATCTTAGCATGATTCGATGATGTTGCAACAAGTGTTTGTTTCTGAGAACGCCATGAAATAGCAGTGCCACCATACGTGAATACATATTCAGTTTGAGATCTGAATTTATGTGGATCTGATAGGTAACCTGCATCTGCATAACCACACAATTCTTATTCTGCATTGTTAGGATAAAATAGACCGAGATCCGTAGTTCCCTGAAGATAACGAAATAAATGCTTAATTCCTTTCCAATGCCTTTTTGTAGGTGATGAGCTAAATCTAGCTAATAAATTAACAGTGAATGATATATCAGGTCTAGTACAATTTGCTAGATACATTAAAGCTCCAATGGCACTTAAATACGGAACTTCAGAACTAAGAATTTCTTCATTTTCTTCACTTGGACGAAAAAGATCTTTGTCTTTAGTTAATGATCTAGCAATAATAGGATGATTTAAAGGAGTTGCTTATCCATGTTAAAACGCTTTAAAATCCTTTTGGTATAATTAGATTGATGCACTAATATACCATTTTTAGTATGCTCAATTTGTAAACCAAGACAATATTTAGTTTTACCAAGATCTTTCATTTCAAATTCATTCTTTAAATAATACATAGTTGAATGAATTTCTTTGTCAGTGTCAATGGTATTTAAATCATCTACATAAACAGCAATAATAGCAAAAACAGATGATATTCTCTTGATAAAAACGCATGGACACAAATAATTATTTATATATCCTTCTTTCAATAAATATTCACTCAAACGATTGTACCACATGCGACCTGATTGTTTTAAACCATATAACGATCTTTACAATTTAATTGAGTACCTTTCTCTAGGTTTAGAACAAGATGATTCAGGCATTTTAAGTCCTTCAGGGACTTTCATATAAATATCATTATCAAGTGATCCATAAAGATAAGCTGTGACAACATCCATGAGATGCATATTTAAGTTTTCACAAACAACTAAACTGATTAAGAATCGAAAAGTAATTGTATCCATTACTGGGGAATAAGTTTCACCATAATCAATCCCAGGTCTTTGAGAAAAACCTTGTGGAACAAGTCGAGCTTTGTATCTTACAAATTCATTTTTCTCATTTCTTTTTCGAACGAATACCCATTTGTGCCCTACAGGTTCACGTCTTTAGGTGTGAGGACAATAGGTCCAAAAACCTTTCGTTTGTTTAGAGAATCCAATTCAACTTGCATATCTTCTTTTCATTTAACCCAATCGTCCCGATTTTGGCATTCATCCACAGATTGTGGTTCGGGATCATCATTTTCATTGATAAGATCATAAGCAATATTATATGAAAATATTTCACTTATATTTTTCATCTCATTTCGATTCCAAATAACTCCTGAATTAACATAATTTACAGAGATCTCAGTATTGGGATTTGGTTCGGTGATCTCTTGGGTTATCTCATTTGTCACATTTTCTGTTTCATCATTAATAGTTTCCTCGATAATGGAGTTAATAATATTTTCTCCTTTTCTTTTTCGAGGATTCTTGTTATTTAAACCAACAGGACGACCACGTTTCTTACGTGCATTTATTTTATTATTGTTGGATATGTCCTTCGGAATTTCAATCCGAGCAGGAACATTCGCAGCTGGTATATTTGATTTGGTTACCCGTTTTATATCAGTAAATGCATCAGGTAATTGATTTGCAATATCTTGAAAATGTAAATTTTTCTTAACTTCCAAATCACATTGTTTTGTTAAAATATCATAGTGTGATAGAGATGAATTATACCATGATATATCCTTTTCCAACTGTTTCTTTTCTCCCCCTAAGGTTGGGAAATTTGCCTCATTGAAATGACAATCGGCAAAACATGCCGTAAAGACATCACCTGTTAATGGTTCGCGATACCTGATTATAGATGGTGAGTCATATTCAACATATATCCCTAACCTTCTTTGAGGTCCCATTTTTGTTCGTTGTGGTGGTGCAATCGGAACATAAATTGCACAGCCAAAAATCTTTATATGGGAAATATTAGGTTAATGACCAAAAGCAAGTTGTAATGGGGAGTATTCATGATACGAGCTTGGTCTAATGCGAATTAGTGATGCAGCATGTAAAATTGCATGACCCCATACAAAAGTTGGTAATTTAGCTTTTATTAACAATGGCCTAACAATTAATTGAAGGCGTTTAATTAATGATTCAGCTAAACCATTTTGAGTATGTACATGTGCAACACTATGTTCAACAGTAATTCCAGTTAACATACAGTAGTCATTGAAAGCTTGAGATGTAAATTCACCAGCATTATCAAGTCTGACTTTCTTGATCGTATAGTCAGGAAATTGAGCTCTTATTTTAATTATTTGAGCCAAAAATCTCGCAAATGCCATATTACGAGTAGATAAGAGACATACATGTGACCATCGACTTGAGGCATCAATTAATACCATGAAATATTGAAATGGTCCACATGATGGATGAATAGGTCCACAAATATCACTTTGAATTCTTTCAAAAATTGTTGGTAATTTTGTCTTAATTTTAAGTGGTGAATGCTTTATAATTAGCTTTCCAAGAGAACATGCTTCACATGGACTAGTATTGTTTAAATTGAGTTTGGATCCTTTTAATGAATGTCCATGTGTAGTTTCAATTATCCTTCGCATCATTGTTGAACCAGGATGACCTAGACGATCATGCCATAAAGTTAATAATTCAGGATTTTCATTGACTACCAAATTTGACTCGATAGCATTAATATACGTATAATGCAATCCTGATGAGAGTTTTGGTAGTTTTTCAAATATATGTTGCTTTCCTGATATATACTTAATAATAAAAAGATATTTAGTTTTGTTTTCAGTTTTTGAGTTGGTATCATATCCATGACGATATATATCATTAAAACTCAACAAATTTCTTCTGGATTTTGGGGCAAATAAGGCATCGTTGATGATAAATAGCGTTCCATTTGGTAAAATAAAACTAGCTTTACCATATCCTACAATCAGGTCAGTAGGACCTGATATCGTATTGATTTTTGCCTTTGTTGGTTTTAGATATGTAAAATATTTCTTACTTGTGAGAATTGTGTGAGTTGTACCGCTATCAGGGATGCAAAAATCACCGGTATGCTCCATACTTGCTTCATGTCAAACAAGTAGAGTTAAACATGATATAACAATAAACGAAGCATATATTTGAGAAAAGGGAAATAGTTTCATTAAGATACATCAGGAAGCACAATTAATGAAAACACAGTACATTACAAGCAGAAATCGCAAATACATATCAATTCAAAAATCACACAACAAGGAATCACACATTGCAAATCAAATCAGGAATCACGCAGACATGAATCACATAGTTCATATCAAGCCATAGTAACGTCATGATCATCGGCGAAATCAGATGCTGCCAAATATGTGGGATTATTAGGCATTTGTTCAACAAGGCTCACTTTTTTTTCTTTGCCTTTACTCTCTTGGTACAATTTACAAAAATGTTCAGGTGTACGACACGTATTGGCCCAATGTCCTTTCATTCCGCAGTTAAACAGTAACCTTCAGTTTATTATGAGCATTTCTTCTTTTATTATGACGGTTATTGTTATGGACCGTACCACTGGTCGAATGATTGTGATAACTAGCTTAACCACGTCCACGACCACGACCACCTCTATGGCCACGACCACCTCTAGAAACATATCCTCCTCTGTAACCACCCCGGCCTTGATATTGGCCTCTGCCTCGACTGCCATTATTGTAATTTCCTCGCCCACGGAAGTTCGAGAAATTTATGATATGCGCTCCTGGCAATGCTTGTGCTCCAGTTGGGCGTAACTCGGAATTCTTAATCAATGTATTATTACTATTCTCTGTCGTTAACAACACCCTCTCTAGTTCATGATACTTATTGTATCTGACTAGTCTGTGTTGCATTTGAATGAGTATATGACTGACATGAAAAGTAGAAAGAGTTTTTTCAATCATTTCCTCATCGGTAATTTCCGTCCCGCAAAATTTTAGTGTTTGCCGGATATTATGAATGGCATAGGAATAATCATTTACTGATGTAAAACCTTGGAACCTTAATGTGTTCCATTGATGTATGGCTTTTGGGAGCATTGTTTCCCTTTGGTGGCCATATCTTTCATTCAGATTAATCCATAGCTCAGAAGGATTTGTAATATCGAGATATTCCGTTTGCAGAAAATTATCTAAATGTCTACACAAGAATATGATTGTCTCGCATCGTTGCTGGTCAGTACATTCATTTTCCTCATCAATTGTTTCCCCGAGGAATTTCGCAGTAAGATACGTTTTCACATTTGATTCCCATTGCATATAATTTTTCCCATGGACAGTGAGTTCGGTGAAATCTACTTTCGAGAGATTAGACATATTGCAGCTAAATGAACATTAAAACAAATGTAATTAGGATCAAGACATTTTATTTTAATACGCAACCACACAAGCACAATTATTACAATAATACCATGTAATTATATCATCTTTAGCCAAATCTTGAACTCGAACATTATTATGATAAAGAGAGAAATATCATAGGGACAAACATAGGAGTGTCCTCATCTACTAGCATAAACATAAAAATTGAAAGGTAAATGAGGATCAAGATCGTTGTTGTTGTAGAGATCATTTTGCAAGATGAGAGAAATAAGGTGAAGATTTGTGTGGAGTGAGTTATGAAATCTGCATATTTATAGGAGAAAGATATTTATAAGTAGCCGTTTTATAGCCGTTAGAAAACAATCATTTTTCTTTATTTTGGCATGTTTTATGAACGGTAATGTCTTTAATAATTTAGCAACAAAACTTAATTGTAAAAACATGTAAAATAATTTCCGCCACATTAATGATATTTTAACAGGCATATGGAATAATATTACAATAAGTAAATACACATATATTTTCCACCACATTACTATGTAAAAACTTTCATGGGCTTGTGGAATAATGTAAACAACTAACATAATTGAAACAATCTAATTGCGTAAATAATTTCCGCCACATTACTATGTAAAAACTTTCATGGGCTTGTGGAATAATGCAAACAACTAACATAATTGAAATAATCTAATTGCGTAAATAATTTCCGCCACATTACTATGTAAAAACTTTCATGGGCTTGTGAAATAAACTAAGCAATATAGTAGGAGGTAAAAGTAAAACCTTCCATAATAATTAAGTGTTAGTAGTCGTTTTTAGCTTGGGGTTAACTCAAGCATCAACGAGTGTTAATATTAGCTTTAGTGTTAGAGTTAGATGAAAGTAAAATATAAAGAGAATTTTCATTTAATCATAAAATTATAGATTGGCGGTAGTCCGCACTGTCTATAATAATGTAGATAGATGAACACGTAAATATAAAACTTTAACAACAAAATTATAAACACATATTCATCTAATCATAAAAAATATAGATAAGCGGTAGTCCTCCTTGTCTATAATAATGTAGATAGATGAACAAGTAATCATAAAACTTTCATACCTTTTGACGTTTTGACGAAGAAACTTGATTTTTCCGGATCGAGCACTCTCGTGCTGATAACGTGTTATAGATTTAGTAAAACTATAGGGGTGTAACAATATATTCAAGAACTTAGAGAGGAAAGTGTAAGAATAAGCAAGATTTAGTTTTAACTGTGTGTCTTTGCAAATGCATGGTTCTTGCCATTTTATAGGCATTATGGAGACAAGAGAAATTAATTCCACATCATCTTACAACTAATACTATTATTAATAAATAATATATTCCCATAATTTACAGCAAGGCCACATGCACATTTATAACATGGTATAATTTTCTTCTAAAGATAATAATCTTTTTTTTCTGAAAAAAGTCAACATGAGTCAAACGCCTTGGGAATAAAGGAAATATTTAATTAAGGATGGGACGAGAGTGTGAAGACCTAGTCATTAGGTGAAAGTCATACAAATTTATGGTACATATTTTTAAGAGAAGATAGCAAAAAACCCCCCTTGTGTTCTATGAAAGTAGCAAAACACCTCCTGTGAAAATAAAAAGGGCAGAAAACCCCCATGTGTTTCCTAAATCATAGCACACTGCCCCCTTCTACAGAATTTAACTTTTCAAAATTAAAAATTGACCCCCAAAGTTTTAGTGTCATTCTTTTTCGAAATTCAAACTATGGAAATAGTCCATTACGACCATATCAGGCCCAGCATGCTTCCGTACAGAACTTATAAAGCATAATCATTAAAGGTACCTCATTTTGACCGTACTACCGTCGGGTATTCCGACAGGTTTTACAAAGACTCCTTGCCTTCAACCACTCGATCGCAATCGATGGTTCTGCAACGGCTCCTTCAACGGTACTCAGCACAACCCTTGTTCGTTTCCTACTCCGGGTGTAAGAAGTAACTTAAATGGAATGTTTCAAAGCTTTAACATCAACATACTCAGGCGAAAGCAAATCAATATTTATTTATGTGGAGACTTATTTATTACAACACACTCATAACCCCTTTAGAGAGGAGTTACTTGTTTAGCTACTCATGGTAGCTATGTCTCTCTCGTACATACACTCACACTATTACAATCGAACTGGAAATTTAAACACTCGGAATTTAAACGCTCAAAATTAAAACTCTTATTACAATTTTATTCTGTTTTATGTAAGAAAGCAGTGGAGAATTCTTGATTCCCTCTGTTTCCTTCAGCTTGTTTATATCGGTGAGGTCTCGGATTTGAAATGCGGACTTCATCAATACTTGTCAGTGGAATTGACATGTTCCACTTGTTTCTGTGGTCCCTCCATGATAATGGTGGAGGTTATCCTGTCTTGATCACATGGCTCATTTCTTATCTTCTGAGTCACGTGGTCCCTCCATTATTGATTTGTTAGTGGAGGCTGTCTTGATCGTTCACGTGGGTTGCCCTGGTTGTTCAGCTGTCCTGGTCACTCACATGGCCCCTTTTCCTTTCCCCGCAAAAGTTGTTCCTTTGCCAGCACGCGGCATCTTTCCCTTTTTCGAAGGGCCCTCCTTGTCGCTTTCCCATTTGCCTCATTTTACCGGGAATCCTTTTCTGAAAAGTGGCTCCTTTTGATCGGGACACTTGTCGCAAATCCTCTCCTTCCATCGCCCGGCGTGTATCATATTGCAAATTTTCTGGCGTGTTTCGACTGTCACCGGGATCTCGTTTTTCCACAATATCTACTGTTTCTTTTCGAACGCTGTTTCTGCAAATCCTGTGTTATTGCTGGTCATGCTATTGAGCATGAATGATCCATTCTCTGATTTCTGGAAAATTTTGAACGAATACTTTACTTTGTCCATCTCAGTGAGACAGACCCACAATCCCCACGATCTCCTGGTTGAAATTTCATCTTCAGTGATAGGGGAAACCAGACAAAGTTCCTCTGGTGGTGGCTTGATGAACTCCATTCCTTTCATGTTTGGTCTTTGTATTTTAATGAAGTGAAAGCTCTCATGGAATCCTTTTCCTGCGATCTCTGGAGTTGCTGAAATAAATTTTAGCTCCAACGTGTCTCCTCTTTCTAGTGTATGATTCATTTTCCATGTTTCGTACACCTTCTCTTAGATCCACCCTGGAAATTTTGAAATTTCCAGGAAACTTGGTGACATAGTGAATACTGAGGCCGGGCAGCCAAAGTCAAACCACTCTCGTATACTATCAGGTTTTGACCCTGGTAGTGCCCAGATTCTCGGATATTTTCCGGACCAGTCGGCCACGAATTTTCCGGGGATTAATCCCATTCTTGTGTGAAGTCTTTCCCATGTCCTTTGATATTCCATAAAAGATACTCTTGGCTCGTTTTTAATCTTAGAAGATCCCATATGGGGTCTAAGACTGATCTTGTCTTCTTTCTTAGAAGAAGTATCCTGGGATTCAATCGGAGTATTTCCTCTTGAATCAATCTTGTCTTCTCTTTTAGGAGAAGTATCCTGGGATTCAATCGGGTTTTTCCCTCTTGAATCAACTTGTTCTTTTGATTCTCCTGGCGTTTCCACCCTTGAATCATCTTGTTTATCAGTGTTTTCCTCGAAAGGATCACTGGTTGGTCCAATTTTACTCGGATCGTCAAACTCGTACGTATTTGATTGTATTTCCGCTTCAAGTTTTGATGTGGAAGCATCTCGAAATAGGGGTACCGTGAGGCTATCCCACAAACTTGTACTTCCCAATAAAGTTGCCTTCATTGAGTTTTGGACCTTGGTGAGGTCCCTTTCCTGCACATGACCGGAAGCCTGAGCATTAATTGCTAGACCGTCGATCGCCTTGCAGAGCTCATACAGGTTATCCCTGTGGTGTCTCCATCTTGTAAGGATGGTGTTGGCTTCACGTGCCTCCATCCCTTGTCAGAAAATCTGCAAGAACGTTTTCATGAGATTTTATAACAAGAACATCAAAATTATAATATTGACATTCAGCTTGCCATCTTAATAGTCTAGCTTTCTCGAGTTTGCTTTCTATTTTATTTTTTAAGAAAGCCTTGACACAGTGTTATCAATTTTAAGTGTGAACTTCTTAGCAAGTAGGAATAAGGGCCATTTTTTAAAGGCCTTTCGAACTGCAAAGAATTATTTCTCGTTGATGTGCCATCTTGCTGCTTCATCCTTTGAAAAGAGACCGCTACAGTATCTGCATGGCACTTCTCCTTTTGGTTCTACTTTGGTTAGAACCGCTGCCCACCAATGATCGCTTGCATCCGTATAAAGTACAAGGTCATCTTCGTTATTAGGAATTGCAAGCTTGGGGATGTTTTGACAGACAGCTTTAAGCTTTTGTACCGTTTCCTTGTGTTCTTCTGTCCACCTGAACTCTGCGTCATTTTTCAGTAATGGACTGAATATTTTCCTGTAACTTGCCAGATTGTTAATATACATTCCAGCAAAATTAACTAACCCCATAAAACTTTGGAGTTGTTTAACTGTTTTGAGGTCATCGGGAAAATCACATACCTTTTCCACCAAATGATTTTGGAGAATGATACCTGATTCGTCGATTTCGATTCCAAGGAATTCGATCTTCCTTGTAAGAATTTCCGCCTTCTTTTCTGATAGCACTAATCCTTCTTTGTGGCAAACATCTGAAAAAATCTCCAAATGTTTGATATGTTCTCGGACATTCTTCGAGGCGATGAGAATATCGTCGACATAGACGAACATGAACTTGATATAATCTTTGAAGAGATTATCCATTTTCCTTTGATATATCTGGGGCGCATTAGCCAATCCCATCAGCATGACATTCTAGATGTAGTGACCTTGTGGTGTGGAAAAAGCTGTAAACTTCTTGCTTTCTTCTTCCATCTTGATTTGGTAGAACCCTGATTTACAGTCAAACTTAGAGAAGAATCTTGCGTTCTGGACGCAGTTGATCAGGTGTTCTCGGTTCGGGATATAATATCCGTCGAATTCCAAGATCTTGTTGATCCCTTGGTAGTTGATCACTAATCTTGGCTTTCCCCTTTTGATCTCTCCATGGTCCCTGACTAAGAACCCATGACTACTGTAAGGAGAAACTCCTGGTGAAATAAGCTTGAGGTCCAGATGTTCCTTAAGAATCTTTTGCATATCCTTTCGATCTTCTTGGTTCATCAGGATAGGCCTGTATCTGACCAACTCATTTTATTTCCCCTTTTGAACTCTTAAGGTTGCTCTGAGTTCATTCTTGTTCCACCACGCCAGAGGGTCCTTTTCGTAGTTCCTTTGAATCTTAACTTTGACATCTTCAATTGAGATTTGCTCTTCGTTTATGATGTCATTGTGAAGACTTGGTTCCAGGCTGACCTTCAGAATTTCAATCGTCTCATCTCTGATTCTTTCGATCTTTTGGTCGCCTAGGCTTTCAATCCTAAGCTGTAGGATTGCCTTACCGTATTTCCTCTGGTCCTTCATTTTTGGGTGTAGAAGTCGTCCTTCATCACCACGCTTGCTGCGAAATTGGATCGGCAATTTGCGATAAAATGCCTGCGTCAATCTTTGCACCAAAATCTTATGATCACAAGTTGTTGTGAGGATAAGGCATCGCGTTTCATTATCCTGCGTAAAACGTTTGAACGTTTGCAGGAAATTATTGCCGAGTAAAATGTCGGCTCCGGTGTCTTGACCTTGTACCATGGGGTACCACCTGCTCCTCCAATTAATATTTCTGCTTGTTTTATTCCTCGTTTGAAGATGATTATCTTCTTCGAGAAATCTCTTCCGGCAATCGCTAGTAGGTCTTCTCCGAGTTCTCCTAGACAGACTCCTGGTTTTGCCGTGCAAATTCCTGCTCCTGAGTCGATATACGCTGCAAAGTATTCGGCTCGATATTTCTCGTACAACATCCCCACCGAGATGTAGATTGAGAATGGGCTGGTGGTCATTTGAGCCGGTATCTCTTTCCTTCCACCGTAAACTCCATTCCATCTGGCAATCTTTCCCAAGGTTTGTGATCCTCGAGAAATTCGATTCCAAGAACAAGTTGTTCTGGGATCTTTCCCGCATGTCCATTGATTATGAAATCAAATCCACCTAGCTTTAGGTTTCCTTGATATCGACCAATAAATGGCTGCTTTAGATAATACAATGCATCGCAGGGCAATGTATTATTTTTCTGGGTGGTGTCGAAGATGACTTCGACTTCTCCCCATCCTCCTGAACATTGAAGTTCGCCTTTGGTAGTGAATTTCTTTGGCTCGACAACAATTTCAACGATCGGTTTCTTTCCCCAGGTGAGACTGTGCATTCTATTTTCTTGGAAAGAAACTCTTCTTGGTTCGAACCTCTGCTCGTATCTTTGCCAAATACTGGTTGATCACGGATAATCATATCCATTTCATGTATATGAGGCAAGTTTGAAATCTCTAGCCTGACTGCATGGGCCACCTTCTCAAAGATTTCTGGTATCTCTACAAAGTCATTTCTTTGGACAAGATCTGAATGGTGAGTATTAGAGAGTGCGTAGGAGATACTGTAAGTAATGGAGTAAGGCTTGTTTCCTTCCTTCATTAACTCATTGGTTTTGAAGTCGTGATGTAGAGTTAGGACTCTGTTGATAGGCAATCTTCGGATAAATGAATGTTGCCACTTTTCCCCGCGAACAGATTTCCTGAAATCCCTCCGAGACAAGCGTCTCGTAGGTTCTGGATTCTTCGATCAAAGATGGCAATGTCAATTGGGGAATTGACTCCTTCTTTGAACGTTGCTTTGAGCAGAATTCTTATGGCTCCGATATGGATCCATGACATTTTCTGCGCGACTTCTGGCTTGAGTCTCCCTAGTTCCTCTTTGACCTGGTTCATAGGAACTAGTTGCATTTCCATCACATTACTGGTCAGCTCCATTGGGATTGCAATCTCTCCCGATGTAACCTTGTAAATGATGTGATGTTTTCTCTTTCTAAAGCTTAGCTGGGCTAATGTCCTTTCCATTTTTCCGATAGTGAAGCCATCGTAAATACGCAACTTTGAATCTTCTCGCATAATTCTCATTAGAGCTTTATGAGATATGCTGGTTTGAGAGAAAAATCCTGACAAATCTTCCTGAGCTTCCTGACGGGAGATCTCCTCGTCTTCAGTCTGATTCTGATTCCGACTCTGAAGACTCATCTGGTACTTCGTCTTCTTCATATATACTCTCGTCTGAAGGAATATCCTCAAACTGGTATACCTGAACAAGGTCCTGAAAGTAGACAGCTTCTTCGAATTTTGGCGTAGCCTCGAACTGTCTGACTCCCCTTTTTTGGTTCTCCGGGCAATCTGTTGAAATGTGTCCCTTGGCCCCACACGTCCAACAGTTGCAGTCCTTGAAACTTTCACTAGCACGTGTTTGTGCCCTCCTGAAAGTTCGCCTAGTTGGTTGTCTGATGGTGCTTCCTTAGCTGGAGGTCGTCCTTCCTCGGCTAGGTCCTGGTCTATTCCCTGATTTGTAACTTCGGGCCTTCTATTTTGACCAGAATTTCCTTGGTCTCCACGAAGATCTCTTGGGGAACTTGCTCCTTCGTTCATAGGGTTGATCCCTATGTTTCTTCTTTCGATGTCTTTCTGGTGCACCAATGACTGTTGGGATGTCATTATCGTCGCAGCAAAGACGGGCTGATTTATTGATTCTTTTCAGCCTCTTGAAATTCTTTTGGATTGCTGCCTTCTGGCACCATTCGCTTAATTTGGCCTTGAGAAAGGACATCCTTTGGGCTACTGTGTCAACTCCAATGGGTGTATATTCTCGCAGCAACATTTCTCGCCAGGTGCTTGGTATTTTGGCGAAGAAAAGGGGAATCGCCGTGTCTTCAGCAATTCGGCTCTTCCATCTATACTCGGTGAACAGCTTAATGTATAGATCAACACTACATATGTCATGTAGTTCCAAGCTATACAACGCTTGTTCGTATCTCCTGACTTTCTCCTGGTCACCTCCTCCGGTTTGGGGATCAACAAAGTATCCTTCCCCGATGAAGTAGATCTTGAAAAGCCTCGCCATTCTATGAATAATGTCTTTGAGAGATTCGCCGGATAGGACCCCACTTCTAACCTCTGGAGTACCATGTTCCCATCCAATCTTGACCGATCCTTTGAGACTCATCTGTAACATCATGATGAATCCCTCTTTGTCCAGTTCAAGCGTCGCATCTGCAATTCTCATTGCCGATGCCCACTCATCGATCAAGGCTTTACGATTCTTGAAATCCAGAGTATCCAGATTGAGCATAAGCCCATACGGGTGTATTGGATCGAGTTGAGATCTCCCATATGGTGTTCCATGAACATCTGTCCTTCTTGCCCTGGCTCTGGTGGGAATCCGGTTGTACATGGATCCCGCAACAAAATCATGCTGGTGCGGCATGGGTTCTTCTCGACTTGGCTCTTCTCGGATTGGCTCCGGATTTGGGATGGAAGATCCAACGCCCTCTGTAACCATAGATTGTCCCTGGGGAGGATCTTGTCTCGGCACAAGTGCACTTTCATATGTCTGCACATTTTCCAGGTTAAGACCTGAAAATGATTCTGCAAGATCGGAAAGGTCTTGCAATGCCTCGAAGTTGAAATCGTCAATCCTGAATCTAGACATGATCTCACTTTGTGCTGGGTTCTCCACGTATCCGTGCTTCTAGCTTCTCGTTCGTGGTCATCTCTCTTTTGACCTCGACTGCTTTACCCTTCAGATGCAGTAGGGCCTATTTTCCGAAAGATGGTGGTAACCATCCTCCTCTCCTTCTTTCGGATGACCTGGGCATGGATTCCCGGTTCTTCACTCTCCGTTGGATATCTTGTAAATCGTCCAATCCAAGATCTCCTTCTGTCGTCGAGACATGGTTTCAAGCTTGTCTCTGATTTCTTGTAGACGTTCGGGCGTATGGAATTGATGATTGCCATATGTTTGAACCGTCTTCTGGACTTCCCTGAGATCATGCCACAACTTGGAACTGTCTGTCTCGAGCTCGTGAAAATCTGGCAAGACTAGATTACTCATGAAGAACGGTTATTTATTTCAGTGATTAGTCTTTCAATTCTTGTGATCTCAGCCGTAAGGCCATTAATAGCTACGAATTTAGCTCTAATGCTAGGGAGAGTGTTTGGTCTAAAACTAGCTAGATTAACTAACTTGTTCATCAAGAGTTGGAGCTCTTGTTCAAGTGTAATACTAGGCATATTACAGGCTTAGTATTGAACTTTGTTTATTAGCCTTTTTAATGCTAACATCTAAGATCTTGACAACCTCTATCCTATTTTTCTTAATAGGACAAGTCTTTCCAAGTTGTTCTAACTCACAACAAAGAAAGTCGTGGTCTCTAATTTCCGTTTTTTGGAAATCACGAAATCTTGTTAAAGCGGAGATTCGCTTCTTAATTCTTGTACATGCATTTCCCCACATAGGGATCTTGATTGGGATGTCCCAAATATCATCCATAACCGGATTACTCATGTTTTGTAAAATACTCCGCTCGTGAGGTAATTAAGAGTTATCGTAAATAAATAAATATCCACATAAAATAAATAAACCATGCTCTGATACCAATTTTCAAGTTTCGAAATGGATTGAACAAAATAAAACTTGTTGGGTCAGAAATGTAATTTTCTAAAGTTAAAGGCAAAAGTATTAAATGACTTTTGGAATGATTTGGGTTCAAAAGGGATCCCCACTCTCACCCCTTGGCATGTGCATAACACTTTCTCAGAGGAGGGGGTAATTTGCTATAGTTTCGAAAGCACAGGGGTTGTTTTTGCCTCTTTTCAAAACACGGGGAGGTTTCTTGCTTGTTTCCCAGAACATAGGGGTGCTATTTGCCAAAAACCTTATTTTTAATAAAATATGGAAAGAAATAGAAGTGAACAAGTTAAGACGTGTTTGAAATATAAAAAATATATATTTGTCTTAATATAAACATATAAATAGCACGCATTAACATATAAATAGCACCAACAACCAGGCACATGGTCTCAAAGAAACCAATTGTCGATATCAAGACGGGGTAGTCAACTACTAAACACCTTAATTGGAACAACCCATCAACATACTCCCATGTCTCGTGACACCTGCATCCTATGTTGCACGGGTTCGGGTACGACGATACGGGTACGGTATTGTACAGATACGCCGATACGACATTTTTTAAAAATAGCCGATACCGGTACGTCAAGGATACGCCTATATATAAATAATTATTAATATTTATTATATGTATTTTTTATTTTTAACAAGCAATAAAATTTAAAACTTAAACAAGAAAAATTAGAAATATACAAAAAAGGTTTAACATTAAAAAAAGTCATGCATCAGATATCAGATATGAAAAAGACATATAAATGTGAATTATTTATGACTAATAAGTTAAACAACAACATAACAAGCTTGGAGATGGCGCATGGTGGTGGTAGTGAATATGAATAGAAAAACAAAAGTATAATTGTAAAAATAATGAGACCTGAATCGTGCCCTTGATAAAGGGATTTTCATTTTTTATTTCATTTTATATTTGGTGGAATTTATATTTAAATATTTAACATATCAAATATTAAAAGTTTATAAAAAAGATCCATAATAGTTCCGATACGCCTAAAAACATGTATCAAATACGTATCGAGATTTTTTTAATTTTAAAATTAAAGATACGCCACATGACGTATCGAATACGTCAGAACTGGTATCGATATTTGAATCGGTATCCATATATATCGGATACTGCATAGCTGCCTTGGTATCGGTATCGGTGCATCACAACCTGCATCCCTATGTACCACTATAAATAGGAGGATCACTTCATAATTAAGGTACAAGCTGAATAAAGAAAGTCAACTTTATATTTAAATTTCCTTTGTTTTTACATTTGTACCCCCGTCGCGAATTTTACGATACATTACATTTCCAAAATTTAGGTAGGGCATTCTGACCAAAATATACGTTAAATACCCCGATATCGAAATGAGATAAGATGAGTGTTATCAAAATGGCGTTGTCTGTGGGAACGCCAAAAAAACTACATTCGTGTGGTTTCGAAAAAAGAGCAAGAAAACACCAGTTGTTGTAACAATCTGATGGAAGGATCCATTAGCCCGGAGTCAGGTAGCCACCATGAAGTCGAAGGCATAATATTTTCCCCATAGCTATCGGAAAATCCGCCTTCGACACCCCCGCCCTCCAATACAGGCGATTTCATCAATATACCAAGAATAGTCTTCGAAGACCTGATGGAGGATGCCCTCAGGGGAACACAGGGCGCCGCTGAGAGACCCGCCGAATGTACTATTGACATTATCACCAGATTCCAAAACACCCAAATCAACCGTGGAATCACTACTATAAGAAGAACCATTTACACTAATTACCAAGATATTTCCAGCAAAATGAGCCAAACTCAAATTACCAGAAAATGAACTATCTATTACTTCAATTTCATTTTCCTCTTTTCGTGCACCTGTAAAATTCGAAAAATCACCGACCCTTGAAGAAACTTTCTTCAAGAGCATTAGTTTGGTAATTCACTTGCGAGATTGGCATCATTTTTGTTTCTTTTTCTCAAGTCTCTTAAAGTTACAAGTAGAATTTAGAGATGGAACACCCAACCAACAAATTCCTTCCAACAGTGATTGTACTGGTAGATTAATTTAGAGATATCTGTCTATCAATGTTGTACAATGAAGACACAATAAAATTTATAAAAGAGCCACATCTATAGCGTCTAATTTTCTAAAATTTTAATGGCTTTTATACATGCATTCAAGTACATTCGTATTTGCCTCATTCAGGCGAAAAAAGAAAAGCAAACATATATAAGGAGAAAATAGATACTCATAAAATAACCATAGATTCGTTTCTTGTGTGAAAGGAGTTTGATAACAAATTAACAATAAGGTGCCTTGTAACATGAACTCGACGTAGTGCATGGAAAATAGGAAAAAATAAAACAGAGGGGACATAATTAAATTATTAACATTCCTCGGAGTTCAGGATAATTGCTAGTGCTCTATATTAAAAAGTAAATAAGGCAACAGCAGATTTTTCGCTTTAAAACACACCTTTGATTTTCTCAGAAGCACAAAACACCTTGGATCAATACTAAACACAACACGGGTATTCAATATATTGAAATCCATTTGTACGTGGTAAGCTTGCAAACCCTGCATCCCCGGGAGCGGTCTCAAATTCGTGCAGATCTTCGAAAGTCTTGAGAAGAAGATTATATCGAATGGCCTTTCCCGGAATGTTGACAACTAAGAAAGAATCATCTTCTTCCTCATCCCAAATTACACAACATACGTTGAAAAAGAATAAAGTCCGACCAGGAACAGCTCTAACCATCTCATTATTAGCAGCAGCAACAAGTGAGAGATCAACACTATACTTGACAAACCACTCAGAATAATCACTATTCATCTCATAGACATTAAACCGTGTTTGCCTGCGAGAGAGGTGAATATAATGCAAATGACCACAAGACTCCCCAAAGTATGGAGAAGCTTCACCATCAACTGGTGGTTTAGGCATTTTATTGAGCACATGTTGATGAACGTCGAAATACACAAAGTCTCCACCACATTGGTTTGGTTTCCAATGGATGGCATTGTTCCAGTACACTCCATTTTCAAAATTAATATTTCTGGCAAAGGGCTGGGGGATTCCGATTATTGTCCACGTACCGGTCTCTGAAGAGTAAATCTCGATTTGGTACCGGCAATCGACCCATCTACCTAGACCACGGACACAAACAACTTTGTAATGAGGAGATTTCTTGGGATGAAAAGCCAAGCACATCCCGCGAATAGTCTTGGTGGCTCTGAATAATAGACTAAGGTTCGAAAATTCGTTCGTGGTGGGATTATAAACATAGTATTTCGCCGCAGTATATGGAGACGTCCAAAAGCTGCAACAGAGTAATAATCCATAGCAGGAGTGAATAATTCTAATGCCATGTGGATCACTAGTAAAATCTAGCTTACTAAACGGTGCAATGGTTTTTGTGGAAAAAGGTACATAATCGTATAAATGATTGGTTTGGAAGTTCTTACCGGGCAAAAAGAGACCTGCGGCGGGAACAAGGTTGAGACTCCGTTGACGGCGAAAATAAGGGCTCGTGATGAGAGATTGCCAGCGTTTTTGTCAAAATCATGTAACTGATAAGAAAAGAATGCCATTGATAGAACTTTAAGAATGAAGATTATGTGTAATAATTCGAATTTTCGAACAATGTTTCGGGTTTCAATGTTGTGATAATGTTGGCACAACATCCATCCAACATTTATATACGAACATCTTACACTTTCAATATGTATATACAAAAGGTAATGATGGACATAATACTATAAAAACATTCCACTTGTTCCTTAAGATTCTTCCAGCCTTGTTCTTCTTTCTTCTCCTAAGTTAGTGGCACCCTATTGCAGATCTTGGCATCCATGTGATCTTCTTTATTGGCTACTTTATTCTACACTTTATCAGCTCACTTTCTGCCATTGTCTGCCAGTTGTCTTCTGCAATGTTGCAGACTTCCATTTGCTTCATTCTTGTAATGTAGCTTCATGTAATGCCTTCTGATCTTTATTGTTTCTTTCATACTCCCCCTCAAGATGAGAATATATGTTATATATTCCCATCTTGTCCAGCAGCTCATGAAATCTCTTCATTCCCAATGCCTTAGTAAATATGTCTGCCAGTTGAGTTCCTGTTGATACATGAATCAACTTTATTATTCCTTGTTGTAACCTCTCTCTCACTACATGGCAATCTATTTCTATGTGCTTTGTTCTCTCATGATAAACAGGATTGTTAGCTATATGAATAGCTGCCTAATTATCACAGAAAAGAAGCATATGATTACTGTGATCATATCCAAGGTCTGCCATTAAATTTTTCATCCATACTAACTCACACACAGTTGTGGCCATGGCTCTATACTCAGCTTCTGCTGAGGATCTTGACACTGTTGCCTGTTTCTTGGACTTCCATGACACTAAGGCTTCCCCAATGAATACACAATATCCAGTTATTGACTTCCTGCTATCAATACAAGCTCCCCAATCTGCATCACAGTATGCTTTGATTGTTAGATTGTTGTTGCTTGGAAACAGCAGTCCTTGTGCTGGTGCTCTCTTGAGATACTTCACAATTCTTAATGCTCCCTTCATGTGTTCTTCTTTGGGATTACTCATAAACTGGCTCAAGGTCTAGACTGCATAAGATATATCAGGCCTTGTTACTCCTAAATAAAGAAGCCTACCAATCAATCTTCTAAAAGTTGTAGGATCCTTCATGTGTTCTCCTTCTTGTGTGAATTTGATATCTTGCTCTTGTGGAAAACCAGCTGGTTTGGTTCCTATGAGTCCACTGTCATGTATGATCTCCAAAGCATATTGTCTTTGACATAGGTATATTCCTTTATTACTTCTTGCAACTTCAATCCCCAAGAAGAATTTTAAAGGACCTAAGTCTTTTAGCTTGAACTGTTGATTTAAGAACAATTTCAGAGAGCTAATTTCTTGATCATTGTTTCCTCCAATAATTATGTCATCAACATATATCAGAATGACAGTAGTGCCTGACTTTGAATGCTTTGTGAAGAGAGAGTGATCACATGAAGATTGTTTAAAACCTTGAGTGAGAATGACAGATGTTAACTTTTGATTCCACTGTCGAGATGCCTGTTTGAGTCCATATAAAGACTTGTGCAGCTTGCAGACTGTGTTCTCCCCCTCAGTAGCAAGATCGGGAGGTGGTGTCATGTATACCTCTTCTTGGAGATCACCATATAGAAAGGCATTGTTGACATCCAACTGGGACAATGACCATTGATTGGATGCTGCATAAGCAAGAAGACATCTGATAGTGGTCGTTTTTGCTACTGGAGAAAAGGTCTCAAAGTAATCCAAACCTTCTTGTTGATTGTAACCTTTTGCAACCAAACGAGCCTTGTATCTCTCAACATCACCTGTAGAAGTAAACTTAACTTTGTACACCCATCTACATCCTATAGGCTTAATACCAGGAGGTAAAGGTTGCAAAGTCCAGGTTTTGTTGTCTTGAAGAGCCTGTAATTCAGTTTTCATGGCTTCTTTCCAAACAGGATTAGTAATGGCATGATCAAAACATGTAGGCTCAGGATTAGAGGCAGTTGACAAGACATATGAGAGATAAGCAGGAGATAAGGCAGCAAAAGAGAAATCAGTGAGACTATCAATACCTGTCATCTGAACTTTAGAACCAGGAGAATGATGAGATGCAGTGGCTTGAGCTATCCTGTATTGGTAATCCTGAAGATGAATAGGAGTTCTTTTCGGTCGAACAGACCTTCTAAGAATAGGACTAGTTGGTACACCGATGGGAAGTGAAGAGGGAAGGTCCTCATCAGAATGTTGAGGTGAAGCAGGAGGATGAGGATTTGTACTGTCATCTGGGAGTGGGACAGAAGATGATGAAGGAGCTATTTGTGGGGATAAAGATGTGTCAGTGGTGATGTGAGGAATGGGAGTAGAGACAACAAATTCATCCATGTCAAAATTGTCAGTGTTATCAACAATAGGGAACATAGAATCATGTTCTGAATTTTTGCTGTAAGGAAAAGAATCTTCATAGAATACAACATCTCTTGATGTAAAAACATGCTTTGTGTGGAGATCATACAGTGTGTATTCCTTAATATTGGCTGGATAGCCTATGAATATGCATTTAGAGGCTCTGGGATGAAATTTATTGTGAGGTTTGGGAAGTTTTGTTGCATAACACAGGCAACCATAGGCCTTTAAGTGGGAGTAATTTGGAGCTTTGGAGTACAGTAAGTGAAAATGAGTAAGATTATGCAGCAAAGGTGTTGGTGTTCTGTTAATTAAGTAAGCAGCAGTGGTAACACAATGTCCCCAGAATTTGTAGGACAATTTTGCTTGTAATCTTAAGGATCTTGCCACATTAAGGAGATGTCTATGTTTTCTTTCAACAACTGAGTTTTGTTGAGGTGTATAGACACAAGATTTCTGGTGAATGATACCCTTGTCAGCATAATATTCTGGCATGTCAAACTCCAATCCTTGATCAGACCTTATGATTTTTAAAGAAGTGTTAAACTGATTGGTGATCAACTGTATGAAATTTTTGAGAAGTGTTCTGGCTTGTCCTTTGTTATGCAATAGGAACACCCAAGTGAATCTACTGTGGTCATCAACAATTGTAAGAAAGTAATTTGAGCCATTAAGAGATTGTACACTGTATGGTCCCCATATGTCAACATGAATCAAATCAAAGCATGCATTGGCTCTATGAGAATTAATAACAAAGGGAGTTCTGTGTTGTTTTGCCAAATGACATGTGTCACAGGCCACATTTTCAAACTTCTTAGGAAATTGAATTTCTTTAGAATCTATTAAAGACAGTAAATCAATAGAAGGATGGCCTAATCTGAGATGCCATAGCATGGAAGGATTGATCACAGATGAAACCAAAACAGAAGCTTGTGAATCTTCGTTCATGGACATCCAATACAGGTTCTGCTCTTCCTTAGCAATCCCAATCACCTCCTTGGTGCTGAGGTCCTGGATAAAACAGATATTGGATTGAAAAGTGAGGAAGCTGTTGGAATCAGATATCAATTTTCTAACTGATATCAGATTGAAATGAAAATCAGGAACACATAGAACATTGCTCAAAGTTATCTTTTCATTTATCTTTACTGATCCCATATGAGATGCAATGACATTAGTTCCATTTGGTAATTGGACCTGACTGTCTTGCAGAACATATTTATGAGTGAGGAGATGAGGTGAGCATACTACATGATTAGTAGCCCCAGAGTCTAATATCCATATAGATCTTAGCTTGCTGTGTTTATTTGAAAGAACATAATTGAAAAGAATTGAGCTGGAAACAAAATATCTACCTGAGTTTTCACTAAGATGAGAAGTAGTGGATTTTGAAACCTGATTGATCATACCATCACCATTACCAGTTTGAAGTAAGTTGCAGAGGTACTGAAATTGTTCTTGTGAGATTTGAGCATTCTTGCTTGCCTCTTGATCAACAGCATGTGTGGTCTGATTTACATGCATTCTGGGGTTGGAAATATTAGGTTTAAATTTTGAGTACCTGTGACCAGGAGGATAACCATAGATCTCAAAACAAGAGTCAATTGTATGGTTGTTCTTTCCATATTTAGCACAGATAGGTTTCTGTTTTCCTGCTCCTTGTTTGTTCCAAGGCTTGTATCCTTGTTTCTGTGGATAGCTTTGTATAGCAGCAGCCTTTGGAGCTCCATATAACCCTTGTTGTCCCTGTGTAAATCTATTTATATTCATAGCAGCCATATCAGTGTTCATAGATTTATTTGACAACTCACAATTTGCCTCCTCTTGTAGAACCAAGTTGAAAACATCATCTAACTCAGGCATAGGGTCTCTGAGCAGTGCTTGGTTTCTAACTTGTCCAAAAGGCTCATCTAACCCCATAAGGAATTGCATGATCTTCTTACTTTCTGACTTCTTTCTCATTCCAATCAGCACACCACATTCAGAATTTGCACAGATCAAATGTTCATCATAATTGCTTATTTCATCCCATATGGCTTTGAGATTAGCAAAATAAAGACTGACAGCTTTACCTTCCTGTTTGGTGTTGATGAGTTGTTGTTCCAGCATGTAGATCCTGTTGTTGCTTGTTTTTTGCAAATTTGCGCTTGATATCATTCCACACTTTGAAAGCTGAGTCTCCAAAGAGTGTGAAGTCTGAAAGATCAGATGAAAGGGATGCTGTAATCCATCCAAGGACAGTGTAATTGCATCTGATCCATTTTCCATATGATGGATCTGTGATTGGTGGTTCTGGGATGGTTCCATTGATGAATCCCAACTTATTTTTGGTTAACAAGGCTACATACATAGCTCTGCTCCACTTATGGTAATTCTGTGTTGTCAATTTTTGACTAACCAGACAATGAGATGGATTCTCACCATGATGCAGGTAGAGAGGATCAGATGGATCCTCATGGTGACTATTGTTATGATAAGATGTGTTTGTTCTTTGTGAGTCTCCTGATTGTGTTTGTTCTGACACAACATGAGCTAATGTATTTTCAGACATGATAATAGATAGAAAAGAGAATGAAAAGAAAAAGGGGTGAGGAGTAATGAAATCAAATGATTTCAGAAGCTTTACTGCTGCGGAATTGCAGTACAATTTTGCTCTGATACCATGTCAAAATCATGTAACTGATAAGAAAAGAATGCCATTGATAGAACTTTAAGAATGAAGATTATGTGTAATAATTCGAATTTTCGAACAATGTTTCGGGTTTCAATGTTGTGATAATGTTGGCACAACATCCATCCAACATTTATATCCGAACATCTTACACTTTCAATATGTATATACAAAAGGTAATGATGGACATAATACTATAAAAACATTCCACTTGTTCCTTAAGATTCTTCCAGCCTTGTTCTTCTTTCTTCTCCTAAGTTAGTGGCACCCTATTGCAGATCTTGGCATCCATGTGATCTTCTTTATTGGCTACTTTATTCTACACTTTATCAGCTCACTTTCTGCCATTGTCTGCCAGTTGTCTTCTGCAATGTTGCAGACTTCCATTTGCTTCATTCTTGTAATGTAGCTTCATGTAATGCCTTCTGATCTTTATTGTTTCTTTCATACTCCCCCTCAAGATGAGAATATATGTTATATATTCCCATCTTGTCCAGCAGCTCATGAAATCTCTTCATTCCCAATGCCTTAGTAAATATGTCTGCCAGTTGAGTTCCTGTTGATACATGAATCAACTTTATTATTCCTTGTTGTAACCTCTCTCTCACTACATGGCAATCTATTTCTATGTGCTTTGTTCTCTCATGATAAACAGGATTGTTAGCTATATGAATAGCTGCCTAATTATCACAGAAAAGAAGCATATGATTACTGTGATCATATCCAAGGTCTGCCATTAAATTTTTCATCCATACTAACTCACACACAGTTGTGGCCATGGCTCTATACTCAGCTTCTGCTGAGGATCTTGACACTGTTGCCTGTTTCTTGGACTTCCATGACACTAAGGCTTCCCCAATGAATACACAATATCCAGTTATTGACTTCCTGCTATCAATACAAGCTCCCCAATCTGCATCACAGTATGCTTTGATTGTTAGATTGTTGTTGCTTGGAAACAGCAGTCCTTGTGCTGGTGCTCTCTTGAGATACTTCACAATTCTTAATGCTCCCTTCATGTGTTCTTCTTTGGGATTACTCATAAACTGGCTCAAGGTCTAGACTGCATAAGATATATCAGGCCTTGTTACTCCTAAATAAAGAAGCCTACCAATCAATCTTCTAAAAGTTGTAGGATCCTTCATGTGTTCTCCTTCTTGTGTGAATTTGATATCTTGCTCTTGTGGAAAACCAGCTGGTTTGGTTCCTATGAGTCCACTGTCATGTATGATCTCCAAAGCATATTGTCTTTGACATAGGTATATTCCTTTATTACTTCTTGCAACTTCAATCCCCAAGAAGAATTTTAAAGGACCTAAGTCTTTTAGCTTGAACTGTTGATTTAAGAACAATTTCAGAGAGCTAATTTCTTGATCATTGTTTCCTCCAATAATTATGTCATCAACATATATCAGAATGACAGTAGTGCCTGACTTTGAATGCTTTGTGAAGAGAGAGTGATCACATGAAGATTGTTTAAAACCTTGAGTGAGAATGACAGATGTTAACTTTTGATTCCACTGTCGAGATGCCTGTTTGAGTCCATATAAAGACTTGTGCAGCTTGCAGACTGTGTTCTCCCCCTCAGTAGCAAGATCGGGAGGTGGTGTCATGTATACCTCTTCTTGGAGATCACCATATAGAAAGGCATTGTTGACATCCAACTGGGACAATGACCATTGATTGGATGCTGCATAAGCAAGAAGACATCTGATAGTGGTCGTTTTTGCTACTGGAGAAAAGGTCTCAAAGTAATCCAAACCTTCTTGTTGATTGTAACCTTTTGCAACCAAACGAGCCTTGTATCTCTCAACATCACCTGTAGAAGTAAACTTAACTTTGTACACCCATCTACATCCTATAGGCTTAATACCAGGAGGTAAAGGTTGCAAAGTCCAGGTTTTGTTGTCTTGAAGAGCCTGTAATTCAGTTTTCATGGCTTCTTTCCAAACAGGATTAGTAATGGCATGATCAAAACATGTAGGCTCAGGATTAGAGGCAGTTGACAAGACATATGAGAGATAAGCAGGAGATAAGGCAGCAAAAGAGAAATCAGTGAGACTATCAATACCTGTCATCTGAACTTTAGAACCAGGAGAATGATGAGATGCAGTGGCTTGAGCTATCCTGTATTGGTAATCCTGAAGATGAATAGGAGTTCTTTTCGGTCGAACAGACCTTCTAAGAATAGGACTAGTTCTTTGTGTATTGGTAATCCTGAAGATGAATGTGTTTGTTCTTTGTGAGTCTCCTGATTGTGTTTGTTCTGACACAACATGAGCTAATGTATTTTCAGACATGATAATAGATAGAAAAGAGAATGAAAAGAAAAAGGGGTGAGGAGTAATGAAATCAAATGATTTCAGAAGCTTTACTGCTGCGGAATTGCAGTACAATTTTGCTCTGATACCATGTCAAAATCATGTAACTGATAAGAAAAGAATGCCATTGATAGAACTTTAAGAATGAAGATTATGTGTAATAATTCGAATTTTCGAACAATGTTTCGGGTTTCAATGTTGTGATAATGTTGGCACAACATCCATCCAACATTCATATCCGAACATCTTACACTTTCAATATGTATATACAAAAGGTAATGATGGACATAATACTATAAAAACATTCCACTTGTTCCTTAAGATTCTTCCAGCCTTGTTCTTCTTTCTTCTCCTAAGTTAGTGGCACCCTATTGCAGATCTTGGCATCCATGTGATCTTCTTTATTGGCTACTTTATTCTACACTTTATCAGCTCACTTTCTGCCATTGTCTGCCAGTTGTCTTCTGCAATGTTGCAGACTTCCATTTGCTTCATTCTTGTAATGTAGCTTCATGTAATGCCTTCTGATCTTTATTGTTTCTTTCATAGTTTTGACACTATTTTGCAGCGCATCAGATATTCTGTTGAGAGGCGAAGCAGGATATCGGATAAGAGATCGTCATTGGAAACAACAATTTCAATTGATTTTTGTTGCTTCATTGATTTCGGGATTTGGATTTCAATTGCAAAACAAGATATAATTTCAATAAAGTTGACGGGAAATAAACTTATGATCCACCAACAAAGATTTCGATAAAAGTCTCTCTAACAAAGTAGCAAAGGAGCTACATATATATAGCTCATATAAAACCTAAATAAAAAGGAACTAAATTCAAACTAGGAAACAAAGTAAAATCCAAAGGAAACAAACTCCTAATTAAAAAGGAAACTCATAACTTGCGCACTAATGTCGAAAATACCAACATAATAACGAAGAAAGACTCTGAAATCTACCAACATTTGGAATAAATTTCTGATTTTATTGATAAAAATCAAAAATTAATAAAAGTCACTCTAACAAAATAAAAAATGAGCTATATATATAACTCATAAAACCTAAATAAAAAGGAACTAGAGTCAAACTTGAAAAGTAACAAAGTCTAAAGACAAAAGAAAATAAACGTTTAATTAAAAAGGAAACTAATAACTTGCGCAACAAGACCAATTTTTCTCACAAACACACTATAAAGCTTTTTTCGACTCGGCCCACCAAATGTAAAATACACATTGAAATTTGACCGTAGGAAATACAAAGACGTTATATTAGATATCTTGTGGGCAAAAAATGAAGTACCGATTATAAGATATGTAAATTTTCGTGCAGGTCTCGATTTATTACGTTTTTCTTTAACATGGGGTTTTCTTTTCCTACATCAAACACTCTTTCCAGCCAACAAAATATGACCTCGTTTAGCTCGGCTTTCCCCCAAGATTTTCAAGGGCTGTTTGGATCACCTTTGACCCACTTGTTTCAAAGTTTGGTTGAAAAAAATCATGTTTGTAACTCCTCTCAAATTTTGGACACCCAAATTTTGAAAAGACACGTTTTTCAAAGTATCATTTGACTCTTCTTTCTTAAAAGTTCTCTTACACTAAAAAAAAAACTAATAAATGAATAAATACTATCTTTCAACTCTTAAATTTTAATTTTAAAATTAAAATAAACATGTCATGTAAATGAAAACAACTATTTGTTATTTGGGACGCTCCCAAGCAACCATATATTATTTAAAAGGGGCAGTATGAGAAATTATTCCTAATTCCCGATGTAATTAATATTAAAGATATGAGATATTCTTGCGTGAAAATTTCAATACTGATGTTATTATCTTGCGTGAGGTGATGTTATTATCTTGCGTGAGGTGAGAGACAGATAACAAATTCTTGCAAACAATAGGGACATGGAGATGTTTATGTAAGTGAAGAGTATGATCAGCAAGAGAAAATAAAGATGAACCAAGATGTCTAATAGGCATACCTTGACCATTACCAACACACACCAAGTCATTGCCATGATACTCATTCGCTTGAAGATTGAGGTTCTGAAGATCGTTCGTCATGTGATGCGTAGCGCCAGTGTCGTGGTACCACTGGGGGAAGGCAGAGAAGACCCATCGCTAGCATAATATGCAGCCAATGAAGGCTGTGAATGAGGTATATTATGCGATGGTAGAGGATGACGAGGGCATTGATTGTAGAAGTGATCGTAACTGTTACACAATGTACAAAAAAGATTGGGGAGATATGCATCTAGTGTGTAATGATTTTTCAGATTACGACCACGACCTCTTCCTTGCCCACGATATTGCTGGCGGCGACTGTATGAACCAGATTTGGCTAGCGTCCAGGTTATCCACGACCAAGCGGAGCAGCTGCCACATTTGCAGTGGCTGTAGTGAGATCAACATGTTGTTGATTGGATTCCAAGCGCATTTCTTGAAGGAGTAAGCCATATAATTCCACCAAGGATATTCCATCAGCCTGAGTCATAATTGAACTGACAACATGTTCATAGTCAGAACTAAGACCTGCTAGGATAAAGGAAACTAGCTCTTGAGCGTATTTATACTTGTCATTCTCAGGCGAAGGTTATGACTCTTCGTCATCAGCGTGTGACCTTGAAGAAATGTGCCTTATCCATTTAGGATTTTTCACAAAGCTTCGCTCTTCCGCCGACACATTATCCTCAATTGGGCACTCTGACCGAGTTTTAAAGTTTAAGACTGATGGTAGCAGATAAAATGATTTGATTTTGTTGAATCCATAAGGCATAAGATGGATTTGGATCATTTGTAGCTCTAGTGGCAGGAGGACAAAGAATGTGCATCTACAAAACCAAACAGGTGCTGACCACGAAGATACGGAGGTAATTGTGCTCTCCATAGGAGAAAATTATCGTTAGTTAACTTTATAGTGACAAGGTGTTGTATGTTGGTAAGGGGAGATGGTGAAGGAGGAGGTGGTGGTGAAGGAGATGCTGATGGTGCAACAACATCAGACGTGGGGCTAGTAGAAGGCATGAGGATCAAATGAAAAGACGTTAGTTAATAAGGTCTCATGATACTATATAAGATCAAAGAATTTATGTGTTATTTTTCTGATGAAAGTCAGGGCGCTTTTGCCATGTATTTATTATATCAAAGTACACAAAGTCAGGAATTCTCCCTTATCACATGTTTACAGATAACTACATAAAGATAAAAGCAACCAAAACTAGAATTATGTTCTAAACTAAGCTTTATCTATTCCAGAAACTTGCTGCGTAGAGTCCAACTTCTTTGAAGTACTGAGTAAAAGCCATGAGTGAATAATTCTAATGCCAAGTAGGTCATCAGTAAAATTGAGTTTACTAAACGATGCAATGGTTTGGGGGGAAAAAGGTACGTAGTCGAAAAGTAGGTTGGTATGAAAGAGTATATTGCAGAAAAGGAGACCGGCGACGGGAACAGGCTCGAGATCCCATCGACTCCGAAATTTAGGGTTGCAAAAATTAGGGTTTGAAATGAGAGATTGTCAGTGCTTTGATACTATTTGGCAGCGGGTTAAAGGCTCTACTGGGAGGCAAAATAGAATCTCAGTTAAAAGATCATCACTGGAAGCTACAATTTCAATTGATTTTGGTTGCTCGAGTGATTGATTTTGTGGGATTTTTGGTTTGCATGGAAACTGTATTGAACAACTGTGAGTAAGACTAACACTCTTTTAAGCCTTAACAAAAAATAGTTTCAATTCCCTCTGACAAAAAATTAAAGTTGGCGAGAAACAAACTTATGATCCACCAATTTGCCGCCTTTACTTAATTTTTATGTGTCTTCCACTACAAGATTTCGCAGTATTAGCTACCGCAAATTAGCTACCAAAATTCTGTAGCTAGTCATTAGCTACGGAATTTCTGTAGCTAATGAGTTTACCGACGGAATTTCCGTCACTTAAATTATTGGCGACAACCAATCGGTGGCCACAGTTATTACCGATGGAATTTCCGTCGGTAATTTCGTCACTACGAACAAGTGGCGACGGAATTTTCGTAGCTAATGACTAGCTACGGAATATCAGTAGCTAATGGTTCTTACCGTTAACATTAGCTACCGCAAGGCGATAGCTAATGATTCTTACCGTTGAGATTCGCTACTGAAAATCGGTAGCTAACCTTTCTTATCGTTGACATTAGTTACCGCGTAGCGGTAGTTAACTGTTCTTACCGTAGGCACAAATTTAAAATTTTGATTAAACCCTTTACCCAAACCCTAACAGTAGCGACCATAATGGCGGTAGCTAATATTTATACCCTAACAGTACCTACCGCCAGTCCGTAGCTACAGACTAAATCAGCTACTAATATTCAAGTGCTTAAAATTGTGATTTTTTGACGATTATTTTAAATATAATTGGTTGTTTGTTATCAATTACGTCAATAACAAGTAATAATCAACTAAATAAACATAAAATGATGATTTCATTGCACAATCAAATGACATTACTAATGTCGGTTCATAATAACAATGATACATAATGTCGTTTGTTTGTCAATACTATATATATATATATATATATATATATATATATATATATATATATATGTATGTATCTCCCAATAGAACGTTAAATAAAGAATGTAACTTCACATCATAACCAATAATCACATTTCATCTATACATCAATCAACACGTCACAACGATATTTCAATCACATACACGAGACATGATTAGGTATAGAGGTGCGTAAAACTAATATATACGTGACACAACAATACATCAATCGCATTAACAAATCAATTACTAAAAATAAGTTAATTATTACTTATTATTGGTAATATTACTAAACTGAAAACATAAAGAAATCAAAATCAAACAAAGAAATATACAAAATAGAAAAAATTTAACATTAGCTACAGCCAAGCGGTAGCTACTAATATTCAACGGACATTAGCTACCGCTAGTCGGTAGCTACTAATATTCAACATATATTAGCTACAAGAATTCGGTAGCTACAAATATTCATCCTAATAGAACCCAAAAAATTGACAATTAGCTAAATTTCGAAAATTTGGGCGCCCATGTGCGGAAGATTCAAATTTTCGGAAAATTCAAAAAATTTGACCATTAGCTACCAACTTTCGGTAGCAAAACGTCAAGAATTTGGGCGGCCAAGGGAGGGAAATTCAAATTTTCCGAAAATTCAAAATTTTCAATCTTATATTATAAATACCCCTCAATTCTTCAATCTACAAAATAATGCCAACACTTCTCTAATCTAAAAACTGTCCCTACCATTTCTTTATTTATCAAATCTACAAAATCATCACAACACTCTCTTCAAATCATCAAAAAATCCTCACTTCTCCAATCTAAAAAACTATCCATATCATTTCTTTATTTCTTCATATCTTCCAATTTTTTCCCATTAATCAAATCCCACACTCTCTTCAAATCTTCAAAATATTTCTCATTTCTCAACACTTTTTTCATATGTTCAAAACTCCAAACCTTTTTTTTATTTTACAATCATTTTGTTAAAAAAATCTTTCTTCGTTTATTTAAATGCTTGATAATGTTAAATTAACAAATCAACATTGACTTTCATATTGGTGAAAGAATAAACCAATAAATTTCAGGATTTGTTTTTAGATCTGTAAATGTTATTACCAACCACAGTGCGGTAGCTAATAATATTCATGGCTTTAAATATTATTAGCTACCGCCAATCGGTAGCTAATAAGACTCAAGGATATAAATATTATTAGCTACCGCATGTCGGTAGCTACTATTATTCATAAAGTTAGCTACCGAAAATCGATAGCTACTAATATTCATAATATTAGCTACCAAAATTCGGTAGCAAATGCGGGTAAGCTAAATCGGTAAGTTAGTGACGGAATTTCGGTAGCTAACTCCACAGTAACTACCGAAAATCGGTCACTAAATTTCAAAGTTGTGGCGACGGAAGTGGCGACGAAACTTCGGTTACTAATGTGAGCGACATAAATTCGGTAGGAAAGGGACTTATTAGCTACCGAAATTCGGTAGCGAGTCATTAGCAACGCGATTAGTAGCTACCGAAAATTAGCGACGAAATTTCGGTAGGTAATGATCATTATCGACCGCATTTGGGTCATTAGCTACCGAAAATGCGGTAGCTAATGACCGAAAATCTTGTAGTGTTCGGCTCTTCGCGTATTGAAAAAGTTAATGACTTAATAGTATACTAACAATATATTTTGTTTCAATAAGCTCTAAGGAAATTGATTTAAGGGTAATTTTGTTAAAGACCCCGGACATTTGCTACATTTCTCAGGTTACACCTAACTTTTTAGAACGTGCATTGTCCTTTAGTTCTACCTTTCTTGATTTTGCGCACAGACAAGACACCTTGTTCAAGTTTTTTTGGCAAAGTATTCTTATCGGACACAAGTAATCTCATACAACTATTCTCTTACTGTTGCTATCAAATAGAGGTTCTGTCAAAAATGAACATCAAAAAAATCAATCGCACCTCTCTTACGAATATAGATTGGAGGCAAGTTTCTCTTTTTGTGACCACAACGTGCCACTTTGCAAAACCGGATAAACAAAGCAAGCTTCAACGTTTTCTACCATACCAAAACTGATAAAAAAAGTCATATCTAATTGGTTTCACTTTAGTTGCAGCGTAGCTTCATACATTTGATTCCAATAGGGATGAACCTAAACAGAAAAGTAAACTTTATGTGTAGAAAACAGGCTACATTCAGTAACAAGAAAAAGAAGTGCATACAAAATAGCTACCTGTAATATATTCTCCAGAATGACGACTTAACAAAGTCGTAAATCAAAATGTTTGATTCATCTTTGGTCTATTTACAGTTGAGATTTGCTACTTGTTACAAACAGTAAATAATAGCACAACAATTCGTTCCAATTATCTGGAACTCCAAGAAGGCACTAGTGTCAGCAATTATGAACACCCTAAAGAATTGCCATATATCGATGGATGGCCATCTGGCCTATAATCCAATGAACGAGTAATGTTCAGAAGAGTAACATTGTTCTTCATATGGGCTATTACCTCCTCCACAATCAAATTCTTTTCTGGGTAATGTTGAGGTAAAAGTCTCGTTTATCAGCCGGAAAGCTTCTTTGCAATGACCACCATTGTTCCATACACCACCACTGTTCAAGAATATAATGTAAATCCTGAATGTTAGGACAAATTATTTCCACGTAAATAAATTGGAGATTATGTTGACATCGTTTTGGAAATTATTTAAATCAATGTCAATTGATTTAATAAAAGAAATTAAGTGAGATATAGTTTCCATTAATTGAATGAAATCCTTGATTGCCTTATTTAGGAATTCAATTTATGGAATATTATCTTTTTTGCAGGTCAAATGTTTTCATGTTTATTATTGTGATAATATTAAAAGAAGGAAAATTTCCGTTTGATTGACTTGCCCTTTGGATTGTGATGTAATTGACTTTCCTTGTTGTGTTACATATCTTTCCTAAATCATGTTGATTGATTATATGTTGGAAAGTATTCAATGTTTGTTTATGCAGGAAAGTCACGCTATTTTCGGATAGTGAATCTGTCAGTTGCAACGTCATCCAGACAGCTCAGTTGCAACTACGCAAATCAGCGTTTTGGCGAAAAAGAATATTCCCTTGATCCGATATTCTGAAAATTATATTTAAAAGAAAAATATTTCGTTTTTATTTAAAATGATAATCTGATATCTAATCTTTAAGGGAAGAATCTTCGTCAAATATCTTTTGTTGAGATATAGAAAGTCAAATATTTTTATGGAATATATTTTAGATATTTTCCTTATCCTTTAAAGATAGACTTTCAATATCTTCCAAGATTATCTTTGTTTGATCTTATCTTTTATTGTTATCTTTTTAAGATAGACTTTCAAGATCTTCCAAGATTATCTTTGTTTAATATTATCTTCCTATTATGTATCTAGACATATTTAATGGGCATGTACAGTGGATATATTCAGATTTATCTTGCGGCATATATTAGATAAGGAAAGAAGATCTGCGTGGGTTGGAACTGGAGATACGCAGAGCTTATCTGTTAAGGAAAGAAGATCTGCGAGGTTGCAACTGAAGATCTGCAGAGATTCTGCTCTTGCCAATATAAGGAGAAGACTCGACAAAATTGAAGGACACTTTGAAAAGGATAGTTTGTGATTTCAGTCCTGTATCGAGTCAAAGTCTTTTAGAGAAGAGCATCAAGTCAGAGGAACTCTGGAGTAGCTTGATGTGTTCTTCTACTCAATCGAGTACACCGAAAATAGTTAAGGGATAGGTATTGCAACTGCAAATATTAGAGGGAGTCTAAGATTTGGGTTGATATAAAACCTACATTGTAATTCTTAAGTAGGGTACTGTTTGAGTCAACTTTTGGGTGCAAACCCCGTGGACTAGGACCATTTGGACCGAACCACGTAAAAACCTTTGTGTTCTTTATCGCTTTATGTTTAATTGTCCAATACTAGTTGCAACAGTAAAACAACTTTTAAACGTTAAAGAATTGTCATCTGTCTTACTTACGAGTGCAGTTGCAACTACTGTCAAGTGCAACTGCATCCGATTATAAGTAATATAGATCAAACATCTTACAAGTGGCATCAAGAGCCGGTCACTAACACATTATTTAGTGAGATTCTGGATTTAAGATCTTGTTTTGCAGGTATGGACAATATTAAGGATGAAGCATTGGTGTTATGGCCACCACCGCTTAATAATTCAAAATATTTATACTGGAAATACCGATTGGAAATCATTATCAAGTCCAAAGATTTCAAGGCATGGAAAATCATACTTAGAGGATGGTCTCCGCCGTCTTACGAGAATAAAATTGTCAAAGATGTCTTAGACTGGATCGATGATGAATATCTTATGGCCATCCAAAACTCCAGCGCCGTGGATATTATTTTATTTTATGTTGATATTAATAATTTCAAATTAATATCTAATTGTGTTTCAACTAAAGAGATGTGGAATATTCTCAGGTTGGCTCATGAAGGAACATCAATTGAGAAAGAAGAAATTGAGTCATCAACGAAGAGTATGGTGTTTCAAGATGAAGTCAAGGAGGACTCAAAATCAAATAAGAATGATGGACATGCTCAATCATTAACACCTCTTTTAATGAAACTCCAAGAAATGCATAAATCATGGAAATACAAAGGTAAGAATCTTATCCCTTCCGACTCTGCTTTTATAAATCAAATTCCGCTGCTAATGATCTTAGTATCAGAAGGAAGGATAAAGGTATTAAATGCAGGGAAAATTATGTTATATGATCTGATGCAACAATACCAGTTGCAACTACGCCTGTTGCAACATCACCAATTGCCACAAATGTTTGGGCAATATATGAAGATGATTGTAAGATCTTTGATCTATATTACATATAATCGGATGCAGTTGCACTTGACAGTAGTGGCAACTGCACTCGTAAGTAAGACAGATGACAATTCTTTAACGTTTAAAAGCTGTTTTACTGTTGCAACTGGTATTGGACAGTTAAACATAAGCGATAAAGAACACAAAAGTTTTTACGTGGTTCGGTCCAAATGGTCCTAGCCCACGGGGTTTGCACCCAAAAGTTGACTCAAACAGTACCCTACTTAAGAATTACAATGTAGGTTTTATATCAACCCAAATCTTAGACTCCCTCTAATATTTGCAGTTGCAATACCTATCCCTTAACTATTTTCGGTGTACTCGATTGAGTCGAAAAACACATCAAGCTACTCCAGAGTTCCTCTGACTTGATGCTCTTCTCTAAAAGACTTTGACTCGATACAGGACTGAAATCACAAACTATCCTTTTCAAAGTGTCCTTCAATTATGTCGAGTCTTCTCCTTATATATGCATGAGCAGAATCTCTGCAGATCTTTAGTTGCAACCTCGCAGATCTTCTTTCCTTAACAGATAAGCTCTGCATATCTCCAGTTGCAATCCACGCAGATCTTCTTTCCTTATCTAATATATTCTGCAAGATAAATCTGAATATATCCAACGTACATGCCTATTAAATATGTCTAGATACATAATAAGGAGATAAAGTTAAACAAAGATAATCTTGGAAGATCTTGAAAGTCTATCTTAAAAAGATAAGAATAAAAGATAAGATCAAACAAAGATAATCTTGGAAGATATTGAAATTCTATCTTTAAAGGATAAGGAAAATATCTAAAATATATTCCATAAAAATATTTGACTTTCTATATCTCAACAAAAGATATTTGACGAATATTCTTCCCTAAACGATCAGATATCAAATTATCATTTTAAAGAAAAACGAAATATTTTCCTTTTAAATATATTTTCCAGAATATAAGATCAAGGGAATATTCCGTTTCGCCAAAACGCTGATTTGCGTAGTTGCAACTGAGCTGTCTGGATGACGTTGCAACTGACAGATTCACTATCCGAAAATAGAGTGACTTTCCTGCATAAACAGACATTGAATACTTTCCAACATATAATCAATCAACATGATTTAGGAAAGATATGCAACACAACAAGGAAAGTCAATTACATCACAATCCAAAGGGTAAGTCAATCAAAAGGAAAGTTTCCTTCTTTTAAGATTATCACAATAATAAGCATGGAAACATTTGACCTGCAAAAAAGATAATATTCCATAACTTGAGCTCCTAAATAAGGCAATCAAATATTTCCTTCAATTAATGGAAACTATATCTCACTTAATTTCTTTTATTAAATCATTTGACATTGATTTAAATAATTTCCAAAACGATGTCAACATAATCTCCAATTTATTTACGTGAAAATAACATTGGTCCTAACAATCTCCCCCTTTGACTCGTTTTGGCAAAACCATGTATGTCCAAAGAAATTAAGTAGAACTCTTGCAATCAACAAAAGAAACTTTGTCAGTGATTAAATAAAGAGATGAGTGAAAACACAAATCACTACAATTGCTGCAACAAACATAAAACTGGAACTGCCATGAGGGCACCAGTCAAACGCTCTCTCCCCCTCGGTTCATGCATACCTTTGCTCAACCATTTAGGTTGAGCTTGGCATAATTCATTTCTTGGCTAACTTCTCTCCCTTTTTGACATAACGAGTCAACGGGTGTAAATCTGCAGAATGCAAAGAGAAATTATCTAAACAAGCATTACCAAGATAATATTAATAGTCAGCAAGGTTGTAGTAGCAAGCTATAAGCCCAGCACCCAAGTTGCAGAATGGCAACAAACGAGGGCCATATGCTCCTTCGTTCATTTCTTGACAAAAGCAATACCCTGCATGAAGCGGTTAGACACCAAGCACAAGATATAATAATATATCTAGAAGTTGCAAGTGAATGATGTATGCCATATGTGGCATATGTCACCTCTTAACTTGATCTCCCCCTTTTTGTCATAGCAAATCAAAGACCCTGACAACGAGATGGAGTCTCAATATCCCGGAGCATATCACATGTATATTTGTTGTAACTGGTACACCACATGTTTCAACAACTAATTGCAAACGAATTTTGCTCCCCCTTAAATTAAGCATAGCTTCAACAACCGCTATGCCCCAAACACAATCATCACACCAAAAGAGAGTTAACTATATAAAAATAATTAACTAAGTGCTTTAGAAATTCACCCCTGGATATGTTGCAAACAAAGTTACAGCATACACTTTAGTACCAAAAGACAATCACTTGAATCACCTTGTGAAACAGTCATGATACCATGAGACACACATGTATCAATCTCACATAGAAGTTGTTCCTCAGATGTATACTCACAAAAAGAGATATGATTGATGCAGCTTTGCCATGATGATGCAATCAGAAGTCTGAGTCCATAAAAGTTCCACAAAAACATGACATGTCATCTCAACAAATTCTCTTATAAAAAACAGTGACAAAAGATAGAGAGAATTTTGAGTAACAAAAAGTGCATGAGAACTAGAGAAAACAACAAGTACATGCCATAAGTACCAAAGTTGCAACAAGCAACACAGTGAAAAGACATTTCAAAAAATCAGGCAGAGAATGCCTAAAATGTGGAAACTCCAATGACATGATGTACTTGGATGATATTAGATGCTAAAGTACGCATTCACGGTTCAAGTCACACAAAATGTTTAAAATGGTCAAGTCCGGAGATGTGACACATGGGCATTAATGAACAAAACTTGACTAAGTAAAATACCATCACCAAAAAAAACTTTGTACTTATCCACTTGAACTAGTAGCTTTCACTCTAACTCATTTTTGGTATGGGGTAGCTCTTTTCAATGAGTAGACGCGTGAAATATGAATTGATAGCTTTCACTCCCATTCCTTTTAGGTCAGGTAGCTTTTTCCAGTCATCACTCAAACACATTATCCTCTTTAAATGATAAGAGAATACTTTTATTTCCTTTCTCCCTTTTTTTCGGAATTGAGTACTTGGAGAATGGTGAGGTAATCCACATAAAATCAGTTTTGAACTCATCTTATGCAACCATTGATCATATTCAGAACGAGACAATGAAAAACAATTCGGACAAACCTATAAAATGAATTCAATAGTATACAGATCATCCTAGTTGCAACACGACCACTGTTGCAACTTACATAAGGCAGTTTCTGGAGACTTTCTTAGGGTCTCAACTGTAACTGCATGCAGTACCTTAGTAAATATAACAACAAGTTATCTCTTCATGCATGTCTAAAAAACCACAAGTTGAAAACAACTCATGTTTGTGAAATCTTTTACGAGTACAGTGATCATATGCATATCCAGACAAACAGAAAATACAACTTAGATAGACTGTATGAGATAAGAAAATTGGCATTAAATCATCATAGTTGCAACTGGTCACTCTTGCAACAACAACATGCACATGTCGAATAACAAGGTCTCAAACACGCAACAAATCATGATTAGCATGAGAATATGTACAAGCAAAGATAAAGCATAATAGAAAAAAAATATTCACAAAAGTCAACAAAAAGTAACAACACAACTTGCCCTATTTCCTTATCAATAAATTCAAATAGGGAACTCATGCAGACTATTAAACCAATCAGTCATACCTTCATCAAAAGAATCAGATCTAGATAATGAACTTATCTTGATTCGTTCAATCATG
This sequence comes from Linaria vulgaris, assembly GCA_948329865.1. Taxonomy (NCBI): domain Eukaryota; kingdom Viridiplantae; phylum Streptophyta; class Magnoliopsida; order Lamiales; family Plantaginaceae; genus Linaria; species Linaria vulgaris. The sequence continues at coordinate 88,210,474 of OX415251.1, read as the reverse complement.
TTCTGCTTTGTTGCAACAGACTCTACTCGATTACTTAATACAATCGCATTGAGCTCTGTCAATTTTCCAATTGCAACAGAAAATGCAACAGAAGTTCCAACATCATCTAGCTTCAGAATTCCAGTCCATTTGTGACTATGAGTCTCTTCGTTCGCAGATTCCAACAACACCTTCGGCACAACTTTTGAAGCAGCATTCTGTTGCAACAAAATATGGCTGCTCATTTGGGTCTTACATCGTTGGCATGCATTACAAGGCTCAAGTTGCTTCCTCCATTTGGTAGAAGCTTCACAGCATATTCCTACAATAAAACTTTTAGTTAGTTGCACGTTAACTAACCTTTTGAGCCACAAAAAAAGTTTCATCAAAAGAATGTAATTGACATGTCAATCGGTGCAGCGCATTATGCAACCGGGAGAGTTCATCACACTTTCCCGCCAGTCTATACTCTTGTAAATCACAAAGAGTATTTGGATCAGTCACTTTACACGAATTCACATTGACATTATGTAAGAAGTTGGGTTCACGTGATTCACAAATTTTAATCAAGTTAGCAAAAAGTTCCTCCACGTGGAGCACATCCTTGATTCGTGAAATCTCGTCAACATACACAAATCTTATATAGAGAATTCCTTCATTCTTTCCATTTCCAAACCATAATCTCTCTTTTTGATTCTTTAACACATTTTGACAATAAGTTACTAGTTTCATTCGTAATTCTAAAGCCTCCTTTGTCAAAATAATATGATTTAGGTGAACACCCATAAACACGTGAATCAGTAGAAAAGCACAAGAGATTACAATTTTCAACCAAACTTGTTTATCCAGTAAAGTTGCAACACTCTGTGTGAATGTTGTCTCAATATGATCAATGCAAGTTGCAACGCATAATAGCCATGGGGATTAAGACAGGCTTATGAAAATAAAGATTCTTCCAGAAGTTAGAACAACTTGATGTACTGTGACTTTTTGTACTACAATGGAAGATCAACATAGACTTACCAAGATCCTTTGGAGAAAAAACACCTTTAAAAATATGATAAGGGTGGGAAACATTACCATGATGCCCTCGCATTAGAGAGATAAAACCACCTTGTATACCTTTCACAAGAATGCACTTTTCTTGTGATTTCCCATCAACAACAAGTCTCACTTGGTTTTGGGAGGTTTCTCTTGGACCTCTGGATTTGATTTACCATCTTGCTCAGAATCATCTTCATATATTGCCCAAACATTTGTGGCAACTGGTGATGTTGCAACAGGCGTAGTTGCAACTGGTATTGTTGCAACAGGCGTAGTTGCAACTGGTATTGTTGCATCATATGATATAACATAATTTTCCCTGCATTTAATACCTTTATCCTACGTTTTGATACTAAGATCATTAGCAGCGGAATTTGATTTAATAAAATCAGAGTCGGAACTCAGAAGGGATAAGATTCTTACCTTTGTATTTCCATGATTTATGCATTTCTTGGAGTTTCATTAAAAGAGGTGTTAATGATTGAGCATGTCCATCATTCTTATTTGATTTTGAGTCCTCCTTGACTTCATCTTGAAACACCATACTCTTCGTTGATGACTCAATTTCTTCTTTCTCAATTGATGTTCCTTCATGAGCCAACCTTGAAATCTTTGGACTTGATAATGATTTCCAATCGGTATTTCCAATATAAATATTTTGAATTATTAAGCGGTGGTGACCATAACACCAATGCTCCATCCTTAATATTGTCCATACATGTAAAACAAGATCTTAAATCCAGAATCTCACTAAATAATGTGTTAGTGACCGGCTCTGATACCACTTGTAAGATCTTTGATCTATATTACTTATAATCGGATGCAGTTGCACTTGACAGTAGTTGCAACTGCACTCGTAAGTAAGACAGATGACAATTCTTTAACGTTTAAAAGTTGTTTTACTGTTGCAACTGGTATTGGATAGTTAAACATAAAGCGATAAAGAACACAAAAAAATTTACGTGGTTCGGTCCAAATGGTCCTAGTCCACGGAGTTTGCACCCAAAAGTTGACACAAACAGTACCCTACTTAAGAATTACAATGTAGGTTTTATATCAACCCAAATCTTAGACTCCCTCTAATATTTGCAGTTGCAATACCTATCCCTTAACTATTTTCGGTGTACTCGATTGAGTCGAAGAACACATCAAGCTACTCCAGAGTTCCTCTGACTTGATGCTGTTCTCTAAAAGACTTTGACTCGATACAGGACTGAAATCACAAACTATCCTTTTCAAAGTGTCCTTCAATTATGTCGAGTATTCTCCTTATATAGGCATGAGCAGAATCTCTGCAGATCTTCAGTTGCAACCTCGCAGATCTTCTTTCCTTAACAGATAAGCTCTGCATATCTCCAGTTGCAATCCACGCAGATCTTCTTTCCTTATCTAATATATTCTAGAAGATAAATTTGAATATATCCAATGTACATGCCTATTAAATATGTCTAGATACATAATAAGGAGATAAAGTTAAACAAAGATAATCTTGGAAGATCTTGAAAGTCTATCTTAAAAAGATAAGATCAAACAAAGATAATCTTGGAAGATATTGAAAGTCTATCTTTAAAGGATAAGGAAAATATCTAAAATATATTCCATAAAAATATTTGACTTTCTATATCTCAACAAAAGATATTTGACGAATATTCTTCCCTAAACGATCAGATATCAAATTATCATTTTAAAGAAAAACGAAATATTTTCCTTTTAAATATATTTTCCAGAATATAAGATCAAGGGAATATTCCGTTTCGCCAAAACGCTGATTTGCGTAGTTGCAACTGAGCTGTCTGGATGACGTTGCAACTGACAGATTCACTATCCGAAAATAGCGTGACTTTCTTGCATAAACAGACATTGAATACTTTCCAACATATAATCAATCAACATGATTTAGGAAAGATATGCAACACAACAAGGAAAGTCAATTACATCACAATCCAAAGGGTAAGTCAATCAAAAGGAAAGTTTCTTTCTTTTAAGATTATCACAATAATAAGCATGGAAACATTTGACCTGCAAAAAAGATAATATTCCATAACTTGAGCTCCTAAATAAGGCAATCAAATATTTCCTTCAATTAATGGAAACTATATCTCACTTAATTTCTATTATTAAATCAATTGACATTGATTTAAATAATTTCCAAAACGATGTCAACATAATCTCCAATTTATTTACGTGAAAATAACATTGGTCCTAACAATCTCCCCCTTTGACTCGTTTTGGCAAAACCATGTATGTCCAAAGAAATTAAGTAGAACTCTTGCAATCAACAAAAGAAACTTTGTCAGTGATTAAATAAAGAGATGAGTGAAAACACAAATCACTACAATTGCTGCAACAAACATAAAACTGGAACTGCCATGAGGGCACCAGTCAAACGCTCTCTCCCCCTCGGTTCATGCATACCTTTGCTCAACCATTTAGGTTGAGCTTGGCATAATTCATTTCTTGGCTAACTTCTCTCCCTTTTTGACATAACGAGTCAACGGGTGTAAATCTGCAGAATGCAAAGAGAAATTATCTAAACAAGCATTACCAAGATAATATTAATAGTCAGCAAGGTTGTAGTAGCAAGCTATAAGCCCAGCACCCAAGTTGCAGAATGGAAACAAACGAGGGCCATATGCTCCTTCGTTGATTTCTTGACAAAAGCAATGCCCTGCATGAAGCGATTAGACACCAAGCACAAGATATAATAATATATCTAGAAGTTGCAACTGAATGATGTATGCCATATGTGGCATATGTCACCTCTTAACTTGATCTCCCCCTTTTTGTCATAGCAAATCAAAGACCCTGACAACGAGATGGAGTCTCAATATCCCGGAGCATATCACATGTATATTTGTTGTAACTGGTACACCACAGGTTTCAACAACTAATGGCAAAAGAATTTTGCTCCCCCTTAAATTAAGCATAGCTTCAACAACCGCTATGCCCCAAACACAATCATCACACCAAAAGAGAGTTAACTATATAAAAATAATTAACTAAGTGCTTTAGAAATTCACCCCTGGATATTTTTGCAAACAAAGTTACAGCATAAACTTTAGTACCAAAAGACAATCACTTGAATCACCTTGTGAAACAGTCATGATACCATGAGACACACATGTATCAATCTCACATAGAAGTTGTTCCTCAGATGTATACTCACAAAAAGAGATATGATTGATGCAGCTTTGCCATGATGATGCAATCAGAAGTCTGAGTCCATAAAAGTTCCACAAAAACATGACATGTCATCTCAACAAATTCTCTTATAAAAAACAGTGACAAAAGATAGAGAGAATTTTGAGTAACAAAAAGTGCATGAGAACTAGAGAAAACAACAAGTACACGCCATAAGTACCAAAGTTGCAACAAGCAACACAGTGAAAAGACATTTCAAAAAATCAGGCAGAGAATGCCTAAAATGTGGAAACTCCAATGACATGATGTACTTGGATGATATTAGATGCTAAAGTACGCATTCACGGTTCAAGTCACACAAAATGTTTAAAATGGTCAAGTCCGGAGATGTGACACATGGGCATTAATGAACAAAACTTGACTAAGTAAAATACCATCACCAAAAAAAACTTTGTACTTATCCACTTGAACTAGTAGCTTTCACTCTAACTCATTTTTGGTATGGGGTAGCTCTTTTCAATGAGTAGACGCGTGAAATATGAATTGATAGCTTTCACTCCCATTCCTTTTAGGTCAGGTAGCTTTTTCCAGTCATCACTCAAACACATTATCCTCTTTAAATGATAAGAGAATACTTTTATTTCCTTTCTCCCTTTTTTTCGGAATTGAGTACTTGGAGAATGGTGAGGTAATCCACATAAAATCAGTTTTGAACTCATCTTATGCAACCATTGATCATATTCAGAACGAGACAATGAAAAACAATTCGGACAAACCTATAAAATGAATTCAATAGTATACAGATCATCCTAGTTGCAACACGACCACTGTTGCAACTTACATAAGGCAGTTTCTGGAGACTTTCTTAGGGTCTCAACTGTAACTGCATGCAGTACCTTAGTAAATATAACAACAAGTTATCTCTTCATGCATGCGTAAAAAACCACAAGTTGAAAAAAAATCATGTTTGTGAAATCTTTTACGAGTACAGTGATCATATGCATATCCAGACAAACAGAAAATACAACTTAGATAGACTGTATGAGATAAGAAAATTGGCATTAAATCATCATAGTTGCAACTGGTCACTCTTGCAACAACAACATGCACATGTCGAATAACAAGGTCTCAAACACGCAACAAATCATGATTAGCATGAGAATATGTCCAAGCAAAGATAAAGCATAATAGAAAAAAAATATTCACAAAAGTCAACAAAAAGTAACAACACAACTTGCCCTATTTCCTTATCAATAAATTCAAATAGAGAACTCATGCAGACCATTAAACCAATCAGTCATACCTTCATCAAAAGAATCAGATCTAGATAATGAACTTATCTTGATTCGTTCAATCATGTTCTGCTTTGTTGCAACAGACTCTACTCGATTACTTAATACAATCGCATTGAGCTCTGTCAATTTTCCAATTGCAACAGCAAATGCAACAGAAGTTCCAACATCATCTAGCTTCAGAATTCCAGTCCATTTGTGACTATGAGTCTCTTCGTTCGCAGATTCCAACAACACCTTCGGCACAACTTTTGAAGCAGCATTCTGTTGCAACAAAATATGGCTGCTCATTTGGTTCTTACATCGTTGGCATGCATTACAAGGCTCAAGTTGCTTCCTCCATTTGGTAGAAGCTTCACAGCATATTCCTACAATAAAACTTTTAGTTAGTTGCACGTTAACTAACCTTTTGAGCCACAAATAAAGTCTCATCAAAAGAATGTAATTGACATGTCAATCGGTGCAACGCATTATGCAACCGGGAGAGTTCATCACACTTTCCCGCCAGTCTATACTCTTGTAAATCACAAAGAGTATTTGGATCAGTCACTTTACACGAATTCACATTGACATTATGTAAGAAGTTGGGTTCACGTGATTCACAAATTTTAATCAAGTTAGCAAAAAGTTCCTCCACGTGGAGCACATCCTTGATTCGTGAAATCTCGTCAACATACACAAATCTTATATAGAGAATTCCTTCATTCTTTCCATTTCCAAACCATAATCTCTCTTTTTGATTCTTTAACACATTTTGACAATAAGTTACTAGTTTCATTCGTAATTCTAAAGCCTCATTTGTCAAAATAATATGATTTAGGTGAACACCCATAAACACGTGAATCAGTAGAAAAGCACAAGAGATTACAATTTTCAACCAAACTTGTTTATCCAGTAAAGTTGCAACACTCTGTGTGAATGTTGTCTCAATATGATCAATGCAAGTTGCAACGCATAATAGCCATGGGGATTAAGACAGGCTTATGAAAATAAAGATTCTTCCAGAAGTTAGAACAACTTGATGTACTGTGACTTTTTGTACTACAATGGAAGATCAACATAGACTTACCAAGATCCTTTGGAGAAAAAACACCTTTAAAAATATGATAAGGGTGGGAAACATTACCATGATGCCCTCGCATTAGAGAGATAAAACCACCTTGTATACCTTTCACAAGAATGCACTTTTCTTGTGATTTCCCATCAACAACAAGTCTCACTTGGTTTTGGGAAGGTTTCTCTTGGACCTCTGGATTTGATTTACCATCTTGCTCAGAATCATCTTCATATATTGCCCAAACATTTGTGGCAACTGGTGATGTTGCAACAGGCGTAGTTGCAACTGGTATTGTTGCAACAGGCGTAGTTGCAACTGGTATTGTTGCATCATATGATATAACATAATTTTCCCTGCATTTAATACCTTTATCCTACGTTTTGATACTAAGATCATTAGCAGCGAATTTGATTTAATAAAATCAGAGTCGGAACTCGGAAGGGATAAGATTCTTACCTTTGTATTTCCATGATTTATGCATTTCTTGGAGTTTCATTAAAAGAGGTGTTAATGATTGAGCATGTCCATCATTCTTATTTGATTTTGAGTCCTCCTTGACTTCATCTTGAAACACCATACTCTTCGTTGATGACTCAATTTCTTCTTTCTCAATTGATGTTCCTTCATGAGCTAACCTTGAAATCTTTGGACTTGATAATGATTTCCAATCGGTATTTCCAATATAAATATTTTGAATTATTAAGCGGTGGTGACCATAACACCAATGCTACATCCTTAATATTGTCCATACATGTAAAACAAGATCTTAAATCCAGAATCTCACTAAATAATGTGTTAGTGACCGGCTCTGATACCGCTTGTAAGATCTTTGATCTATATTACGTATAATCGGATGCAGTTGCACTTGACAGTAGTTGCAACTGCACTCGTAAGTAAGACATATGACAATTCTTTAACGTTTAAAAGTTGTTTTACTGTTGCAACTGGTATTGGATAGTTAAACATAAAGCGATAAAGAACACAAAAAATTTTACGTGGTTCGGTCCAAATGGTCCTAGTCCACGGGGTTTGCACCCAAAAGTTGACTCAAACAGTACCCTACTTAAGAATTACAATGTAGGTTTTATATCAACCCAAATCTTAGACTCCCTCTAATATTTGCAGTTGCAATACCTATCCCTTAACTATTTTCGGTGTACTCGATTGAGTCGAAGAACACATCAAGCTACTCCAGAGTTCCTCTGACTTGATGTTGTTCTCTAAAAGACTTTGACTCGATACAGGACTGAAATCACAAACTATCCTTTTCAAAGTGTCCTTCAATTATGTCGAGTCTTCTCCTTATATAGGCATGAGCAGAATCTCTGTAGATCTTCAGTTGCAACCTCGCAGATCTTCTTTCCTTAATAGATAAGCTCTACATATCTCCAGTTGCAATCCACACAGATCTTCTTTCCTTATCTAATATATTCTGCAAGATAAATCTGAATATATCCAATGTACATGCCTATTAAATATGTCTAGATACATAATAAGGAGATAAAGTTAAACAAAGATAATCTTGGAAGATCTTGAAAGTCTATCTTAAAAAGATAAGATCAAACAAAGATAATCTTGGAGGATATTGAAAGTCTATCTTTAAAGGATAAGGAAAATATCTAAAATATATTCCATAAAAATATTTGACTTTCTATATCTCAACAAAAGATATTTGACGAATATTCTTCCCTAAACGATCAGATATCAAATTATCATTTTAAAGAAAAACGAAATATTTTCCTTTTAAATATATTTTCCAGAATATAAGATCAAGGGAATATTCCGTTTCGCCAAAACGCTGATTTGCGTAGTTGCAACTGAGCTGTCTGGATGACGTTGCAACTGACAGATTCACTATCCGAAAATAGCGTGACTTTCTTGCATAAACAGACATTGAATACTTTCCAACATATAATCAATCAACATGATTTAGGAAAGATATGCAACACAACAAGGAAAGTCAATTACATCACAATCCAAAGGGTAAGTCAATCAAAAGGAAAGTTTCTTTCTTTTAAGATTATCACAATAATAAGCATGGAAACATTTGACCTGCAAAAAAGATAATATTCCATAACTTGAGCTCCTAAATAAGGCAATCAAATATTTCCTTCAATTAATGGAAACTATATCTCACTTAATTTCTATTATTAAATCAATTGACATTGATTTAAATAATTTCCAAAACGATGTCAACATAATCTCCAATTTATTTACGTGAAAATAACATTGGTCCTAACAATCTCCCCCTTTGACTCGTTTTGGCAAAACCATGTATGTCCAAAGAAATTAAGTAGAACTCTTGCAATCAACAAAAGAAACTTTGTCAGTGATTAAATAAAGAGATGAGTGAAAACACAAATCACTGCAATTGCTGCAACAAACATAAAACTGGAACTGCCATGAGGGCACCAGTCAAACGCTCTCTCCCCCTCGGTTCATGCATACCTTTGCTCAACCATTTAGGTTGAGCTTGGCATAATTCATTTCTTGGCTAACTTCTCTCCCTTTTTGACATAACGAGTCAACGGGTGTAAATCTGCAGAATGCAAAGAGAAATTATCTAAACAAGCATTACCAAGATAATATTAATAGTCAGCAAGGTTGTAGTAGCAAGCTATAAGCCCAGCACCCAAGTTGCAGAATGGAAACAAACGAGGGCCATATGCTCCTTCGTTGATTTCTTGACAAAAGCAATGCCCTGCATGAAGCGATTAGACACCAAGCACAAGATATAATAATATATCTAGAAGTTGCAACTGAATGATGTATGCCATATGTGGCATATGTCACCTCTTAACTTGATCTCCCCCTTTTTGTCATAGCAAATCAAAGACCCTAACAACGAGATGGAGTCTCAATATCCCGGAGCATATCACATGTATATTTGTTGTAACTGGTACACCACATGTTTCAACAACTAATGGCAAAAGAATTTTGCTCCCCCTTAAATTAAGCATAGCTTCAACAACCGATATGCCACAAACACAATCATCACACCAAAAGAGAGTTAACTATATAAAAATAATTAACTAAGTGCTTTAGAAATTCACCCCTGGATATGTTGCAAACAAAGTTACAGCAGAAACTTTAGTACCAAAAGACAATCACTTGAATCACCTTGTGAAACAGTCATGATACCATGAGACACACATGTATCAATCTCACATAGAAGTTGTTCCTCATATGTATACTCACAAAAAGAGATATGATTGATGCAGCTTTGCCATGATGATGCAATCAGAAGTCTGAGTCCATAAAAGTTCCACAAAAACATGACATGTCATCTCAACAAATTCTCTTATAAAAAACAGTGACAAAAGATAGAGAGAATTTTGAGTAACAAAAAGTGCATGAGAACTAGAGAAAACAACAAGTACATGCCATAAGTACCAAAGTTGCAACAAGCAACACAGTGAAAAGACATTTCAAAAAATCAGGCAGAGAATGCCTAAAATGTGGAAACTCCAATGACATGATGTACTTGGATGATATTAGATGCTAAAGTACGCATTCACGGTTCAAGTCACACAAAATGTTTAAAATGGTCAAGTCCGGAGATGTGACACATGGGCATTAATGAACAAAACTTGACTAAGTAAAATACCATCACCAAAAAAAACTTTGTACTTATCCACTTGAACTAGTAGCTTTCACTCTAACTCATTTTTGGTATGGGGTAGCTCTTTTCAATGAGTAGACGTGTGAAATATGAATTGATAGCTTTCACTCCCATTCCTTTTAGGCCAGGTAGCTTTTTCCAGTCATCACTCAAACACATTATCCTCTTTAAATGATAAGAGAATACTTTTATTTCCTTTCTCCCTTTTTTTTCGGAATTGAGTACTTGGAGAATGGTGAGGTAATCCACATAAAATCAGTTTTGAACTCATCTTATGCAACCATTGATCATATTCAGAACGAGACAATGAAAAACAATTCGGACAAACCTATAAAATGAATTCAATAGTATACAGATCATCCTAGTTGCAACACGACCACTGTTGCAACTTACATAAGGCAGTTTCTGGAGACTTTCTTAGGGTCTCAACTGTAACTGCATGTAGTACCTTAGTAAATATAACAACAAGTTATCTCTTCATGCATGCGTAAAAAACCACAAGTTGAAAAAAACTCATGTTTGTGAAATCTTTTACGAGTACAGTGATCATATGCATATCCAGACAAACAGAAAATACAACTTAGATAGACTGTATGAGATAAGAAAATTGGCATTAAATCATCATAGTTGCAACTGGTCACTCTTGCAACAACAACATGCACATGTCGAATAACAAGGTCTCAAACACGCAACAAATCATGATTAGCATGAGAATATGTCCAAGCAAAGATAAAGCATAATAGAAAAAAAATATTCACAAAAGTCAACAAAAAGTAACAACACAACTTGCCCTATTTCCTTATCAATAAATTCAAATAGGGAACTCATGCAGACCATTAAACCAATCAGTCATACCTTCATCAAAAGAATCAGATCTAGATAATGAACTTATCTTGATTCGTTCAATCATGTTCTGCTTTGTTGCAATAGACTCTACTCGATTACTTAATACAATCGCATTGAGCTCTGTCAATTTTCCAATTGCAACAGCAAATGCAACAGAAGTCCCAACATCATCTAGCTTCAGAATTCCAGTCCATTTGTGACTATGAGTCTCTTCGTTCGCAGATTCCAACAACACCTTCGGCACAACTTTTGAAGCAGCATTCTGTTGCAACAAAACATGGCTGCTCATTTGGTTCTTACATCGTTGGCATGCATTACAAGGCTCAAGTTGCTTCCTCCATTTGGTAGAAGCTTCACAGCATATTCCTACAATAAAACTTTTAGTTAGTTGCACGTTAACTAACCTTTTGAGCCACAAAAAAAGTTTCATCAAAAGAATGTAATTGACATGTCAATCGGTGCAACGCATTATGCAACCGGGAGAGTTCATCACACTTTCCCGCCAGTCTATACTCTTGTAAATCACAAAGAGTATTTGGATCAGTCACTTTACACGAATTCACATTGACATTATGTAAGAAGTTGGGTTCACGTGATTCACAAATTTTAATCAAGTTAGCAAAAAGTTCCTCCACGTGGAGCACATCCTTGATTCGTGAAATCTCGTCAACATACACAAATCTTATATAGAGAATTCCTTCATTCTTTCCATTTCCAAACCATAATCTCTCTTTTTGATTCTTTAACACATTTTGACAATAAGTTACTAGTTTCATTCGTAATTCTAAAGCCTCCTTTGTCAAAATAATATGATTTAGGTGAACACCCATAAACACGTGAATCAGTAGAAAAGCACAAGAGATTACAATTTTCAACCAAACTTGTTTATCCAGTAAAGTTGCAACACTCTGTGTGAATGTTGTCTCAATATGATCAATGCAAGTTGCAACGCATAATAGCCATGGGGATTAAGACAGGCTTATGAAAATAAAGATTCTTCCAGAAGTTAGAACAACTTGATGTACTGTGACTTTTTGTACTACAATGAAAGATCAACATAGACTTACCAAGATCCTTTGGAGAAAAAACACCTTTAAAAATATGATAAGGGTGGGAAACATTACCATGATGCCCTCGCATTAGAGAGATAAAACCACCTTGTATACCTTTCACAAGAATGCACTTTTATTGTGATTTCCCATCAACAACAAGTCTCACTTGGTTTTGGGAAGGTTTCTCTTGGACCTCTGGATTTGATTTACCATCTTGCTCAGAATCATCTTCATATATTGCCCAAACATTTGTGGCAACTGGTGATGTTGCAACAGGCGTAGTTGCAACTGGTATTGTTGCAACAGGCGTAGTTGCAACTGGTATTGTTGCATCATATGATATAACATAATTTTCCCTGCATTTAATACCTTTATCCTACGTTTTGATACTAAGATCATTAGCAGCGGAATTTGATTTAATAAAATCAGAGTCGGAAGGGATAAGATTCTTACCTTTGTATTTCCATGATTTATGCATTTCTTGGAGTTTCATTAAAAGAGGTGTTAATGATTGAGCATGTCCATCATTCTTATTTGATTTTGAGTCCTCCTTGACTTCATCTTGAAACACCATACTCTTCGTTGATGACTCGACTTCTTCTTTCTCAATTGATGTTCCTTCATGAGCCAACCTTGAAATCTTTGGACTTGATAATGATTTCCAATCGGTATTTCCAATATAAATATTTTGAATTATTAAGCGGTGGTGACCATAACACCAATGCTCCATCCTTAATATTGTCCATACATGTAAAACAAGATCTTAAATCCAGAATCTCACTAAATAATGTGTTAGTGACCGGCTCTGATACCACTTGTAAGATCTTTGATCTATATTACTTATAATCGGATGCAGTTGCACTTGACAGTAGTTGCAACTGCACTCGTAAGTAAGACATATGACAATTCTTTAACGTTTAAAAGTTGTTTTACTGTTGCAACTGGTATTGGATAGTTAAACATAAAGCGATAAAGAACACAAAAAATTTTACGTGGTTCGGTCCAAATGGTCCTAGTCCACGGGGTTTGCACCCAAAAGTTGACTCAAACAGTACCCTACTTAAGAATTACAATGTAGGTTTTATATCAACCCAAATCTTAGACTCCCTCTAATATTTGCAGTTGCAATACCTATCCCTTAACTATTTTCCGTGTACTCGATTGAGTCGAAGAACACATGAAGCTACTCCAGAGTTCCTCTGACTTGATGTTGTTCTCTAAAAGACTTTGACTCGATACAGGACTGAAATCACAAACTATCCTTTTCAAAGTGTCCTTCAATTATGTCGAGTCTTCTCCTTATATAGGCATGAGCAGAATCTCTGCAGATCTTCAGTTGCAACCTCGCAGATCTTCTTTCCTTAACAGATAAGCTCTGCATATCTCCAGTTGCAATCCACGCAGATCTTCTTTCCTTATCTAATATATTCTGCAAGATAAATCTGAATATATCCAATGTACATGCCTATTAAATATGTCTAGATACATAATAAGGAGATAAAGTTAAACAAAGATAATCTTGGAAGATCTTGAAAGTCTATCTTAAAAAGATAAGATCAAACAAAGATAATCTTGGAAGATATTGAAAGTCTATCTTTAAAGGATAAGGAAAATATCTAAAATATATTCCATAAAAATATTTGACTTTCTATATCTCAACAAAAGATATTTGACGAATATTCTTCCCTAAACGATCAGATATCAAATTATCATTTTAAAGAAAAACGAAATATTTTCCTTTTAAATATATTTTCCAGAATATAAGATCAAGGGAATATTCCGTTTCGCCAAAACGCTGATTTGCGTAGTTGCAACTGAGCTGTCTGGATGACGTTGCAACTGACAGATTCACTATCCGAAAATAGCGTGACTTTCCTGCATAAACAGACATTGAATACTTTCCAACATATAATCAATCAACATGATTTAGGAAAGATATGCAACACAACAAGGAAAGTCAATTACATCACAATCCAAAGGGTAAGTCAATCAAAAGGAAAGTTTCTTTCTTTTAAGATTATCACAATAATAAGCATGGAAACATTTGACCTGCAAAAAAGATAATATTCCATAACTTGAGCTCCTAAATAAGGCAATCAAATATTTCCTTCAATTAATAGAAACTATATCTCACTTAATTTCTATTATTAAATCAATTGACATTGATTTAAATAATTTCCAAAACGATGTCAACATAATCTCCAATTTATTTACGTGAAAATAACATTGGTCCTAACAATCTCCCCCTTTGACTCGTTTTGGCAAAACCATGTATGTCCAAAGAAATTAAGTAGAACTCTTGCAATCAACAAATGAAACTTTGTCAGTGATTAAATAAAGAGATGAGTGAAAACACAAATCACTGCAATTGCTGCAACAAACATAAAACTGGAACTGCCATGAGGGCACCAGTCAAACGCTCTCTCCCCCTCGGTTCATGCATACCTTTGCTCAACCATTTAGGTTGAGCTTGGCATAATTCATTTCTTGGCTAACTTCTCTCCCTTTTTGACATAACGAGTCAACGGGTGTAAATCTGCAGAATGCAAAGAGAAATTATCTAAACAAGCATTACCAAGATAATATTAATAGTCAGCAAGGTTGTAGTAGCAAGCTATAAGCCCAGCAGCCAAGTTGCAGAATGGCAACAAACGAGGGCCATATGCTCCTTCGTTCATTTCTTGACAAAAGCAATGCCCTGCATGAAGCGATTAGACACCAAGCACAAGATATAATAATATATCTAGAAGTTGCAACTGAATGATGTATGCCATATGTGGCATATGTCACCTCTTAACTTGATCTCCCCCTTTTTGTCATAGCAAATCAAAGACCCTGACAACAAGATGGAGTCTCAATATCCCGGAGCATATCACATGTATATTTGTTGTAACTGGTACACCACAGGTTTCAACAACTAATGGCAAAAGAATTTTGCTCCCCCTTAAATTAAGCATAGCTTCAACAACCGCTATGCCCCAAACACAATCATCACACCAAAAGAGAGTTAACTATATAAAAATAATTAACTAAGTGCTTTAGAAATTCACCCCTAGATATGTTGCAAACAAATTTACAGCATAAACTTTAGTACCAAAAGACAATCACTTGAATCACCTTGTGAAACAGTCATGATACCATGAGACACACATGTATCAATCTCACATAGAAGTTGTTCCTCAGATGTATACTCACAAAAAGAGATATGATTGATGCAGCTTTGCCATGATGATGCAATCAGAAGTCTGAGTCCATAAAAGTTCCACAAAAACATGACATGTCATCTCAACAAATTCTCTTATAAAAAACAGTGACAAAAGATAGAGAGAATTTTGAGTAACAAAAAGTGCATGAGAACTAGAGAAAACAACAAGTACATGCCATAAGTACCAAAGTTGCAACAAGCAACACAGTGAAAAGACATTTCAAAAAATCAGGCAGAGAATGCCTAAAATGTGGAAACTCCAATGACATGATGTACTTGGATGATATTAGATGCTAAAGTACGCATTCACGGTTCAAGTCACACAAAATGTTTAAAATGGTCAAGTCCGGAGATGTGACACATGGGCATTAATGAACAAAACTTGACTAAGTAAAATACCATCACCAAAAAAAACTTTGTACTTATCCACTTGAACTAGTAGCTTTCACTCTAACTCATTTTTGGTATGGGGTAGCTCTTTTCAATGAGTAGACGCGTGAAATATGAATTGATAGCTTTCACTCCCATTCCTTTTAGGCCAGGTAGCTTTTTCCAGTCATCACTCAAACACATTATCCTCTTTAAATGATAAGAGAATACTTTTATTTCCTTTCTCCCTTTTTTTTCGGAATTGAGTACTTGGAGAATGGTGAGGTAATCCACATAAAATCAGTTTTGAACTCATCTTATGCAACCATTGATCATATTCAGAACGAGACAATGAAAAACAATTCGGACAAACCTATAAAATGAATTCAATAGTATACAGATCATCCTAGTTGCAACACGACCACTGTTGCAACTTACATAAGGCAGTTTCTGGAGACTTTCTTAGGGTCTCAACTGTAACTGCATGCAGTACCTTAGTAAATATAACAACAAGTTATCTCTTCATGCATGCGTAAAAAACCACAAGTTGAAAAAAAATCATGTTTGTGAAATCTTTTACGAGTACAGTGATCATATGCATATCCAGACAAACAGAAAATACAACTTAGATAGACTGTATGAGATAAGAAAATTGGCATTAAATCATCATAGTTGCAACTGGTCACTCTTGCAACAACAACATGCACATGTCGAATAACAAGGTTTCAAACACGCAACAAATCATGATTAGCATGAGAATATGTCCAAGCAAAGATAAAGCATAATAGAAAAAAAATATTCACAAAAGTCAACAAAAAGTAACAACACAACTTGCCCTATTTCCTTATCAATAAATTCAAATAGGGAACTCATGCAGACCATTAAACCAATCAGTCATACCTTCATCAAAAGAATCAGATCTAGATAATGAACTTATCTTGATTCGTTCAATCATGTTCTGCTTTGTTGCAACAGACTCTACTCGATTACTTAATACAATCGCATTGAGCTCTGTCAATTTTCCAATTGCAACAGCAAATGCAACAGAAGTTCCAACATCATCTAGCTTCAGAATTCCAGTCCATTTGTGACTATGAGTCTCTTCGTTCGCAGATTCCAACAACACCTTCGGCACAACTTTTGAAGCAGCATTCTGTTGCAACAAAATATGGCTGCTCATTTGGTTCTTACATCGTTGGCATGCATTACAAGGCTCAAGTTGCTTCCTCCATTTGGTAGAAGCTTCACAGCATATTCCTACAATAAAACTTTTAGTTAGTTGCACGTTAACTAACCTTTTGAGCCACAAATAAAGTCTCATCAAAAGAATGTAATTGACATGTCAATCGGTGCAACGCATTATGCAACCGGGAGAGTTCATCACACTTTCCCGCCAGTCTATACTCTTGTAAATCACAAAGAGTATTTGGATCAGTCACTTTACACGAATTCACATTGACATTATGTAAGAAGTTGGGTTCACGTGATTCACAAATTTTAATCAAGTTAGCAAAAAGTTCCTCCACGTGGAGCACATCCTTGATTCGTGAAATCTCGTCAACATACACAAATCTTATATAGAGAATTCCTTCATTCTTTCCATTTCCAAACCATAATCTCTCTTTTTGATTCTTTAACACATTTTGACAATAAGTTACTAGTTTCATTCGTAATTCTAAAGCCTCATTTGTCAAAATAATATGATTTAGGTGAACACCCATAAACACGTGAATCAGTAGAAAAGCACAAGAGATTACAATTTTCAACCAAACTTGTTTATCCAGTAAAGTTGCAACACTCTGTGTGAATGTTGTCTCAATATGATCAATGCAAGTTGCAACGCATAATAGCCATGGGGATTAAGACAGGCTTATGAAAATAAAGATTCTTCCAGAAGTTAGAACAACTTGATGTACTGTGACTTTTTGTACTACAATGGAAGATCAACATAGACTTACCAAGATCCTTTGGAGAAAAAACACCTTTAAAAATATGATAAGGGTGGGAAACATTACCATGATGCCCTCGCATTAGAGAGATAAAACCACCTTGTATACCTTTCACAAGAATGCACTTTTCTTGTGATTTCCCATCAACAACAAGTCTCACTTGGTTTTGGGAAGGTTTCTCTTGGACCTCTGGATTTGATTTACCATCTTGCTCAGAATCATCTTCATATATTGCCCAAACATTTGTGGCAACTGGTGATGTTGCAACAGGCGTAGTTGCAACTGGTATTGTTGCAACAGGCGTAGTTGCAACTGGTATTGTTGCATCATATGATATAACATAATTTTCCCTGCATTTAATACCTTTATCCTACGTTTTGATACTAAGATCATTAGCAGCGGAATTTGATTTAATAAAATCAGAGTCGGAACTCGGAAGGGATAAGATTCTTACCTTTGTATTTCCATGATTTATGCATTTCTTGGAGTTTCATTAAAAGAGGTGTTAATGATTGAGCATGTCCATCATTCTTATTTGATTTTGAGTCCTCCTTGACTTCATCTTGAAACACCATACTCTTCGTTGATGACTCAACTTCTTCTTTCTCAATTGATGTTCCTTCATGAGCCAACCTTGAAATCTTTGGACTTGATAATGATTTCCAATCGGTATTTCCAATATAAATATTTTGAATTATTAAGCGGTGGTGACCATAACACCAATGCTCCATCCTTAATATTGTCCATACATGTAAAACAAGATCTTAAATCCAGAATCTCACTAAATAATGTGTTAGTGACCGGCTCTGATACCACTTGTAAGATCTTTGATCTATATTACTTATAATCGGATGCAGTTGCACTTGACAGTAGTTGCAAATGCACTCGTAAGTAAGACATATGACAATTCTTTAACGTTTAAAAGTTGTTTTACTGTTGCAACTGGTATTGGATAGTTAAACATAAAGCGATAAAGAACACAAAAAATTTTACGTGGTTCGGTCCAAATGGTCCTAGTCCACGGGGTTTGCACCCAAAAGTTGACTCAAACAGTACCCTACTTAAGAATTACAATGTAGGTTTTATATCAACCCAAATCTTAGACTCCCTCTAATATTTGCAGTTGCAATACCTATCCCTTAACTATTTTCGGTGTACTCGATTGAGTCGAAGAACACATCAAGCTACTCCAGAGTTCCTCTGACTTGATGCTCTTCTCTAAAAGACTTTGACTCGATACAGGACTGAAATCACAAACTATCCTTTTCAAAGTGTCCTTCAATTATGTCGAGTCTTCTCCTTATATAGGCATGAGCAGAATCTCTGCAGATCTTCAGTTGCAACCTCGCAGATCTTCTTTCCTTAACAGATAAGCTCTGCATATCTCCAGTTGCAATCCACGCAGATCTTCTTTCCTTATCTAATATATTCTGCAAGATAAATCTGAATATATCCAATGTACATGCCTATTAAATATGTCTAGATACATAATAAGGAGATAAAGTTAAACAAAGATAATCTTGGAAGATCTTGAAAGTCTATCTTAAAAAGATAAGATCAAACAAAGATAATCTTGGAAGATATTGAAAGTCTATCTTTAAAGGATAAGGAAAATATCTAAAATATATTCCATAAAAATATTTGACTTTCTATATCTCAACAAAAGATATTTGACGAATATTCTTCCCTAAACGATCAGATATCAAATTATCATTTTAAAGAAAAACGAAATATTTTCCTTTTAAATATATTTTCCAGAATATAAGATCAAGGGAATATTCCGTTTCGCCAAAACGCTGATTTGCGTAGTTGCAACTGAGCTGTCTGGATGACGTTGCAACTGACAGATTCACTATCCGAAAATAGCGTGACTTTCCTGCATAAACAGACATTGAATACTTTCCAACATATAATCAATCAACATGATTTAGGAAAGATATGCAACACAACAAGGAAAGTCAATTACATCACAATCCAAAGGGTAAGTCAATCAAAAGGAAAGTTTCTTTCTTTTAAGATTATCACAATAATAAGCATGGAAACATTTGACCTGCAAAAAAGATAATATTCCATAACTTGAGCTCCTAAATAAGGCAATCAAATATTTCCTTCAATTAATGGAAACTATATCTCACTTAATTTCGATTATTAAATCAATTGACATTGATTTAAATAATTTCCAAAACGATGTCAACATAATCTCCAATTTATTTACGTGGAAATAACATTGGTCCTAACAATGATTCTGAGCAAGATGATAAAATCAAATCAAGAGGTCCAAGAGAAACCTTCCCAAAACCAAGTGAGACTTGTTGTTGATGGGAAATCACAAGAAAAGTGCATTCTTGTGAAAGGAATATGCTGTGAAGCTTCTACCAAATGTAGGAAGAAACTTGAGCCTTATAATGCATGCCAACGATGTAAGAATCAAATGAGCACCCATATTCTGTTGCAACAGAATGCTGCTTCAAAAGTTGTGCCAAATGTGTTGTTGGAATTTGTAGATGCATCTGCGAATGAAGAGACTCATAGTCACAAATGGACTGGAAATCTGAAGCTATATGATGTTGGAACTTCTGATGCATTTGTTGTTGCAATTGGAAAGTTGACAGAGCTCAATGCGATTGTATTAAGTAATCGAGTAGAGTCTGTTGCAACAAAGCATAACATCGTTGAACGAATCAAGATAAGTTCATTATCTAGATCTGAATCTTTTGATGAAGGTCTGACTGATTGGTATAATGGTCTGCATGTTATCCCTATTTGAGCTTATTGATAAAGAAATAGGGCAAGCTGTGTGTTACTTTTTGTTGCCTTTTGTGAATTTTTTTGTCCTCCTACTATGCTTTATCTTTGCTTGGACACATTCTCATGCTAATCGTGAGTTGTTGCAACCTTGTTATTCGACATGTGCATGTTGGTGTTACAAGAGTGACCAGTTGCAACTATGATGATTCAATGCCAATTTTCTTATCTCATACAGTCCATCTAAGTTGTGTTTTCTGTTTGTCTGGATATGCCTATGATCTCTATATGCGTAAAAGATTTCACAAACATAATTTTTTTTTTCTTATGATTTTACTGATGCCTGAAGAACAACTTGTTGTTATACTTACTAAGGTACTTCATGCAGTTACAGTTGAGACCCTAAGAAAGTCTCAGAACTTGCCTTATGTAAGTTGCAACAGTGGTCGTGTTGCAACTAGGATGATCTGTATACTATTGAATTCATTTCATAGGTTTGTCCGAATTGTTTTTCATTGTCTCGTTCTGAATATGATCACGGGTTGCATAAGATGAGTTCAGAACTGATTTTATGTGGATTACCTCACCATTCTCCAAGTACTCAATTCCGAAAAAAAAAGGAGAAAGGAAATAAAAGTATTCTCTTATCATTTAAAGAGGATAATGTGTTTGAGTGATGACTGGAAAAAGCTACCTGGCCTAAAAAGAATGGGAGTGAAAGCTATCAATTCATATTTCACGCGTCTACTCACTGAAAAGAGGTACCCCATACCAAAAATGAGTTAGAGTGAAAGCTACCAGTTCAAGTGGATAAGTACAAAGTTTTTTTTGGTGATGGTATTTTACTTAGTCAAGTTTTGTTCATTAATGCCCATGTGTCACATCTCCGGGCTTGACCATTTTAAACATTTTGTGTGACTTGAACCGTGAATGCGTACTTTAGCATCTAATATCATCCAAGTACATCATGTCATTGGAGCTTCCACATTTTAGGCATTCTCTGCCTGATTTTTTGAAATGTCTTTTCAGTGTGTTGCTTGTTGCAACTTTGGTACTTATGGCATGTACTTGTTGTTTTCTCTAGTTCTCATGCACTTTTTGTTACTCAAAATTCTCTCTATCTTTTGTCATTGTTCTTTATAAGAGAATTTGTTGAGATGGCATATCATGTTTTTGTGGAACGTTTAAGGACTCAGTTTTCTGATTGCATCATCATGGCAAAGTTTCATCAATTCTTATCTCTTTTTATGACTACACATCTAAGTAACGTCTTCTATGTGAGATTGATACATGTGTGTCTCATGGTATCATGAATGTTTCACATGGTGATTCAAATGATTGTCTTTTTGGTACTAAAGTTCATGTTGTAACTTTGTTTGCAACATATCCAGGGTTGAATTTCTGAAGCACTTAGTTAATTATATTTATATAGTTCCAATCTTTTGGGGCGTTGATTGTGTTTGGAGCATAGTGGTTGTTGAAGCTATGCTTAATTTGAGGGGGAGCAAAATTCTTTTGCCATTGATTGTTGAAACCTGTGGTTTACCAGTTACAACAAGTATACATGTGATGTGCTACGGGACATTGAGACTCCATCTCACTGTCAGGGTATTTGATTTGCTATGACAAAAATGGGGAGAGAAATTTAAGAGGTGACATATGCCACATATGGCATACATTATTCAGTTGCAACTTCTAGATATATTATTATATATTGTGCTTGTTTTCTAACCGCTTCATGCAGGGCATTGCTTTTGTCAAGAAATCAAAGAAGGAGCCGAGTTTATTGGAAAATCTTAGAGTCCTAGCTCAAATCATTTTGTTGTTGCATGGTTGCAACTGAAGGCGTCGTCTAATCATCACGAAGTGAAAGAGCATATGACCCTTGTTTGTTGCCATTCTGCAACTTGGGTTCTGGGCTTATAGCTTGCTACTACAACCCTGATGATTATTAATATTATCTTGGTAATGCTCGTTTAGAGAATTTCTCTTTGCATTTTGCAGATTTACACCCGTTGACTCGTTATGTCAAAAAGGGGGAGAAGTTAGCCAAGAAATGAAATATGCCAAGCTCAACCTAAATGGTAGAGCAAAGGTATGCATGAACCGAGGGGGAGAGAAAGTTTGACTGGTGCCCTCATGGCAGTTCCAACTTTATGTCTGTTGCAACAATTGCAGTGATATGTGTTTTCACTCATCTCTTTATTTAATCATTGGCAAAGTTTCTTTTGTTGATTGCAACAATTCTACTTAATTTCTTTGCACATACATGGTTTTGCCAAAACGAGTCAAAGGGGGAGATTGTTAGGACCAATATTATTTCCACGTAAATAAATTGGAGATTATGTTGACATCGTTTTGGAAATTATTTAAATCAATGTCAATTGATTTAATAAAAAAAATCAAGTGAGATATAGTTTCCATTAATTGAATGAAATCCTTGATTGCCTTATTTAGGAATTCAATTTATGGAATATTATCTTTTTTGCAGGTCAAATGTTTCCATGTTTATTATTGTGATAATATTAAAAGAAGAAAACTTTCCGTTTGATTGACTTGCCCTTTGGATTGTGATGTAATTGACTTTCCTTGTTGTGTTACATATCTTTCCTAAATCATGTTGATTGATTATATGTTGGAAAGTATTCAATGTCTGTTTATGCAGGAAAGTCACGCTATTTTCGGATAGTGAATCTGTCAGTTGCAACGTCATCCAGACAGCTCAGTTGCAACTACGCAAATCAGCATTTTGGCGAAAAAGAATATTCCCTTGATCCGATATTCTGAAAATTATATTTAAAAGAAAAATATTTCGCTTTTCTTTATAATGATAATCTGATATCTAATCTTTAAGGGAAGAATCTTCGTCAAATATCTTTTGTTGAGATATAGAAAGTCAAATATTTTTATGGAATATATTTTAGATATTTTCCTTATCCTTTAAAGATAGACTTTCAATATCTTCTAAGATTATCTTTGTTTGATCTTATCTTTTATTCTTATCTTTTTAAGATAGACTTTCAAGATCTTCCAAGATTATCTTTGTTTAATATTATCTTCCTATTATGTATCTAGACATATTTAATGGGCATGTACATTGGATATATTCAGATTTATCTTGCAGCATATATTAGATAAGGAAAGAAGATCTGCGTGGGTTGGAACTGGAGATACGCAGAGCTTATCTGTTAAGGAAAGAAGATCTGCGAGGTTGCAACTAAAGATCTGCAGAGATTCTGCTCATGCCTATATAAGGAGAAGACTCGACACAATTGAAGGACACTTTGAAAAGGATAGTTTGTGATTTCAGTCCTGTATCGAGTCAAAGTCTTTTAGAGAAGAGCATCAAGTCAGAGGAACTCTGGAGTAGCTTGATGTGTTCTTCGACTCAATCGAGTACACCGAAAATAGTTAAGGGATAGGTATTGCAACTGCAAATATTAGAGGGAGTCTAAGATTTGGGTTGATATAAAACCTACATTGTAATTCTTAAGTAGGGTACTGTTTGAGTCAACTTTTGGGTGCAAACCCTGTGGACTAGGAACATTTGGACCGAACCACGTAAAAACATTTGTGTTCTTTATCGCTTTATGTTTAACTGTCCAATACCAGTTGCAACAGTAAAACAACTTTTAAACGTTAAAGAATTGTCATCTGTCTTACTTACGAGTGCAGTTGCAACTACTGTCAAGTGCAACTGCATCCGATTATAAGTAATATAGATCAATGATCTTACACTGAAGATTAGAAGCCGCAAGTAAATATAGTCTTCAGCATTTGACAAAACATAGACCTGAATTGTGAAAGCGCTGAGCTTTGAAAGAAAATCGGGGTTTTGTGCATTAACATATTTATCTACCATGACGTCCATGTCAATAAAGCTCTCGAGAATGCCTCTGTAATATCTAGTTGAGGATCAACTTGGTTTTTCTCCTGTAGTAATTGTTCCTGTTAGGTTTTAAAGGGAAGTTGATGACAAATATTTTCAACAACAAAAGTAAGGCATGAAACAGGGAAATATACTGTAATGATAAGGAATAGTTACAGTTACACACCTCATGTTTGGTCTAATTATAGAAACTTCGTCTCATAGAATAGTTAGGTATGCACCGGGGAAAGTTAAAAAATGTTACAGATTGATTCCATGAATTTTATAATTATAGAGACACCCCCTAGTTCCAAAAACATTATAGGTAGACCCTCTCTTTTTTGTGCTTCTAAGCTTCAGGGGTTTATCTGTACTTTATAAAATCATAGTGAGGCTTTTGTACTAGGACAAATCTTCAAGGTTGTAGACATAACTATTCGTTCAAACAATCTCATATCAAGAGAAGTGATGAAAACTGCTCACTTAAGTTTCCTATCATAAGCCGTATGGCCTGCAAATATGCATACAATCCTTGTAGTAATACAAATTCATTTTGAGACCTTTTAATCTTAAAGAAAGTTCGAAAAGAATGAGGCTCACCCAGCCTTCGTTTTATAATGATTCCACCAATGTGCAATGTTAAACATCAAAATATCGTCTCTTTTCCATCTCAACGAGCCTCTATTTATATAGCATTAATGCGCAATGTCTGCACTCGTTTCTTGCCTATTCTCGCCTTAGTCTCATAAACCAAAAATATGTGTAACATAATATTCAACTGTACATTTATACTCTTGCAATAGAAGAAAGAGTAAAGAATGACTAACCCAAACCACGAAGCATAACGTATTGTATGGAGCAACTTGATAATTCTTGAGGTATTGGTCAAAAATGACCTCAAACATAAAAGAATAATCTCCCTTCTCTTTGGTTATTCTACGACGATGGGTCTCTATACCTTCTTCAGATCTTTGACCCCTCCCATTAACAAACAAAGCATGGACTCGTATTGATTCCTATTTATCGAATCACCGACAAAAACTAGCCTCTTTCCTCTGATTACTTCCAGCATGTTTGTTGCATCAAACCTTCAAAATGATCTTGACATAGTGCATGGAAATTACGGAAAAATAAAACAGAGGAACATAAGAAAAATATTAACATTCCTCTGTATCTAGGATAATTAATTGCTAGAGCTCTACTGAAAATTAACTTCAGCAACATCAATTTCGCTTTGATTTCTTAAGAAGCACAAAACAACAAAATAAGGTGGATCAAGATTTCTAAACATTTCACCCAAAAGTAACAAAACCATTCCCATTTTTTACTACGGAAAAGAAACTTGTGAATATTTTTCCAAAGCTATTAGAACAAATCTTGTTACAGATTTTTTCAACAATAGTTTTCATTATTTAGGCAAATCCAACATAAATCGACTAAAACTTGCTAAACACAACTTCGGGGTCCAATATACTGAAATCCATTTGCAAACTCTAGATTGTTGTCGGCTTCCTGATCAAACTCATGCAGCTTTTCAAAAGTCTTGGAAACAAGATTATATCGTATGAGCTTTCCTCGAATCCCCACAACTAAGAATGAACTATCTTCTCCCTCACCCCGGACTAGGCTACATACGTTGAAAAAGAACCAAGTCTGACCAGAAATAGCTCTAACCATCTCATGATTAGCAGCAGCAACAAGTGAGAGATCAAAACTATACTTGACAAACCACTCAGAATAATCACTCTTCTTCTCATAGACATTAAACCGTGTTTGCCTGCGAGAGAGGTGAATATAATAATGCAAATGATCGCAAGACTCCCCAAAGTAACTAGAAGTTCTCCCGTACTGAACATCAACTGGCAGTTTAGGCATTTTCTTAAGCGCATGGTGATGAACATTGAAATAGACAAAGTCTCCACAATTGTATGGTTCATTGATCCAATGGATGGCATTGTTCCAGTACACTCCGTTTTCAAAATAGAGTTTTATGGTTAATTAAGGGCTTGCCTATTTTTTTCCACACGCCGGTCTTGGAGGAGTAAATCCTGATTTGGTATGGGTAATCAACGAGTTCATCTAGGCCCGAAATGCAAACAACTTTGTAATGGGAAGATCTGGCGGAATCAAAAGCCAAGCTCATCCCATGAATTCTCGTGGTTCCTTTTAGACTTGGGAGGGTGGTAAACTGGTATGTAGTGGGATTATAAATGTAGTATGTCGACATGTAACGCCGACCCCGACTAATGCTGTTACAGAGAAATAGCCCGTTGCAGGATTGAATAATTCTAATGCTGAGTGGATGATATCGAGTAAAATCGAGTCTACTACACGGTACAATGTCGGTTGAATTTTTAAGGGAAAAAGGTATATAATCGTACAATCGGTTGGTTTGGAAGTTTTTACCGAGAAAGAAGAGTCCAGCGGCGGGAACAGGGTTGAGATTCCGTCGACGGCGAAACTGAGGGTTTGTGATGAGAGATTGCCAGTGTTTTGTGTACTATTTTTGTATATTTTTTTGTATTTGTTATGAAGTAGTAAAGTACTAAGCAGAGAGAAGAAGGAAAGTAAGGACAGAATTCATAAAGAGAGAAAGATGAGGCAATTTTTCGTTAATATTTCTGGATGAACAGTACAATACTTATATAGTTTTAAAAGGAAATAACGGCAGGAATTTAACGTACATAATTCGTACGGAAATGAACTACAACGGTAATTTAATTTTAACGGTAACAATTAATTGGTCTTCTTCAGCTTTGGGCCGCGACATTAATTTAATTAAAAGGTCCAATTTAATAGTGGAGTTCGGTCCAATTCTTCAGCTCAGATCCTTCAGCTCGCCAGCGGCTCAGTATAAGTAAGTGGGACTTGCCACGTCGGCATGGGCCCTTCAGAGTTGACCGCTTGTGATTTGGACGTGTGTTCGGTTGGGATCGCTTGTTGATTTGGCTTTGCGACGTCGTTTAGAGTTACAGACTCAATATGTGTCTGAACCCTAATTCCTTCATCATTTCTCCTAAATTGAGTCTTCTTCCACTCTGCTGCGATTATTCTTCTTTGTTTCTCCTCGTGTTTGTTCTTCGCCTTCCTCTCTATCTCTGTAATAGCTAACTCCATGGCTTCACTTGACTGCAGGTTCATGACATTTCCCCCGCGAGCAAATTTGAGGAAAGGTGGCTTTGATGTATGCGAAATCTTCCCACGTGGCTGCTTCAGGACCAAGGTTCGACCACTGGATGAGTATTTGAGGTACCAGCACTCCTCCTCTATTAATGGCTCTTTTGTCAATTACTTCCACTGGTTCAATTTTGAAGTTTCCTGTCTGGTCTGTTTGAGGTAGTGTAGGGCTAGGTATTTCAGTAGCGTTTAATCTCTTTTTAAGTAGTGAGACATGGAAAACAGGGTGCACTTGAGAGGAGTCTGGTAACTTGAGTTTGTATGCGACTTGTCCAATTTTCTCAAGAATAGTGTAAGGTCCATAATATTTAGCTGATAACTTGAGGTTTTTTCTGAGGCAAACTGTGTTTTGTCTAAAAGGTTGAAGCTTTAGGAAGACTTGGTCTCCTACTTCAAATGACCTTTCTGATCTCTTGAGATCAGCATAATGTTTCATCCTGGCTTGAGCTTTCTGTAGATTTTCTTTAAGTAAGATCAACATAGTATCCCTCTCCTTCATGTAATCCTTCACTTCTGGTTGGTGAGTCTCCAAGTAGGATCCTAGGTTCAATTATGTGGGTTGATATCCATATAGTGCCTGGAAGGGAGTCATCTTCAAACTGGTATGGTAACTAGTATTGTACCATAACTCTGCAAGGCTGAGCCATTTATTCCATCTCTTGGGGCTGTCTGAGGTCATGCATCTCAGATAATTCTCCATGCATTGATTTACTCTCTCAGTCTGTCCATCAGACTGGGGGTGGTATATTGTGCTGAGATTGAGTTGAACCCCCAGCAACTTGAACAATTCTTTCCAAAAACCACTTGTAAAGATTTTGTCCGTGTCACTCACAATACTAATAGGCAGTCCATGTAATTTATAAACATTATCTAAGAAAACTTTAGCAACTGATTGAGCAGTATAGGGGTGAGATAATGAACAGAAGTGAGAGTACTTGGTTAACCTATCCACACTTACAAAAATAACAGTTTTACCATCAGAGGAAGGCAAACCATCAACAAAATCCATGGTAATGTGACTCCAGGCCTGTTGAGGGATGGGTAGAGGCTGTAGCAAGCCTGGATACGCCCTGGGTCATGTTTGTTTCTACTGCAAGTGTCACACTTAGTAACAAAGTCAGTAACATCAAGTTTCAATTTAGGCCAATAGAATAATTTTTTAATCCTCGTATAAGTTGCCTGGATCCCTGAATGCCCCCCTATTGAAGATGCATGCAATATGTTTAGTAACTGTTGTCTAAGTGTCATGTTAGAACCTATGCAAATTCTGCCTTTATACCTCAGGATACCATTAAGGAATGTGAATTTAGGTTGAGAGTTAGGATCAATAGTCTTAGCAGATAATATAGAAGTAAAGAAGTCATGACCTACATAGCTGGTCTCCACTGTCTTTACCCACTCAGGTTGCACTGTTGTAATGTTAGAACATTCAACATAACCTTCTTCCTTCCTTGATAGAGCATCAGCAGCTCTATTTTTTGAACCCTTTTTGTATTGTATCTCATAGTCTAAGCCTAAGAGCTTAGCTATCCACCTCTGTTGCAAAGCAGTTGTAATTTTTTGTTCCAATAAATACTTTAAGCTTCTTTGATCAGTTCTGATAATAAAATGGTGACCTTGCAAATAATGTCTCCATTTCTGTATTGCCATGAGGACTGCCAGAAACTCTCTCTCATAAATAGAGAGCATTTGGTTCTTAGGGCATAAAGTCTTGCTTAGGTAAGCAATTGGTCTGCCTAATTGCATTAGTACAGCCCCCACCCCCTTCCCACTTTCATCAGTTTCAAGAATGAAAGGCTTAGAGAAGTCTGGTAATGCAAGAACAGGGAATTGTGCCATAGCCTTCTTTAAGGAATCAAAAGCTAATTCAGATTCAGTTGACCACACAAAGTTATCCTTTCTTAACATGTTTGTCAGAGGTCTACTAATCAATCCATAGTTTTTAACAAACTTTCTATAATATCCGGTTAAGCCCAAGAATCCTCTAAGTCCTTTTACTGTCTTGGGTTTTGGCCATTGCAACATACTTGAGACTTTAGAAGGATCAGTTGATACTCCCTGATCAGAAATAATATGTCCTAAGTATTCGATGCTAATTTTTTCCAAAATCACATTTAGATTTTTTTGCATATAGCTGTTCCTTTTCCAGTGTAGCTAACACAATTTCTAAATGTTTCACATGCTCACTCCAAGTCTTACTATATATTAGTATGTCATCAAAAAAGACTAAGACAAAGATTCTTAGATAAGGGCCAAATACTTGATTCATGAGAGATTGAAATGTGGCAGGAGCATTACAGAATCCAAAAGACATAACTAAAAATTCATAGTGACCATGATGAGTTTGAAATGCAGTTAGGTACCTGTCCTTCTTTCTCATTTTGATTTGAATGTAACCAGATCTTAGGTCTATTTTAGAAAAGAACTTAGAGCCATATAGTTCAGCAAGCAACTCATCTATCACATGTATGGGGTAATCATGTTTAATTGTGAGGGAATTGAGGTACCTGTAGTCAACACATAATCTCCAGCTTGCATCTTTGTTTTCTCACTAGTAGAACAGGTGAGGCAAAGGGGCTTTTACTGTGCTGGATGACCCCTTCCTCTAGTAGGGATTTGACTATCTCTTCAATTTCACCCTTGTAGGCATGTGAATACCTATAGGGGTGTTGATGCTTGGGGGTGCTCCCTGGCTTCAAGATAATCTGGTGTTCAATGCTCCTTGTAGGGGGAGTCCAGTGGGTTCATTGAACACCTGTTGGAACTTGTCTAGTAGAGGCAACAGTTCTATATTTGTGTTACATTCTACAGTGTGAACAGTTAAAGTAAAGACCTTCTTTGTGTTATTTTTCTATAATTTCTGGTGGAGTTGGTCTGCTGTGATAACCTTGCAATCTGGCTTTGAATCATTTTCCTGTAGTACCACCTTGCCCCCTTCTCTTTTGAAGCTCATGTACCTCTTTGTAAAATCAAACTTGACTGGGCCTAAGTGTTTGAACCAATTACAACCCAATATCATGTGACAGCCATCCACACTAATAACCCTGAAAGTAGAGTTGAACTGGTGCCCTTGTGTTGTCCATTCTAAGTTTTGAGCCTCTTTGTCACTTATTAATTTTCTACCATCAGCCACCTTCACTAGCCTTGGGGGGACAGTAGTGAGTTGGCATCCCAACTTCTTGGCTGTAGCTTCATCTATGAAACAGTGGGTTGCTCAAGTATCTAACAAGATGTGTAGTTTCTTGTTGTTGACTTGACCTTGTAGCTTAAGTGTGTCTTCACCTTTGCTTCCAGCAAGTGCACAAGCAGAAACCTTGTATTCCTGTTCTTCTGTGTAATCTTCTTCTGGAATTTCAGTATTGAGTGAAAGCAAGTATTCATCCTCTTCTTCAGTTGAGAGTTGTAGAGAGTAGAGCCTGTTGGCACACTTGTGGTTGAATGTCTAGGGTTCCTCACAATTAAAGAATAGCCTCTTCTCTCTCCTAGCTTTCATTTCTGCAATGCTTAGGGTTTTCCTTGTAGTTGGGCTACTGTTAGAGCATGTTGGTTGAGCTTATGGGCTCCTGAATTGGTGGTTGGGAGCTCGGGCATACTCTTGCCTTTTCTGGTTGGGAGTAATTCATGTGGTTGACCATTTGGGCTTGAGTTTCTTCCCTAAAGCCTCCAGTGTTCTTTCCTGGTTCTTAGCTAGCTTCATAGCTTGCTGCAGATTCTTAGGTTCAAACATATCTAGAAAAGATTGTAGATCATCATGCAATCCACTAACATAACTAGCTACTAAGTAGCTATTAGACAGTTCCCTACTATCAAATAAGTATAAATATGATATTAATTCTTCAAATTTCTCATTGTAGCTGTCTAATGAGCCTGTTTGTTGTAACTTGTTCAAATCCCCTATGATTTTATCCTCTCTTAAGTCTTCAAACCTAGCTGCTATTAATCTTAAGAACTGTTCCCATTCAAGACCTGCAATTTTATTGCTGTAATTTCTGTACCATGTGGCAGCTTTGCCCTCAAAATGAATTGTGGCCAAAGTTACCTTTTGGTTTTCTGACATGTTAGGATTAAATGAGAAATACCCATTACACCTTAGCATCCATTCCCTAGGATTAATCCCATTAAATTTAGGAAAATCCAATTTTGGGCATGTTAGCTATCTGGTGTTGTTGATTAAACCGAGTTTCATGAGTATACCTCTGGTGCTGTTTAACAAGAGATATATTGGAGTGTTGTTCTTGAGTTTTACCAGATGCAGGTTCCCATGTTGGTGACTGATTTTTGCTCATCATTTCCACTGTGTCTGCTAGCTTAGACATCTGTATTCTAAGTTATGATATGATTGAGCTCATTACATTGTGGTTATGATTTGCTCTGTTGCTTTGTTCATCTAGCTTTGTGTTGATGTCTGCAATTTGATCTTCCAGGTTTTCCCTTCTAAGGACTTCTTCTTGGAGTGTTAGATCGAGCTGTTTTTGTGCATCTTGGAGGTCTTTTACAGCTTGGCCACTAACCATATTTTCCCAGGAAAAGTTGGCTCTGGATAACAATTGTACTATTTTTGTATATTGTTTTGTATTTGTTATGAAGTAGTAAAGTACTGAGAAGAGAGAAGAAGGAAAATAAGGACAGAATTCATAAAGAGAGAAAGATGAGGGAAATTTTCGTTAATATTTCTGGATGAACAGTACAGTACTTATATAGTTTTGAAAGGAAACAACGACATGAATTTAACGTACATAATTCGTACGGAAATGAACTACAACGGTAATTTAATTTTAACGGTAATAATTAATTGGTCTTCTTCAGCTTTGGGCCGCGACATTAATTTAATTAAAAGGCCTAATTTAATAGTAGAGTTCGGTCCAATTCTTCAGCTCAGATCCTTCAGCTCGCCAGCAGCTCAGTATAAGTAAGTGGGACTTGCCACGTCGGCATGGGCCCTTCAGAGTTGACCGCTTGTGATTTGGACGCGTGTTCGGTTGGGATCGCTTGTTGATTTGGCTTTGCGACGTCGTTTAGAGTTACAGACTCAATATGTGTCTGAACCCTAATTCCTTCATCATTTCTCCTAAGTTGAGTCTTCTTCCACTCTGCTGCGATTATTCTTCTTTGTTTCTCCTCGTGTTTGTTCTTCGCCTTCCTCTCTATCTCTGTAATAGCTAACTCCATGGCTTCACTTGACTGCAGTTTCATGACATTTTGATACTAATTGACAGTGTATTAGAGGTTCTGTTGGTAAGCGAAACAGAATTTCGGTTAATAGATCGTCTATGGCAGATACAATTTCAATGGATTTTGGTTGCTCAAGTGATTTAGGGTTTTCGATTTCCATGGCGAATTGGAGATTTTGTACGTAATTTCTTTGGAGTTGATGACTAATTTGAGGTGGTTTTTGGTTTAATTACATATACTATTTATAACTTTACAAAACTATTGATAGCTTCCCCAATTTTTTACATAAATCTCAAATAGGCCTATCTGTGAAAAATATAGGCCAAATATGCAGATCAATTTAACTTAGCTCTTATTCCCTAGCTAAACATCAAAATCGCTAGATGATTTTGAAAACACGCAACATTCTATGTGGATATTAGATAGCGAAGACGTTGTTGTGAGTGTCCAGCTGAGATAAGCTAGTGAAATACTCGCTTACACAGTGCACGTGGAAAATAATTTAATTAGTATAGGTAGGTACTCAGTATAATATAGAATTAGCTAGCAAAAATTCACTTGTTGAATATTTTATACATACGTACTATGTACCAAAAAATTGAAATTATATACGTATAGGTATTGAGTATTGTACAAAATCAGCAAGCAAGATTCCCTTTGACACGTATTTATACATACCAAAAAGTTGAAATAAAATACGAAAAATACGCGACAATTATTTGCCGCATAATAACGCGCCGTTATAATTAATTAAGACCTATAATATATATATATAACAATTATATGAAATAAAACATAAAACTAATAACAAACGGATCAATGACGTGAAGAAGCACAAACAAGCACATGAGACGCGGATCAGTGACGTGGCCTTTAACAAACGATTTTTCAGTTGCAATGTTGTCCAGTCAACAGATAGCAAGCGATTACTCAATTGCAATTGTCCAGCAAGCGATGTTTCTCTTGCAAGCATTTGTTATTGGTAAGCGTCTCATTAGCGTGATATAAGTATATGTTTACTTATTCTTTTGAGTAATTATGATGGCATATTTACTTATTTTATTATTGTTTTATATTTTCTTAGGAATTTATGGATTCGAGACGAAACGAGGCTATATAAGGCAACAAATGGATGTTTTGGGTGAGAAGTAGTCAAGGCACTATTTTGGGACGTTCAGGTGCTACAGAAGCGCTACGACACTACAAAATGGTAAAATACCGAACATATCGTGATTGAAGTGAAGACACAAGGAGACCACATGGAGGGAATCAGAACGTCGTGCAACCAGCATCGCATCACGCAGGTGGCTCGCGATCAAATGGCGCACGGCGCGGGTGGCGCACGATCAGAAGAAACTTTGGGCCGATTGTCAGAAACCCTAAAACGAAGCCCAGAGCAGAGAAAAATTATAAATAGGAGGCTATATTTAGTAGTAGGGCAAGACGTTCACACAAGCTTTTCACCACTTTCAACCACTTTCTGACAGAGAAACCATGAGAGCTTGCCACCAGAGAAAAAACACCATCAAAGTCTTGTTCTAGTTTAGTTGCGTCATTATTTGAGACAAAATAGTTTTTGAAGAAGAAGATAGCAAAAGGGAGTAAGAAGAGGGTGAAGCAACAATGTTTCACTAGATCCGAGAAGCTTTTCTTTATCCCTATACTTTGTCTATGATATTTATTTCCTTATTGATTGTTGAACTCATGACTATGAGGAGCTAACCTACTCGTTGTTTAGAGTAGGGGAGTAACTCTGATTTATCAATATGTTTATTTGCTTTACTTGATGTGTGCTTGATGATCTTGAATGTCTAGATTGAATAATTACTTATGCTGTGTGACTGATCTTACTCTCGATAGGATAACACGGAAGCACTCGTGCGGGGTTGCCTGGAGTGTAGAATGCTAAGGATATGGTCCCTGGGGTCTCTCTCAACTTCCTCCGCTGATTCAACCATTTCTTCCTCTGGGCCACCGCAAATACAATCAGAATGTCCTTGTTCAGTTGGGTGTACCTCCTGGGAAATTTGTCGCAATTGTTCTTATCTTTGTTCCAATCTTCCTTCCCTCTATACCGATTATGCGCCTGATACGGAGCTTGTTTTGTCGCCATCAGGTTGTCCTGATAGACCGTCTCATAGGCCAGCATATTGATATGATCAATGGTAGAAGACTTCATCCTAAGTAGGTTGGCTGCGAACCTCTTGTGGAGAGTCGCGTTGAAGAGGACGAGGGCCACTTGTTCGTCACTCGGCTCGTCCACTTTTAGTAACTCCTTGTTAAAACTTTTAATGAACTCCTCCAAACTATCTTTTGCCTCAATTGCTCATAGCTCCCAATGGAGCAGCTGTTATCCTCGTGAAACAATCGAGTGTTGCTCCGGTGAGGGTCATAGCAAAAATTCTGGCTTACACATTGTCGGTGAAGCGGTGCAGGTTCACTATTCCGTTCACGTAATAGAGATTTTCAAGAGGGTCACTCTTACCGTCGTATGTCTTGAGATGGGGAATTTTGTCCCATTTGTCTAGTTCTTCAGCCTCTATTTCCTCACTGAATGGGGTCAACCTTATGTGTCCATTTGTGAACGTCAATCTACGGTTGACCTCCTCCTTCTTCTGGTTTAATCGTTCCATTCTCCTTGCAATGTCTCTCATTTTAGCTCTGGGGTTGGGAGTTCCTTCGCCGTGACCTCTAGAAACTAGGCGTTCCCTTCTGGAATCTGCCATCTCCTTGCGCTCTCAAGCCTTGGATCCTTCCTCGGGGCCTCTAGTCCTGGATTCCTGAGGTTGAGGAGGTGGGTTCCTGGTACCCTAGTTGACTAGGCGGGGCAAGAGTGTAGTCAATGCAACATTTAGGGTTGTTTGAACCATGGCTTTGATTTGAGCCATAATCTCCGCGTTGTTTTTCAATACTTGGCTCCGGCTGTGGAACTTGCGGTGGGGCATTGTCTGCGATCGAATTACCAATGGTAGGTCTTGGATCATGACCAGGTCACCCTACTGTGCATCTTAGCGTATTCGTCTAGGAATGTGGTGTTCCCACAGACGGCGCCACTAATTTGACAATAGAATGTGTATTACTGACGAAGTACGAAATTACACAATATATGGATCAATCTATTACAAATTATGTCTCCTATCGCTAATGCTAGTTCTAGATAGACTTTAGTCTGGAACATCTCAGAGTAACACTATGATGCTTTGCAGGATGTCGAGGATGAACATATGTCGAATCCAGGTAGATATCGAATATCTTAATGTCAGGGATGTGGCTGATATCGAGGATATGGCCATATTGAGAAAGGTATATCGAGAGTATACATCGGGTAAGTATATCGAAGGGTATATGGGGGTATATATCGGGTAAGTATATCTAAGAGTATATCGGACAATGTATGTTGGATGGGGATATCATATATATATTCGACATCCACATCCTATATATATATATATATATAGTTTGTGGATGTCGAATATGTATATCGGGTAAGTGCTCGATATCGAATATGAGTATTCGATATGCGGATGAACAATATAAGGTAATTAATGAAGCTTACCTTGATTAGCGGAAGCCGGATATATATAGGCCTCGGGATGCGGAGACCGCACTCATAATTTATGCGTACGTTGTACCATATCGAATATGGACATTCAATATCGGGATGTATATCGGGTGTCATCCCAGATATAACAACAATAGGCCAGCTTCCTGTTGAGCTTGGCCCATATAGTTGGGTAATTTGGTGGACTGGCCCCATACGGGAATTACCCATATCAATAGTCTTAATATTTATTGAGAATTCGTTATACAAGCACTGTGGTATTTATGCATATATTGCCTTTTCAGATACACCTATGAGCTAAATTTTATGATCATTTAACAGAAGAAAAATATTTGGTTGAAAGTAGTTTGTCAAAAGTGCTATTTGAGAATTTTTATTTTTGAAATGGTGTTAGCTCGAAAAATATTATTTCATAAATGTTAGTTTTTCTTTACATAAAAGATGGGACTATGAAGGTGATAGCGATGGAAATCCCAACTATGTTGGCATCCCTATGATGCTAAACCGCCCGCGCTCAGATTATATTCAAAAGGAAGAAACAAAAAGTGTACAAGCGTTCAAAAAAAATCTAAAATTCTCTCTATTACAAGAGTCATCATTAATCAAGTCCGAAGTAAAAGATGGGCACGATGGCCACCAATGTCCTGCATGATAGTTTGCTCCAAAGTTTGCTAATGAATCAACCACTCGATTGCCTTCTCGGAATATATGTGATATCTCAAAGTGTATGGTACGAATGATGTTAAGACATGCTAAACACTTACTCCTCAACTTCCTGCACGATATTACTTTCATTTTTTAATAAGCTAACCGCAAATCTGGAGTCGCTTTCTAACCAAAGATCCGCTCAATTCGATTCTTTTGCTTTGTCTATTGCGATAATAACAACCCACAATTCAGCTTCAAATCTAAATATCGAGTCAAGATATGTTGTAAACGCCCCGAGGGGAAAACCTCTAGCATTTAGTAAGAGTGTTCTTTTCTTTTAGAACGTAAGTTTCGGGATTCAGTCGCGAGATGGCATAATTTTTGTTTCTTTTCTAAAGCCTTTTACAATTAAACGTAGAACTTAGAGATGGCACACTCAACAAAGTAAGTCCTTTCAAGTTTCAACAGTGATCTTATTGGTAGATCAATCCAGAGATATTGGCCCAACAATGTTTACCAATCAAGATACAATAAAAGTTATAAAAGAGCGACATTTAGTGTCTAATTTTCCAAAAAAGAAAATGATGGCTTTTATACATGCACTCAAGTACATTTCTAGCTGCCTCAGTCAATAATTCAAGCGAAATAATGAAGATGCAGGCTTTGAATCGGAAATTTCGGATTCAGCTTACGTGGCTGCATCCGAAAATTCTCATGCAATTGCCCTTAAGGTCAATTGCATCCGAATTTTCAGATGCAATTGACCTTAAGAGCAATTGCATGAGAATTTTGCGATGCAATAATTATGTAATTATATT
Source organism: Linaria vulgaris (assembly GCA_948329865.1). Lineage (NCBI taxonomy): Eukaryota > Viridiplantae > Streptophyta > Magnoliopsida > Lamiales > Plantaginaceae > Linaria > Linaria vulgaris. Next base: position 88,172,928 of record OX415251.1, on the reverse strand, counting down.
ATTACAAAATCACGAAAATTAAGGAAAATATATAAAAATATATAATAAATAAGGAAAATTAAGAAAGAAAAGTGGAAAATAAGTAAATGTCTCAATTATTATCCAAAGACATTGCCAATTACGTAAATTTTAAATTACAACATCGATAAACACAAAGGTTTTTTAAAAAAAGACCAAACCAAAATGTACCCACTTTTCGTACAAGTAAAACGAGCACCGATGTATCATACCACTAAATCGAACATCGGTTTACCAAACCACTTTTCGTACGAGTAAATCGAACACCGATTTATCATACCAATTTGTGTACAAGTAAAGTGAACACCGATTTATGTACCCGCTTTTCGTACATTATATCGAACATCGATTCACCATACCAACTTTCGTACATTATATCGAACACCTATTTATCATACCAATTTTTGTACAAGTAAAAAAACACGATTTATCATACATTTTTTTGTACAAGTAAAACGAGCACCGATTTATCATACTACAATTCGGACAAGTAAATCGAACACCAATTTATGTACCTATTTTTCGTACACTATATCGAACACCGATTTACCATACCATTTTTCGTATGAGTATATTGAACACCGATTCACCATACCACTTTTCGTACATTATATCAAACGCCGATTCACCATACTACTTTGCATCGTAAAAAACGGAGTAACGAAAGACGCAAACAAACCTTTTAGGGTGAAAATATAATTATTCAAAACTTGCAAAACAACTCAAAATTTACTTTTTCTTTCATCAACATTTTCTAAACCATAATTTATGAATGTTCTTTCATATCTCGTAAAAAATGTAGTAACGAAAGACGCAAACAAACCTTTCGGGGTAAAAATAAAATTATTCAAAAGCTGCAAAACAACTCGAAATTCACTTTCTGTTTCTCCAACATTTTCTAAACAATAAGTAGGAGTGTTCTTTCAAATCTCGACAAAAATAGAGTAACAAAAGACGCAAAGAAACCTTTTGGGAGTGAAAATAAAATTATTCAAAAGTTGCAAAACAACTCGAAATTCACTTTTTCTTTCATCGACATTTTCTAAACAACAAGTAGGAGTTCTTTCAAATCTCATCAAATACGGAGTAACGAAAGACGCAAACAAACCTTTTGGGGTAAAAATAGAATTATTCAAAAGTTGCAAAACAACTCAAAATTCACTTTTTCTTTCACCGACATTTTCTAAACAATAAGTAGAAGTGTTCTTTCAAATATCGTCAAAAATGGAGTAATGAAAGACACAAACAAACCTTTCGGGGTAAAAATGTAATTATTCAAAAGTTGCAAAACAACTCAAATTTCACTTTTTCTTTCACCAACATTTGCTAAACAATAAGTAGGAGTGTTCTTTCAAATCTCGTAAAAAGCGGAGTAACGAAAGACGCAAACAAACCTTTCATGGTGAAAATGTAATTATTCAAAGTGCAAAACAACTCGAAATTCACTTTTTTATTTCGCCAATATTTTCTAATAAGTAGGAGTGTTCTTTCAAATCTCGTCAAAAATGGAGTAACGAAAGACGCAAACAAACCTTTCAGGGTAAAAATATAATTATTTAAAAGTTTCAAAACAACTTGAAATTTACTTTTCTTTCACCAACATCTTCTAAACCATAATTTAGGAGTGTTCTTTCATATCTCGTCAAAAACGGAGTAATGAAAGACAGAAATAAACTTTTTGGGGTGAAAATAGAATTATTCAAAAGTTACAAAACAACTCAAAATTCACGTTTTCTTTCACCAACATTTTTAAACAATAAGTATGAGTATTTCTCCAAATTTCGTCAAAAACGGGGTAACGAAAGACGCAAAGAAACCTTTCGGTGTGAAAATATAATTATTCAAAAGTTGCAAAACAACTCGAAATCCACTTTTTTATTTCGCCAATATTTTCTAATAAGTAAGAGTGTTCTTTCAAATATCGTAAAAAACGGAGTAACGAAAGACGCAAAGAAACTTTTCGTGGTGAAAATGTAATTATTCAAAAGTTGCAAAACAACTCAAAATTTACTTTTTCTTTCACCAACATTTTCTAAACCATAATTTAGGAATGTTCTTTCATATCTCGTCAATAACGGAGTAACGAAAGACGCAAAGAAATCTTTCGGGGTGAAAATATAATTATTCAAAAGTTGCAAAACAACTCAAAATTTACTTTTTCTTTCACCAACATTTTCTCAACCATAATTTAGGAATGTTCTTTCATATCTCGTCAATAACGGAGTAGCGAAAGACGCAAACAAACCTTTCGGGGTAAAAATAAAATTATTCAAAAGATGCAAAACAACTCGAAATTCACTTTTTCTTTCACCAACATTTTCTAAACAATAAATAGGAGTGTTCTTTCAAATCTCGTAAAAAACGGAGTAACGAAAGACGCAAAGAAATATTTCTGGGTGAAAATTATTCAAAAGTTGCAAAACAACCCGAAATTCACTTTTTCTTTCATCGGCATTTTCTAAACAATAAGTAGAAGTGTTCTTTCAAATTTCGTCAAATACGGAGTAACGAAAGACGCAAACAAACATTTTGGGGTTAAAATAGAATTATTCAAAAGTTGCAAAATAACTCGAAATTCACTTTTTCTTTTACCGACATTTTCTAAACAATAAGTAGAAGTGTTCTTTCAAATATCGTCAAAAATGGAGTAATGAAAGACACAAACAAACCTTTCGGGGTAAAAATGTAATTATTCAAAAGTTGCAAAACAACTCAAATTTCACTTTTTCTTTCACCAACATTTTCTAAACAATAAGTATGAGTGTTCTTTCAAATCTCGTCAAAAATGGAGTAACGAAAGACGCACAATAAACAATGTAACCATATAACACTATGTGATCTTCAACTGTAAACCCTAAACCCTAAACCCTAAACTCTAAACCCTATATACATATACTCTACTAAACCAAAATTGTATTTTTACATGTAGAGAATGTCAATCAATTCCAATCCTCAAATTTTTTTTTACCATACGCTATGTTATTAAAAATAACAACGTTCTTCAAAATTTCGTCAAAAACGGAGTAAGGAAAGACGTTTAAAAAATATTTGGGGTAGAATATCTAATTATGCAAAAGATGGAAAACAACATCAAAACTACATTTTTTAACCACTATTTTAATAACACTTATGAGGCATATGTACATTCAAAATTTGTCAAAAACGCGGAACAGAAGACGTTTAAAATACTTTTGACGTCAAAAATATAAATACAAACTTAATAAGCATAGGTTTTTTATAAATAGTAATAAATTTATGAAGGGAAATATTTACGTGCAAATAAAATCGCATAGAAATATTTCTATGCAAATTGTAACTGTTTCCACTTGCATAGGAAAATTGCCATGCAATTTGTACTATATACATGCTTCATCGGAATATTGCAATGCAGTACATGTTGTATGGAAAAATTCCGATGCAAAAACTGCTTTTTCCAATTGCATCGAAATTCTTCCATGCAGAGCAAAGCCTGCATGGAAAATTTGCAATGTAAAACTGCTTACCTTCTCCTATAAATACCCCCACACCCCATTCAGTTCTCATTCATCACCTCTTCTCTTCCTCCTCTCTACTCCTCTTCTCTCTAAAATATTTGTTAAAGGATTTACAATTTTTTTATTTTTTTTACTATAACTATACGAAAAAATATAAATATGTATGTATAGAAAATCGTATAAGAATATTTTACAAATACGTATATCGTTAGAATAATATTCTTAGATTATAGTTTAAATATAATATGTATATCTTGAAAAATTAATCAATACGTATTTCAGAAATATGTATAAATTAGTATAAAATACGTATTTCTTTCATAAAAATAATACTTTAAAACTTTAAAAAATATACTTTAAATGAATTATTTATATTAATAAAAGGGAAATCTTTTAAAAAGTGGCGGAATAATCCCACCACTTTTTTTTTAAATAATTTCGAATTATGTTGCATAGGAATATTTCCATGCAACATATGTATTGCATCGGATTTCTGTATTGCAAGTTTTCGATGCAATTGTTGAAAAGCAATTGCATCGAATTTTTTCCATGTAATTGCTGAAAAGCAATTGCATCGGACTTTTCCCATGCAATTGCTACCGGAGCAATTGCATGAGAATTTTCCTATGCAGTATCCACACCAACCAAATGTCGTCACGCGGCATGTTCTGCTAAAAGCTGACTTTTAGTTCTGATCAAAAATTTTCGATGCACACGCTTTTCTTGCATCGGATTTTTTCGATGCAGCGAGTTTCGCATGGAAAATTTTCCATGCAACGTTGCATCCGAATTTCCCAATTGCATCGAAATTTTTCGATGAAATTCTCTTACATAGACACCAGAGGCATGGAAACTTTGCATCGAAATTTTTCCATGCAATTGATCAATTGCATGGAAAACACAGCCTATTGCATGGAATTTTTTCCATGCATTTGATGCGTTTTGTTGTAGTGTGAACTCTGACCTTTGAAGCCGTGAAGAGATTGCAAGTTTTAAAATTAATAATCACTTCTTGCGGCTGAACATAAAGATTATGAAGCTAATTACAAAAAGTTTTAACAGTAATAATATTCTGGCGGCTGCAGAAAGATTATGAAGATAATTACGTCGCAGTTTTATGCTATAATTAATTAGGAAACTGTTTGTGGAATTAGCAAGATCTTTTAAGAAGATTTATTGTTATCAAATTTTAAACGCTTAACATATATAGTCTTTGACTAGGAGGGACAAATTAGGGAGTTTAAAGCAATTGTTTTGGAAGCAACATATATTGTTTTGGCAATATCGCCGCCCTTTTGGAATAGTTAAGTGTTCGACGATTGATTACTTAAGTTAATGCACAATTGAGCTATAATCCTATTCTAGTAATTTCAAAAAATAAAATAGTCTTATTTTAGAAAAACAAATCATATATTTATTGAGTTGTTTTCACAGGGAGAACTAAGCAAACTACATCTAAAGCAAACTACATCTAAGGTATAAGATAAATACACGATCATCTCCTTATGTTTAAGAAAATTTACATATACACTTCTTCTTAATAAAAAAAAAGTTTAAAATGATTAATACAATCTTACAACTCTAAATTGTAGCATAAAATAAAATATGCAAATATTTATTTTAACTGTCCGGTGTGCCATAATTTGATAATGACTTGTGGCGTAATATAAAGAAGCCACCACAACCTGACTTGACAATTGAGTTTTTTAAGGTTGAAAGGTCAAACACAACTTGGGTGATTCACTATCATATTTTAATGCAATGAGCCATATGCTATTGAAAAGACACGAGTGTCTAGTTTCTAACGCAAAAAGCGAGTCTCAGTTTTGATGATTCCAAAAGAGTATGATCAATTTTGTGAAGCCGCAGATAACTAAATGAAAAGAGGCCTAAACCCATCAAAATAGCCCAACAAGCACCTATAAATACCTCCCACACCGTTCACAAAAGAGGGAAGGCCGCCTACATCGCACCAGGTCAGTCTTTGACTGGTCAGTAGTCGAGCTGAGTATAGCCCATCTGCCACATCACCATCCACCTGCCTTGAAACATCAGTGAAAAGACCCCTGAGTCTAGTTCCTAGATCAAGAACCTCTAATGAAGGAGTTATAGCAAAATCATAAAGTTGCGCAATGCTTAGTCTTCAGCAAACAATCGACCTATCCCGTCAAATCAAACTAACAAATTACCACCGACCTGCCTTGCTGTATAACATGGAAAAGTCTTTTCAGTCTAATTTTCATATCAAGAAGCAAATTCTCAATTCCACCTCTAAAGGAGTTATGAGCAAAACTATAAAGTCACAAAAATGCTTAGTCATCAGCAAACAGTCAAATTGCCCCGACAGCACTAACTGCCACTTCACCACAAACTTGCCTTGCTATACGTCACTGGTATGGGTGCACAAAATAATGTCATCCACCCGCACCCGCTCGCACCCGCATAGTTTGTTATTTTAGATATAGTGCTATGATTCATTTTTATGTAACCCGCAAGTCTATGGGTGGGTGACGGGTATACTCTGACTCCCGCCCACCCGCCCGCACAACATATAGTTAATTTTTTTCTATATAATATATATGTATATATAAATAAAAGCTATATATATAATTTAAATAAAATAAGTCTTAATGAGTAATCAAACTACCAAAATTAAAAGGAAACAAGTTTGAACTTTTTGACCGTAGAAGTTTATTGTTTTTTTTTCCTTTTATGTTATCATTTTTGTGTAAAATCTTAGAATTATGTTCATCTTATATTAAATTCTTCTTTCTTGTATGACATTATAGTGTGCCGCATAAGTAACGTTTGCGACTTCGGTTCAAATAAAATTGTCAAGAATGAAAGGTTTAAGTTCAAATATACTGTTAATAGAACAAAAAAAAGTTGATAACTTCATAAAATCTTATGATTTGCCATCCGCAACCGCACGCAAATCCGCACGCACCCGTAACCACACGATTTACAAAAAAATTATACAGATATGGCTGTAAAAACTCGTCACCCGCTATGTCGTGGGTGGGTGAGATATTTCTTTGTTACCCGCCAAATATCACCCGCGTACACCCTTAGTCACTGGGGAGACCTTTTGAGTCTTGTGTTTCAAGATAAAGAAGCGGTGGGTTAATCCGATCTCTAAAAATGAAGTTACGAGCAAAGTCACACAATGTTTAGTCATCAATAAATTGTCGACCTGACACGTCACCACTGACATGCCTTTCCATATATTTGTGGAAAGTTTTTAGTCTAGTTTCCACATCAAAAATAATTTGTCAATCTGACCTCTAATAGAGGAGTTATGAGTAAAATTGTAAACTCGAGCAGTATTGAGCCATCAACCAATATCCTATGTGAAGAAGGCTGAACCTCAAACGTCGACCTTCACCTCCGACCATGATCGGCCACCATCAAAAAACAATGAATTGCGGTCAACTTGACGCTTTAAACATGATACATAGACATCTTCACTTAGTCCCAAGTTTAGTCCAAAATTAACAAACTCTCAATCCGCATTAATCATTTTCTACCCGATCCAAGAGATATGTCCGACTAACTTAGCTATTTCCCATCTACTGCATCATACGACTAATAACTGCTATTTAATCTACATCTTATTTGAGCTATAACCTTCTTATTATGGTCTCACACCTAAATAAGTATCAACTGACTTAGGCATTGGAGTGCCACATCAGGTAAGCCCCGACCTAGTTCACGTGCTGTGTTTTTTAGTGCAAGTTTCCCAAACTCAATGCTAGCTTAGGGCCAATAAAGAACTTGAGTTAGTGTAACGTGGAAATGATTAGTCAGTAGACAAAAACACATTACATCACTTTCAATATCTCTTTTGCTTTTTGTAAGATAAATGAGGCTCATATTTATTTTTTTAACTTTTTTAAGTAAATTGGTTTATTTTTTGTCTAAAATAAACGAGGATCATAATTTCACTTTCAATAAAATTTGATATCTTCCAAAATAAAAAGATTTGTCCACAATGGATGTTTGTATAATTTTTCAAACTTGAGGAGTGTTGTTGTAAATACACTATCACTCAAGAGTAGTTTATGTAATTCTTTCTAATTTTAGTTGTCTGTGGCCTGTGAAGCCGAAGAAAAATTTGTAGTAGATAAAACTAAAATCCTAAATTAATTAATTTTATGTAAGAAAATCATTTTATCACTTTTTAATAAAATGAAGAGTGATTTACATACGAATAAAATTACTTTTTTTTTACATCAACAATAGAGATTTCATTAACCACACGATTTGAAAACCGTGACCAAATACAAACAAAAAGAAAGCATGAGAAATAACTCAAGTTCAAGAAAAAACATAAAGCTCAACAAAAGCCACAAAAGACAACTAATTCGGTTCGACAACAAATATCAATCTCGATTCTCCTCAGTTGAACTCACTAAATTATGCACCACAACATTCCCCTCGCGTCTCGTCCATGTGAAATAAAATACATGGAACTCCAAACATACGCACCTAATATCACTTATGAGATTATTGATGAGTGTCTAAAGTATGCACTTTTAGCCCTCATTATTTGGGGTTTAAGGAAAAATTACTTAAGTAAATTGCATATTTAAGTACGTTCTCGTGTATTTGGGATTTTCAGAGATAGATGGTGAAAACGTAAATTATTTGGGGCAAAATGAGCTAAAATAGAGTCAATGAGTACAAGGCCATAACGGGGACCAAATAAAGAGGCAAATAGAAGAAACTACAAGTGATTTGGATAAGAAACGAAGGAGAAAGAACCAAAACACCAAAAGCTATTAAATGAGAAGACTTCACATGAAGCCATTAATTCAAACGCATGGTGATAGAGTCTAAGGAAGAATTAGAGGTCGTGCTACATACCGTTGGAAATATAAGGAAGTCAGTGTTCTAACGCAACAAATGAATCTTAATTTTGACCTTCAGAAAAGAAGTTATAGCCAAAACCATAAAACCGTGGAGAGCATAATAACGCAGCGCGGCCCGACGCGCGGAAGACTGCACATAGTACGTTCTGGGAAGAATGCACCGCGGCTGGAGCGAAAGGTGGAGCCCACGACACCTGGGTTGCCAGCATATGGCCCAAATTAGGGTCCTAAACCTATTTTCAGGCCCAACCATGATGTTTAGCATATAAGGACACTAGGACTACGAATTTGGAGACATCGCGCCATTCTTTACCTCTCACCTCATACCACACGCCCCCAATACCCACAACACCTAGTAAGATCATTGAAAAGAGTATTCAAGTCACGATTTAGCTGGGAGAAGCAGAGCAACAGAGATTGGGAGATTATTCTTATCTTTTTCTCTTTCGTTTGTGTTGTTGAACTTGTTATTGTTATATGCTAATCTTCGCCGTATTTGGAGAAGGAAGTAATGACTATGCACAATGAACCTTTAGTTACGAATTCATGTTAGGTTTTATGCGTTTAGATGTGATTTGTTTTATATTCCACATGCTTGATGTATACACTTGATGAGTGCTAACGTGCCTCGTGGCTAAATTGCATGTTTGATTTATGTGCTAGAAATATGACTAACGTAACTCACGCATAAGCTAGATCACAAGGGTCCATGTCTTTGATTTATTTAATATAGTTAACACTTGAGAGGGTTGAATTGGTTACCAAACTTTAATTCTTTTAGATTGATCACACTTAGGTTGCTGGGTCTTTAGAAGGAGGCACGTCACATCTAGAATTCCCGTAATTCATTGAACACATGAACTTAACATGATGAAATTATCTATGGGGGAATTGGTGGTTAGTCTATGAATAACATATTAAATAGTTATGAAACCAACTTCAAATACAACTTCACCAATCTGATTAAATCCTTGTTATTTATTTGTTTGAGTAGTTATAATCAAAACCTCTTTATTCAGATCTACTTTATGAATTGTTTTACCGTTGTCTATTAAGCGAACACTATAGTTACACACTCTCTGTGGGATTGATACTTGGTCAGTAACTATACTTACCATTTTATTATCACGTGACTCGTATACTTGCGAACGTGTGTATTTGAATAATAACACGAGAAAATACGCATCAAGTTTTTGGTGCCGTTGCCGGGAGAGTGACAGTGAATTATAGTGTTTTAATAGTAGACGTTAAACTTGACTGTTTTGCTTCTCTCTTTTTCAGTTGACCGAGTGCATGCCTGAGGTGGCAAAAATTAGCCATTTGCCCGACAACTGCAAAAAAAATAAGACCATTCAATGGAAACAGAGACTTTTGAGGGAGAGACGTATGGCGGTGAAGATTCCTTACCCTATTGTACATGCTACTATGGTGATTTTGCAATCTCTGACCCTTTCGACAATTTCTTGGATGGTTGGGCTAGATTTGAGGCGTATTTTGCAAAGATGAGCCATGTTGTCAATATGGCCGAGTTTTTCATGATACAAACTTCATGTATCACAAAGTGGAGTACCATCTAGTGCAGTGGAGATCCAAAAGGCACAACAAAGTAGAAACTGAGCTTGATCCAATGCCCACAATTCATGCACAAGAATAGGTAGAATATATACAACTAGTGATCCAACACTCAAGGCGAATGGTGAGAAATATGAGCTCTATTTAGAATTTGGCGTTGAGAACAATGCAAAAGCCGAACCACTCCTACCAATTGAAGACATAACATTGAATGAGAAGCCAGTGAGGAAAGACATGATCGTGGATTCAAACACTTGATTATACACCTACAGTTGAGGAGTCCACAATGGAGAATCATGTGAGGTACAACAACTTTAATTTCCAATGTGTTGAATTTGAATATTTAATATATGCAGAATTGGGACTTGAAAGTGGAGAGCCACCTCATCGCAAGGCAAGGAGAAAGAAAACACCTTATGTCGACGCCATTATGATGATATCAACAAGGTTGCAATATAGAACTCGTGAACCACATCATAGAAGGATGAAAAGAAAGAGAGTTCGTAAGCAAGCAAAGATGAAAGAAGATATGAGGTCGGAGAACAAGGTTATACAAAAGAGTCTCCATTGGAAGAAGGCGAGAAAAGCCTAAAGCTGATACATTAACATATTTTGAAGATTGGAGTCTCATCAGAATATTCGAACCTTCATGAATCCATTAATAGCGTCGAGCTAACCGGCGTTAAATCAAGCGCTGTGTGGGAGATAACCCACAATAGTAAGTTTTATTTTTGAGTCTTGCATTTAGTTTATTTGTTAGTTATTTGATATTTCTATTTGAGTTATACATAACATAATTTTTTTTCAATGTCTGTGAGCTAGCCATTGAGATAGGCAAAGAGAAGAAAGTGAAAGAAGATATAAGTGGAGAGACGAACAAGACAAAAGCAAGACGACATTGAAAAAAAGTAAGGACAACACAGACCAGAGCATGAAGAGCAGATTTTCCAAAATGAGGCGCGACTAACGCCACTACTGTTCATGTCGTGCCACACACGCGCAACCAAAACCGCGTTCTAACCTCCGTAGTGCCATAATTCTATAATGTAGCACGTTCCATGTTGTTGTGACGTGTCACCGCGCCTCTCACACGCGACCATGTTGCGCCTTAGATTTTTCTTGCCAAATACGTTTCTTAGTTCAGAAGTCTATAGGAGACATGCAGAAATCAGAATCTACAGAATTTGGTTGAACAATCTCTATCTTTACCTTTCCTACCATACTAATACTTCCTTATGATTAAACTCCATTGGTAGATGTATTATTTCAATTGTGATTACATTTATTATGGAGAGTTGTGCAACTGAATAAAAAATCACCAATATTGTTTTTAAGAACTCTTTTATATATAACTCTAGTCACTTTTGTAATTCTACTATCTCTCATAAATCATAAGACCATTTCTTCTTTATTTTTCTATTCATCTATTCTCTTGAAATATTTCTTTTCCTTTATTTCTTTGTAAAAGAACATGGAATCCAAAAGTTACTACACCATTGATCTAGCCACGGGAGAAAAAAGCATATAGACTGTCACTAGCATCAGCAATGGGCATATCAAGTGGAGCTAGTGAACACATGGGAAGGAATCAAAGCACAACTCTGGAATACCAACACCATCTTTGGATGGAGTTGAAACACATTGAGAGAAAGATAACAAATGAAAAAATTACCAATACCCATGGTTCGACAAGCGTCCCATGAGCTTGTTGCTCGATTAGGGGATTACTCTCATCTATGCTTTATTTTATATGTTTTGACGATGGTGACATCGTCTGATTCTGTGCTGGGGGTGGGAAAGCTTTACTTTTTGTTATCTATGCTATGTATTTATCCTAAAGTCTAGTTATTTTTTTAAGGGTCGGGTCATTAGATTCAAATTTGAAGCATGAAAGCATGAATGAGTAGGGATCAATGATGATATATGGATAATATGGTACGAATTTGAGATGCAAGAGTATACGTGAATTGAGTACACTATTGTTGAATGCATGTTTTATTTCATATACACCATTCATGATGGACATAAGTAGATAATATTGAGATAATTGTATTGAATTTAGGAGAAAATAGGGAATTGCATAGAAATTATGAATCTCAGGTAATTTACTCTATTGCTATTTGAAACAAAGGTGAATTTGAATTGTTGAGAAAATGAAACAAGCCATCTTTTCTATCACCTTTGAGCCTTTCACGCCCAAAATCCTTTACAAATAAAGTAATCCTCAGTATCCCATTACTCACATCTACCTACCCTTTGAGCCGGATGATATACTATTCCACTCTTTTCTAGAGGTGCATTGATTAAACCATATGAAAGAAAAGAACAGGAGAAGAAGAATGGGGTGTGGAAAACAAAATTGTTCGAGCCTAAAAGAAAAATGAAGAAGGCTGGAAAACTAAAAGAGGATGAATAGAGTAGAGAGCATATAATAACCCCCGTACGAAAATGTAAGTGTGGGGGAACGTCTCGAAAATCAATGGAGTATAGGGTGGATTGATACTTGCGCACATGAAAAGGCAAGGAAAAGATGTAAAAGAGCCTAAAATGTATGGCCAATAAAAATTGCACAAATGAGGGAGGAAAAAAGAAAAAACGAGTTGATTTACTACATGCATCTTTAGAACTCATAAATGTTTTCTCCCAATATAGCCAATACCCGAGCCTAACATTAAAAATCCTAAAGATTCAACATGAAAAGTTCACATGTATGGAGAATACTGAGAAAAGTAGAAAACAAGGTTGAAGTAACTATATGTGAAACTCTATGAGTTTATGAATTCTTTATGAAAGTCTTGTATTCTATACTTATGCATACATGAGCACACCACTTAGCACGATGAAATTTTGCATGACAATGACTTTATTAAATTTGATGTACATTGCCCATCTCTTATTTTGATCATATTTGCATTATGAGAATATATCCCTATGCATGAGTGTTGACACGTTGATGATTTGAGTTCTAAAAATTTTGGATCGTGGATTGACACAACAACTTTGAGAATTAACCTGGAATTGCCTTAACTCTATTGTGATCTTCTTGACAATAATAATGTGCAGCGGAATTAAAAACACAAGAAGATAATTTTTAAGAAGTTTTCAATATTATTAAAAACTTCCGAGCCTTAGGCCAAATAACCATAAAGGTTTTAACAAAACGTTCCTCACTACAATTCACTCACGCTCTTTGTTGATCGGACTCAACGAAGCAGACAAATACGAACTACTTAACTTCTATGAACTAGCCGTAAATAGTTGATACAAAAATTTTGCAAAAGCAAGACAAAGACAATACAAAGAATGATAAATCTCTCGGATTGTTTTGCACGATTGTCTTGTCTTCATCTTGATGAACTTCACATCTTTTATAGATTTCTTGAAACTTGCACGCCAAAATGTGTTTTTCACAGTTTTGGTAACTCTTGTTGTTTCGTTGTTGAATTTTGCCTTCTTTGTGAACTTCATATCTTTCCTAAATATGTGTTTCCATTGTTACCGATCTAATAAGGTAACACATCTTCTTCAACACGTAGAATCCTGGAAAGAATCAAAGTTGCAGAGAATCCAAATTGTTTCCTTCTTTTGAAAGCGTGTTGTGTTGACTAATTCAACTTAGCTTGAATTATGGAAACTTCAAGTAAGGAATCTTCCATAGCTCTTCCTTATGATTAAGATACCTTCCTGGACATAAACATAAACAACTAAAACCGTGGAACTTGATTAATAAGTGAATAAAGGCAAAACTTAATTTTGGCCACTAAAGAACAGTTTTCGCACAAGCTCTCGGGTTTCAATGTTATCCTCAATGTTGTCCCAACATCGTCTAACATTGATTCCAGAGAACATTCCAGAAAACCCTGCACTTTCAATCTCCCCCTTTTTGCCTTTCTTCACAAAACCAATACATGTTCCAATCAAGACTTATATCCAGAAAGTTAGAATCAACAAGAAACAAATTAAACTACCACACTGCTCCCCCGCAATACAAGCTAACATGTTCCAAGCTAAATTAGCAAAGACAAGTATTAAGGTCATCACTACATCAAAAGATGTTCAGACCTCAACATTCATCAATGTTGCCTCAACATTGAAACCAGTGAGTTTCCTGCATAAAAGGTTAACCAGAACAGCCGTTCAAAATGTGCTTTCATAAGAAATAGCAGTTAGAGCAGTTCACAGTAGTAGTACTTAGAGTTACAGGCCATAGCTAGATATCAAGGACAAGTCCCTTGATCCAAATAAACCAAGTAGAGATAAATGTACCAGCCACACAACCATATCAGTAGTTCGAAGAAACAAAAAATTAGAGGACTAAAATTTTAAAAAAACTTGGAACTATTCTCCCCCTTTTTGTGAAGAAGGGAGTTTCTCCAAATTTTTCACCATATCCTCCAGTTCTTTGAGGTGCTCCTTCCTCTCCCCAATCTCCCTCTGAGTATCAGCAATTTGTCCCCTATACCAGTTCAGCAGATGATCCACAAAAGTTGAGATTATGACCATGCACTCTTACTCTTTGGACATAGGCACTGAAGTTCCAGCAAACTCCTGAGCCTTCTTCTTCTCAGCTCTTGGTCTTACCACTCCTTTTGGGTTCCAAGGAAGGTCTCTCACTCTTGATCCAGACAAGTAGCTTGGGAGAATTGTCAGTTCAGTATCATTCTTCCTCCAGCCCACAGCCACACTTGTCTTCAATCCTTGCTTGCTAAGGATTTTGCAGATCAGTGAGGGAAAAGGCAGCATGCCATTCTTCCTTCCAGCAACTTCAGACATTGACTTTAAAATCCTCTCCCCCATGTTCAAAGCTAGTCCATTCTTGAGTTTGTACACCAAGATTGCTAATTCCTTGGTCAGTACAGTGACAGTCTTGCTTGGCAGCCAGTTGAAGCAAGCTATCTTGTGCAAGACAACACTAAGGGAGGTGAGTTTTGTGGTTGGCAGAGCATCTCTCCAGATTTTGACAAACCCTCCAGTCAAGTCTTCAATTACATCATCATAGTAGGGGTCCTCTGATTCATCAGTAGTTGGGAATCCACAGATCTTGTTGATGGTGTAGGGTTCAATGTTGAAGACTCTCCCCCTCACCCAAACCTTTCCAAATTTTGGAGATCTGTTGTCCCTGATCCACTTGGAGAGATTCAGGTAGAACTCCATGGCAATCTCAGGAGCATAGTCACTCAACTCCATCACTGATTGTTGCAACCCTCTTGCCTCAAGCAAGTCCATCACCTTTTGTTCTTGAAGCTGGCCATCTCTACAGCTCTTTCAATGTGAATCTCCCTTCTTTTGAAAGAATCCCACTTCTTCTCCAACTCTTTGGTTAGATAGTATGGAGAAAAGTAGTCCTCCTCATCCTCAGGGTAGATCACATACAGCCCATCTGTGTACTCATCTCTTCCTGATGTTGCCTTAACATCAGCAGCAACATCCTCAGCAACATCCTGCTCATCCTTAGTCTTTTCCTCTTCCTTCTCCTCCTCTTCCTCTTCATCCTTAATATCCACCACTTTTGTTTCCTCTTCCATCACTTGCTTTCCTTTCCTCTTTCTCTCAGCAGCAGCAGCAGCAGACTTCCTCTCTTTCTCAGCCTTCTTATCAGCTTCAGCAGCCCTCTTCCTAGCTAGTCTCTCAGCCTGTCTTTTCCTAGCCTCAGCGCGTTGCTTAGCAGTTTCAGACATATTTCTCAACTCCTGCCCAGAACCCTTGCTCTTTTTCTTTTCAGTCCTAATCCACTTCCTCACCAATTTGTCCACAGACTTATCCACGAATTTCTCCACAGATTTATCAGCAGACTCACTACCGTCCCCCTCAACAGTTAAATCAGCATCAATTTCAGGGTTGGGTTCAGCATTGTTTACCTCAATTTCAGGCTCATTGATGGTGGGAGTGCTTGACTCAGCAGTTGGCTCAACATTGGAGGTCGATTCTCCTTGTTTAGACTTCTTTCTCGTCGCACGTAGGGGGTCGCCTTCCTTTTAGCAGCAACTGGAGCATCATCTGATTTTGCAGCAGTACCGCGAGTGTGAGAACGGGTGCGCGCAGCTGTGGGTTCACTGCTCAGAGCAACATCTGCAAGAGTTTGCATGGGAGACTTTCTTGCCATTGTTAGTACAGAAGATTTGAGAGAAATTGCAGAGAAAATCGAGAGAAATTTGATAGCAGAGAGTAATTTTGCAGAGTAAGCACAAATAAGGAAATTGCAAGCACAATTAAGGATATTAGGGTTTTGATTTCTGAAATAACCGTGAATAAGGAAAGAGAATGAATGTTAGTGGACAGTTGCTTAATTTGAATCAAATAAAATCTTCCCACTATGTTTTCCCGCGCACACGCTTTGATGTTTAATTAACAGTTAACCAGAGCAGTTTTCAAAAATTTGAAAACTTATAAGTTTCTGTTTTCAACGTTGACCTGCGATAGTGCACAATGTTGGGATAACATTCTATAACATTCAAACTAGAAGGTGGAGGTACATGCTTCACCAAGGAAAACTCATGTGGGAGCTTGAGATACATCCAAAAATACATCTAAAACTTAACCAATATAGCAAGTGAGTACCTCAGACATAATGTTCAGATCAAAATCATGAGTAAGCAACATAGATAACAAGAAACACACAGGGATCAGTAGTTATGAATTCAAGAAAAAATTCACTTCCACAGCATAGAAAGTCACAGAAAAGTGTGTCACCTGCAGTATGTCACCCAAGTTATATGCCTCAACACATGAATTATACTCCCCCTAAGCCTAGACCCACACTACTCAACAACAAGAAAGAAAACAATGCAATTCATGAATGCAACAATGTAATGTCAAAAAGGCAGATGGTAAACACAAATGAAAAACTCCTCAAACCAGCACAACACGCATCTCTTTATAATCTTTATTATTTTCATAACTCGTCTGAACCAAATGATGAAGGTTGTTAAACACAAAGCTAATGTCACTACTGAATGAGGGCAGCCTGAACTCCACACACCCCGGAAACAACTTTAACAGCAGCAACTTAGGCAAGTACAAAGGTCTTGAATGTTGGCAATTCATTTATCATGCACCCCAACACCCCAATTCCTTATGCATACTTGTTTACCAACCTGCATTCAAGAGAATCACCAAGTGATCAGTGCTACTAAATGTAAGAAATATAAACCTCAAACACCCTAATAGAAAGGATCACCCTCATGTGTTCCTTGGCCAAACAAACAGGAACATGTAAATAAGCACAACTGAGTAACACTGAAGTTGTCAACATCATGCACCCCAGCTTCTCTACATGCCCTGTACACCTTCCATATGAATAAGACACAACTGAATAGACATCAAAGTAGTGAACTTTGTGTACCCCAGCTTCTTCATATGTTAGGCTATCACAACCTCAGACAAACAGAAGAGTTTTATTACTTTTTCAAAACAAAGATGTGAAACTGATAACTAGAAAGAGTTGTTAATCAAAGAGTTCAACCACACAAACCAAATATGACAAAACAAAGATGAAATGAGACTCACAAGAAAAATAAGTCCAACAAAGGAAAACAACATAATACCTACTACACCACAACCAATATACCAGTGCTAGACAGTGGTGTTATGTCAACACTTGTTTCCTCAACATTCTCACATATTGCACATGCCAAGAGATTTCCTCAAACTGAAGAATCTCTCACTATCTAAAGGTTTTGTAAACATATCAGCAAGCTGATTTGTTGTCTCAATATGTTCAATATTGATCACTTTGTCCTCTACCATATCTCTTAGGAAATGATGTCTTATGTCAATATGCTTAGTTCTAGAATGTTGGACATGATTCCTAGAGATACTTATGGCACTTAGATTGTCACAGAACATGAGAAGTGTATCACTATCTAGCCCATAATCTGAAAGCATGTGTTTGACCCACACAAGTTGGGTAACACAACTGCCAGCAGCTACATATTCTGATTCAGCTGTTGATAATGAAACACAGTTCTGCTTCTTGCTATACCAGGAGACCAAATTAATCCCCAAATAAAAACAGCCTCCACTTGTGGATTTCCTGTCATCCACATCACCTGCCCAGTCAGAGTCACTGAAACCAACCAAGTTAGTGTTAGTGTCATAAGAATACCAAATGCCTAAAGGTGAAGTTCCAGAGATATATCTAAGAATCCTCTTCACAACAATCAAGTGAGATTGCCTTGGCTCATCTTGGTACCTAGCACAAACACATACTGAAAACATGATATCTGGTCTAGAGGCAGAGAGATATAGCAAACTACCAATCATGGATCTGTACAATGTTGGGTCAACATTGCTGCCAGTGCCATCTTTTGTTATCTTCACTGAAGAGGACATAGGAGTTTTGCAAGGCTTGGACTCTTGTAGCTAAAATCTCTTCACCAGATTCCTTGCATACTTCTCATAGTTCAGGAAGATACCATTCTCCAGCTACTTAACTTGTAGTCCCAGAAAGTAGTTGAGCTCACCAATCATGCTCATCTCAAATGTTCCTGTCATAGACTCAACAAACTTGTCTAAGGTAAACTTTTTAGTAGAGCCAAATACAATATCATCCACATAAATTTGAGCAATGCATATATCAGAGCTTTTTCTAAGGACAAACAATGTTCTATCTCCATCTCCTCTATTGGAACCTAAGCCTAACAGAAAATCAGTTAGCCTCTCATACCAAGCTCTAGGAGCCTGTTTTAAGCAATACAAAGCCTTCTCGAGTTTGTACACATGGTCAGGATGTTTAGGATCAACAAAGCCTTTAGGTTGTTCTACATAAACCTCTTTGTCAATTAAACCGTTCAGAAAGGCACCTTTAATATTCATTTGGTAAAGTTTAATCCTAAGACAGCAAGCAATAGCAAGAAGTAATCTAATTGATTCTATCCTAGCTACTGGAGCAGAAGTCTCATCAAAATCTATACCTTCTACCTGAGTATAACCTTGTGCAACCAACCTAGCTTTGTTCCTCATGATTACACCATTCTCATCAGCTTTATTTTTGAAAATCCATTTTGTACCTATTACATTCACATGTGATGGCCTAGGCACTAGATTCCAAACTCTATTTTTGGTGAATTGTAAGAGTTCCTCTTGCATGACATTAATCCAGTAACTATCCTTAAGAGCTTCAGTTACATTCTTAGGTTCAATAGAGGAAACAAAACAAGATGCATTATCAACAGTACATGAAGAAGACATGCAGACACACAACTTAGCCATATCCTTGTAATTGACCCTTTCTTTGTTGCGTGTTCTAACTCTTTCAGTAATTTGTCCAATTACTTGAGAGGCTGGATGGTCTCTTTGTATCCTAAGAGGAGGATCTCTTCTGGATACAGGAACAACTTCATCTTCAGAATCTGACAGCACATGTGTTGGCCTAACATTGGGGGTTTCTGGTGTTAAGTCAACACTTGTTCTGGTTTCCAGTTCAGCATCTCCAGCGTCTGTGTTCAATGTTGAGTCCAATGTTGGAGTAACATCTGAACCAGTGACTTCTTCAGTACCTGCAGAAACAGTCAAATCATCAAAAATGACATTCACTGATTCTTGAACAGTATGCAATCTTGGATTGTAGACCCTGAAAGCAACACTATTAGGAGAATATCCAACAAATATACACTTTTCACTTTTGGGATCAAATTTGCTCAAATAGTCTCTATCTTTTAGCAAATATCAGTTAATACCAAATTCATGAAAGTGTGCTATTGTTGGTTTTGAACCCTTCAAGATTTCATAAGGTGTCATAGTAGTACCAGGTCTAAGATAAACTCTATTACTAATATGACATGCAGTATTCAAAGCTTCAGCCCAGAGTTTCTTAGATAGGTTTCTAGAATTCAACATTACTCTAGCCATCTCTTGAAGTGTTCTATTCTTCCTCTCAGCAATCCCATTTTGCTGAGGTGTCTTAGGTGCAGAGAACTCATGGAAAATGCATTTAGTTTCACAAAAATTAGCAAAGCTTACATTTTCAAACTCTTTTCCATGGTCAGCCCTAATTCTTCCTACAGAAGTGCCATACAGATTTTTAATACTAGCATGCAAAATCTTGAATGTGTTGAATGCCTCTGATTTTTCTTTCAAAAACTTAATCCAGGTATATCTTGAAAAATTATCAACAATAACAAAAGCATACTTCTTACCATTCAGGCTACTAACCTCAATAGGACCCATGAGATCCATATGTAGCAAATCAAAACACTTATTTGTTCTAGGGTTAGTACTCTGTACCTGAAGTGGTGGATGGACAACTTTTGTTTGTTTACCTTTCAGGCAGTCTTCACAAACAATTTTACCTGGGCTAGCCAACTTAGGCAGTCCTCTCACATCTTCTAACTTCTGTAGTTTCTCTAGATTTTTATAGTGCACATGTCTTAACTTCTTGTGCCACATGACAGATTCATCAACCTTGGCATGGAAGCATTCAGCTTCATCTTGAGCAAGATAGCAGTTATCCTTTGATCTTGTACCTGTCATGACACAGACATTGTCACTATTAAACACATCACATGAACTTTTATCAAAAGTAACTAGCAAGTTATCATCACAAAGTTGACTTATGCTAATTAAATTTGCTTTCAATCCTTCAACCAACAACACATCCTTGATTGGTGAAAATCCTTCAACATCCAGTACTCCTTTTCCAATGATTTTTCCTTTTGTCCCTCCTCCATAGGTAACTGTTCCAACAGTCAAAGGGATTACATCTTTTAGGTTGTCAATGTTTCCAGTCATGTGCCTTGAACATCCACTGTCAAAATACCACTTATCTGCAAGGTTAGAGTAAACAGCAGAAAAGCCAACATTGCAAACAATTTTAACTTTAGGAGTTTTTATCTTTTCAGTCCAAGTTCTACTTTTATGTCCTTCAGCTTTGTTACCTAATGTTGGGATAACATTAAAATCAGAGGTTCTCCTAACATTGGTACTGCTATTAATTACTATTTTCTTCTCAATCACAATTTTAAATTTTTTATAGTGAGTTTTGATGTGACCAGGTTGAAAACAATATTGACAGATAAAAGTAGGTTTTTTCACAGTGTTGGAAGGAATTTCACAACTCAAGTAATTACTTTCCTTAACAAAACCAGCTTTTAAATAGGCAGAATTAACATCTTCAGAGGGAGGTTTCTCAACATAGCCCAAACAACTTTTACCTTGGTTTTCCATACTCAGCATCTCATCAAGCTTAGAAGAAGATGAGGTCCATTTGGCAATGGTTTGTTCAGCTTTATCAAATTTTACCTTTACCTCTTTCAGCTCAGCCTCAGTTTTGTCAAGGTCTTTCTCATACAGTTTCAGCATCTCCTTCATGCATCCAATCTCTTCCTTCAAGCTTTTATTGCTCTTGATGAGTTTGTGATTCTCAAGCAGCAGTTTGTGGTAGATAGACTTCAGGTCTTCAATGATTTCCTCCTGGGACATTTCACCTTCAAAGAAATATTCTTCATCTAGATCCACTGTGCCATGAAAACAATCAAAGTTAGATTCATCAAAGTAGGACGCAAGATAAGGTTCAGAATCAGTATCATATTTATCCCAATCTGCAAAGAATGTCTCATGTTCTGATGTTGGATCATGAATGTTGGGGTAACATTGAGATCCGAAGCAGTTCAGAGAGTCTTCTGGCGTCCAGTCAATCTGAGTGAGTAGCGCAGCAGTTTGAACCTCTTCTGATTGTTCTTCAGCTTCTCCAAAACTAAAGTTATCTTCATTGAAATCATCTACACAAACCCAATGATAATTTCCTATTTTTCTAAGAGCGTTAGCACATTCATTAGCCATATGACCATATCCTTTACATTCAAAACATTGAACATCTTTTAACTTATCAGCTTCTAAAGGAGTAGGTTTTGATGTCATGTACTTCACAAACTTAGGAGGTAATTTCTTATAACCTGGGGAACTATTACTAAGGTTCTTTTCTTTACCTTTTCCTTTAAAATTCAGTTTATTGAACTTTTTAGTAATTTTACCATAGTTTGAAGAAATTATTTCATAATCATCATCACATTCATTGTCAAGATTTGAACCTCTTAAAGCAACAACCCTATGTTTGCTAGGTTGTGAGGCAAGCTCCATCTCAAGTTCTCCAAGAGTATTCATCAAGACTTGAAACTGTAGATTAGCAAGGTTTCTAGATTCACTCATTGCAATTTTCTTGAGAGCAAATTTAGATGACAGTGTTCTCATAGCTTTATAAACCATTTCTTGATTAGTCATAGCAAAACCTAGGTTTTCACATTGGTTAGCAATATCAAGAATTTTCTTAAAATAACTGTCAACACTTTCATCTTCATCCATCACAAGTTTTTCAAATTGCAGAAGCAGTTGTCTATATTTAGAATATTTAACAGCAGAATCTCCTTCACAATGTAATTCAAGTATATCCCAAGCATGTTTGGCTTTTGTACAATTCTGGATTAACTTGAACATGTGATGATTAACCCAACTAAAGATAGCATTAAGAGCTTTTTCATTAGAGTTATAGAGGTTTACCTCTGCTGCTGCCCAGTCTGCTTCTGGTTTTAGAACTAGATCACCTTCACCATCTCTTGGTAATGTTGGAAGAGAGTATCCATTGATCACGGATTTCCAGGCTCGAATATCAATAGCTTTGATGTGAGACCTCATCCTGATCTTCTAGTATGCATAATTTGAACCATCCAAAACTGGAATCCTGTTGGTATTAGGATTGACACTGTCCATGGTGTTGTATCACCTCCAAACCACCAGTGTAGTCGGTGTTTGGCTCTGACACCAATTGAAAATTTTGGATCGTTGATTGACACAACAACTTTGAGAGTTAAGCTGGAATTGCCTTAACTCTATTGTGATCTTCTTGACAATAATAATGTGCAGCCGAATTAAAAACACAAGAAGATAATTTTTAAGAAGTTTTCAATATTATTAAAAACTTCCGAGCCTTAGGCCAAATAACCATAAAGGTTTTAACAAAACGTTCCTCACAACAATTCACTCACGCTCTTTGTTGATTGGACTCAACGAAGTAGACAAGTACGAACTACTTAACTTCTATGAACTAGACGTAAATAGTTGATACAAAAACTTCGCAAAAGCAAGACAAAGACAATGCAAAGAATGATAAATCTCTCAGATTGTTTTGCACGATTGTCTTGTCTTCATCTTGATGAACTTCACATCTTTTGTAGATTTCTTGATACTTGCACGCCAAGATGTGTTGTTCACAGTTTTGGTAACTCTTGTTGTTTTCTTGTTGAATTTTGCCTTCTTTGTGAAATTCATATCTTTCCTGAATATGTGTTTCCATTGTTACCGATCTAACAAGGTAACACATATTCTTCAACACGGAGGATTCTGGAAAGAATCAAAGTTGCAGAGAATCCAATTTGTTTCCTTCTTTTGAAAGCGTGTTGTGTTGACTAATTCAACTTAGCTTGAATTATGGAAACTTAAAGTAAGGAATCTTCCATAGCTCTTCCTTATGATTAAGATACCTTCCTGGACATAAACATAAACAACTAAAACCGTGGAACTTGATTAATAAGTGAATAAAGGCAAAACTTAAATTTGTCAACTAAAGAACAGTTTTCGCACAAGCTTTCGGGTTTCAATGTTATCCTCAATGTTGTCCCAACATCGTCTAACATTGATTCCAGAGAACATTCCAGAAAACCCTGCACTTTCAAGTTCTAATTCAGATTGAGTCAGTTTTTAATTTTATGTTACTCGAGGACGAGCAACGATCTAAGTGTAGGGGACAATGTTGCACGGATACTCTGAAAATGGCTCTGTATCCCGTATCGAATACTAAACGGATAAGGATATGCCTTGGATACGCCACAGATACGTGTCGGATACGCCACATGACGTATCCTATTTAATTTTTTTTAATAAATCGGATACGTATCAGATACTATCCTAAGGCGTATCTGATACGTGTCCTCAATAAAATAGGTTATTTTATTATTTTTGACAATTTTAGAGGTGAAAAAAGTAATTTATTTATACTACAAATACCAAAATACAATTTTCTAATTTATTAATTCATTTTTTTTTTATGAGTAAGCAATCATTCATTCCCAAGTAACAACAAAAACATTACAAAACATTACAAGAGGCAGAGACTCTACCATGCACAATTCAACACAGGGGATGAGAGGACAAAAAAAACAAAACTAGCCCCAATCCTTTGGTAAGGAATTAAAATTGACAGGGTCACTCCAACAGTTGTCCTTGCCCCACTTTGCTAAGTTATGAGCATATGCGTTAGCCTCTCGCGGTATATGAGAAAGAATCCAAAATGGGTGTTCGTCCAACATCGCACGTGCATCGAGAATCTCTACTTCACAACTCCAGTCAGATGCTGTATCCCGATCACAAACTTGATCAACCCCATTTTTTGCGTCAATCTCAATGAGAGCATGATGAAATTTCAGTTCCTCGAGACATTTAAGCAGCTGCATTAAACTTTTGGCTTCAGCTGCAGTAGGGTCTAAGGTTGTTAATGGAAAAGCTTCGTATCGAGTGACAATGCTGAGATGGTTGCGGAAAACAAAGGCTCCCCAGCTAATCCCCGAGCCTGAATCAAAAGAAGCGTCAGAATTGACTTTGATGTAGTAGAATGGGGGGAGGAATCCAAGTCATAGACAGAGTTTTTCTGCTTTCTCTATGATGGCGACGGGCGTCAAAGTGCTTATTAGCAAGACGATTGATGGTTTCAGAGAGGCGAGAAATATGAAGAGCAATATTCGGATGCACCATCAAGTTCCTATTCTTCCAAATCTGCTTCATAGCAACAAAGGAGAAAGTGCAAAACTCTTCCACTAATATATCTGGAACAAGACCAGCTATGGGATCGCACAGCTTTGAAATCCATTCAATGATGGATAAGTGCTTGAATGGTTCGAGGCGTAACGGCCATTTTGAGCTGAACCAAACAATGGCAGTGATCGGACAATCAAGGAGCAGATGATGGATTGATTCAGCAGGGCCTTGGCAATGCGGGCATGACGTATCCTGCACATTAAATAGAAAACTCAATTTCGCACGAGTAGGAATCGCATCATTAACAACTTTCCAAATAAAAAGTTTAGTTCGATTATGAATGTTTAACGACCAAATTTTTTTGCACACTGAAATAACGCCTGAGTTCACATTGTTGAAACGCTGACTTTGATCAAGATGGTACGCGCTCTTAGTTGAGAAGATCCCTTTACTCGAGGGGATCCAAACTAAACGCCGTGGTTCCTCATTTGGAACGATTGGAGTGTGTGCTATTCTGCTGCAAATATTATGGTCGAACAAACTTTCAAGAACAGAGATGTTCCATTGCCCGGTAATTTGATCAATTAAACTGGAGACAGCTGCAAAAAGACTGATGGTGGTGGTACGCAGGTGAGCGAAAGGTGGATTGAAGTGTTCAATAGATGGTATCCAAGGTTCTTCCCATGTTTTAATGTTCGAATTAATCGAAACACGAAGACATGCACCTTTTTGGATGATATCCCTGCACTTAAGAACACTTTTCCAAGTCCAAGAAGAACCACTGGTAGATTTATTAACCGTAAGAAAAGTTTGATTAAAGAAATACTTAGCAGCCAAGGTGCGAGTGTAGAGTTTGTCCTGCGTATTTGCAGCCAAATTCCAAGCAACTTTCGCCACAAGGGCACGATTCATGTCTCCCGCTCTTCTTAGACCGAGGCCACCACATTCCTTGGGTTGACAAATCCGATCCCACGCAACAAGACAAAGAGGTTTTTTTCCTGCATCATTAGACCACAAAAAACGTCTCATACTTTGATCAATTTTACAACATATGCTTACCGGGAGGATAGTCGTGCTCATATAGTATATAGGAGTAGCTTGAGCAACATTTTTGAGCAAAATGAGTTTTCCTGCTTGTGAAAGAAAGCTGGATTTCCATGGAGACAGCTTTTTGTCCAGTTTAACAACCAAATCTTTGTGAGATTCTTTTGCTCGCGGAGATTTGCAAAAGTGCAGGCCAAGGTGCTTTTGATTGTGGTCACATTCCTTGAATCCGAGAATATCTATAATTTTTCCTTTCTCCTGAGGATGAGTGTTTTTACTGAAGTGGATGACTGATTTTGACGTATTAGCTTCCATTCCAGTCCATTCATAAAATCTTTTCAAGACACTCGCGAGTGCGGAGGCTTCTTTATCTGATACCCTACAAAAAATGATGAGATAATCAGCAAACATTAAATGATTAATGTATGGGGCATGCCTAGCAATTTTGATGCCTTTAAGACAACCTTTCAGCTCTTCTCCAAAAATTAATCGAGAAAGCAACTCAAAATAAATAACAAAAAGAGAAGGGGAAATGGGATCTCCCTGACGAAGTCCACGCGAACTTTTGAAAAATCCATTTGGAGCGCCATTGACAAGGACGGAAAAAGATGCAGATGAGATACATTGATCAATCCACTTCGTAAATTTCTCATCAAACCCCAACTTAAGAAGGATAGCACCGAGGATATTCCACCCAACGTGGTCGTAGGCTTTTGCCATATCGATTTTCACCGCCATAAAAGCCTTCTTTCTTTTTTTATGATTGAGATAGTGCATAATCTCTTGCGTCAGAATCGTATTTTCAGAGATAACTCTACCGGGGACGAAGGCAAATTGGTTCGGCGAGATGATCTTGTGAAGCAACATCTTGATTTTATTTGCCAAGATCTTGGTAATAATTTTGTACGAGACATTGCACAAACTGATCGGACGATAGTGTTTGGCGTGCGAAGCATTCTCGTTCTTCGGCAGGAGAGCAATGAAAGTGTGATTGAGGGAACGAAGCATCCTACCATGGGCAAAAAATGACTCAACCGCTGCCACGACATCATTAGAGGTATCATTCCAGAACTCTTTATAAAAAAGAGGCGGCAAACCGTCAGGGCCGGGGGCTGAATTAGAATCCATGCTAAATAGGGCATCACGGATCTCATTGGCATTAGGATGCATGCACAACAACTCATTCTCAGCAACACTGATTACCCCATGAAACATTTGATCCAAGTGCTCAAGAGGAGGAATATTACGTCTATCATTTGACGAGTAGAATAAATCACGATAAAAGTTGACAAAACGGCGACCAATACCATCCCACGAGGTAACTAATGAGTCATCAAATAGCTTAAGGGAAAAAATCATGTTGTTTTTCCTGTGAAATAACGTGGACATATGAAAGAACTTTGTGTTCGCGTCGCCAAGTTGTAACCATTTTATCCGAGATTTCTGCCGCCACAAATCTCCTTCCATCTTAAGCAAATTGTCAAGATCCTTTTGTAACTCAACTTCCTTTCTGATGTTTTCGAATGATTGATGTGAAGCTTGAATATTCTCGATCAATATAGTGGTAGCCTCAATTTTATTCTGGACCCGCCCAAACACAGTAGCATTCCACCTTTTAAGCTCTGATTTAGTATTCTTATTTTTCGCAGCAAGTTTAAAAATAGGAGTACCTGCCTCGTTGAATTTCCAGGCCTTTGACACCACTCTTTGGCAGTCCGGGTGCAAAAGCCACATCGCATTGAATCTAAACGGTTTAGGGCCAGAATGAGGAACTGCATTTGTGTCAATTAACAGAGGTTTGTGGTCAGATTTTGTCGCTGTTAGATGCGTAACAGAGGCTTGAGGGAAGTTAGTGATCCATTCAGGATTAGCTACCGCCCTGTCGAGCCGTTCTTGGATATTTTTGGAACCAAAACGTTTATTACTCCAAGTGAACATGTGGCCACGAAAGCCTAAATCAATGAGGTTAGCCTTGTGAAAGTTGTCAAGGAGACTGTGGTTGGACGAAGAGCAAAACGGCCTACCACCTTTCTTCTCCGATTGGTTCAAAATAGAGTTGAAGTCGCCGACGACGAGCCATGGAGAATCAATAGGGTCGGATAAAATATCAAAAGCATCCCAAAACGCAGCTTTACTTAATGGACTAGGCGGACAGTAAACAGTGGAAATAATCGAGGGGGAAGAGCCATCTAACGAGTTCACAAGAGCTGTAATACTCCATTGCGATTGCTGGATTGGAGATAGATTAGCAACATTAGACCAAGCGAGACACAAACCTCCAGAGAGACCAACTGGAGGAATGAAGACATTGTTGCTGAGAGCATGAGAAGACAGGAGAGCAAGGAGAGAAGGAGAAAGATCAGATTTAACTTCGCAAAGAAAAAGAACCTGAGGTCGATATTTCTTCAAGGAGAGAAGGAGAGAAGGAGAAAGATCAGATTCAAAGTCGGGTTCATTAACCTCCTCATGGAGCCTATCAGCCCAAACAAAGGAATTTGGGTGACCACATGGAGTATATATAGTAATAAATTCCAGGGCGTGTCAAAGTTTTACCAGCCAAACCATAGATCATTAGACCTCGACCACATGCACATGGAAGACGATAAGGATGCACCATCTAAAATATCAAATTCATATGTTTTTCAGCCTAATCATGAACACATAAACTCAATTCAGGGTAACGAAGTTACTAGTAACACCCTAAACATACCAAAACAAGATAAAGTAGTTCAATAAACACACAACAAGTGGTTCTTTACTAAAACCAAACAAATTAGAGACAATTGCAAGATACCCTAACTACTTCTTACAACCTTAAATCTACAAAACATGCAACTATTCCATAATCAAACACCACCCCAGATTTTGAGAAACATTAAGTTTAAACATGCTTAAAAAGTGCGAAATCGAACATGCAACCACACCCATAGTTTGGAAAAGCCATACCTTATTTTCGTGAAAGTCGCAAGCTTCCTTTAAGGTTTTCACTGTTACAACAAATGGTCGGGGTTAGGGTTAGTTGGTGAGCTAAAAAGTAAGAATTTTGTACAAACCTAGATTAGATTTGTGGAACGACGGCAAGAACTTGGAGAAAAAAAGGGGAAGAAAAAATTACCTGCTGAAAATTGGAGATAGAGATGTGACTGTTGGGTTTTTTGGTGGGAGAGATGAAGAGGTAGTTGAGTGGGAGTGAATGGTTCGAACCGTTTGATTTTTTTTTATTATTATGTTTTTTTGCTGATTGGACGTGTTGTGTGGCAAAAATAATAATAATAATAATAAAATATTGGTCAAAATTATTGACCGGTGGTCAAACCACCGCCAGGTCAGCATTTCCCGGCGACATTTGTTAATCTGCCGTGAAGTAAACCAAATTGAACTAAAATTTTTGATTTTGGGACCAAATTGGCGGGTTGCCAAGTTAGTGGAATAAATTGCCGACGAGGCCTAGTTAAAGGACGAAACGAATTTTTGCCCCTAAGTAAATACATGTATATTTCCCGCCACATTACCATGTAAAAACTTTCATGGGCTTGTGGAATAATGTAAACAAGTAAAATAATTGCAACAGATTAAGTGCGTAAATAATTTCCGCCACATTATTACGTAAAAACTTTCATGGGCTTATGGAATAAAATAAGCAATATAATAGGAGATAAAACCTTCTATAATAATAAATTGTCAGTAGCCGTTTTTAGTTTGGGGTTAACTCAAACATCAATAAAAGTTAAAATTAGCGTTAGTGTTAGAGTTAGATGACAGTAAAATTATAAAGAAGATTTTCACATAATCATAAAATTATAAATAGGCGGTAGTCTGCCTTGTCTATAATAATGAAGATAGATGAACAAGGAAATATAAATTTTCGTACCTTTTAACGTTGAACGTTGTCTTTTAAGACTGGAACTGAATTTTGAAACACTGAATCCTCGTTTTGGGTTTATACTAAATTTTTGGCGAGGGATTCATAGAATAGTATGAATGTTTTGGGCTTATACTAAATTTTGTTTTTTCTTTGGAGAGTAAGGATATATTGTACATAGGGAAAATAGAGATTAAGGAAAAAATATCGGAGCGAGTGTAAAAGCTTTTAATATTTATACATATTATCTCCAACACGCCCGCTCACGTGCAAGCTGTAAGTCTTTTGTTACGCCTGTCACGTGACATTTTTCTGATAATCGGGTGGATGTGGGATTCGAACCCTAGACCTCCTCCTTGGCCTGAGCTCTGATACCATATTAAATTGCCATCATATCTAAAAGCTTAGTGCTGGTAATGTGTTAACTATTACTACTGAGGGTTGAAACAATATATTCAAAAGACTTAGGGAAAAAAATGCAAATAATAAGCAATATCACTTGTGAATTGGCGTCTTTTACATCCGAAAGGGTGCTTTTTATATAGAGGCTTTTCCAACATAATACACTATTTTAATAGTATTTATAATAACTATTATTACTATGCTAAATAATAAGTCTTCATCTATGTACAACATTTTCCACAAAGGCCACATGCATGTATTATTTATAACAATATTGTTGATACTTAATGCTTACAATACTATATATAAAGATTGCCGTTTCGAGTGGATTGTCACACTGTCTTTTGATTTACATATTTATTTATCTCTAAAATACACATTTATAATTTGATTATATTATTAAAAATTAGGTTAAAACTGTAAATTTATTTTCGATTGTAACATGATTCAAATCTTCTTATTAGAAAAAGAAAATAAATACTTACGTAAAAGGAAGGTTAAAATATATATATGAATTCTCTATTCATGTATTTTTTTTAACTTCTATTATTTACAATGCATTCTTCACCATATGAATTAATTGTATTGCACTTAGAGCAAACTCCCAACTACAGGAAAAGCGTGACAATATTTTTAGCGAGGATTAATATATTTTGCAATACATGAAATTAAAAGACTACTTTTAACATAATACTAAAAATTTAAGACTCAATTGTTTCACCTAAAATGTAGAGAATATAAGCAAATAAACAAGTGGCTTGTATGATCGGTGCTACATGCTTATAGCAAACAACAAGATAATGGACTTGCCAAAGACTCGATATATAGCCTTCACGATCGTGCATCTTACTTGACTCGATACTAATATCTTTCGCTGAATGTAGTAACACATAGCTTAATTCTTATATGCAACATGAGATCCTTGCACAAATCGTAGATTTTCGAGTATAAAGTGAGTATTTGGTAGCAAAAACTCAGCAACAATGAGTTTTAAGGTACGCTTTAATTAATTTAGCTAAAAAGTGTAAAATATTCTAAAATTAAAATTCATTTAGAGGACTTTTACTTAGTTTGTAGAAATTCATCAATAAACGCTAAACAAAATTGATCTTCTCAATATCGATTAAAGATGTAATAAGTTCAGATTTATAGAACAACAAATTCTAACATTTTGCCGTGCATAAATAGATAATCATGCCTCTTGGTTTTTACCAAATAATCACGAATATATCACTGCATAATCA
The DNA here is from genome assembly GCA_948329865.1 of Linaria vulgaris. Taxonomy (NCBI): domain Eukaryota; kingdom Viridiplantae; phylum Streptophyta; class Magnoliopsida; order Lamiales; family Plantaginaceae; genus Linaria; species Linaria vulgaris. The sequence continues at coordinate 88,141,679 of OX415251.1, read as the reverse complement.
AGAACAATCTAAACCAAGAAGAAAAAAACTAAAATAATAAATGATTAAAAAAATTGAGGAAGAAGACCGTAAGATATTCTTTGTGGTGAGTATGTTATGAGTCATTCTTAGTCTAAGAGCGCATATCCGAAAATCCTCTTTCTTTAGTTTGAAAAACTGGCTCGGGACAAAAGGGATCACAATGAGATACTGGCTTCACCTAACCAAAAGAAGTACCCATCCTACACTAAGCACACGTTTATTCACATTTAGATGGTCACAACCCTGCACGGAATGATTATGTACATCCATATCTACAAAAGATGTCATCATAAACTATCAGCCCTAAGGTTCCTCTGCGAGATGATTTTGATGTATGGTAATTCTTGCGGGGACGAAAAGAGTGTAGCAGGGTTGTATTCGTTCAAGCAACATGTGCAAATTGAAGAAATCGAAAAATACACCTTTTGTAAATTTTCCTTAGCCAGCTTTTGGTTTATTTTGTGAATGTAATTAAGATTTGCTTAGTGTGATGAAAGGGTAAAACTTTACTTGTAATTAAGCTCACAAAACGCGCAATTCCTTTTTAATTGTGTCAACCATTGCTTTTATTTGAACCAATAATAAAAATCATCACCAGCATTTAAACTATTAAAAATATCACCTTTTTTGTTATGCAATGATGAATTGATGCTCAAGTGTAGCTGACCAAAAAACTCATATTGATACACCTATTGAGCTTAAAACCCGTTGACTCAGTAATCGAGGCCATATGAATGATCTGAGTTAACTGCATAACATAGTTGGTGCCTTGTAATATTTAACACTCACAAGACCCGACCTATCTTTTTAGTGTTAATTTAGTTTCTCATTATATGCACTCTCCTACTGATGCTCATAATACGTAGAATTCTTCGTTATGTCAAGGTCTCATGTTTGACTTGCATTCTTCACTCGATCTTTGTGCTTATTCGGATGCAGATGGGGCGACTTGTCCTATTACTAGGCGTTATATTAATGTATATTGCACATTTATTGGCTTCTTGATGTTCAAAAAGAGCAAAGTACTATTTCTCGATCTAGCGCGAAGGTTGAATATCGGTCCATGCCGCATATTACTATTGAAATCACGTGGCTCACCTTTCTCCTATGGGATTTTGAATGCAAATACTCGATATGTGTGCGGTAGACAGTGTTTTAAAAAGCTTATTTGAGGCTCGCTTTAAAGCACGCTTTGAAACAAAGCTCACTCGAAAATGCCTCAAGGCTCATGCAAAAGCTTAAGTGTTATAAAGCTTACGCCTTATTGCCAAGGCGTACACTTTTGGTACGGTTTTTGCGCTTTACGCCTTGAGAAATAAACTAACGCCTAATTATATATTGAAAAACTCTGTTTATTGACAAAAAAATATGTGTTTTTTTTTAAACATAAGGTAAAAGAAAAAAGCCACAACACCTATTTTCACAGTAGTTTTATTTAGAATATGCATAATAGTGTGACCAAAGTGCATTTATATTATACTTAGAACATATTTATATAATATTCATATTTTTAGCAACACTTCTTTTCTTATAATACTTAATATCAAAACCCATAAAGCTTACGCTTTGTGCCTCAAGGCTTACGCCTCGCTTTTTGGAACATAAAACGCCTCACCTACGCTTTCGCTTTTTAAAACACTGGCGGTAGATAGTAATAAATGAGTTACCTTGAATATAGGGACAATTGTATTTATAGGCCTCTTATGTCGAATTTAGGCAAAATGTCGAGCATCCCTATTCGACATGTTGTTATGGACCTTATTCCTTAGATGGTCTTTAGGGCCGACGTATTGGCCCATATCACATCGTTTATTTTTATATATAAGCATCTCGAAGTCTTATGAACAGAAATTAATAAGGTAATCAAGTCATGTCTCGGTACAAAAAGTATCTCATTTGTTATATTTATCTTTTTAAACCAATCCTATTTCATAGTGTTTTTTTTTTTGTGTTTTATTACAAACTTGAACTTCTTACGCTATAGTAACAATAACTCTTGTTTCTCATTTTAAAACTAAATTTGAGAAACTTTTGGAAATGTAGAAATTGGTAATTAATACACACAAAAAGAGAATGAAAAAGAAAAAGAAAAAAAGTTAGAAATAAACAATTTAATATCATCACAAAACGCGTTGCAAAACGCGGGAAGGATTATAAATCTTATATATATATACAAAGCCCTCAACCTAAAAATAAAAAACCCGAAAATCCGATCGATTCCACGCGGAGACCGTCGGCGCATCGAAGTTCACGCCGGAGAGTGACCGTCACATATCTCTCTCCGTGTTTCTCTCCATATTTCAGGTTAATTTCAGTTTCAGCTCGATCCTTTAGGTGTTAGCTGTTTAAAAAGCTGAATCTGAGCAAAAATAGCTGCGAAAATCCTGCTCTAAGCTTTTTGTGTTTTGAGGTGGTCTGATTTCTGTTCTACTTTGGTTGCAGGGATTTCATTGTGCAAGGAGGTGACCTTACTGGAACCAGAAGAAGATGTGCTGAATCGATTTACGGGTGAGCCTATGTTTCATACTAGGGCTTTCAATCTATTTTTACGACTGTCTGGTTGTTTTTTGATGTTGTACTGTGAAGCAATTTATGAACCAGTTGTTTGTGTATTACAATTCTTAGTGTTTTGTGTGTGCAACAAATCAGTGTATGACAACAAGTAAATGGTGTACACAGTAAGTCCGTAATCAATGATTATGACCTGGAAGAGTTAAATTTTGTGCTTGATTTGATTTATAGATCTTGTCTCAATTCAACTATTAATTTTTGCTTGATTACTTAAATCCGTCTACAGTTCGACCAGTTGCAAGTATGTGCTTGTGTTATTTGTGTTTTTTTTTTCTGCATTAGGCGTCCGTTTCTTCTTGCATCGTGTAAAATTTCTTTGATATGACAGTTGTTATTCCTTGATAAAGCCCCCCCTGCTTTTGTACATTACGTGTGGTTTTTTCTACCGGATTTGCTAATATATATTTTTCCTTCCTTTCTAGCAGTTAGTAGTCCGGGAATGGCAGAAGAAAGAAACAAGCGCTTTGATCGAAGGGACAGACTTGTAGAAATTGAATCCATCGTCCAACAGTGGTGGAAAGAAGGCGATGTCTTCCGGGCTGAGTCCAAAGCGTCGCTACCCAAACCCGGCGAGAAATTCTTTGGCAACTTCCCCTTTCCTTATATGAATGGTTATCTCCACTTGGGTCATGCCTTTTCCCTCTCCAAGCTCGAATTCGCAGCTGCATTCCATAGATTGAGGGGAGCAAATGTGCTCCTTCCTTTTGCTTTCCACTGTACTGGGATGCCTATAAAAGCTTCAGCCGATAAGATAACCCGGGAAATTGACATGTTCGGTGACCCTCCCCTGTTTCCAGTGGCGAAATGGGACGAGGAAAGAATCGGTGCACCAGAGTTCCATAGTGATGAAACTGGTGTTTTTAGGGGAAAGAAATCAAAAGCCGCTGCTAAATCTGGTGTCTCTAAGTATCAATGGCAGATTATGAAGTGCTACGGGTTGCCAGACAACGAGATCTCCAGGTTTAAAGACCCTAATCATTGGTTGACCACTTTCCCGCACCGGGCTGTCGATGATTTAAAGGCTTTTGGATTGGGATGTGACTGGAGGCGCACATTTGTCACGACCGATATGAATCCGTATTTTGATTCTTTTGTTCGTTGGCAGGTGAGGAAACTGAAAGCATCCGGAAAGATTGTCAAGGCCTTGAGGTACACAATATATTCACCACTAGATGGTCAACCATGCGCCGATCATGATCGGGCTTCGGGGGAAGGCGTTCTCCCGCAGGAGTATACCCTGATAAAGATGGAAGTTCTCTCACCGTTCCCACCAAAATTGAGTGCTATAGAGGGGAAAAAGGTGTACCTTGCTGCCACTACACTGAGACCAGAGACGATGTACGGTCAAACTAACTGTTGGGTGTTGCCAGATGGAATATATGGAGCCTTTGAAGTCAATGGCACTGATGTATTTATTTTAACCCAAAGGGCAGCAAGGAATTTGGCTTATCAGAAGATGTCGTGTGAACCTGATAGCCCGATTGTTTGGTTGACAGGTCAAGATCTTATTGGGTTGCCTTTGAGCTCCCCTCTCGCGTTTAATGAAAGAATATACACTCTCCCGATGTTATCGGTTTTGACTGACAAGGGTACTGGAATTGTTACTAGTGTTCCTAGCGACTCACCAGATGACTACGTAGCTCTCCGCGATTTGAAAGAAAAGCCAGCATTCAGGGCCAAGTATGGTGTGAAGGATGAATGGGTTGTGCCGTTTCATATAGTGCCAATCATTAGACACCCTGACTTTGGAGAGAAGGCCGCGGAGAGTATTTGCAATGCGAAAAAAATTAGAAGCCAGAACGAGAGGGGAAAGCTTGAGGAAGCCAAGAAGATAATATATAAGGGAGGGTTCTACGAGGGAACAATGATTGTCGGTGAGTATGCTGGAATGAAGGTTCAGGAGGCTAAGAATTCGGTTAGGAGCAACCTCCTGGACTCGGGGCAAGCTGTTGTCTACTGTGAGCCCGAGAAGAAAGTCACGTCAAGATCTGGGGATGAGTGTGTTGTGGCTTTGACCGATCAATGGTACATCAGTTATGGAGAATCAGAGTGGAAGAAGGCTGCAGAGGAGTGCTTGGCTGGCATGGATCTCTACTCGGATGAGACAAGACATGGCTTTGAACAGACTTTGAGCTGGTTGAATCAGTGGGCATGCTCTCGGAGTTTTGGTCTTGGAACTCGCATTCCGTGGGATGAAGAATTTTTGGTTGAGTCTCTGTCTGATTCGACGCTATATATGGCATATTATACAGTAGCCCATATACTGCAGAAAGGGAATATGTATGGAGCAGATAGATCTTCGATAAAACCGGAGCAGTTGACAGATGAGGTCTGGGATTTCTTGTTTGTTGGCGGATCATATCCTAAATCCTCAGAAATAGCTTCTGAGCTGCTTTGTAAGATGAAACAAGAGTTTGAATACTGGTATCCGTTTGATCTCAGAGTATCTGGCAAGGATCTAATTCAGAACCATTTGACATTTTGTATTTACAACCACGCGGCAATCATGCCCAAGCATCACTGGCCTCAAGGATTTAGATGCAACGGGCACATTACCCTGAATTCTGAGAAAATGTCGAAATCTACGGGGAATTTCAGGACGCTACGTGAAGCTATTAGAGAGTTTTCGGCTGATGCAACGAGAATGGCGCTTGCAGATGCAGGTGATGGAATGGATGATGCCAACTTTGTTTTTGATACGGCTAATGGTGCAATTCTACGTCTGACAAAAGAAATCGCATGGATGAAGGCTTATGCAGCCAAATCTGGTTTACGACGTGGTGAACCGGCGACTTATGCAGATCTGGTGTTTGCTAATGAAATAAACATAGCAGTCAAGACAACGGAGAAAAACTATAGCGAGTATCTGTTCCGTAAAGCTTTAAAAAGTGGCTTCTACGATCTTCAGGCGGCTAGGGACTGGTACAAACTCTCTTGTGGCTCTAATGGAATGAATCACGATTTGCTATTTAGATTTATGGATGTTCAGACACGTCTTATTGCACCAATCTGCCCTCATTATGCTGAATATGTATGGAGGGAGCTGTTGAGGAAAGATGGATACGTCATAAAAGCCGGGTGGCCTGAAGCTGATTCTCCAGATTTTACCTTGCAAAAGGCAAACAAGTATTTGCAAGATTCAATTCTGTCGATGAGGGGTCTTTTGCAGAAGCAGATGTCTGGTGGGTCGAAGAAAGGCAAAAGAAATGCAACACCTAATGTTGTTCCGAATAACCAAGCAACAGATTGCTTGATTTTTGTGAAAGAAGAGTATGAAGGGTGGAAAAAGGAGTGCTTGAACATACTTCGGAAGAATTTTGATGCTGCAACCTGCACTTTTGCCCCTACTCGAGAAATCCTATCGGAATTGCAAAAAAGTGAAATTGGTCAATCACACGATTTGAAAACAATTCAGAAGCTTTGTATGCCGTTTCTGACTTTCAAGGAGGATGAAGTGAAGGCCGCTGGTTCCCAAGCACTGGATCTGAAGCTGCCTTTTTGTGAACTTGAGGTTCTTATGGAGAACTCAGAGCTGATAAGGGGACAGTTAGGCATCAAGAATTTGGAAATTTTCTCTGCAGCAGATGCCACTGCTATTGCAAAAGCTAGAGATTATGTATATGTTTTGGATTCCAACCCGCCGTCCCCAGGAAGCCCTGCTGCTGTTTTACTTTGTCAATGAGATAAGGGTAAAATCCTGAAATTATTTTCATGTTTCTAATTTGGATTCAGTTTTTTTTACATGACTGTGGTCCCTACTTCTTCCAAAACAGAATCAAAAGGAAAATAACATGTTTTACGAATAATTTGTAGGATAATGCCACCTTTCTTGATTTTTTTTAATTTTGGGTTTTATTTCTTCAACTACTCTCGGAAACTTGGTGCTATATCAGGTGTTGCATATGTTATTATCAGTTTAGTATCTGATACGTGGTCCATCAACCGTCTTGATATGATTTTTTTTCTTCTTTTTTTGAGGGTTATAACTCGCATGTTGCACTAGTACACACATGCCCATCGCATTCTGCTGCATGTGTTTGGGTTTTCTCAACGTTTCGCTACTTCTATTTTTGTTCATACATTGTATTCTCGCTCATTAGTTCGGTTTTTGATTATCCGCAGTGCTTGCAGGCATGCTGCTTCAGTATTGAAAGACATCAATCAACTACCAGAGACTAATGCTGTGGGTTTCAACCTATTCAAGTAAGTTTCAAATTCCTGTCTAGAATTGCTACCTTATTGTAACCATCTTCTGTTGTCTAAGTTTCTACTCATCGAGGCTGGGGGTTAAATTCCCATTTGTAATGCATGTATCGCCCTGTGAAATGAGTAACTCTATTTGACATTTTTAAATTATAATGAAAACATGATTAATTTTTATTTTATTTTTCACTTCATTGAGCCAAACACAAACATTTTCACCAAAATTAATCTTTTGTTTTTGCTAAGCATAATTATCTCTCCATTTTTATTGGAAACTCCAATCTTGTCTGAAACATATGTGTTGCCATATTAAAATGCATCTATGACCGGCAGATGGTTCTCCTCTAACTGTCATCCTTGCCTAAGATACATAGGGACCACAACTTTATTGTTGACCCAAGGTCTGAAAACTCTTTTTTCACTTTCAGGGAGGATATGGATTTCAAGGCCTTGGCATTTGGTGGATTACAGATGAGTTCACGTTAGAGTTACGTGGTTGAAATAATCTCTTTATCCGTGTTAGAATTACGGATCATGGTGTCCGAGATATCTTGCTCTGGTGATTTTTGTTAGAATAATTGACGTGTTTTTGTTTTGATTAGGATAATTGACGTTGTGTTGTTATGCACTGGTTAACTTTCAGCGTATACGAATGCTATTAGTGTATTTTGGTCCTTTTCTTGTTTCTCTTTGAGAAGTTGTTGAAGGGGAAGCTCAGAACAGAAGCGGTTGTTCTGAGATTAGTTACAAGCCATTGTCTGGAATCTTATGCACTGAAACTATGTTTTTCTTTATTAACTTGATTGCTGTTTAAAAATGATGATCAACATGATCAAATATGATAGTCAACACAGTAGATATATGCAGTTTTGGTACTTACCTGCCTCTGTCAGGGCTTGGACAATATTGTGTTCATAGAACTTTTGTGTCGGAGCCGGAGGGGTATCATCAACCATTCACAGTACAAGATACCAACAATCATGTTTTATCATCACAAAAGGGCAGGAGGTGGTACTGGGGACTAGAGAGGGAAGATATACAATTGGTTAGCAAAGGAAGTTATCCCGCATCAGTAAGCAAGCATTGTGAAGTCGTATGAACACAAATTAATAAAAAAACAAGTGATCAGCGACTACTAAAAATGTTGTGTATTTAGTTTTTTCACGCCATGATAACAATATTTTACTCATGTTTCTCATTTAAAAACAGAGTTTGGTTTGTTTTGACAACGTTTTGACATGTAACAATCTTAAGAATCGGTAAAAAGTTACACACTAATTTTTAAAATTTTTGTGTTGCAATTGATAATACGCGGTAAAATATATTGCGCCGTACATGCTGGTATGAGTGCAATGTACCGGTGTAATACGCGTATGGCATCAATTTAGTAGCATGAAGCAACAAATAATTGAAAACAAACAAACAAGTATTAAAAATTGAGTGTTAGAAACGTTTTAACAAATTAAAGTCTTTCTTTATTCAGTCGTTCACCCATCTTTCTTTTACTGTACACACTACTACTATGCAAATTAGATATGATAAGAAAATAAAATACATAAAAAGATAATTTCCTAAAATCAAAGTCATTTAGGCTCCGTTTGTGGAAGGAGACCGGGAAAAGGTTGTCAAATTTGGAATAGAAATGGAACCCAAAATGGAGGTGCAGATTGTAGCGGTCTTAAAAATGTATAGTCATTTGTTTGCTTGGTAGGAAGGCCCTCTAGGGCGTATCCCTGCCCAAGTCTAACATCATTTCTTAAACGTGAAGCCAAATGCCAACCCGTACATAGAAAAAAAAGAATATGGGTCCCGAGAAAAATAAAATAATAAGATTGGAGATTCAACGACTACTAAACCTCCGACAGATAAAAGAGGTTGTTTACCCCGAATGGTTGTCGAACGTGGTCCTCGTCCCCAAAACTGGCAGAAGATGGCGGATGTGCGGAGATTTCACCAATTTAAACGATGACTGCCTCAAGGACTACTATACCTTACCGAGCATCGACCAGTTGGTAGATTCTACCGCGGTATGTGCACTCCTCTCCACGATGGACGTCGACTAGGGGTATAACCAAATACCAATGGCAGAAGTAGACCAGGATAAAACTAGCTTCATCACTAACGTTAGCACATTCTGTTACCTGGTGATGCCCTTCAGGCTAAAAAACGCCAAGGCCACCTACCAACGATTAGTCAATCTCATGTTCTCAGAATTAATCGGAAATTCCATGGAGGTATACGTAGATGACATGATCATGAAAAGTCGGCGAGCGTAAGACCATCCAGAGGATCTAGAGAAATGGATATATTTGGAATGAAGATCAATCCAAGGAAATATTCCTTTGGAATCAGGGGAGAAAAGTTCTTGGGATTTATGGTAACTGAGGAGCGGATCGAAGTAAACCCAGAGAAGGCCAAAGCCATCATAGATATGCCTTCTCTGAAGACCATTAGAGATGTCTAGAAAACCCAAGTGCTGGCAAACTTTATCGTGGAGATGATCGAGCTCGAACCCATGGAGTGTGAGCCTTTGTAGCATGCACTCGTGGATGGATCTTTCGTGGGGAATACAGAGGAGCAGGAGTAATGCTAAAGAACATGGAAGTAGAAAATGAAATCTTGAGCTTCACTATAAGGATTGATTATCCCATTTATAACGAAGCCAAATATGAAGCTCTGGTGATAGGCATGAAGTTAGCTTGTGAAGGAGATGTCAAAAGACTCGTAATACATAGCGACTCTCAGCTGATCGTACAACAGATCAATGGGGCCTATGAGGCCAAAGAGAATAGGATGAAGGAATACATCCAAGTGGTGCAACAGAGGAAGGGATGGTTTGAGGAGTTCAAGGTAATTCGGATTCCCCGATTAGAGAATCAAGAAGCGGATACCCTGTCCAAAATCGCCACACAAACTATCATACATACCCGATGTATCACCCTTCTGCTAACCACTGAATTCGAGAAATCCGAGTATGAGGTGGTTAGCGCCATCATATCCCCCATAGAAGAAGACTGGACACTAAAGATCATAATTTATCTAAAAAATCTACAAGGATACTCTAACAATTGGTCAGTCCAGCAAAATATGGCGCGAAAAACAGCTCGGTACTTCACCCATAATGGCACGCTGTATCGCGAGTGCTAATCTCATCCGTACCCGATGCCTCAACCCCGAGAGACTAAAATGGTCATGAGGGAAATCCACAAAAGAATTTGTGGAAGCCATATGGAGGGAAGGCATGACGCACGAGATAATACGACATGGTTATTACTGGCCTACGCTAGTTCACGACTGCATTGCCTTCTCAAAGAAGTGCCAGCAATGCCAAGTCCATGCTTCAAGAACCCATTTACCAGCATCACCTTGGGAACCTAACGTCAAAGCATACCCATTTTCAAAATAGGGTATCGATATTGTGCGTCCCCTTATTCCAGATGTAGGGCAGAAGAAGTTTCTGCTAGTTGCAGTTGATTACTTTACCAAATGGGTGGAAGCGAACCAATGGCTTCGGGAGTAGTTATAAACTTCCTATGGAGGAACATACTTTGTCGATTTGGCATTTCTCGATACCTTTTTAGCGATAATGGACTACAGTTTACCAGTCAAGAGCTTGAAAAATGATGTGATCATTGGGAAATCAAATACCGCTTTGCTTCCGTGGGTTATCCACTAGCCAACAGTCAAGTTGAGAGAACGAACCAAACGTTACTAAAGAATATGAAAGCACGACTTGATTGGCACAAGGAAAAATGGGTGGAAGAGATTCCAGGCATCTTGTGGGATTATCGAACCACTCAAAGAACAATCATAGGAGAAATGCCATATAGCCTTACCTACGGGAGCAAAGCTGTGATATCGTCAGAGATCATGGAGAAAAGCTGGAGAGTTAAGGAATACGATGAGGTAAGTAATAGCTCTAACTTAGCCTTGGCATTGGACCTGCTAGAAGAAAGAAGAACTCGGGCTGCTATTAGGGCAGAAAGTTACAAAGCTCATATGGCTCGACCCTATAACGCAAGGATAAAAGTAAGAACTTTCTAAGTAGGAGATCTAGTGCTTAAAAGAGTAGAAGCATCTAAAAACCTAGGAAAACTCCAATCTAGATGGGAAGGCCCCTACAAGATAGCGAAGATCATCGGGCCCGTCACCTATCAGTTGTGAAACTTAGGAGGCGAGATATACCCAAACACGTGGAATGCGGCAAACTTAAAGATGTATTATGCTTAATGTAACGGCAAAACTACGAATGTACATAAATAATAAGTCGTGTTGAAGTAATATATGGTACTTTTTATTCATAATGGTGAGCAAAACAAAAGTACAAAATTGATAAAGGTAAAATTATAAGTTATTTATACCTTGGAGTTAGAGGGGAGGTGATTTAAATATTCTAAACTAAAGGGGAGGTGATTTAAATATTCTAAACTAAAGGGGAGGTGATTTAAATATTCTAAACTAAAGGGGAGGTGATTTTAAATATTCTCTCTCTCTCTCCACTACTCACGATTATATTAGGAATCACAACCCTAATTTCCTTATTTGTGCTTAAAATTTCTGCTATTTTACTCTCTATTCTCAAAATTCTCTCAATTTTTTCTGCAAATCTTTCTTACTAACAATGGCGAGCAAGTATCCTATGGATGCTCTTGCAGATGTTGATCTAAACAGTGAACCTACAGTTGTGCGCACTCACGCTCACACTCAAGGTGATGCTGCAAAATCTGATGATGCTCAAGTTGCTGCTAAAAGAAAGACAATTCCCTATGTGTGACGAGGAAAGAAATCAAAGCAGGGAGAATCGACTTCAAATGTTGAGCCAACATCTGAGGCAACCACTCCAATCATCAATGAACCTGCGAATATTGTTAATATATCTGTTGAGGGGGAGGTTGCAGAATCTATGGATGATTTGGTGAAGGAGTGGGTTAGGGCTCAAAAGAAATAGAGCAAGGGTTTTGTTGAAAAGTTTGTTGGTGGTAGAAAAATGCCTGAGACTACCAAGAAATGTGTTGAGGCCAGGAAAAGGCAAGTTGAGAGATATGCTTAGAAAAGAGCTGCTAAAGCTAAGAGAAAGGCTAAAAATGCGAAAGAATCTGCTGCTGCTGTTGTTGCGAGAAAGAGGAAAGGGAAACATGCTTTGGAAGAGGAAATTGAGGTTGTAGATGTTGAGGAAGAAGTGGAAGGGGAGGAGAAAGAAGAGGAGAAGACTGATGAAGAAGAGCAGGACGTTGCTCCTAATGTTAAGGCAACATCAGAGACAAAAGAATACTCAGATGGACTATATGTGATTTACCCTGAAGATGAAGAGGACTACTTTTCTCTCTATTATCTTACCAAAGATTTGGAGAAGAAATGGGATTCTTTCAAGAGAAGGGAAATTCACCTTGAAAGAGCTGTAGAGATGGCCAGTTTTCAAAGAACACAAAGTTATGGACTTGCTTGAAGCAAGAGGGATTCATCAATTTGTGATGGAGTTGAATGATTATGCTCCTGAGATTATTATGGAATTCTACTTGAATCTCTCCAAGTGGATAAGAGATTACAGATCTCCAAAGTATGGAAAAGCTTGGGTGAGGGGGAGAGTATTCAATATTGAACCCTACACCATCAATAAGATCTGTGGATTCCCACTTGTTGAAGAATCTGAGGACCCTAACTACAATGATGTGATTGAAGATTTGACAGGAGGGTTGGTCAAAGTCTGGAAAGATGCTCTGCCAACTACAAAACTCACTTCCCTTAGTGCTATCTTGCATAAGATTGCATGCTTCAACTGGCTGCCAAGTAAGAATATTACTGTACTAACTAATGAATCATCAATCTTAGTATACAAAATCAAGAATAGGCTAGCTGTGAATATGGGGGAAAGGATTTTGAAGTCAATATCTGAAGTTACTGGTAGGAAGAATGGCATGTTGCCTTTTCCCTCACTCATCTGCAAAATCCTTATCAAGCAAGGATTGAAGACAAGTGCCAAAGTGGGCTGGATGAAGAATGAAGCTGAACTTACAATTCTCCTAAGCTACTTGTCTGGTACAAGAGTGAGAGATCTTCCATGGAACCCAAAAGGAGTGGTAAGACCAAGCAAATAAAAGAAGAAGGCTCAGAAGTTTGCTGGAACTTCAGTGCTTATGTCCAAAGAGGAAGATTGCATGGTCATAACCTCAACTTTTGTGGATCTGCTGAATTTGTTCAAGGGGCACATTGCTGAAACTCAGAGAGAGATTGAGGATAAGAAGGAGCATCTCAAAGAGTTGGAAAATTTGGTGAAAAATTTGAAAAAACTCCCTTCTTCACAAAAAGGGGGAGAGTAGTTCCAATTTTTAATTTTATTTTCTGGTTTTCTATTTTTGCTTCTTGAACTGTTGTTATTGTATGTTTGCTGGTACATTATCTCTATGTGGTTTGATTTGATCAAGGAACATGATCCTTGTTATTAACTATGGTCTGTAACTCTAAGTACTGCTACATTTTAAACTGCTCTGACTGCTATTGCTTATGAAAGTAAATTTTGAACTGTTTTTCTGTTTAACCTTTTATGCAGGAAACTCACTGGTTTCAATGATCAGGCAACATTGATGAATATTGGAGTCTGAACATCTTTTGATGTATTGATGACCTTAATACATATCTTTGTTATTTTAACTTTGAATATGTTAATTTGCATTGAGGGGGAGCAGTTTAGTAGTTTTAATTTGTTTCTTGTTGATTCTATCTTTCTGGATACAAGACTTGATTGGAACATGTATTGATTTTGTGAAGAAAGGCAAAAAGGGGGAGATTGAAAGTGCAAGGTATTCTGGAATAAATGTTATGCGATGTTAGGACAACATTGAGGATAACATTGAAACCAGAGAACTTGCGTGAAAACTGTTCTTTAACTGATAAATTTGAGTTTTGCCTTTATTCACTTATTAATCAAGTTCCACAGTTTTAGTTGTTTTTGTTTATATCCAGGAAGGAATCTTAATCATAAGGAAGAGCTTTGGAAGATTCCTTACTTGAAGTTTCCATAATTCAAGTTAAGTTGAATAGTCAACTCAACACGGTTTGCAAAGAAGGAAACAATTGGAGTTCAACTGTAACTAGGATTCTTTCCAGGATTACTCTGAATTGATGAAGGTGTGTTACCTTATTAGAACTCTAATAAAGGGAACACTTATTCAAGAAAGAGATCGAGTTCACAAGAAAGTCCAATTCAACAAGGAAACAACAAGAGTTACCAAAACTGTGAACAACACACCTTGGAGTGCAAGTTTCAAGAAACTTATATATAGGTGTGAAGTTCATCAAGATGATTACAAGATAATAGGGCTAAATAATTCAAGAGATTAATCATACGTTGTATTGTCTTCGTCTTGCTTTTGCGAAGTTTTTGTATCAACTACTTTAAGTCTAGTTCTTAGAAGTTGAGTAGTTCGTGTTTGTCTGCTTCGTTGAGTCCGATCAACAAAGAGCGTGAGTGAAGTTTTGTGAGGAACTTTTTGTTAAAACCTTTATTGGTTATTTCGCCTAAGGCTAGGAAGTTTTTAATAATATTGAAAACTTCTGAAATTTATATCTTCTTGCGTTCTTTATTTTCGCTGCATATTACTCTTATCAAAAAGATCAGTAAAGAGTTAAGGCAACGCCAGCTTAACTCTCAAAGTTGTTGTGTCAATCCACGATCCGACAATTTCAAAGGTTAATAGCTAACATGAGAAAAATGTGAAATTAATCTGGGTACTGAAGCCCTGTAGAAATTTCTAGCTCTACCATCTGGATTACAAGTTAAGCATTAACCATTTTCTTGTTTTTGCAACTTGCCGAGTGTTCATAACAAACAAAAAAAATTTGCTGCTCCATAAACATATAACCTTTCCTTGGTTGTGTAGGCAATTGCATCAAGAAAAGATGGGAAACGTATTCTCTTCCAGTTCGACAGGGCAAGCTTTTCCTTTAAATTTCTTCCCTTTAAAGTCCTATATCCTGTACCTTTTAGACTTCTTGGAGACGAGGCAAAGGACTGGTTGGACACTACTTATTTGTCTGAATTGGGAAATATTCGTATATCACGCGGAAACAAGGTAAAGACAGTCACATTAGCATATACATATTTTTCATTTTGTTATTTGCCTTGACATGAATTATGCACTAATGCACAAATTAGTACATTGTCCCACACGTGTTCTTTGCCTTCTGCTAAGGATTAAGACCATCAGTTGCCATTGCATAGTGCAGGGAACAACATTTGTGCTGCAAAAGGAAACCGAACCGAGACAAAGATTGATATCTGTCATTTCGAAGGGTAGAGAAGTGAAAGAGGTCTGATATATTTCTTCCAACAATCTGGGAAAAAATTAAGAATTTCTTTTTCTTATACTCAGTTTAAAACAACCAATTTATTTATTTTTTGGCGTGTTAAAACAAGGGTTTTGAAATCCGGCCCGGACCGGCCAGTTCGATCGGGAACCGGTGCCTTGTCCGGGCCAGGTCTCCTTCAATAACGGGTTACAAGCCCCAGGGGTCGAACGGGCGGATTAGGCCGGTTCGACCGGCGACCCGATCGCCCGGTTTCGCTCGCGTGCCGGGCGCAACACTTTTTTTTCTTCTCTTTTGTTGGTTTTCAGTCAATTGCGAATTAGTTCTATTTTTTTGACAATTACAAACTTGCCTCAAAAATTTTAAAAAAATGAAGAAAAAAATGCAAAACTTTGAAATGCCATAACTTTGCGTAGGAGCATCCGTTTTGGACGCATTTTTTTCGATTTGGGGTATCTCGACGAGATCTATCCACAGCAAACAGCCTACGATAGTTTGACCTAAGAAATTTTTTAAAATACGCTATTTTTCATACTTAATTTGATTTTGAAGCGAAACAAGCTTGCATCCTAGAACTTCAAGCCTAGTAATTCGTGCGATGCGGTTTTCATATTCTAAATTCTAGTGTCACGTAACGTTGTTCTTGTCTTGAATTTCGTGATACGGTTGGCCAACAATTAAAAATCCAAACAATCTTTTAGCTTGTATTAAATATATAGTTTGTTGGATTATTTATTAAAATGTTGGATAGCTCCATGGTTTCCACTACTTCCCAATAAATTGTTTTGTTGGAGGTCACCTATTCAAGTCCTAGTATTATGATAACCATATTCTTATTTTTCTTATAATATAACAAAATATTAGTGACTTAAATTATTTTTTACAATCTTATAATTTTTTAAAATATTTTATTGAATTTGACTTTAGTCAACAAACCGGTCCACCCAGTGGTCCGACCGGTTCAACCTGTTGACCCACTACCCGGTAGCCTCACCGGGTCACTCACCGAACCGGGTTTCAAAACACTAGTGTTATGTATTTTGATCGTAACGGGTGTAAAATAGAAAATAAACCAGATTTAAAGTCGAAGCAAGAGTTGGACTCTTTCTCTTTAAAACGATATTTGCCCTGCTCGGTGCTTACGGTTTGATCGGCAATCGCTTTCCAAATTGTCGGGCCCGACGGAAAAGGCCTAATTTGTTGTAGTGTGAAGATCATACTGGAATACTTGAAGTAGGGGTGGGAACGGGTAAGAGAATTTTCCTTACCTGTCCCTTCCCGCGGGAAAAAACTCGCGTTTTCCTTTCCCGGCAAGTCGTCGGGAACGGGAATTCCCGCCACCCACGGGTCGGGAACGGGAATCCGATTCCGATTCCCACGGGAACGGGAATTCCGCCAATATAGTATATATATATATATATATATATATATATTTAATTTTTTATATATGGGTTTACATGTTAAAAATAAAAAAACTAAGATAGTTTTACAATTAAAGAAAGTTTATGGACCACAAGTAAAGAGAATAATTCTCTTATAATCACAAATTATCTCTCTCTCAACTCAAACGCGACGCACGCTCAGACGCTCTCAACTCTCACTCTCACTGAGTCACTGTCACTCCGCCGCCGCGCCTCCACGCAGCCCGAGCAGACGAGCAGCAGTCGTCACCTCTCTCACGCACGCGGCACGACATACGACTGTCCGAACCCGCCAACACCTCATATTTATGTCTCTCCAGCATCGGCATCATATAAATGTTTATCCTTCTAATGCCATATATTCTGACCCTTAGTTTACTTAGATAATTTTTATTTCCTTTACTTTTTCTAATAAGCATTTTAAACCATTAGTTTACTTGCTTGACGATCTTTTTTTTTGTTATGCTGACAAACTAGCACTTGTCTAAACAAACCTTTGCAAAACGAAGAGTAAAGCATTGGAAGATCGATTATATTGCAATATTTCACTTCTCTAATGTTTAACCTTGATTTTGGATGCTTATCATATTTATTTTTGTTTTTGATAGAAAAAAATGGAGACTGCTTGTTGTACTTTCGTATTTTTGGCATAACGCTCTCATGTGAGATCTGATATGATGATGCAAGATGATTTGAAATCGATGCTTCGGGTTTTGAGAGATATTGGAATCGAGATTAAGATACCAGCATTGGGAAAACACAGATGTCAGCACTGCATGGGAACTTCAACGCCAGTGCACCGGCAAGCGCCTGGTGCCCAAACTTCAGCACAACACAGAGAATTAGCTCCGTGAATTGGTGCTCCGCAGTTAGCGGTGTTAGAACAGAAAAGAGAAGTGTCAAATGTTGTATATACGACGAAGAAAGGGACACTCAAAGCATAAGGGAAAGTACCAAAACCTGGAGATTGAGAAAAAGTATCCCGAGGAAAACATTACTATCCCATCAGGATTTGTTTTGTGTCCTTGAACTGATTTTGTATCTTTGGATCTCTCTTTTAAGTCTTAATTATTACCTTACGAAATTAATAATTTTTTGCTCAATGCTAGATTGTAGAACTAAAATTGTGATTTGTATACTTGATCAAACCGATCATATTGCCCTCTGTGCTCTACAATTAATCAGAATCAGATGATATCAATAAAATTCTTGGTGGATCAACTCTTCCATATTAGTTTCAGTATATACTAGTTTAAAAAATCTAAACAAGAGGGGCGTTTAAGCAAAGAATTAATTTTAGTATTATATTTTAACATTGGATCCAGGAAACCAATTACATCACGAAATTCAAGTTTGTAGTTGCACGCGCTTCTTTCTTCTATAGATCTTCATTTTATTTTATTTTATTTCTCCACTTAAGTCATATTTTAGTATAATTTGTGCGAAAGATCATATCTTGGCTACCCAGTGCCCAGTGCCCAGTGCACTCACATAGGGTGTGGGTCCCACACAGGTGGGGCCCACCAGTCTGTGAGAGACTGGGCACGCTGGGCACTGGGTAGCTAAGATAAAATTAAGATTCCTCCATTAAAGCTCTCTTTCCCGTGTTTTGTTACATGATAGTTTGTGCAGTTGTCCGAACGAGAAGTGAAGTAGATGATAATCGTAAGAAGTTAAAAAAACGTGTTTCGTTGGTTCATTATATGATGCTTGATAGTGTCATTTCAATTATTGATAAATGAATTGAGGCCTGATTGAAAAATGACGAGTGTTAAAAATCTTCGAAATCAAAGCAGCACCGTACTAGTCAGGTAATTGCGATGAGCTAGAAAACGCACAAGAGCATGTACACACGTAGGTCGAGTTTTCTCCCAACTAAAAAGTGTCGACCCCACAAATTTTCTAGATGATGTGTCTAGCCTTAATATTGTGCTTCATGATAATTAAGGTTTACTATATTCTTACTTAATTGTGTATTTTGTTGAAGTAGAGGCCAGTATTTTTTCACAATCAAAATGACTGTAACATCTAACTATATTCTTTATCGATAACTATTATTATTGTTCATGTATCCCGTCAAAAATTGGACCCAAGAAAATGTTGTGATTGGGACTAGTTGTGATTCATATTTAATGACAAAGGTGGTAAGTCTTGAAAAAACATTGACAAAATTTGGTGATACCAGATTTCAATCTGACCTTCAGGTCTAGGCTCATAAGCCTTTGTAATGGAGATAGTCATTAAAGCTATTAATTTCAAATTATGGTTTTCATTTTTGACATCAAATCAATTTTCTTATTTACTGAATATCTCCTTGGTGGAAAGGTTCTTTTGGGCTTTGCTACTATTATTTGTTTCTGCAGTCAGTAGTTTAAAAGATGTTGGATGTAATATAGGAGCATTTTGTGGAGCAAAAGCATATACACGGTACACCTACAAATTCGAATATTTATTTTTTAAAAGATATTTGTTATAAATGTATTAATTTCCTTTCGAATTACATCCTGATTCATAGTTATTATTTTCTCCATTTAAAAAAAAAACACTCATATTGAATACCACGTGTCACCTTTGCTGAGTATGCACGGAATTCAATTAATTAAACAACCAACTGCCACAGCTCAATGGCTCCAAATCCTCTCCTCCACCCTTCCTCCTCCACTCCCTCCTCCACTAGCTATTTTGGTGACATGTGTCCTCAAACTAATAAATAAATATTATTCTTTTCACTTCTCACTTTTCAGCTATGTAGCTCACGTGACTTACTTTGTGAATTATAATTCTTTTATAAATGTTAATTGTTGTAATTAATGCAATAATATGGAGAGCAATTAAAGCAATTAATTATCCAACTCACATTAAACTTATTCGTTTCCTTCTTTACAAAAATGTTTTTCAGCTATTCTGCTCACGTGACTTAGCCTATGAGAATTATAAATTTATTTTATGAATATTAATTATAATTAAAGCAATAACATTGAGAGCAGTAAAAAAAAATTATCCATCTTCTCATAAAAAAATATTTATGTATTGAAAAAAATATTTTAATAACTAAATGAGTTTATGGAAAAAGGGTATTATTCACAGTTGATTTTTACTAATATTATGTTGGATCTTAGAAAAGTTAAAAAAAATTATTGTATATGTTTTTTCAAATTGAACCAAAACTACATATATAAATACTTTTTGTATCACAATTTTCAGCTATGTATCACATATTATACACCTTTAATAGTATCCCATATTCTTTAATAATCTTTGTTTTCGAAACATAAAACTATTTTATTTGTAGTTCAAAATTAAACCGTCCTATAAAAAAAAACTCCTTTTTGCAATGTATTGACAGCTGCAAAAGAGTATTTTGCAAAAAAATTAATTTTAATTTAGAGGAATATGACGTTTTCAATATTTTTATCTTGTAAAAGTAGAAATAGACATCATCAATATTTGATAATTTCGTTATTGTCACTTTTTTTTTGTGACAGTGATAATAATTCCCAAAAGAAAATTGTGATACAAAAAGTATTTATCTATGTAGTTTTGGTTCAATTTGAAAAAAACATATACAATAATTTTTTTAACTTTTCTAAGATCCAACATAATATTAGTAAAAATCAACTGTGAATAATACCCTTTTTCCATAAACTCATTTAGTTATTAAAATATTTTTTTCAATACATAAACATTTTTTTATGAGAAGATGGATACTTTTTTTTTACTGCTCTCAATGTTATTGCTTTAATTATAATTAATATTCATAAAATAAATTTATAATTCTCATAGGCTAAGTCACGTGAGCAGAATAGCTGAAAAACATTTTTGTAAAGAAGGAAACGAATAAGTTTAATGTGAGTTGGATAATTAATTGCTTTAATTGCTCTCCATATTATTGCATTAATTACAACAATTAACATTTATAAAAGAATTATAATTCACAAAGTAAGTCACGTGAGCTACATAGCTGAAAAGTGAGAAGTGAAAAGAATAATAATATTTATTAGCTTGAGGACACATGTCACCAAAATAGCTAGTGGAGGAGGGAGTGGAGGAGGAAGGGTGGAGGAGAGGATTTGGAACCCAGCTCAATGGCTCCATACAGTTTATTTTGATAGACAATAACTTTCTTTTTCTTTCTTTTTTGAGGTGGGACCCGTAGTTGTGAATATGCACTTACTAAATCCGAGGATTGATGCATAGCCTACAAACTTCTCTAACTAGACAAATTATCTTAGGCCAACCATATGTGACAAGCACAACACCAGAATAAACAATAACTTGACAACGTGGCAAAACTGGCTATAGCGAAGATCCTTAGATGGCGAAGGAAAATCCCATCTAAGTTTTTCGTGCCATCGGATGAAAATGTGGTTGTTCTATTATTCATGATTTGTTTTTTTACTACCAGGTAGCAACTTTAACACGGGTGCGAATCTCGTGTATTTAAAAATACGTTAATGTTTGTTTATAGAAAATAATTGCAACGCGTTTCTAGTTTTAAGACACTGTATAGGTAGGTATGTCTGATAGTTTATATAAATTAGAAAAAAAAAACGTACTCCCTTAATTTTTGATATACATTAAAATTACGCTCAATTCAAAATTTTAAACGAATAGCAGATAAATTTGTTGCACATAACAAGATCTTTTGGAGAATAGTGTTTTTGCAAACTATCAAAGTATGTATAACTTATGTACTCTTCCGGACAAATTAATATTTTTGCCCTGTAAGTTTACACCGTTAAAAAAAGTGCCCTGTAACTATGAAATCGATAAAACTAACCTACGAATTGGCTTTTTTTCAATTTTTCTGCCTTGCGATTGCCACCTCATAAAAAATGCGAATGTGGCATCCGATATGGCAATTCCGGCACACGCCCATTTAAAAACGCCCCTCCACGTCTAAATTCCCTCTTTAACAAAACGTTTCTTCTCTGATAATAACAACACTTCAACAGAACAATATTTTTACAAAATCAAATCCCCCAAATCGACGAAGAACCCTAACCCTAATTCTAAAATCGAAAATGTCTGAATCGACCACCAACCATGAGCTCTCATCTAGTGTGCAATTGTGGAAGACCGGCTGTCGTGCGCGTGTCCATGACCGATGGGAACCCTGGACGAAGGTTCCACGGGTGTCCGCGATGGCCCCTTGGGTGTCGACTATGCATTTGGGAAGATCCGCCCGTCTGCTCATATGCTAGGGCTGTGATTCCAATTTTGCGCAGAAGAATCGATAGGGTTCAGTGTAGAGTTAAGGGAGTTGAAGAAGAAGTTGCGTCGAAGAAAGAATCCAAAAATGATACAATGCAGTCGTCTTACGAGAAAACCACGAAGGAGCAAGAAGAGAAAATCAAGGTTTTGCAGATTGAGAACAAAAAATTGGAAGTTAGGGTTAGATTATGTTATATGATCATTATGATATTGGTTTTGGTTGTTGTAAGGTTGTATTGAAGCCACTCTTTTTGGCTTATTAGGATGTGTTGTAATTTGATCCACAGTAGGTGTGTTTTTCATTGGAATTTGTTGCTGGTAGTATTAAGGTTGGTGGTTAAGATCTTGATCAGTTTGATTAAGATTGTGTATGCATAAGTTTCATCTGTTTGAGTATCCTTGTTGATGTTCATGTTGTTCAAGTAATGATGTTGTTGTTGTTTTGTTAACCATTTCGAATTTTAGTCTTTTCGCCTCTTCCTTTTGTATCGATTGTTGTTCAAGGTTGGTGGTCGATTCGGACATTTTCGATTTTAGAATTAGGGTTAGGGTTCTTCGTCGATTTGGGGGATTTGATTTTGTAAAAATATTGTTCTGTTGAAGTGTTGTTATTATCAGAGAAGAAACGTTTTGTTAAAGAGGGAATTCAGACGTGGAGGGGCGTTTTTAAATGGGCGTGTGCCGGAATTGCCATATCGGATGCCACGTTCGCATTTTTTGTGAGGTGGCAATCGCAGGGCAGAAAAATTGAAAAAAGCCAATTCGTAGGTTAGTTTTATCGATTTCATAGTTACAGGGCACTTTTTTTAACGGTGTAAACTTACAGGGCAGAAGTATTAATTTGTCCTACTCTTCCCCAAAAGAAGATACATACATGATTGTAAAATTAGTTTCAAAGTTTCACTTAGATTATTTAAACAAACCGGAAAAACTCTGAAATAATTATAGGCATCTACTTGTACCTGTTTCATAATTAGCAGATGAAGACAAAGAAAATAAATAAAGTCGACTCATTATTATGGCCATGCGAGCACAACTTCTAGCAAATCTTTCGAGGTAATTATACCTTTGGATTTGGATTGTAGATAATAGGAAAAAGTAAGAAATTATCATTTATTTACTCTTTGAAGAGCATGGGGAAGGGGGTTTTGTTGCTTTAAACATGAGTGACTAATAACATAAAAGAGAATACATAAGGATATACCATCAACTTTATCCAGAAGAACACAAAACTACGCAAAATTTGTCTGAAAAAAACACGTTTAACTCGACGATGGCATTTAGTTCTTAATAAAAGACACAGTACAATTATTAGAACTCAACTTCTTGCATAAGTACAATTACCACGCCATTCATCCATTCATCACCTACTACGTAACATATCTTGAGGTAATAATTAAACAATGATGTGAGACCATGGACACAGATCCAAAACTCTTAGCTCAAAGACTTACATAAGAACTTGATATTTTGGAAGCTCCTAGCTCAAGGCTAGTGGTAAAAATGCACCACGTAGGAAAAAATGCACCACGTATATCAACGTACGTGTAAACAAATAAGAAACGCACATGATAAAATCTGCACAATTTTAAGATCTTAAAAAGAAAAACATGTTTAACTTCATGACAATATTAAGCTCTTGTGCGATTCTTTATAGAAAATTAGTTCATGCGCTTCACAATTATAAGACACAGTACAATTATCACACCATTCATCCTTTCACCACTGGCTACGACCAACAAATCTTGAGAGTAGTACCACTAATGTGGGATTCATGAAAGCAAAAAATATGTTGTATTCTTAAAATTATAAAGAACCTTTCATGCACTCCAATAAGTGTGCTCTGCATTGAATAATATTACGCCAACGATATCACTGAACAAACATAATGACAATATCTTTTCACCATCTAATAAACTTTAATTTCAACCAGTAACAACATGTTACTTGTATCTACAAACTCCAGCATGCCAAAAAACTAAGGTGAACAAACCAACGCGTGATACGATAAAAAGGGCAGCCCGCTGCACGAAAGTATCCCAGCAATGCGAGGGTCCGGGGAAGGGTCCCACCGCAAGGGTGTATAAGGGGCAAGCCTTCCCCTGTCAAATTTGACAAGAGGCCGCCCCCTGGACTTGAACCCGTGACCTCTCAGTCACACAACAACACCTTTACCGGTGCGCCAAGGCTCCGGTAAAACTTCAGGATGCTCCTAACTTCAGGTACTTGGTGAATAATTAGAGCAAAAAGATCCAATAAAAAGCCTACCGCCAAACAGGACCGGTATTGTTAAAGCAAAATAAAAAATTAGCATCCTAATATCCTGGTCTTACAGCCACAATTTGCATTTGCCCTCTTGCCAGTCTTGCTCATCGCCTTTGGTAATAACCACATTTTGAGAGAGATATGATTCTCTTTCTTCAATAGTAATTGCTTCTCTCCTTTGTCTTGACAGGAGTCGTGCTCTTGCTCTAGCATGCTCAACTTGAGCTGCTTTGTTTTTGGATATCATGTGGCAATTCTCCAGAATCCATTATGGATTTGATTATGTCAAGTGTACTTAGAAGTGAAAAAAACAAAGATTTAACAGTTTAAAAAAATAAGACAAAAGGACAAAATAATCAATGAGACTGAATAGCACGAAACGTGCATGAATATTTTAGAAGTTGCATCATCAGATAACAGTGGTTTCATTAAAAAGAGGACATGAATTTTATATGCTTGGGAAGAAAAGTATGAGTAAGCAATAAACATAAGTGTAATCTAGCAAGAAAGAAAGCACAAAAACACAACAACCAACTATTTTTTGTTTTATATGTAAATTAGTCAACTGTAATATGTCTACCAAAGATCGAAAACTATATTGAACATAACTTTTTCCAACCAGCTACAAATTGTAATCATATTATAGTGTGCGTACTCTCAAAAAATTAATGACTCTACTTGCAAATTCTAGGCTGAACCTTGCTACAGTTTGAGAGAAGATTAAAAAATAAAAAAGAGTAACAAGCATATTTAATGATAACCAATAAAAAAGTATTCAAGGATTACGTAGGAGCAGTGGCGTATCCAGGAATCGTATATGGGGGGGGCTAATTTTTTTTTTTTGGAGAACAGTAGGAAAGAAATAAGAGGAAAAAAAAATTGAAAAACATTTTTTATTTTTGGAGAACAGTAGGAAAGAAATAAGAGGAAAAACATTTTTTTTATCAAATATATATTTATCAAGGTAAATATTATAGACTATGTTATAAATTTTTTAGACATATTTGAACGAGATAAAAACAAAGGAAAATTTGATACACTTTGTATATATGTTTTTACATATTTTGAAGCTAATGTTCCCTTCACAAATATGATAAAAGGTATTCATATATTTAATTTGAATAACATTGATTCTTTGCGTATCAAAGAAATATGTTAAGATAAGATTAAATTCAACACGTACGAATTAATTAAATGTAGAATAAATTGTATGCTAGTTTTTAACACCACGAGGAATTTTTTGCAAATTAAAATAACAAACAAGTTATTTTCTTACTAAGAAAGGGAGTTTTTGCAATTTACTATTTGAATGGGGTTTTAAATGTAAATACAGAGGTCTGTTCCTTTTCTCTTTCCCTAATCCCTAATACTACATATATATATATATATATATATATATATATATTCTATTTGTTATCTTTTGGGGTTGGGAAAAAAGAAAAGGGAAAAAATGTCTCCTTCTTCATACACCAATCTTCTCAAGGAGGTAAAAGGTCATGAAGTTGCTATAGCTGAGCTTAATAGTCTTTCTTCCTCCAGGGCTGTTTATCAAAAGAACGGCAACATATTTTTTCGTACAAACATTCAGAAAGTAACTGGATCGAAACAGAAAGAATTGGACGCTGTCAAAGCTAAGCTGCAGAAAATGAGTTCTTGAACCTCAAATCTGTTTACTAACTGCCTCGTGTTTATGTTGTAGTGCTCAAATAGGAGCAGATATTATGTTCTTACACAGTTTGCACAACCAATTAATTATAAGTTGTGCCACCACCTATATATATATATATATATTCTATTTTTTTTTTTCAAAAAAAATGGGGGGGGGGGGGGGGGGGCTACAGCCACTGGCGTATCTACATAGGGGCTGGGGGGGGCTGTAGCCCCCCCCCCATTTTTTTAAAAATTATTTTTACCTATATATATTGCTACGTGTTTCTTTTCCTTCCTACAAAGTAGGATAATTGGCGTGGACATATCAAAGGATCCTTCAAGTTTTTAATGCAATTAACTATAGCTTCTAAAGCATTTCCAACACAAAATGCATTAATAACTGAATGTATATGAACCGTAGCTTTTTCTTATGTATAGATATATGTATTGAAAGAAAATGAGATATGTATTAAAAAAAAAAGAGAATCTTGCGTATATTTCCACTTCCTATCAACTTAAAATCTAAAAGGATAACATCAAATCATAACTAACATAATGCATTAACTATAATTATTTGAACTTTTTCTTTGAGTCAATAATTATATAAACCTAAAAGCTCTAACATATACTAAAACTCCCCTTTTGTTATATCTAGTAAGAAATTATCATTACTTTTTATTTTATAATAATAAAAAAAGTTCATTGTGATGTTAAAAATCTACAAATACTTCATTCTACACTTAATTATATACATACCTTTTATCATAGAAGAAAACGTTAGTTTATATATACATATGAAGAAACAATGCAATGTGATTTTTTTTCCTTTTATCTAGTATAAAAAGATATAAACAAATTATTACATGGTCTATAAGTTTTATCTTTCATAAATATATACTCGATAAAAAAGTACAATGCATTGGATATATTGACACCGTAGAATATCTATTAGTAAGTCTTTTCATTTAAGAACAAAAAGTTGGGGGAAAAAAAAAGAGGAATGCATCTTCTTTAATTTACAACTCCCAAAAAAATCAATTCAAAGCATCAAATTTTTCTTCAGTACCATTCATTAAAAAAAAAAATTTAGCCCCCCCGATGTTTGATTCCTGGATACGCCACTGGCTACAGCCCCCCCTAGCCCCTACATACATACGCCCCTGCGTAGGAGTCGCTTACTTTAATGGAACCTAATTTACTTATAGATTTTCTAAACAAGCCTTATGAGCGTGGGTGTAACTTTCTACTTTTTACTGTTAATCCAGTCAAATATTTCTCATTTGGCTCAGCACTCCATCCTTACTCCGGAGTCCGGAATGTTGCATGACATGCAAACAGGAAACACATGCAGAGGAAACAAAAAGAAATAGAAGAGGGAAAAGAACTCACCACCACCGCGAACTACCACCATGAACGTCACCAACACCAGATCTACAAATATGCGAAATTAAATACATCACCAACTCCCTGTATGCAAAAATGGCTTCCTCAAATCCCCACCACCTCCTCTCCCATCTTCACCATCTTCCATTTTTGCTGCTTTTTTTTTTCTTTTTAAACCCAAAATAAAAAATCCTAAGTAACTGATTCTTGATTATTTCTAAAACCCAAAATCAAAAGAAAATAAATTAAAGAGAAAAAAGAAAAACTGATTCTTGAACTTGTTGTTGGACTTGAGTTGAAAAGACTTGGATTTGGATGAGAAGAAGGGTACAATATGTTAATCATATATTATTATAGTGGTTCACGGCAGAATTGCAGCGGCTCCGTGCGGCTAACGGATGTGGCGGCGCACGGCGTCGCTTTTCTCGGAGGTGGTGGCGCTCGGCGGCGGTGTTACCGCCGGTGGGGGAGTAGTAAATTTGACTTTCATTTCATTTTCTTATTTTATATTTCTCACATTTTAATTTGGCCAAAGAAGTTTGGCTTTCAGAATTTTTTATTTTTTAAGAATATTGAAAATACCTTTTTTGCCCCTTTAAAATCACCTACCCACTAAGAGGTGCAAAGTATCAAAAAAATTCATTTTAAAGGTGTAAAGTGATGTCATTTTATTTTAGGGGTGCAAAGTGTTAAAATTGGTCATTTTAGGAGTGCAAAGTGCTTTTTAGAGTGTTTGCAAATCTAGTTTTTTTGGTTACAATTTTTTTTTTAAGCTAAAAAACACCACAATCTTAAAGCTGATAATCTTAAAGCTAATGTGAGATTGTTTTCGGCTTAACTTAAATTGTGAATTTTGACTTTTTCACTATAGTTTGCAAACACCGCCTAAAGATGATCTAATAAAATTTTCTTTCAACTTTTAGCGAAGGTCAACTTGTATAATTAAATTTACACGGATATCAACCTAAACCCCCTAATAGTTTGATAATTATCAGAAGCCCCTTGAGGTTTCAAATATCTGCATATGTTTCCTCCAATTAAGATTTTGAATATATTTATTTATATTACTAAAAATGACTAATTTATCCTTACCTACCAAAAAAAGTATTTGCTTGCAAATATAAAAAAATTAAATTATAAAATAACAGAAATTTCTGGTGAGTTTTAGGAACTTCATTTTGCATGTCAATGTTTCCATAATAGGTGGCACGGCACCCATAAGGATGAAAAGTCTCATTTTGTAACTCTAGATAAATATATTACCGATTTTTAAGAGAGGATGCAAAAATTAT
The DNA here is from genome assembly GCA_948329865.1 of Linaria vulgaris. Taxonomy (NCBI): domain Eukaryota; kingdom Viridiplantae; phylum Streptophyta; class Magnoliopsida; order Lamiales; family Plantaginaceae; genus Linaria; species Linaria vulgaris. The sequence goes on along the minus strand of OX415251.1, from coordinate 88,113,355 downwards.
ATGTATCTTTTACCGAATACTATATGTGAATATCTTGCAGGATTTTTCAAGGTGAGTAACATGTTTCTAAACCACAATGGTCTTTCATGTTAATATTGTTAAAAAGGTATAAAAAATATTTTACAGATAAGAAATTACACAAAAATTAAGTCCGCTTTCACATAGAGCGAATGCACCGCACTCTAACAAAAAGAGATTTTTTTTATAAAGAGTATTTATGAAATCATGAGTTTTATGCATTTTTTTGAAATCACATAGGTTTTTTGTGCATTTTCTCTTAACTAACCACTCTATTTCAGTTTAATATTTTGTTCTTTTTACATAGGATTCATTATTATGGCCGCCCCCCTCTTAATATAAAGTCAATTAAAAATTAAACTTAAGAAAATAATAAGACCAAAGGTCACAATTAACCATCTCTTTCCCACATGAAAATCATGATATGTATAAACTATAAAGGTAAAAGAGACAATAAAGGAGTGGTAAGCAAGAAATATAACTCTCGTGAATAATTAGTCCTATTGATGACTTCATTTTCATGACTCCTAAGCCTTTTTGAATCCTTGTTTCTCCATTCATTGTACCAAACATATTGCTTATCTTCTTCGTATTCTTCAAGCTATCCATTAGTAGTGTCTTGCACATAAAAAAGGAATCGGTATCTGGATATATGTTTGTATATGTGGGGTGAATAATTTGATCAAACTTATATGACCTCTTATAGTTTAAATCGCGATGCAAGGTGATTTTGTTGATTACGTGAAAACTGTTTGTAGCAATGCACTGTAATACAGAAACAAACATAATAATATAAATTTTATTGACGAAAGTAAAACAAAAATTATCGTAAAAGTAAAACAGTAAATAATTAATCTCAATAGGTAGTGAAGGAAGAAACGTGGAGGACTTTTCCATTTCCTTAAAACATATTCGCCGTCTCCTAGGTGCTTGAGAAACGTGAGCGACTGTGATAGAATGATTAAGAGCAAGACGGTCAGCACAAGCTCGAATTGTTCCAACGAACTGGATATGTGACTTTCCCTCTACCACCACACAACTGACTCAAAAAATTATTTTTTGACGAAGGAGAAAGTCGTTTTTGTATACGTGTATGTTATGCTTTTCGATGATAACAATTCTATGGAAAACGGTCACTTTTATAGACTAGGACACATGAAGAAAGAATCGACATTCAATCGTAATGCAATGGATTTAGGGCCAAACCTTTGCAACTCCATGCATCCGCGCGCACGAGAGAGAGTATCGGAACACATTCTTACAATATAAAGAATAACTTCCTGTGGATAAACCACAAAAGTGAGTGATTATTTTCCATGTGGGATGGCTACCCTTACTTTTGAGTTTTCAATCAATTTGGCTACCCTTACTTTTGAGTTTTCAACCAATTTCCTTATTTTTAGCTCTGTGTAGCAACTTTGAGTATCAATTTCCCATTCATATTTGTACCATTTTGAGCGTATAATATATCATTTTGAACTCGTCAAAATGACAAGTGAAACCTGATCAAAATCTGACTAAAGTCAGTTGTACAAACCCGGTTCCTTGAACTATTTTTCCATCAATAACTCCTCGTCAAATTGAGTCGAGTTTAACGAATGCTCGAATAAAAAAATTTGTGGCTTGATTCGAGATCCAAATACGCTTTGGAGACATAAGTTTGTTAGTTGATCTCTAGTCAAGACACTTCCATTCTTAGACGAAAAAGTTGTGAAAATTAAAGTTCAACCAGATATATGACTTGGAGAGAAAAAGAAACGATCGTGAATACTGCGAGATTTAATTTTGAGAATTTGGTTCGTGATACTTAGGTAGCAGCTAGTTATCTAGGCTCGGTCCAACATTTATGGGCTTGTGTTGAAAACGAAATGCGATGATGGGGGTATTTTAGGAATGACCCAATATTAATATTGGGTCGGCCCAAGAAGAAAGCTCAACTGTAATAGTACATCGAACATGCGAAATCCGATACTGAACGAGTATCGAACGGACATGGTTCGATCTAACGACTGGATCGAACCATCCCAGTTCAATGCACTTTTCCCAACAGTCGCTGGGACCTACGGGACGGGGGTTATAAATACCCCGTCCCCTGACATTCTCAGCATGCATTCCAACTATCATCAATTCACTCAGCATCGAACCATGAGCATTCGATCGAAGTCCCTAGGTTCGATCGAAGTCCCTGCATTCGATACACTACGTTCGATCGAAGCAGACTGATTCGATACTCAGCAAGCTAGTTTATTCTTACATCGAAGGACCATAGTTCGATACTCTTATAGATCGAAGGGCCTTAGTTCGATATTGGACCATCAAGTGTACTCAGTATCGAACGTACCCGATTCGATACAACTTAGATTGGATTCCTGCCATTCGATACACATTTTGTACATTGTAATTTTATTTATTAAGCCTAGTCAACTTGTAATAGGTGTTCAGACCATGCGGGTACGGGTTAGCGGGTTATGTTACACATCAAATCACAAAATAGATTTTTTTTTTCATGTTTTAAGACATATAAGTTAAATAGTAGAATAGTCTCATATTCTCGAATTAAAGAAATATGCTCTCATTTTTTTCTCTTGTTTTCTTTTTTCATATGCTCATACTATATTCAAGTAAATCATATATTATAGAATATTAAGTTTCATCTATACGTATATAAAGTTTTTTCCTCCATTCGCGTCTAATTACTAAATTGTCAAGTTATATATGAACTACAATGTTGTGTAGATATCTTTATTATTTGACTAATAATGCACAACTTTTTTTTTTCCTTTTTCATTTTTGTTATAGCGTTTAGTGAAATAAACCAAGATTTTTATTATTTTCTTTCGTATGCGTGCGGGCAGACGGGTGTACGACTCAACCCACAACCCACCCGCTCAAGGGCGGATTGCTATTCTTTCCAACCGCAATACAAGTTACAATAATAAAAACATGCGGGTGACGGGTTAAGCGATTCGAGTTTAGGTGGGTCGGGCGAGTAAGCAGGTTTATGAACACCCTTACTATATTCGATACAACAGAGTCTATTGGAGGAAGAAGGCGGCGACGACGACATTGTTGGAGACGCACTCTCGATGCCAGAAAATCTCGACGACACGATTGAGTTGTTGTTCATGGTGTGTAAAGGTGACGTGCGGGGCATGCAAGAGTTGTTGGACGAAGGTATTGATGTGAATAGCAATGATTTGAGAATTTGAGGGTATTTTATTAAATTTTAAGATTATTTGGCAGTAGTTTTTGAAAATTTGGAGGTGTTTGGGTGTGTTTACAAAATATAAATTAGGACAAGTTATTGTGTTGTCTCGTGGTATTTATAAAAAAATAGAGGATATATTTGGGGGTGGTTACGTATTTTGAGAAGTTATATTGGTGTTTGACGGTACTTTTTGGAACTTTTGGGGGTGTTTTCGAATTTTAAAAATATTTCCATACGTCATCCTCCACAATCAAATCCTATTCTGCGTAATTTGATGTAAAAGTCTTGTTAATCGGCCATAAAGCTTCTTTGCAGTGACCACCATTGTTCCATACACCACCATGTTAGCATATTATTATTGTATATTAATTGTGTTAAGGGTAGTTTAGTCTTTTAGTTGTCTTGTATATATATTTTCCTTATTGTAAACCCTAATCAACACATTCATACATTGTTTTGTAAGATCCCATTTTTGTCTTGTAAGATCATGGATATCTTGATGAATGTTATCATGGTATAAGAGCCAAATCTCTGACCCAACCGATAGGCAAACACGACACCACGCCGATCGAACTCACCGGTGAGTTCACCGATTTTTTTTTGGGTTTTTCGTCTTCGTATTGCTACTGGTTTCTGGTTATCCGCTGCACTCTCTGAACTTGTTGGTGTGTTAATTTTGATTTTAATTTGGTGCAATTTTTGTTCGATTTGTTGCCCCAATTCTGTTTCTGGGTTAGTCTTGCTTTGTGTATTGCTGCAATTCTCGATTTCTGTTATCATGACGGGAGGGGATGATTCGTTGCAATCGATTAGTGTTCGTTTTGATGGGAAAAACTATGGGTATTGGAGTTATGTTATGAAAAACTGTCTAAAAGGCTGAGAGAATTATTGGTATCTCACACATCCAATAACTCAACAAAATTAGCATCATATGACTTAGGATTAATAATTCTGTTGAGCATAAGATTGGTGTTCAGTTAGCTATGTTTGATACTGTGAAAGAAGTTTGGGACCATTTGGAGAGGTTGTATGTGAGGTCCAACTTTGTTGTTCAATATCAACTTGAAGGAGAAATTCGTGCTCTTACACAGGGCGATCGAAGTGTTCAAGAGTTTTATTCTGAGATGACAAACTTTTGGGATCAGTTGGCTATGACAGAATGCGCTGAATTGAAAGCATTCGGTCTGTATATTGAAAGGCGAGAACAACAACGTTTGGTTCAAATGTTGTACAATCTCCGCTCTGAGTATGAAGGCATTCGTGGATCAATTCTGCACCGTACTCCTTTGCTTTCAGTTGATTGAGTTGTGCATGAATTGTTGGCTGAAGAAACCCGCCTCAAGACTCAAATTGAGAAGTCCACTCCTGTTGGTTCTGTTTTGGTTACTCAACCTAGTCATATCAGATCTAAGCAAAAAAGTTATGATAAGGATGAGTGTCGTTATTGTCATGAAAAGGGTCATTGGAAGAATCTGTGTCCTTTATTGAACCAGAAAGGCAAACCACAACAGGAATATGGAAAGAGGCCAAGTGACAACCCTTCATATTCACATAATCTTTGTTTTGGAGGACAGCCTAATACAGCTGCTGTCATGCCTACATTGGATCCGGCTTATGTAGATTCATCTTTGTCAGACAATGCATCTTTGGTTAATCTATTGCAGAACCTTCTTCAGGAAAACAAAAACCAATCTCCACCATATGCTATGTCTGCTCCATCCACATCAGGTAGAAACTTGTCCTTATGGGTGTTGGATTCTGGAGCATCTCATCACATGTCTCCTGATCGCAACTCATTTGTATCTATGTCTCATGTGTTACCCCCAACATCTGTTATGACTGCTGATAGCACTCATATGCCAGTAGTAGGTGTTGGTACAATTCAAACAGAAAATCTCTCACTACCTGATGTTTATTGTATTCCTAAATTGGCTATGAATCTTATTTATGTTGGTCAATTGTGTGATCGTGGTCTTGATGTTCACTTTTCCTCTACTTCTTGTCATGTGCAGGATTCGAAATCAAAGAGAATACTTGGGACTGGAAGTAGAGAGGGGGGACTTTATGTTTTGGCTGGCATGAAGGTTGATGGTCAGTTTGCAGCTACGAGTATTGATCTATCTACATTTCATTTGAACTCTTCTTCTTCGAAGTTTCACGTATGGCACTCTAGACTATGTCATGTATCTGGATCATGTCTAAGGTCTTTATGTAATAGTGGTATTTTGGGAGACTTGCAGTCTCAGGATATTTCTGATTGTAGTGGATGTAAACTTGGGAAGTTTTCTGCAAAACCTTTTAATCACAGTACATCCACTTCTTTTGCACCATTTGATTTGATTCATTCTGATGTTTGGGGACCTGCCCCTATTCCTACGGGGAGGGGGGGGTCACGATATTATGTTTCTTTCATTGATGACTATACTCGTTATTGTTGGGTTTACTTGATGAAAATTCGTTCTGAATTCATTGACGTTTATGCTCACTTTGCTGCATATGTGAAAACTCAAGACTCTAAAGTCATAAAATGTTTTAGATCTGATTTGGGTGGGGAATATACGAGTAATGCACTCTCTGATACTCTTCTTAGTGATGGTACTGTGCACCAATCCTCTTGTACATACACACCTCAGCAAAATGGTGTGGCTGAAAGAAAACATAGGCATATTGTTGAAACGGCACATTCTATGATTTTGTCTGCTAGTGTACCTAGTGAGTATTGGGGAGAAGCAGTTCTCGCTGCTGTTTATATCATAAATAGAGTTCCAACTCCCAAGAACACAGGTATCTCTCCATATGCTAAGTTATTTGGTCAAACTCCTGATTATTCTCATTTGCGGGTTTTTGGGTCCACATGTTGAACGAACTAAGTTGTCTTCACGTGTTGCAATATATGTCTTTTTGGGATATGGAAATGGTCAAAAGGATTATCGGTGTTATGATCCAGTTGCTAGAAAATGTTATGTTTCTCCTCATGTTCACTTTATTGAGCATATTCCATATTTTTCCATTCTGAGAAGCTCCCATAATGTGACACGGTCGGATATTATTCACATTGACCCATTTACTCTTGATGTTTCTGATATTGAAACTAATGATCCAACTGGTGAGAATATTGGTATTGGTGATGTTGTTGGGGATGACAATATTGGTGTTGTTGATGGAGATGACTTGGGTGTTGCTGAAGAGTTACCCCCTCATGTCCCTTCTCTTCGATTTCGGATCGAGCTCAGGAGCGGTATCCCAGGCATACTCGTAAGTCTACTCAACTGCCTGATTTTATTTACTCTTGTTATTCTAAGCCTTTTGTTTCCTTTTTGGCATCTGTTTGGCCTCTTTGTGAGCCTACTTGTTATTCTGAGGCGGCACAAGATATTGTTTGGCAAGAGGCTATGGTTGAGGAACTATCAGCTTTGAACAAAAATCATACTTGGGACTTGGTTCCTCTTCCAGTAGGGAAAAAGTCAATTGGTTCTAGATGGGTCTATAAAATTAAAACCAAAGTTGATGGGTCAGTTGAGCGATATAAGGCCCGTCTAGTGGCAAAAGGACTTGCTCAACAATATGGTATGGATTATGAGGAGACTTTTGCTCATGTTGATAAGATGACATCTGTCAGAGTTCTTATTGCAGTTGCATCAATACGACAATGGTATATTTCACAGATGGATGTGAAAAATGCATTCTTGAATGGTGATTTACATGAGGAAGTGTACATGACACCTCCTCCGGGTGTTCCTCACGACAAAGGGCAGGTGTGTAGACTTAAGAAAGCATTATATGGGCTTAAGCAAGCTCCAAGCGCTTGGTTTGAGAAGTTTTCTACAACTTTTTGTTCTCTTGCCTTCTCCTCTAGTCCTAATGATTCAGCCTTATTTGTTAAATGCAGTTCTGCTGGTCGCATAATGTTTTTACTATATGTTGATGATATGATTATTACAGGTGACGATGTTGAGGGTATTAAGGTGTTGAAACACACCTTATCTCATTTGTTTTATATGAAGGATTTGGGTCCTCTTCGTTACTTTTTAGGTATTGAAGTCGCCTCATCTCCAAAGGTTTTTTGTCTCAGTCGAAGTATACTTCAGATATTTTAGAGCGAGCTCGTCTTACAGACACTCGTGTTGCTGCTACTCCTTTAGAGGTAAATGTTCCTTATACTCCTACTGGCGGTACACTTCTTCCGGATCCCACTTTGTACAGGTCTATTGTTGGTAGTTTGGTATACTTGACTATTACCCGATCGGATATTGCTTATGCGGTCCATGTTGTTAGCCAGTTTGTTGCTGCACCTACCTCTGGTAATTGGGTTGCTGTTACTCGCATTCTTCGTTATCTTCGTGGTACTATTTATCAGAGTCTATTGTTTCCTTCGAGTTTTTCATTAGAACTTCGAGCATATACAGATGCAGACTGGGCTGGTGATCCATCCGATCGAAAATCTACCACTGGATACTTTATTTTTCTAGGTGATTCTCTCATCTCTTGGAAAAGCATAAAACAAGATGTTGTTTCTCGTTCTTCTACCGAGGCAGAGTATCGTGATATGGCTTCCACCACAACTGAACTTGTTTGGTTACGACAGTTGTTAGGTGATATGGGGGTGGTGTTGTCATCCCCCACACCCATGTATTGTGATAACAAAAGTGCTGTTCAGATTGCTCATAACTCTGTTTTTCAGGAGCGTACCAAACATATTGAGATCGATTGTCATGTGACTCGACATCATTTTCAGCATGGTGTTATCTCTCTACCGTTCATCTCGTCTTCGATGCAGTTGGCTGACTTCTTTACGAAGGCACATACGATTCAGCGACACAACTTCTCTGTTGGCAAACTCTCGTTACTTATTGCAGTACCTTCTCGAGTTTGAGGGGGGAGGGGGGTGTTAGCATATTATTATTGTATATTAATTGTGTTAAGGGTAGTTTAGTCTTTTAGTTGTCTTGTATATATATTTTCCTTATTGTAAACCCTAGTCAACACATTCATACATTGTTTTGTAAGATCTCATTTTTGTCTTGTAAGATCATGGATATCTTGATGAATGTTATCACACCACTCTTTAATAAGATCTCATTTTTGTCTTGTAAGATCATGGATATCTTGATGAATGTTATCACACCACTGTTTAAGAAGATAATGTAAATCACAAAGTTTAGAAGCCGTAAGTAAATATAGACCTCCACATTTGATAAAATATTTCCGCACATACCTGAAATGTGAAGGCGCTGAGCTTCGAAAGAAAATCCGGGTTTCGTGTGGATTAATATATTTATCTACCCTTGACGCCCATGCGATAAAGCTCTCTTAATGGAATAATTACATTTACACTCGTCATATTTGGTATAATTATAGAAATTTCCACTAATAAAATAGTTAGGTAAGCACCGGGGAAAGTTAAAGAGCGTTACAGATTGACTCCATGAAATTTTTAATAAGAGAGACTGAGAGACACCTCCTGGTTTCAAACACATTATTATAGGTAGACCCCGTATTTTTTTGAGTTGCTAAAGCTTCAGGGGTTTATCTGTACTTATTCAAATCTTATGGAGGCTTCTGTACAAATCTTATGGAGGCTTCTGTAGTAAGAGAAAACAGAGTTTGTTGAAATAGCTATTAGTTCAAATAATCTCATATCAAGAGCAGTAATCAAAACTGCTCACTTAAGTTTCCTATCATATAACCTGATGGCCAGCAAATATGCATACAATCCTTGCAGTAATATAAATTCATTTGGTGGCCTTTTAATCTTAAAGAAAGTTCGAAAAGAATGAAGCTCACCCACCCTTAGTTTTGTAATGATTCCACCAATGTGCAGTGCTAAACACCAAAATATCAGCTCCTTTCCATCTCGACGAGCCTATATCGACAGCATCAATGTGCAGTGTCTGCACTCGTTTTTTGCCTATTCTCGCCTTAGTCTCATGAACCAAAAATTTGCAACATACTATTCAACTGTACATTTATACTCCTGCAATAGAAGAAAGAGTAAAGAATGACTAACTCATTGACACTATCAAATTACCCTGTACTACTACACCATCAAATTTCTCAATATCTGTACCGAATGTACTATTGACACTATCACCAGATTCCAAAACACCCAAATCAACCGTGGAATCACTACTATAAGAAGAAGCATTTACATTAATTACCAAGATATTTCCAGCAAAAGGAGCCAAACTCAAACTACCAGAAAATGAACTATCTATTACTTCAATTTCATTTTCCTCTTTTTGTGCACCTGTAAAATTCGAAAAATCACCGACCCTTGAAGAAACATTCTTCAAGAGCATTAGTTTGGTAATTCGCTTGCGAGATTGGCATCATTTATGTTTCTTTGTCTCATGTCTCTTACAGTTACAAGTAGAATTAAGAGATGGAACACCCAACAAACAAATTCCTTCCAACAGTGATTTTGCTGGTGGATTAATTTAGAGATATCTGTCTATCAATGTTGTACATTGAAGACACAATAAAATTTATAAAAGAGCCACATTTATAGCGTCTAATTTTCTAAAATCTTGATGGCTTTTATACATGCATTCAAGTACATTCGTATTTGCCTCATTCAAGCGAAAAAAGAAAAGCAAACATATATAAGGAGTAAATAGATACTCATAAAATAACCATAGATTCGTTTCTTGTGTGAAAGGAGTTTGATAACAATAAGGTGTCTTGTAACATGAACTCAACATAGCGAATGGAAAATAGGAGAGAATAAAACAGAGGGGACATAATTTAATTATTAACATTCTTCGGAATTCAGGATAATTTGTAGTGCTCTATAAAAAAGTAAAATAACAGATTTTTCGGTTTGAAACATACCTTTCATTTTCTCATAAGCACAAAACACCTTGGATCAATACTAAATACAACACGGGGATTCAATATATTGAAATCCATTTATACGTGGTAAGCTTGCAAATGCATCCCCGGGAGCGGTCTCAAATTCGTGCAGATCTTCGAAAGTCTTGAGAAGAAGATTATATCGAATGGCCTTTCCCGGAATGTTGACAACTAAGAAAGAACCATCTTCTTCCTCATCCCAAATTACACAACATACGTTGAAAAAGAATAAAGTCCGACCAGGAACAGCTCTAGCCATCTCATTATTAGCAGCAGCAACAAGTGAGAGATCAACACTATACTTGACAAACCACTCAGAATAATCACTCTTCATCTCATAGACATTAAACTGTGTTTGCTTGCAAGAGAATTGAACATAATGCAAATGACCACAAGACTCCCCAAAGTAAGGAAAAGCTTCACCATCAACTGGCGGTTTAGGCATTGTTTTGAGCACATGGTGATGAACGTCGAAATACACAAAGTGTCCACCACATTGGTATGGTTTCCAATGGATCGCATTGTTCCAGTACACTCCGTTTTCTAAATCAATATTTCTGGCAAAGGGCTGTGGGATTCCGATTATTGTCCACGTGCCAGTCTTGGAGGAGTAAACCTCGATTTGGTACCGGCAATCAGCCCATCTACTACCTAGACCACGGACACAAACAACTTTGTAATGAAGAGATTTCTTGGGATCAAAAGCCAAGCACATCCCACGAATAGTCTTAGTGGCTCTAAATAATAGAGGAACGTTCGAGAATTTGTTCGTGGTGGGATTATAAACATAGTATTTCGCCGCAGTAACTGGAGTCGTCCGAAAGCTGCGACAGAGCAATAGTCCGTAGCAGGAGTGAATAATTATAATGCCATGTGGATCACTAGTAAAATCGAGCTTACTAAACGGTGCAATGGTCTTAGGGGAAAAAGGTATATATTCGTATAATTGATTGGTTTGGAAGTTCTTACCAGGCAAAAAGAGACCCGCGGGAACACGGTTGAGACTCCGTCGACGGCGAAAATAAGGGCTTGTGATGAGAGATTGCCAGCGTTTTGACACTATTTTGCAGCGCATCAGATATTCTGTTGATAGGCGAAGCAAGATTTCGGATAAGAGATCGTCATTCGAAACAACAATTCCAATTGATTTTTGTTGCTTCATTGATTTGGGGATTTGGAATTCCATTGCAAAAACAAAATATAATTTCAACAATGTTGGCGGGAAATAAACTTATGATCACCAACAAAGATTCCGATAAAGGTATCTCTGTATATATAGCTCATAAAACCCAAATAAAAAAGAACTAGACTCAAACTAGGAATTAAAATCTAAAAACCAAAGGAAACAAACTCCTAATTAAAAAGAAAACTAATAACTTGCACAACAAGACTAAGTTCAAAAATACCAACGTATGAACAAAGAAAAGTTCTGGAGTCTACCAGGATTTGGAATAAAAATTTTGATTTTATTGATAAAAATCAAAAATTAATAAAAGTCTCTCTAACAAAAAAAATATAAAATGAGCTACATATATAACTCATAAAATCTAAATAGAAAGGAAGGAGACTCAAACTTGAAAAGTAACAAAGTGAAACAAACTTTTAATTAAAAAGGAAACAAACTTTTAACTAAAAAGAAACTAATAACGTGCGCGACAAGACTAATTGCTCTCGCAAACACACTATACAACTTTTTTTGGACTCGCCCCACCAAATGTAAAATACACTTTGAAATTTGATCGCAAAAATTACAAAGACGTTCAATTAGATATCTTGTTGGCAAAAACTAAATTACCGATTATAAGATATAGAGATTTTCGTGCAGGTCTCGATTTATTACGTTTTTCTTTAACACGTGAGTTTCTTTACCTACATCAAACACTCTTTCAAGCCAACAAAATATGACCTTGTTTAGATCGGCTTTCCCCCAAGATTTTCATAGTTTCATGGCTAAACATTTCAATTTTTTGGGTCTAAAACTACATTTGCCAATATTTGAAAAGTGTGAAACACCTAAATCTGAATCTGAAAAGGGTTGTCTTCTTTTGAGTTTTGATTATGCACCATGTTCTCTTTCTTATTTATTTTTCAACCGATTACTCTTTCTCACTCTCAAATATTATGGATAATAGGCAAATTATACCATTTGTTAATGTTTGTTGTGCCCTTTGTTCGACAAGTCAGGAAACCGCTCACCATCTCTTTCTGGAATGCCCCATTGCAAAACAACTTTGGTTTAAATCGAAGCGGAACTTCAGAATAAATGCCTACAACTCTCTCTCTCAGTGAATGGATTTTTAAACTTACTACTTGTGATTTTATTGTCTTTCCAGATTTGAAGGATGCAACAGAATTTTGTTTTTATGTTCTTTTCATGATGGAAGAAATCTGGATGATGCGCAACCAACAAATTCAATCTAAGATGCAACCTTGCATTGAAAAAGTTTCCATATCAATTTCTCGGAAAACAAAGGAGTTCGTCCAGGCCTTCACAAGTGGTCACCTCTCTAAGTCGATACCGAATGAAGAATGGATTGCTCCTACACAAGGATGGGTTAAGGTTAACTCGGATGCATCATTTGATGAGCTCACCGGCGAATCATGGGGTGCTTTTATCATCCGAAACCATGTGTACTGTTTGTTTCTTTTTTGTAATTTTTAATATTATAGTAGAGTAGCTAAGAGAAGGAAAAGTAGAGTAAAAGGAGAAATAAGAGAGAGTTTGAAGCAATTTTCTTGATTAATTCATACTTCAGAACAGTACAGTACTTATAGCTAAAAAAATAAAGGATGTAACGGAACAATTCCCAACGTTCTAATTCCGTACAAAAACGGTAAGTAATTGAGCGGTCTAGATTGTTTTATTTAAAATAGACTATTCTAATCTCGGTCGTTGATTTGAGTTGCTTTTGTTGGTGTAAAACGATGCCGTTTAATTTAGTGAGCAGCTGACTTGACTAATCTTGACCAGCTCATGTGGTGACACGTGTGTGGTCCATGTCTTTCCCCTCTTTTGTCAATACACCGTCGTTTGTAGCCGAATCGTGTGTCTTTGTCTGACCCTTGATCATTTCTTCATTTTGCAGTGATTTGGCTTTAATTCTTCTTCTCTTTGATTCCTCGATCTTCTTCTTCTGTTTTATTTCCCGAGCTTCGAATGCTAAACCCTCTTCATCAGTCCTATCATGCACGACATGACATTTCCCCGCTGAGCAAATCTTTCTTGTCCCCAAGGACCAAAAAGTGGAAACATGCACTGGATATAAGCAAAATCTTCCTAAGTGGCTTCGTCTGGAGATAAATTAGTCCACTGGATGAGTAATTGAAGTACTAATTCGCCATCTCTCTTAATTGTTCTTTTATCCAGTACCTCAAGTGGTTCAATTTTGAATCTTCCTTTAATATTAGTAGGTGGTAGTGTAGGGTTAGGTATTATAGTTGAATTTAGGCGCCTTTTGAGTAGGGATACATGGAAAACTAGATGAATTTGGGATGTAGGGGGTAAGTGTAGCTTGTATGCAACAAGCCCATTTTTTTCAATGATAGTGTAGGGGCCATAGTACTTAGCTGATAGTTTAAGGTTCTTCCCTAGACAAAACTGTGTTTTGTCTAAAGGGGTGGAGTTTAAGGAAGATTTGATCTCCAACTTCAAAAGTTCTTTCAAATCTCTTCCTATCTGCAAAGAATTTCATCATGTCATGTGCTATCTTCGAGTTGTCTTTAATTAGGACCAACATAGCCTCCCTCTCTCCGATTAGATCTCTGACTTCAGGTTGAGTAGTCTCCAAGTAGGCATTTAGATTTGTTTGTGTAGGTTGATATCCATATAAATCCTGGAATGGAGATATTTTTAGGCTTGAGTGATGATTGGTGATGTACCAGAATTTTGCAAGAGAGAGCCATTTGTTCTATCTTTTGGGATTATCTGTGGTCATGCACCTAAGATAATTTTCCAAACACTGTTTCACCCTCTCTGTCTGTCCATCAGATTGAGGGTGGTAAGTAGTGCTGAGGTTGAGCTGCACCTCTAAGATCTTTAAGAGTTCCTTCCAAAAGTGGCTTGTGAACACTTTGTCTGTATTTGAAACTATGCAAATAGGTAACCCATGCAACCTGTATATGTTATCCAGAAAACTCCTAGCAATTCCTTGAGCATTATAGGGGTGAGTTAAGGAACATAAATGAGCATATTTGGTGAACCTATCAACCACCACAAAGATAGTAGTTTTACCCTCAGAAGAAGGCAAACCTTCAATGAAGTCCACAATTATATGGGTCCAAGCCTGTTGGGGAATGGGAAGGGGTTGCAACAGCCCTGGATATGGTTTATTGTCATGCTTATTCCTGCAACAAGTATCACAAGTACTAACAAACACAATAACATCATTTTTCATGTTAGGCCAATAAAAAAGTCTTTTTACCCTCATATAAGTAGCTTGAATTCTAGAGTGCCCCCCAATAGAAGATGAGTGCAAAAGTAGTAATTTTTTTTTCTTAAGTTCATATCATTACCAATGCAAATTCTATTTTTGTATGTCAATATACCTTTAGCCCACACACAATCAGGTAAAGTTTTAGTAGAGATAATGGGAGTAAAGAAATTGTCACCATCATAACTGTTTGCAACTTTCTGAACCCAATCTGGCTGGACACTTGTGAGGGTTGTACAAGTGGGATCTTCACCTTCCTTTCTGGAGAAAGCATCAACAACCTTATTCTCACTCCTCTTTTTATACTTGATTTCATAATCCAAGCCTAACAATTTGGCAATCCACCTCTGCTGAAGAGCAGTTGTAATCTACTGCTCAAGTAAATACTTCAAACTCTTTTGATCTGTTCTAATAATAAAATGGTAACCCTATAAATAGTGTTTCCATTTTTGCACAGCCATTAGTACAGCTAAAAACTCCATTTCATAGATTGAAAGCATTTGATTTTTAGGGCATAGTGTTTTGCTTAAGTAAGCAATAGGTCTTGCTCCTTGCATTAGCAAAACTCCTATACCTGTCCCACTTGCATATGTCTCTAAGATAAATGGTTTAGTAAAATCAGGCAAAGTTAATACAAGGGAGTGTGCCACTGCTTGTTTCAGTTTTTCAAAAGCTTGTTCTGATTCATTTGACCATTTAAATCCATCTTTTTTTAAGCATGTTTGTGAGAGGTATACTTATCAATCCATAATCCTTTACAAATTTTCTATAATAACCAGTAAGTCCTAAAAATCCCCTTAGTCCCTTAACATTTTTAGGCTTAGCCCATTGTAGCATAGCAGAAATTTTAGCAGGATCAGTGGATACCCTATTATCGCTGATTATGTGGCCCAAGTATTCTATGTTATTTTGACCAAAATCATATTTTGATTGTTTAGCAAATAGTTCTTCCTTTGCCAGTATGCTTAAGACTGTTTCTAAGTGGTACATATGATCTTTCCAAGTCTTACTATATTAAGCTATCATAAAAAAAGACTAGAACAAACACTCTTAAATAAGGACCAAAGACTTGGTTTATTAGTGATTGAAATGTGGTTGGTGCATTGCACAGCCCAAAAGGCATTACTAAGAACTCATAATGACCATGATGTGTCTGTAAAGCAATGAGATATCTATCATTTTGTCTCATTCTTATTTGAAAATAACCAGATCTTAAATCTATTTTAGAGAAGAATTTGGCTCCATGCAATTCTGATAGTAATTCATCAATAACATGAATATGATAATCATGCTTTATGGTTAGTGAATTTAGATACATGTAATCAACACGCAATCTCCAACTTACATCTTTTTTCCTTACCAACAGTACTGGAGAGGCAAATGGACTTTTGCTATGCTGAATTATCCCTTCTTCCAATAATCCTTTAACTATCTGTTCAACCTCTCCTTTGTGAGCATGAGAATATCTATATGGATGTTGGTGTTTGGGTGTGCTCCCATTCTTGAGTATAATCTGATGTTTAATTGTCCTTGCAGGTGGTAACCCTTTGGGCTCTTGGAACACTGTCTTGAACCTGTCTAACAAAGGTACCAACTCTATATTTATATTCTGGGGTTAGAGTTAACTGTGATAGTAAATACATGCCTCTTGTCTGTTTTGTTTATCTTCTGTTGCATTAGATCAGCTGATATGAGTTTGCATTGAGTGCTGATATTAGCTTGCTCCCATTGATTCTCAGTTTCATAGTCATGATTTTGAAATCAAATTTTACCGGCCCTACTTCCTTAAACCAGTTGCAACCTAGTATCAGGTGGCAACCATCCACCTTGAGGAGCTTTAAAGTGTATGTGAAGGAATGACCTTGCATTTCCCATGTGAAACCTTGTGCTTCTTTATCGCCGATTAGTATCCTACCATCAGCCACCTTCACTGTTCTTGGAGCTACCTTAGTGATTTTACAACCCAACTTAAAAGCAGTGTTCTCATCAATAAAACTGTGAGTTGCTCCAGTATCAAGTAAAATATGCATTTGTTTATTACCCCTAGTACCCAAGAGTTTAAAAGTACCTTTGCCTTTACTTCCAGCTAGTGCACTTACTGAGACTCTTACCAGTTATGTAATTGTTTCCTCTTCTTCTGTAGGCCTGTTTAGAGCTGTGAGATAATCTTCCTTCTCCTCTTCTGTCATTTGCAAGGAGTATATCATGTTTTTGCACTTATGATTGAAGGTGTGGGGTTCCTCACAATTGTAGCACAACCCCTTTTCTCTCCTGGCTTTCATCTCTGAGATACTCAATGTTTTCCTCTGGTTTGCAGGTGGAGTGGTAATGGAAGTTGGGTGTTGTATTCTGAACTGATGATTAGGAGCTGGAGAATAGTCCAACTTCTTTTGAGTGTTAGCTGAGTTAGCAGGTAACCACTTTGGTTTGATTTTTCTTCCCAAAGCTTCCAATGTCTTCTCCTGTTTCTTAGCTAGTTTCGTAGCTTGTTGCAAGTTATGAGGTTCAAACATATCTAAGAAAGACTGTAGATCATCATGCAACCCACTCACATAACTTGCCACTAGATAGCTTTCAAATAACTCCCTACTATTGAATAAATATAAGTATGAAATTAATTCTTCAAATTTCTCATTATATTCATCAAGTGAGCATGTTTGTTGGAGTTTGTTAAAGTCACCAAAGATTTTATCCTCCCTTAAGTCCTCAAACCTAGTAGCAATCAATCTTAGGAATGGTTCCCATTCTAGTGACATGATTTTATTACTATAGTTTCTGTACCAAGTAGCAGCTTTACCCTCAAAGTACATTGTAGCTAAAGTTACTTTTTGGTTCTCTGTGAGGTTAAGATTAAAAGAAAAGTAACTATTACATTTCAGCATCCACTCTCTTGGATTTATCCCATTAAATCTAGGAAAATCCATTTTTGGGAAGTTTGCATTACTTGAAAAATGGGTGCATTACTTGAAAAATGGCTAGAGTTAAGTTCAACAGAGTACCTTATGTTTTGTGTAACTGGTCCCATTGTTGTTTGTTGTTCATGACTTTTACCTGGTGATTGATTCTCAAAAGGTGATTGATTTGATGATTGTTGCCTGCTGAGAGCTTCCACTGTGTTTGATAATTTTGCTAGCTGTATTCTGATGGCAGTTACCATGGATCCCATCTCAATGTGGTTATGATCTGTTTTGGCATTTTTCTCATCCAATCTGATGGTGATATCCTATATAAGTTTTCCCTTCTCAGAGATTCCTGTTGCAATGTTAAATCCAGCTGCTTTTGTGCCTCCTGTAAATCCTTTAAAGCTGGACCATTCACCATCTTCTGTCCAAGGACAGTCAGGCTCTGGTACCAAATGTATTGTTTGTTTCTTTTTTGTAATATTTAATATTATAGTAGAGTAGCTGAGAGAAGGAAAAGTAGAGTAAAAGGAGAAATAAGAGAGAGTTTGGAGCAATTTTCTTGATTAATTCATACTTCAGAACAGTACAGTACTTATAGCTAAAAAAAAAGAAAGGATGTAACGGTACAATTCTCAATGTTCTAATTCTGTACAAAAACGGTAAGTAATTGAGCGGTCAGGATTGTTTTATTTAAAATAGACTATTCTAACCTCGGTCGTTGATTTGAGTTGCTTTGGTTGGTGTAAAACACTGTCGTTTAATTTAGTGAGCAGTTGACTTGACTAATCTTGACCAGCTCATGTGGTAACACGTGTGTGGTCCAAATCTTTTCCCTCTTTTGTCAATACGCCGTCGTTTGTAGCTGAATCGTGTATCTTTGTCTGTACCTTGATCATTTCTTCATTTTACAGTGATTTGGCTTTAATTCTTCTTCTCTTTGATATCTCTATCTTCTTCTTCTGTTTTATTTCCCGAGCTTCGAATGATAAACCCTTTTCATCAGTCCGTGTTCCTATCATGCACGGACATGACACCATGTTGGGATTGTATTATGGAAAAAAATAGCCCACACTCTTGTCAATGATCCGATGGCTGCAGAAACGTTAATCATGGTGCGTGCAATGGAGAAAATTGAAGAACTCAACATCCAACAAGTTTATTTTGAAACTGATGCTAAAGAAGTGGTCGACCAAACACATGATTTTGATTGTCGGCCTAACTGGTCGTGCTATAATCAGATTCAAGCGATGCACCAAAAACTCTTAAATCAGCCATTTTGGATGCTCTCTCACATATCCCGTAAAGCTAACGGCGTGGCTCATAACACTGCTCAATGGGGGAAACACACAATACATAGAATGGTCTAATTTCATTTGACATTCCCCCACTTGATTGGGGATGATTTTTGTTATCACGCATCTTCTAGATGCATTTTGTTTGACCCGTTGGCTATTGTGCCTACATTTTGTAGCCATGTACTGTTTCGTTTAATGAAAATTTATTAACTATAAAAAAAAGATTAATTGATAAATTAAAACTTTGTGAAAAATCTAATAGGCGAGATATATACTCCCATCCCATTTTAAAATGCAGCACAATGGTCTCCATTTATTTATTGTTTTATATATTTATGACCAAGATACCATGTATAATATATTTTGTGTAATTTATATTTTAATTATAATTATTGTTTTATATTTTGTATGAGTAAACGTAATGGATAGTATTACAAATATGTATGTATATATATATATATATGTATACACGTTCTTGAGAATAATAGTATCCTTTTTTTTTTTTACAAAAAATCTCACTGTCACCAAAAAGTTTGGGCAAATGAACTACACCTTCTTCAAAAATAGAGGTAATATGTACATTTTCGAGATATTTCACGGCCAGTTGGCCTTGTAAATCTTACTAGAATATCTTAATAGAAGAGCTAATCAGGTAAATTGCAAAAAAGAAAAATAATCCCATGGCTCGTGTTTCCTTCTTTAATTATATATGTGAATTAGGTATTCAAAATAACTAAATGTATATTACTTACTTTTGTTACATGAGTCTTAGTGAAGTAATAATTATGGTACATTCTATATACTATATATGTGTACAAGTATTCATTAGATATTATTACAAAATAAACACATGAATAGGATATAGCATTATAATTATCATAGTAGATGTAGCAATAATAATAGAGTATGCATTTCAATAGTTCAATGATGAATCCATATATTGTTATACTAATCATGAAAATATGATTTCTAATAGTCAACTATTTATTTTTTGATGTTGCACCCCTATTTTTCTCCCTCAAACTTCAACACTAAAATTATATGCGAATCATATTTCAACTTTTCAATATAAACAAAATTATTTGAAATTATCCAAACTAAGTTTTAAATTCTGCACGTTTTTCAAAACAATTCTTTAAACTATCAACCAAAAATTGAGACATACCTGACTAGTGAAACTACATCCAAACATCCACCAATTTCCCGCCTTTACTGAATTTCCATGTCTTCGCATATTGAAAAAGTTATTGACTTAATAGTATATTAGTATATTTTGCTACTATAAGCTCTAAGGAAATTGATTTAGAGGTTACATTTATCGGTTACTCCTAACTTTTCAAAATGTGCATTGTCCCTCTTACCTTTCTTAATTTGCGCAGACAGACAGCCTTGTTCAATTCTTTTGGCAAGTTTTCTTATCGGATACAAGTAATTTAAACGATTCTAAACCGTGTTTCATTTGATCTAATCTTTAGTATACGAGTTAAAGATAATTATTTTGACAACTTCGGATAAGAACCATTAATATACGCCATAATGTAGTTCTTGAGTAAAGCATGACTGCATGACTAACCCAAACCACTCAACGTAACGTATTGTATGAAGAAACTTGACAATTCTTGAGAAGTATGTGGGGCAAAAATCGGTTTGGGCCTTTATATTGGCCGCCTCGCCAATTTCGTCCACTAACTTGGCGACCCGTCAATTTAGTCACGTAATTCTAAATTTCTCTTCAATTTGGTCCACTTAACGGCGGACTTACAATTGCCGCCGGGAATTGCTGACATGGCGGCGGTTTGACCACCAGTCATCAATTTTGACCAAATTTTAATTATTAATTTTTTTTTGCCACATAATTGCCCAATCATCAAAATAACTTTAAAAAAAAAAGAGAATTTCAACAATAAAAAAAAGAAATTTCAAAAATACAATTTTTAAAAATCATAACTTTTTAATAACTAATAAATTTTAAGAAAATAAATTATTAATATTATCTTTTTTAATATAGTTACCTTTATTTGTTTAAATTATAAAATTTTATATATAATTCTAATTTAAATAACTTAATGTCTTCATAATTTAAAAAACTAATATTTTTAATAACTAATAAATAAATAAATAAAACAGATAAAGCAAAAAGAAAAAAAAAACAAACACATGTACGCCCAAACCCACCCCCCCCCCCCCTCCGCCCCCTACTTTCCACCCCCACCCTCCACCACCACCACTTCAAATTCTGCCGGCAACAATGGAATCGAAATTGGTGGTGATGGTGGTGTTGGGTGGCGTGGGCGTGGGGGTATTCGAATTGGGGTTGGTGGTGGTGGTGGGTAGGCGTCGGGTTTGTGGTAGTGATGGGTGGGCGTCGATCGGGTTTGTGGTGGTGATGGGTGGGCGTCGATCGGGTTTGTGGTAGTGGCGGGTCGGCGTCGGGTTTGTGGTGGTGGTGGTTCGGCGTCGGGTTGGTGGTGGTGGTGTGGGGGGGGGGGGGGGGGGGGGGGGGGCAGGTGGGGGTGGGGGGTTGGGGGAGTTTTTTTTTACTTTTTAGTTTTAAAAATTAAGTTTTTTACATTCGAATTATGTTATAAGTTTTCAAATTTATATGATAAATTTAATTTACTTATTTTCTGTTTTTTATTATAAATTGGTTTTTAAATTAGAAATATATTATAAGAGGTTTTATAATTTATATAATAAAGTAAGTTATAAAGATTTAACTTTTTTTATTTTTGGGGTTTCTTTAAAAATTTATTAGTTATGTAAGTTTTTTAAAATAAAATTATATAATAAGTTTTTATAATTTATATAATAAAATTAACAATAAAGATTTTTTGTTTTACTACATGTTTAAAAACAAATTTTTATATATTTTTCTTTAATTTTGGTTGAGTTGGCATATCTTTGTGTCAAAATAAAATAAAAAATTAATTTTTTTGGTCAAAATTGAAGGAAATCGGTCAAATGTGTGCCACGTCAGCTTTTTCCGACCAGAATTGTCAATCGACCGTGAAATGGACGAATTTGAAGTGAAAGTTTTGATTTTGTGACTAAATTGGTGGGTTGCCAAGTTAGTGGACGAAATTGGCGAAGCGGCCAATATAAAGGCCCAAATGGATTTTTGCCCCGAAGTATGTCGAAAATTACCTCAAGGCTCAAACATAAAAGAATAATCCCCCATCTCTTTGGTTATTCTACGAAGATGGGTCTCGTTACCTTCTTTGGATCCTTGACCCCTCCCATTAACAAACAAAGTATGGACTCCCATTTATTCCTATTTACTGAATCACCAGCAAAAACTAGCCTCTTTTTTCAATTTAGTTCCAGAATGTTTGTCGCATTACCTACAACCATTCACATGAGAAACTTCATCTTCAGAATTTCCTTCACCATGACTAATCAATCACAATCACATGATAAAAATAGTTCCCACGAAAATCAAAACATAAATATATAATGATGTGCAATTATTACCTTACAACGTCATAAACATGAGGCTGCCCCTTCCATTTCATGTAATCTTTATACAACCTCCCATTAGCCTCACAACTAAACCCTTCATCTATAAAGGGACAATCACCATATTGTACAAGGGATATAGCTTTCATAAAATACGCACTTCCCCTTTGTAACATCACAGCGTACCTTACTCTTCTCCTCAAATTACCCTGTACTACTACTACACGATCAAATTTCTCAATTTCTTTACCACATATACTATTCACACTATCACCAAATTCCCAAACACACAAATCAACTGTGGAATTACTAAAATAAGATGAAGCTTTAACACTAATTACCAAAATATTTCCACCAAAAGGAGCCAAACTCAAATTACAAGAAAATGAACTATCTATTACTTCAATTTCATTTCCCTCTTTTTGTGCACCTGTAAAATTCAAAAAATCAACGACCCTAGAAGAAACTTTGTTTAAGAGCATTAGTTTGGTAATTCACTTGCGAGATTGACATCATTTATGTTTCTTTTCTCAAATCTCTTACAGTTACAAGTAGAATTTAGAGATGGAACACCCAACAAACATTTAAAGATATTGGTTTATCAATGTTTACAATGAAGACACAATAAAATTTATAAAAGAGCAACATCTATAGCGTCTAATTTTCTAAAATTTTGATGGCTTATATACATGCATTCAAGTAGATTTGTATTTGCCTCATTCAACACTTCAAGCGAAAAAAGAAGAGCAAGCGCATACATAAGAAGAAAATAGATACTTGTAGAATAACCATAGATTCGGTTCATGTGTGAAAGGAGTTTGATAACAGTAAGGTGCCTTGTAACATGAACTCGACATAGTGCATGGAAATCAGGAAAAAATAAAACAGAGGGGACACAATTAAATTGTTAACATTCCTGAGAATTGCTAGTGCTCTATTAAAAAGTAGATTCAGCAACAACAGATTTTTCTCTTGAAACACAGATCTGATTTTCTAAGAAGCACAGAACACCTTGGACCAATGCTAAACACAACACGAGGAATCAATATATTGAAATCCTTTTGAATCTGATGATAATACAAACCATACATTCTCGGGAGCGATCCCAAATGCGTGCAGATTTTCGAATGTCTTGAGAACAAGATTATATCGAATGAGCTTTCCCGGAATCTGCACAACTAAGAAAGAACCATCTTCTCCCTTATCCCGAACAAAATGAACAAAGTCTGACTAGAAACAAGAGGTGATAAATCAACATTAAACTTGACAAACCACTCAGAATAATCCCTCTTCATCTCATAGACATTAAACCGTGCTTCCATGCGAGAGAGGTGAATATAATGCAAATGATCACAAGACTCCCCAAGGTAATTAAAAACTCCATGATACTTTACTGGTGGTTTAGGCATTTTATCGAGCAGATGATGATGAACATTGAAATACACAAAGTCTCCCCAGTAGTATGGTTTATTGATCCAATGGATCGCACCGTTCCAGTACACTCCATTGTCAAAAATCGATATTTTCAGGAAAGGGCTGGGGGATTCTAATTGTTATCCACGCGCCGGTCTTGGAGGAGTAAATATCGACTTGGTACCCGTAATCTAGACCACTGACACAAACAACTTTGTAATGAGGAGATTTCTTGGGATCAAAAGCCAAGCTCATCCCACGAATTCTTATGGCCCCAACTAGTTCTGGAAGGTTCTGAAATTTGTTCATGGCGGGATTATAAACATAGTATTTCGACGCCCTAATTGTAGGTATCCAAAAGCTGCGACAGAGCAATACTCCGTTGCACGACTGGATAATTCTAATGCCCGATCGGTCATCCGTAAAACTGATTCTACTAAATGGTGCAATGGCGGTTGGATTTTTGGGGGAAAAGGGTACATATTCGTACAATCGATTGATTCGGAAGTTCTTACAGGGCAAGAGGAGGCCGGTGGCGGGAACAGGGTCGAGATTCCGTCAATGGCGAAAATAAGGGTTTGTGATGAGATATTACCAGTACTTTGACACTAATTCGCAGCGTATTAGAGGCTCTACTGGGAGGCGAAACAGAATCTCGAGCAAAAGATCGTCATTGGACGCAACTATTTCAATTGATTTTGCTTGCTTCATTGATTTGGGGACTTCGACTTCGACCACTAGTTGTTATTATGTAGATAGAAAGTACATCCCCATAAAACTCATTTAGAATTAGAACCACCACGCCAAAAGTCGTCAAACTCGTCACGTCTCCAAGAAGATTAACATCAACCTTACATTTAACCTTTTTTAGCATCTCGTAAGGGATATAGTTTTTCGAGCTCAAATTGTTGGACATCACGATAGAATACCGAGACCTTAATGTATCTCCTTCAATGAACAGTTCTTGATGATTTTTCATATCATCGGGTATTTTGTAGTCTTCATCCTCTATCTCAAGATTTAAATTGAATTCAATCCGCACATCATGAACTTCTTTTACGAGGTTATTTTGGTCTTATTTCGTCTAGATTACAATACACCGAGAAATCGATACAGTGAGGCCTGACTTAACCAAAATAATGCTATCCTATTACAATGAATGGACTAGCTTGGTCCGGAACACCTATTACACATAAGGAAATATAAGGTTACAGAAAATAATCCCTAAATGGCCAAGTTGACGGAACAGTCGAACGTGAAAGATTTGATACTCTTTGATCGTCTTATTGCGGGCGTTAGACACTTATGATATCGGACTGAACTTGGGAACTTGCCAAGCTGCCTACGTATCCCATTAAG
Source organism: Linaria vulgaris (assembly GCA_948329865.1). Taxonomy (NCBI): domain Eukaryota; kingdom Viridiplantae; phylum Streptophyta; class Magnoliopsida; order Lamiales; family Plantaginaceae; genus Linaria; species Linaria vulgaris. The sequence continues at coordinate 88,088,421 of OX415251.1, read as the reverse complement.
GGAATCAAGCCGAACGTAGTTCATTTGTCTCTTTTGAGCTGCCTCTACAAGGTCGACCCCTGATTCATTTGGTTCAGCATTGAAGCGACTGCACGGTTTCGATCATATCTCTTTGAAGGATGATCGAAACCTTGATCCGCTTCTTGACTACGGACCCTAACTCATGTAGCTTTCAGGTCACATAAGGGTTCAATCTTGGTGAGTATCTAATTGCCTTGGTTCGATGCATACATGTCGAATAGGGTGAATTCGAGACTGCTTTGCGCGACTCCACGGTATTGACCATATCTCTTTGTAGGATGATCGAAACCTCAATCCGCTTCTTGATTCAGAACCCTGACTCACGTAGCTTTCTGGGCATATAAGGCACCGAATTGGGGCATCGAATTAGGGCATCGAATAGGCGCATCGAATTGGGGCGCATCGAATTGGGACGCATCGAATTGGGGCGCATCGAATTGGGACGCATCGAATTGGGGCGCATCGAATTGGGGCGCATCGAATTGGGACGCATCGAATTGGCTTGGTTCGATGCGTGACCTCTCTCTCTCTCTCTCTCTCTCTCTCGTGAGGAGTGAGGGGGTATATATAGGCATGATTAGAGGGGCTTAAAGGTCATTTTAGGACCGCATCGAATTGTACAAATTCGATGTGCTCAATCCGCATCGAATTGTGCAAATTCGATGTGCTCTGCGCAGCTTTACTATTTTGAGCATAACTTTCTCTCTGGACCTCCGAATCGTATTCCGCTTGTTGCGTTGCGACCTAGACTCATGTGGCTTTCCAATGACATACTCAATGTCTAATGAGCTATATAGATATAATGGTGACCGAAATAAGGCTAAGGTAGCTTTACCTCTAAGCCTTCTCGACACACACCGGTCAATTTCGTGCCATCGTGGCTTTTCTTTGACATGACACATTATACCATATCAGAGGTCTTCTGTTGTAGAACTCGAAATCATAAAGACGTCGTCATTCGTGTTAACTCTCTCTTCTTCTTCTTCAACTACTTCTGCACCTTTTAATCCTCAAGCATCTCCAACTCCTACACCTTTTAATGCTCCTCCCTCTTCAACATCATCTACATCTTTCAAACCCCTTTCTCCTTAACAACTTCTACACCTCAAAGTAGTTATGAAACTTCAATGACATTATCTTATTTAAAATAACCATCAATTAACTTTAACGAGTTCAAAGGCGGGATATGAGAGTATTTCTTCAAATCTTGTGGTGCATCCATCTCTCTGGATTCTCTTTCACCAATCGATCCTCTAAAGAATTACTTTGATAACTCTGAAAAAATAAATTGCTCATCGTCAGGCGATAAAAATCGAATCATCAACATCTTCTTTCATCCTTCTCCACGATTGTATTGGAGCTTTTCCTCGATATCTTTTGTGAGTTTGCAACTTTTCCCACCAAACAACAACAACGCTCCTAAGTTTATATGTATCCAAATTCACTTGTCGATATTCAACAACTTCAGCGAATTCAAAGTACCACTTAACATCAGAAACCTAATCCAAAAAATCTTTAATCTCTAATGATAACACAAAATCTATGATGCACGGATACTCTAGAAAAATGGTCGGCCAGTGTCAGATCTTTATCGGATACTGATACTCGTCGGATACTCTTTGGATACGTATCGAATACGCTGTGAAGCGTATCCAAGGAGTATCCGATACATATCAAAATTTTATAAGAGTAGTGTGGTAATTTTCGTAAAGTTGAAAAGGTCTACCAAGAACCAAATTGCAATATCTTGTCAGAAAATGAAATATGAAATCGTGAAAACCCTCTATTTCAAACCAAACTAAAAACAACAAACAAATCTTTGATATGCTTGATAATAGTATGTGACTAAGCAAGTGATTAAATATAATATTATTTGATATTTTTATTTAAATTATATCCTTATAAATAATTGTTACTATTAAATATTTGACGTATCACATACGTATCGTATCTTGTAAATTTTAAAAAAATCGTTTCCACGTATCCGTATCCGGCGGATACCGATACTCATATCCGTATCCGTGAAATCTAGCACAAAATTAACCGGGTTTGGATAATTTCTTAATTATAGGGTAGATGTGGTTCGGAATGCAATTCTTTCGATTCGTCGAGGGAGAGTATATGGTAATTGGGACTTGTACGAGGGGGAGCTGTTTATTACGATGGACTTTTAAGTGCGGTGATAGCGAGAATAGTGATGAAAGGAGAAATATATATTAATTTAGAGAGAATTATGAATACAAGTGTAGATATTCAGCTTAAGTTGTCCTACAATGGGGATATTTCCCACCCTATTTATAGGTACTGCGTAGGAGTAATGGCGATGGCCACTTGCTCATTATTTAATCAAGAGATGCACACTCATTATGACTGCTTCGTGGTAGATGAATCTATTGCATAGCATTAATATGGGTCACACGGGCATTAAGGGGTTCTTGCGCTAATAAAGTCTAACACGTTAGTTATTCATGTCATCATTCAAGATCTTTTACGAAGAGAGGATGTAGTTGATAATTTTTCAATTGAACACTTCAAATTAGTTGCTATAAATAAGGGAGGTTAAACAAGAATAAAACAAACATTACAATTAGAATGAACAGCCCATTTTGTATTTTTTAATTAAGAAGGATTAACTAGAAATAATGAAGAAGTTGCTTTGGCAATATGTACGACTAAACAATTTTTTTGGCATAATACAAAATTCCGCGAGGTGCTGCACCAGATTCTACACATGTGATAATGATGTATATGTCTAATTATGATGAGAAAAGAAAAACGACTGTATTACCAAAAAAAAACAACTGAACAGTAACTACGTTTTTGTTGGTCCCAACAGTTAACCCGCACGTTTAGTGTCAATCCATGTGCTTTCCCATCGTGTGAAACTTAAAACAGAATTTCTTTTGTACAAGTAATGAAGCTGCTAATTGCATAGGGAATATTACATGCTGCGCACAAGTCTTGTGCGCAGCCTCCCCTGATTGTGACACGTGGAAAAAGTTTTGTCTTATTATCCGCGTATCACAATCGTGAAGGGGCTGCGCACAAGACTTGTGCGCAGCATGTAATAGACTATTGCATAGATTGATAGTTTGAATGAAGAATATTGCCATCAATGATGTAATCTTTAATAACTGTTTGAAGTTAATTATATTAGACTATTTTAGAAAAATATTGCTTGTATTTATTTCCTTTTTATATTTATTTCTTTCCTTATCTTATTGTAAGTTGTAACTATATATACCACCATTGAGTGAAGAATAAAATCACCACTTCATAAATCTTATATGATATCAGCAGAAAAATATCTCTAACGAGAAAATAAGATCCTAATGTCTTCCTCTGCAAACCCTAGTGACTCGGCCTCTTTTGCCGCCTTCTCTCACCGTTCGCCTCTGCGTCAGTTCCGACCATGCAGTCGGCCTCCGCCCTTGCTACGCAGTCCTCTCCTTCGGGTTTTGGACTGTCGCTTCAATCACCGTTAGGTCTCAGTGATCCTCTTCTTGTGCTATCAATGCATATACTCATATGCCTTTGCAATTGAATTCCGGAAATTATACATCTTGGAATGCTCATGTTCGCCATCTATTTTATGGCTATGGTGTTCTTAGCTATTTGGACGACACGACCCTCTCCCCTTCTTGCGGTGAGACCCCAGAGTCCATCACTGTGTTCGTTCACTGGACGCGTCAGGATGCTCTTCTTGTATCCGCCCTTTTTGGTTCTCTCTCACTAGACCTCATGCATCTCGTCTCTGGTGAGAAAACTTCGGCCACTATGTGGAAAACCTTGCAAGATCACTTTGCCAACAAGTTTCGTTCGCGTGTCAAGCAGTTGAAGGAGTCTCTTTCACATATGACTATTGGTTCCAAATTTGTGGCGGAGTTTCTTCAACAAGTCAAGATGAAATTGACGAACTTGCCATGATTGATCACCGTTTCTCCAACGATGACGTTACCCTCTTCATCTTGAACGGCTTAGGGGCGTCCTATCGTGACATTGCGGCCCAGATTCATGATCGAGATCACGCCTTCTCGTTCCCCGTGCTTTACGACAAATTGATTACTCATGAAATCTATGTCAAGTGCATTGAGGATCAGTCCGCCTCGCTCGTTGCATCGGCCAATGCAGTGTCCTACTCCAATAATTCTGGATAGCGTGGCAGCAACAATAATCAGAACAATGGTCGCGGTAACTCGAACCGCAACAACAATTGGAACTGTGGCTCCAGTCACCAAAATAACCGCAACAACAACAATCGTTCGAGTCCTAACACTCGTCCCGGCATCACGTGTCAAATTTGTGGTATTTATGTTCATGGGGCTCTTACTTGTCGTCGCCTTCAGCAGCCTATTGCCAATATGGCTTCTTCCCCGTCTCCATCGCCGACGAATAACAACAACTGGTTGGTTGATTCTGGCGCCTCTCATCACCTAACCTCTGATGTTCAGAATCTCTTGGTTCACTCTGAATATGATGGCACAGATGAGGTTACCATTGCTAATGGTTCAGGTCTAACTATCACCCACGTTGGTTCTACTTCGATTCATATGCCACGTCGTAAATTTATCGTTTCACCCGTCTTATGTGTTCCCTCGTCCCAACGGAACTTATTATCAGTGCATCAATTTTGTCTTACTAATAATATCATTCTTGAATTTTATCCTTGGTATTTCTTTGTTAAGGATCGAACAACGGGGGCGAAACTCATGTGAGGGGAATGCACTAATGGAGTCTATCACTTGGACATGAAGTCACGGCAACTTTCAAGTTCAACGGTGTTTGTTGGTGTTCGCACTACCCGGGAAAATTGGCATAGTTGTTTAGGTCATCCGTCTTCGGATATTAGTTCCTTTTTACTTAGCAAGTTTAATTTACCTTGTAATTCGCATTGCTCAAAGGATTCTAAGTATTGTTCTTTTTGTTTATCTAATAAGAGTACCCAGTTGTCGTTTACTGCTACATCTCTTGTTTCTACTACTCCTTTGGAATACATTTATGGTGATGTTTGGGGTCCCTCGTCAGTTCATTCTGTGGATGATTATCGTTATTACTTGTAATTTGTGGACCACTTTACTAAATATAATTGGTTCTTCCCTTTGAATCATAAGTTGTAGATTTCTACAGTGTTTCGCCAATTTCACAAGTTGGTTGAGAAAAAGTTTGGCCTTATTGTTAAGAACTTTTACTCGGATAATGGGGGCGAGTTTCTTGTTTTACGCTCATACTTCTCTGATTGTGGCATTGGTTGCCTCCCTACTGCCCCTCATACTGCACAACAAAACGGCATTGTGGAATGCCGTCATCGTCATATTGTTACTCTTGGACGCATTCTACTGTACCAATCGGCCCTCCCTTTATCGTTTTGGGATTCGGCCTCCTCTACTGCGGTCTATCTCTATAATTGACTCCCGACAGTTGTTCTTCACCATGAGTTCCCATTTAGTGTCTTATTTGGGCGAGCACCAAACTATCTCAAGCTTCGCACATTTGGGTGCTTATGTTACCAGTGGCTTCGTCCTTACTTTTTGGGTAAGCTCACGCCTCCTTCTCGAGCTTATATCTTTGTGGGTTATAGTGTCACTCAAAGTGCTTATCGCTGTTTGGATATTGAAGCGGGTCATCTCTATGTGTCTCGACATGTTCTCTTTGTCGAGATGGCGTTCCCAGGGTTTCAACCTCGATCCCCCATCTCGCGGTCCGGCCCATCAACGACTGTCTCGGCCCCACTCCTTGTTCTCCCAACTGGACCTGACCGCCCTTCTCATGGGCTTAACCCTACGAGTCGTGGGCCCAACAACCGGTCAGCGGTCAAGAGTTGACCACTCCTCGCCACTCTCTCTTCTCTTGCGGTCAGTCAGGCTCCTCGCCATTGCCCGGACCGTGTTCCAGTGTGCCGCTGTCGTTCGAACCGCCGGCCAACCCTAATTCGGCCGCTATTCTTCTGTCTGCATCACCGTCACCTCCTACTGCACTGCGCACTAACTTAGGTCATGAAACAGTCATTCATACGCATCCTATGACCACTAGGGCGATGAATAACATCTTCAAACCTAAGAAAGTCCATTCGGCCACCAAGCATCATGTTCTTGGTCTGGTTGCTCCCACTTGTGTTTCTCAAGCTTTGAAAGACCCCATTTGGCGCGCTTCTATGGCTAAAGAGTTCACCTCTCTTATGCACCACGGTACTTGGGATTTGGTTCCACCTCCGTTAGGGAAGAACGTTATTGGGTCAAAATGGGTGTTTCGCATTAAACGTCACTCGGATGGCTCCATTGGCCGTTATAAAGCTCGACTTGTGGCTAAGGGCTTTCATTAACGGGAAGGGTTGGACTTTCAAGACACTTTTAGTCCCGTTGTCGAGCCCGCCACTATTCAGATTGTTTTGTCGTTGGAAACTATGCGTGGTTGGTCTCTTCGCCAATTAGATGTGAGCAACGCGTTTCTTCATGGTAATCTTGTTGAGGACATTTATATGACACAATTGTAGGGTTTCATAAAATCCCTCTTTCCCTCGACATGTTTGTCATTTCAAGAAGTCGTTGTATGGCTTGAAGCAAGCACATCGGGCTTGGTTCCTTGCTTTAAGCTCCGCTCTATGTTCGGTTGGCTTTCTTCAATCCAAGTCCGACACGTCCCTTTTCATCTACTCCCGGGGTAGTGTTGTGCTTTATATCCTTGTCTATGTGGATGATATTATCGTGACGGGCAATGATGATTCTCTTATATAGCGAGTGATTGGTCATCCCAATTTGCAGTTAAGGACTTGGGTCCCTTGTCTTATTTTCTTGGTGTTGAGGTTTTCTCGTGTCGTGAAGGCATTTTCTTGTCTCAACACAAGTACATATATGACATTCTTGCGCGTCATAAGATGGATGGTGCGAAGCCAATGGCCATCCCAATGGCGTCTACCTCTTCCGCCTCCACTTCATCATATTTGGCGGATGCTACGGAGTTTCGTCGCATTATTGGTGCCTTGCAATACTTATCACTGACTCGCTCTGACATTGCGTTTGCTATCAATAGGCTCGCTCAACGCATGGCTGCTCCTACGCAAATTGATTGGTAGACCCTCAAACGTGTTTTACGTTACTTGACGGGCACGTTATCCCACGACCTTCTCCTTCGTCGACAAAACTCCACTTGTCTCACGGTCTATTCAGATGCGGATTGGGCTGGTGATCCACACACCGCTGCCTCCACCTCGGCTTACACACCGCTGCCTCCACCTCGGCTTACATTGTGTTTCTAAGTGGTAATCCCATCTCTTGGTCGTCTCGACGCCAACGCGCTGTTTCGAGCTCTTCCACTGAGTCCGAGTATCGGGCGTTGGCGAATGTTGCTGCTGAAGTCCGTTAGTTGCAACACTTATTTGGTGAACTTGGTGTGTCTCTACCTTCTCCTCCTCGCATTCTATGCGACAATTCTAGTGCTATTCGTTTGTCTCTTCATCTCGTATTGCATTCTTGGATGAACCACATATCCATTGACCTTCACTTTGTCCGTGATCTTGTCAACAAAGGGTTTCTCCGCGTTTCTTACGTGAATACCGCGGATCAACTTGCTGACCTACTCACGAAGCCGTTGCCGCATTCTCGCTTTCTTCTTCTTCGGTCCAAAATCTCCATCGCCGATAGGACGTCGATTTTGAGGGGACGTATTAGACAAGAGTCTTAGCCTTTGTATTTTAGGAAAATATTGTTTGTATTTATTTTCTTTTTATATTTATTTATTTCCTTATCACATTGTAAGTTGTAACTATATATATACACCATTGAGTAGTGAAAAATAAAATCATCACTTCATAAATCTTATAAATTAGACTATAATAAACATATTTTGTCTCACTGTTAATAAGAATTCACCACTTATGAATGCTAGTTACTTATACTCCACCGCCCTGCCACAAACGCAAGCACTCATTACTGGAAACGAGAAAGTATTGAAAACTTTTGGGAAATAGAATTCCTAAATTCATCAATTGATTCTTAATATTTCTCAGGGCCTCGTTATATATTTGCTGTATTATGTTTCTTTTTCTCAAGTCTCTTACAGTTTACAAGTAGATGTTAGAGAGATAGAATGGAACACCAAACAAATTAAGTCCTTTCAACAGTGATCTTATTGGTAGATCAATTCACAGATACCACATCTATGGTGTCTATTTTTCTAAAATTTTGATGGCTCTTATATATATGCATTCATTGTATTTGCCTCATTCAACACTTGAAGCGAAGAAAGACAAGCAAACATACATAAGAAGCTAGAAAATGGATACTTGTAGAATAACCAAAGATTCGTTTCATGTGTCATGTGTGAAGGAGTTGGATAACAGTAAAAAGGCACCTTGCAACATGAACTCGACAGGGAGTATGGAATTTAGGATAAAATAAAGCAGATGGGACATAATTAAATTACTACATTCCTCTGGAATTTAGGATAACAGCTAGTGCTCTACCGAAAGTAAATTCAGCAACAACAATTTTTTCGTTTTGAAACACAGCTTTGACTCTCTAAGAAGCACAAAACACCTTGGAGCAGTGCTAAACACCATCCGTGGATTCAATGTATTGGAATCCATTTCTAATTGATAAGCTTGCAGGCTCTGCATAATCCCGGGGGACAGTCTCAAAATCAAGCAGATATTCGAAAGTCTTGAGAACAATATTATATCGAATGAACTTTCCGGGAATTTTCACAACTAAGAAAGAACCATCTTCTTCCTCACTGCAAACTACACAACATACGCAGGAAAAGAGCAAATTCTGACTAGAATCAAGAGGTGATAAATCGACATTGTACTTGACAAACCATTCAGAATAATCCCTCTTCATCTCATAGACATTAAACTGGTTTTGTTCGTGGACGAAAGGAACAAAATACAAGTGACCACAAGACTCCCCAAAGTAAGTAAAAGCTCCACCATACTCAACATCAACTGGCAGTTTAGGCATTTGCTCAAGAACATGGTGATGAACATTGAAATACACAGGGTCTCCATCCTCCCATCCATATTTATTGATCCAATGGATGGCATTATTCCAGTACACTCCATTTTCAAAAGAAACGTTTGCGATAAATGGCTGGACACTTGTTCTCCACGCACGGGTCCTGGAGGAGTAGATCTCGATTTGGAATCTCTCCGACTTTTGTTCATGCACACAAACAACTTTGTAATGATTGGGAGATTTGGTGGGATCAAAAGCCAAGCTCATCCAACGAATTCTCCTGGTGGTCCGTTCTAGAATTGGGAGAGTGGTAAATTGGTTTGTAGTGGGATTATAAACATAGTATTCGGCAGTCGCCCTAAAGCTGCGACAGAGCAATAATCCGTTGCAAGAGTGAATAATTGTAATGCCAAATTGGTCATAAGTAAAATTGAGTTTACTAAACGGTGCAACGGTTTTGAGGGAAAAAGGTACATAGTCGAAAAGTAGGTTGGTATGAAAGAGTTTATTGAGGAAAAAGAGACCAGCAGCGGGAACAGGGTTGAGATTCCGTCGTCGGCGAAAATTAGGGTTTATGATGAGAGATTGCCAGTGCTTTGATACTATTTTGCAGCGGGTTAAAGGCTCGACAGGGAGGCGAAACAGAATCTCGGTTAAAAGATCGTTATTAGAAGCTACAATTTCAATTGATTTTGGTTGCTTGAGTGAGTTCGTGGAAATTTTGGTTTCCATGGCAACTGTGTGAACAACTGTGAGTGAGACTAACACTCTTTTAAGCCTTAACAAAAAAAAGTTTCGATTCTCTCTGACAAAAAGTTAAAGCTGGTGTTATAACCAGCCTTATTTTATAGGGATAATTACAGCTACACCCCTTGAGGTTTGGTGTAATTACAAAGACCTCCCCTGAGGTTTGAGTAATTACAATGACCTCCCCTCAATTGTAAGGGTTGGTTACAATTACACCCCCTGAGGTTTGGTGTAATTACAAAGACCTCCCCTGAGGTTTGAGTAATTACAATGACCTCCCCTCAATTGTAATGGATGGTTACAATTACACCCCCTGAAGTTTGGTGTAATTACAAAGACCTCCCCTCAGGTTACAATATTATTTTTAAAAATAATATAAATAACAAAAATACTAAAAAATATATTAAAAATAATTTTATTTTGCTTTCTGTATTTAGGAATTTTTTTTAGTAAAAAGCCCCCATTTGTTATATATTTACATAAAATTATATATTCACTTAAAAAAGCTAAAACATATACAAAAAAATTACAAAAATATTTATTTATTAACTAATTAAATAATTTTCTGTCAATTCTAAAATATAAGCTCAAAAGAGTCCTGTTGTATATTTATAATTTTGTAGATACATATAATTTTATTTTTAGACTTTTAACAAACTTAAAATGGAGATTAATGTAATATATTTCTCAATTTAAAAATATATTAACTTTTTCTTATATATTTAAGTTTGTAATAAACCTAGACTAATTGAGTGATGTGGAATCAATTTTTATTTTTTAAATATAAATAAATTTTAAATATAATATAAAATAGATGATTTAATGAAAAAAATCAAAAATATCATTTTTTTAAATTATTAAAAAAATAAACAACAAAATAAGTCAAAAATACACACAAAAAAATTATCAAGAAAAAAAAACTAAAAAAAATTCCAAAATATCGAAAGCAAAATAAAATTATTTTTAATATATTTTTTAGTATTTTTGTTATTTATATTATTTTTAAAAATAATATTGTAACCTGATGGGAGGTCTTTGTAATTACACCAAACTTCAGGGGGTGTAATTGTAACCATCCCTTACAATTGAGGGGAGGTCATTGTAATTACTCAAACCTCAGGGGAGGTCTTTGTAATTACACCAAACCTCAGGGGGTGTAATTGTAACCAACCCTTACAATTGAGGGGATGTCATTGTAATTACTCAAACCTCAGGGGAGGTCTTTGTAATTACACCAAACCTCAAGGGGTGTAGCTGTAATTATTCCTATTTTATATTCTACCTACTATAATATTTTATTCCTCATTGTAACGTTTTTTGTTAGTTGTTTAGCGACTTAAGATTTCTGATTATATTCTGTTATTGTTGCTTAGCAAATGATGACGTAGGGTGATTATATATATCACGCCATTCTCATGTACTAGGTTTATGAATGAAAAGTTAAACTTCTTCTTTCTTCTTCTCTAAGAAATTCTTCTTCGTTTCTTCTTCTTCTCAATTTATCGCTCAAATGTCGCTTAATTATGATCGTCCGACGACGTTCATAACAGTGGTATCAGAGCCATTCGGTCCTCGGCCAACCGTTCGTCCCATGGGCGGATCATTTTCTTTCACCGAAGAGACTCGTGTTCTTCTTCAAGCTATGCATGACAAGCTCGACAAGATGTTGCAAACCTTCGAGAGGCGCGAAAACTCCTTCAAGACTGTGAAATCTTATGCTCAGATCGCGGCAGAATTGAGACAAAGTCGTAGGGAAGCTCGAGAAGTTGCAGCTAAGGAACTGAACGATGATGCACTCAATGTGTATGACTTGTTCAATGAAAAGTCTGATTTGGATGAGGATTCATTAAATGTGTATCACATGTTTGATGAAATGCCTGTGAAAGAAATCAAAGTTTTTGGTAAGGTTTGTGATACTTTTAATGAACTTGAAGAAGACCAGTTTGGGTTTATTAACCTGTTTAATGAAATGCATGGGGTGAAATCGAAAAATATGATATTATTTATGACATCTCTCAACTGTTTGATGAAATGCCTCAAAGAGAAATCCGGAAATATGATAAGTTTTATGAAGTCTACCAGTTGTTTGATGAAATGCCACATGACGAAACAAAGAGTGGTCGAAAGTTTGATGAGCCGCTGCACCTGAATTTTGGGGAGAGTTACGCGAGTATTGATGTCTATAGCCGTGAGCTGTTAGGAGAAGTTTATCCTCACATTCTTGCTCTAGAGAAATTCACTAAAATGCAGCCTATTATGCTGCCACCATCAACGCCACAACCACCAGATCCACCGCCCTTCTACTGTCACCAATCAGATGAGGACTTGGAGTTGAAGCGGCATCTGGAGTTGTATGTGCCCAGGGCACAAGAATCTGATCCTGTAGTGCAGAGAGATGCAACATAGTGCATCATGTAAGAAATTCGATGTGGGACATGCTCTATTACTGTACCAAAGCCATTCAAGTTCTTACTTTCTCATTATCGAACTTTGGAATCACATTTTGAGAAACCGGAAGATTCAGATTTAAAGAAACTGCTAGCTAATAAACTTTTTGTTTTGGCCATGATAATGTCACCTGAAGGGGATGACGAAATCTACCACATGATGGATCAAAGTCTAAGGAGAAACACAAAGAATGTGGTAGAAGAACAATTGATAAATCATATTTCATTCAGAAACTCATCTGACTGTCATATTGTTAAGTTTCCGAGTTCAGTTATTGTTGATGCTACCTTTTCTAAATACTTGAGGTCTGGTGAAGTGTTGTGTCAGAACCTTGAAGAGAAGGGCCGAAGTTTTATTTTCGACAACTACGAAATGTGGAACAAATGTCTTCTACACTTATCTGTGCGTGAAGGTTTTGTAAGCAAACACCAAAAGATGGTGTTACCACCACCAAAACAGCCACCAAATCATTACAAACACCTCCAGAAGGTTATCTAGAATCAAAAGGTTCGTCGAGCTGCTGCATTCAAATTTTTCAGTTCAATTTCTGCAGGGGAAAGGATAGTTAACACAGTTGAAATGAGTCTGAAGTATGATTTGCTTATTCCAAATAGTGCTGGTATTTTATGGGAACATGAAGTAAAACTGAAGTTGGTTGGAGAAATCTCTCAAGGATATACAGAGTTGAAAAGATGAGGCCAGATTGTTTATAATAGTGTGGCAGTTCATATGAATCCCAAGGTTCAGATTGATGAGTCACATTCTCTAATGTTAATTCTGGACATTAATCTGTTAATGGAGCTTCATGAAGAGGTACATACGGATGTTGGTAAATTTCTATTGTAGGGGTTTATTGTGATACAGATGAGGCACCACTTCTCGATGATCAAAGTAGCAATAATATCATTGTTGTCTGTACAAAGGAGGTCGGGGCTTTACTAACTGTTTGTATTATTGACAAGTTGAGCAAACTCAATCCCGAAGAGGACGAGGAGCTTGTCGGGGTTTCATGCGACTCCTTTGTTTTATATTGCGTCGAGGCCAACTGCACTGAAAAAGCTGAAAGTGTTGGTAACCTGTCAAGTTTTGACAACACAAATACCATGTTTCCTTCTTATGAGAGGATTGTTCAAGGTTCTGTTCCCATAGAGAGAATTCAAATGATAAGTGAAAGTGGCAATTACCTGTACTCTCTTTACTTGTGTGTCCTAGCGACATGTCTGCAAATATTGTTTGTTTCTTATGGAAACTCTTGTAAGAAGAAATTTGCTAATACGAATAAAACAGATTTTGAGGATGATAGTTCACTGAAGTTAAATGGCTTGGTCTTGGTTAATGCGACACTCAGGAAAAGTGATAAAGCGTATGGCGCGGGGAAATTGACATTAACTTCGACATTGCATGCTTTAAAAAATTGTGATGGTGGCAGTATGACATCTAAACCTTTATGTAATAATGGAAGAAAGTACTGTGCAACTCTTAATAGAAGCAATGGCAAGAAGATACCCAATGCAACAAATCTGATTACAACTTTGGAATATGCTATTGGAGGTAAATATCAGGTTGTAACTAAAGATAATGAGCAAGGATTTCAGCAAACTCTTGTTGTGAACAAGTTGAGGGAAGACTTGGAGGTTGTTGTTCTTGACGCATCATGGATTGGTGCAACAAGGAGTCAATATCTTGATGACGTTGAGGTATTAATTGGAGGGAGCTGCTATACTCTTGTTTTCTATGCTGGGCACAGGAACTCAGAGCCAGAATATTCAAAGTCTCATATAGACATGGGAAATGTACAGACTGCTGAAGTTGTTGGACCACTCAAGAATTACTTTCTGAGTAAGAGGCTTGAGGTCAAGCCTAATTGAAGGGGGAGGCAATGTTATAACCAGCCTTATTTTATATTCTACCTACTTTAATATTTTATCCCTCATTGTAACGTTTTTTGTTAGTTGTTTAGCGACTTAAGATTTCTGATTATATTCTGTTATTGTTGCTTAGCAAATGATGACGTAGGGTGATTATATATATCACGCCATTCTCATGTACTAGGTTTATGAATGAAAAGTTAAATTTCTTCTTTCTTCTTCTCTAAGAAATTCTTCTTCGTTTCTTCTTCTTCTTCTCAATTTATCGCTCAAATGTCGCTTAATTATGATCATCCGACGACGTTCATAACAGCTAGCGGGAAACAAACTTATGATCCACCAATTTCCCGCCTTTACTGATTTTCATGTGTCTTTTCACATACTGAAAAAGTTAAGACTTAATTGTATACTAATATATTTTGTTAAAGACCCTTTGCTACATTTTTTTTTATTTATTACTCCTAACTTTTTAGAATGTGCGTTGTCCCTTTCCTTCTACCTTTCTTGATTTTGTGCAGACCGACTAGAGACCCTTGTTCAAGTACTTTTGGCAAAGTAATGAAGTATTCTTATCCGACACAAATAATTTCATTCAACTATTCTTAACCGTGTTTCATTTGATTTAATCTTTATTTCAATTAAGACCCTTTTTTTTGTATTTATTATTTGACTCCTAATGTCATTCCAATCCCCTAAAATTAACATACACTAGCAGATGCGAAAACAACTTGCCAGTTCACTGAACTTGCTTTAACATAAGAGATGTCAAAGATGTGTTAAGAGATTGTATAACCTAGGGAGCTTTATAATATGAGTTAAACAATTACCCCTAATCTACAAATGGCTTGATAGTTGATACAGCAGGTGAAGCTTTTGGCAAGGATAGATTTTGATTTAAGTTGCTACTGGAAGTAACAAAAGGGTCAACTTGTCTACCAAACAGGGTAAATAATGTGTGCTTCATTGCTTTTGAACTGTATCAAAACTGATGAAAGTCATACCTAAATGGTAGCAGATAAGAATCCTTTCTATTTCTTTTGTGGTAGCGTCGCTTCATACATTTGACACCAATACAGATGAACTTATCGAGAAAGATAAGCTGAATGTGTAGAAAACCTACAACATTCATTAACAAGAAAAAGAAGTGCATACAAAATAGCTAGCTGTACTATATTCTCCAGTAACAAGGTTTTACAAACAAAAGTACAATTGTGAACCTATTGTACAAAATTGACGACTTAACAAAGTCGTAAATCACAATGTTGATTCATCTTTGTTCTTTTTATAGTTGAGATTTGCTTGCTACTTGTTCCTAACAGTAAATAATAGTACAACAATTCGTTCCAATTACCTGGAACTCGGGAAGGCATCAGTGGCTGCAATGAACACCCATAATTGCCAGCCAACAGAATTCTTGCCATACATCGATGGATGGCCATCTGGCCTATAATCCAACAAACGAGTAATGTTCAGAAGAGTAACATTGTTCTTCATCTGGGCTATTATCTCCTCCACAATCAAATTCTTTTCTGGGTAATTTTGAGGTAAAAGTCTCATTTATCGGCTGGAAAGCTTCTTTGCAAGGACCACCATTGTTCCATACACCACCACTGTTCAAGAACATAATGTGAATCCTGAAGATTAGAAGCCGTAAGTAAATATAGACTCCAGCATTTGACAAAACACAGACCTGAAATGTGAAGGCGCTGAGTTTCGAAAGAAAATCCGGGTTTTGTTTGGATTAACATATTTATCTACCATGACACCCATGTCAATAAAGCTCTCGAGAATGCCACTGTAATATCTAGTTGAGGATCAACTTGGTTTTTCTCTTGGTACAAATTCATTTCGAGACCTTTTAATCTTAAAGAAAGTTCGAAAACAATGAGGGCTCACCCAGTATTCGTTTAGTAGTGATCCACCAATGTGCAGTGTTAATCACCAAAATATCGGCTACTTTCCATCTCGACAAGCCTCTTTCCATAGCATCAATGCGCAATGTCTGCACTCGTTTCTTGCCTATTCTCGCCTTAGTCTCATGAACCAAAAAGTGTGTAACATAATATTCAACAGTACACTTATACTCCTGCAATAGAAGTAAGAGTAAAGAATGACTAACCCAAACCACGAAGCGTAACGTATTGTATGAAGCAAATTGATAATTCTTGAGATATTTGTCAAAAATGACCTCAAACATAAACGAATAATCTCCCTTCTCTTTGGTTATTCTACGACGATGAGTCTCTATACCTTCTTCGGATCTTTGACCCCTCCCATTAACAAACAAAGCATGGACTCCCATTGATTCCTATTTATCGAATCACCGATAAAAACTAGCCTCTTTCCTCTGATTACTTCCAGCATGTTTGTCGCATCAAACCTTCAAACATGATCTTGACATAGTG
This sequence comes from Linaria vulgaris, assembly GCA_948329865.1. NCBI lineage: Eukaryota > Viridiplantae > Streptophyta > Magnoliopsida > Lamiales > Plantaginaceae > Linaria > Linaria vulgaris. The sequence continues at coordinate 88,071,984 of OX415251.1, read as the reverse complement.
CATGGAAATTACGGAAAAATAAAACAGTGGAACATAAGAAAAATATTAACATTCCTATGAATTTAGGATAATTAATTGCTAGAGCTCAACTGAAAATTAACTTCAGCAACATCAATTTTTTCGCTTTGATTTCTTAAGATGCACAAAACAACAAAACAAGGTTGATCAAGATTTTTAAACATCGCACCGAAAAGTAACACAACCATTCCCATTTTTCACCTTATGGAAAAGAAACTTGTGAATATTTTTCCAAAGCTATTAGAACAAATCTTGTAATAGATTTTCACAACAATAGTTTTCATTATTTAGGCAAATCCAACATAAGTCGAAGCCAAAACTTGCTAAACACAACGTAAGGATCCAATATACTTAAATCCATCTGCTAACACTACATTGTCGACAACATTCTCAATTTCATGCAGCTTTTCAAAAGTCTTGGAAACAAGATTATATCGAATTAGCTTCCCCGGAATCCGCACAACCAAGAATGAACCATCTTCTTCCTCATCCCGGACTAGGTTACATACGTTGAAAAAGAAAAGAGTCCGACCAGAAATAGCTGTAACCATCTCGTGATTAGCAGCAGCAACAAGTGAGAGATCAACACTATACTTGACAAACCACTCAGAATAATCCCTCTTCATCTCATAGACATTAAACCGTGTTTGCATGCGAGAGAGCTGAATATAATGCAAATGATCGCAAGACTCCCCAACGTAACTAGAAGTTCTCACATACTGAACATCAAGTGGCGGATTAGGCATTTTCTTAAGCACATGGTGATGAACATTGAAATACACCCAGTCTCCAATGTATGGTTGATTGATCCAATGGATGGCATTGTTCCAGTACACTCCATTTCCAGAAAAGAGTTTTATGGTGAAGGGCTCGAGTACTTTTCTCCACTCGCTGGTCTTGGAGGAGTAAATATTGATTTGGTATGCGTAATCAATGAGTCCATCTCCTCTACTAACAAAAACAACTTTGTAATGGGAAGATCTGGTGGGATCAAAAGCCAAGTTCACCCCACAAAATATCGCGGTTCCTTTTGGAATTGGGAGGGTGGTAAATTGTTTTGTAGTGGGATTATAAACATAATATGTCGGCGCGTAATTCCAACCAGGAGAAATACTGCTACAGAGAAATAGGCCGTTGCAGGATTGAATAATTACAATGCCGAGTGGATGAACTCTAGTAAAATCGAGTCTACTAAATGGTGAAATTGAGGTCGATTTATTTGGGGAAAAAGGTATATATTCATACAATCGGTTGGTTAGGAAGTTTTTACGGGGAAAGAAGACGCCGGCGGCGGGAACATGGTTGAGATTACGTCGACGGCGAAAATTAGGGTTTGTGATAAGAAACTGCCAGTGTTTTGATACTAATTGACAGCATATTAGATGTTCTGTTGGTAAGCGAAACAGAATCTCGGTTAAGAGATCATCAATGGCAGCTACCATTTCAATTGATTTTGGTTGCTCCAGTGATTTAGGATTTTCGATTTCCATGGCGATTGTGTTGAAGAACCAACAAAAAGAATCTCAAAGACGACTTATGGTCAACCAATTTCCACTTTGAGTCGTTAACTGAATTTCATGGGTCTTCGTATATTGAAATTGTTAATATAGTCTTTTTTTTCTTCTAGAAAATTGATTTATAGATAATTTTGTTAAAACCCCAACTTTTCATACGTTTCTCATGGGTTACTCCTAACTTTTCAAAATGTGGAATTTGTTTCATTTGATTTAACCTTAATTTCAATTAAGAGACATATTTTTACTAAATATTTAATCTTAGATGTTATCAAATAAGAAATAACCGTCAAAATGGGGCATCAATTGTCCATTTTTTGGAATACTCTGTCTTAGTATGCTATCAAATGGAGGAACCAGTGGATAAGAGAGGGGAAGAGAAACACTAAATTCTTCCACAGATCCACAATGACAAGAAAGAGGAACCAGATCACTATGCTTAAAGTGGAGGGAATCTGGGTGAAAGATGATGAGGTTCTGCAATCTCACACTAGGAATTACTATTTGAGTTTATTCTCTGTTGGCTCCTCTTCCCATCACAATAATCCTTCATCAGTTATATCAGAGCTTCAGGTTACTTTCGAGGAAGAGGATTATACATTCCTGAACTCCTCAGTGAGCCCAGAGGAGGTCCACTCTGCTGTCTTTGACATGGCTCCTCTTAAAGCCCCTGGTCCTGACGGACTACAAGCTCTCTTCTATCAAAAGGGTTGGGAGTGGCTAGGCAACTCAGTAACTAATTTTGTGCTGAAGACATTCCAAGACAGAAGTTTTGACAAAAATCTTGCTGAAGCCTATCTGCCTGATTCCTAAAGTTCAGGAGGCTGTAAGTATAAATCAATTTAGACCTATTGCACTATGTAATGTCCTTTACAAAATTATTACTAAGTGCATTACTTCTAGACTGAGAGATATCATACCTAAGATAATTGCTCATACACAGGCTAGTTTCATAAAGGGAAGAAGCACTCACGATAACATTATAGTGCTTCAGGAGCTGCTGCATTCCCTTAGATCCAAGAAAAAGAATAAAGTGGGATGTATGATAATGAAACTAGACCTGGAAAAAGCTTATGACAGAGTAAGTTGGGCTTTCCTTGATGAGACTCTTTCTGCATTTAACTTTCCAGAGCCTCTGAGTGAACTAATCATGTTATGTGTGACCAGTGCTTCCACCAGAGTCCTTTGGAATGGAAGCCCTCTCAAAGCCTTTGACCACCAATGTGGCTTAAGACAAGGTGACCCCCTCTCTCCCTACCTCTTTGTCTTGTGTATGGAGAGATTATCCTACTTAATCCAGGAGAAAGTTAGTAGAGCGAACATGCAACCAATCATGCCATGTAGAGGTGGCCCTCAACTCTCACATCTGCTATTTGCAGATGATATTATACTTATGGGGAAAGCCACTAAATCCACCACTCAGCATATTAAGAAAATTTTGGACAACTTCTGTCAGAGATCTGGTTTGAAGCTGAACCATAGTAGATCCAAAGTCTATTTCTCTAAATCCAATGGCTCCAACTTCAAGAGACATCTATGTCAGATTTTGGGATTTGGTCAAACCTTGAACCTCGGGAAGTATCTTGGTATGTCTTTAGTTCATGGGAGAATCACCAGGGATACTCACTCTAGTACATTTGACAAAGTCATGAGCAAATTTGGCACTTGGAAAAGCAAAATGCTTTCTCTTGCTGGCAGAAATACTTTGATATCTTCAGTGTCCTCTTCAATGCCAGTGTACTCAATGTAGAATTCATGGCTCCCTCACCATGTATGTGACAAGTTAACAGGCTAAATCGAAGTTTCTTATGGTCTTCTGATATTTCTAAGAAGAAACTTCATCTGGTTAACTGGAATAAAGTTATGTTACAAAAGAAAGAGGGGGTCTTGGCATAAGATCCTCTAGAACAAGTAATGAATCCTTATTGTCAAAACTTGTTTGTAAGATCTTAACTAATGAACAATCTATCTGTAGCTCTTTCATTCAGGATAAGTATTTGAAGAGAAACAAACTCTCTAATTGCAGGAGTAGAGTTACTGATAGCCCTGTCTAGAAGGGTATCTTACACTGCCATGAACTAATGAAACCTTTCTTGAGGTGGAAAGTAGGGAGGGGGTGATCATATCTCCTTCTGGTTTGAGAACTGGAGAGGATCAGGTGCCTGTATGAAGAAGATATTACCATTGTCTCTTCTGATGTCCATTTAACACTCAAAGATGTGCTGAGGGAATCTGGTGAATGGAACCTGGATATGGTTGAGTCAGTCCTACCTCAAGAGATCAAATTTGATATACTCAACAGACATATATTGTTGTCTGACCAGGAGGATCATGTCATTTGGAATGGTAACTCAAATGGTCAGTTCACATGCCAATCAGCTTACAGATTATTCAACATGGATAAGAAAATTACCAACAGAGATTTCAGCAAGCATGCTTGGATTTGGAAGCTGGATTTCAGTAATAAGTTCTTGCATTTTCTATGGTTGCTTTCACAAGACAGACTAGCAACAAATCTGTTAAGATTCAGGAGACAGCTCTCCCTCACTGCTATGTGCACGTTCTGTGATGATCTTGAGGAATCGGGCCTGCACATCCTCAGACATTGCTCAGTTGCAAGAAAGTTATGGGAAAAAATTATTGTCCAGGAGGATCTCCAGTTGTTTGATTTCATCAGTGATGACAACTGGCTCAGAGACAACTTGGAAAGGCTACAAATCAGGAACAGAGTCAAGCATGGCATTACTTGGAAGTGGATTTTCATGTCAACTTTGTAGATTTGTTGGAGACATAGAAACTCAAGAGTTTTCCATAAAAAAGGAAACTAATGTCATATGACGCCTTTGCCAGATTAAACAACTGAGTTGTGAACTATATGAAGGCAGCAATACACACAGGAACAACAGACATGTCATTAGTTGGACAAAACCTGCATCTGGTTAGCTGAAGCTGAATACTGATGGTTGTGTTCTTCATGATCATAACACTGGCGCAATAGCTGGCGTTCTTAGAGATGAAGGAGGCAACTGGATTTGGGGTTTCATGCAGGAACTGCAATCTCCAACAGTTGAAGAAGCTGAAATGGTGGCATTGCAAATGGGACTCGAAATTGCATGGAACAAGCGCATGCAACGTATTGCCATTGAAGTTGATTCTCAAACGGTGTTTAAACTGATATCTGGCCAGTTAACTCCCACGGCAGATAATGCTACGATGGTGGAAGTGCCAAAGACTTTTACGTATGCCATGGGATGTAACGTTTCATTGGATTCCAAGAACGGCGAATAAAGTAGCCGATGCATTAGCTAGAAGTGTTAGTTATTTAGAAGAGAGCAACGTCACTTGGGACAAAGCTCATACTTCGTACATTACTAGAGATATGATGTAATTCTTATGTTTTCTCTTTATTTATCAAAAAAAAATGGAGGTTCCATAAAAAAACGAACGTAAAAGAATTTAACGAGGAGCCAAAATAAAGCATTATTTTGTCTATTTTTTGAGGAATTTTCTCTTACTATGCTATAAAATGGATGTTCTATTAAAAATGAACATCAGCAAAAATCAATCGCACCTCTCTTACTAATATAGATTGGAGGCAAGTATTAAAGAGTTTAACTCAAAGACAAAATGAGATTAATTTTCATTATGTTATTGAACACAATACAGTACCTTTATATAGTACAACTACTCTAAACTAACAAGGAAAGCTAATCAATATAAGTTGTACAGAATATTACATTCACAAGTAGAGATTCATTTATATACAAAAGGATATTGACTATTATTAATGAAATATCATTGAGGATAGTTTCCATGTATGTAATGGCTGTAATCAAGGAGAGGGATCCATGATAGACTTATCATGCCCCCGCAAGATGGACTGTCCGTTCAGGACTCCAATCTTGGACCGATGATGGAAGAATGAGTGACGAGGAAGAGGTTTGGTAAGTGAATCAGCTAGCTGATCAGACGTATGAACATGAGTAACACGCAAGCGAGAGTTTGCTACTTGATCCCGAACAAAATGGAAGTCTATGGCAATGTGTTTCATCCGAGAATGGAAAACCGGATTTGCACAAACATATGTAGCACTCAAATTATCGCAATAGATGACTGGAACATGTGAGATAGGAACGCGTAGCTCGTTAATGAGATTGGTTAACCAATTAAGTTCAGCAGCAGCGGATGCGATAGCCCTGTATTCCGCCTCTGTGGAGGGTCGAGCAACGGTCTTTTGCTTTTTGGAACTCCAAGAGATGGGGTTCGACCCAAGAAACACAACATATGCTGATGTCGAAGTGCGATCATTGGGGTCCCCTGCCCAGTCGGCATCAGCAAATGTATGAAGTGTGAGAGGAGAATTTTTATTAAGCATTAAACCGTAATCAAGTGTTCCAACCAAATACCGCAACAATCTTTTAACAGCAGACCAATGAAGAGCAGAAGGACAATGCATAAACTGGGATAACTTATTGATAGCAAAAGAAACATCTGGCCGAGTTAAAGAGAGATATTGTAAAGACCCAAGAACTTGACGATAAAGTGTAGCATCTGCTGGATCGGAGCCATCAGAGAGCTTGAGAACACCCGTAGTAGCAACTGGAGTAGAGACAGATTTTGCGTCGATCATATTAACACGATTCAAGATGTCACGAATATAATTCTTCTGAGATAAGAATAAGCCGCCAGTGGTAAAGTGATCTTCAACTCCAAGAAAATACGAGAGTCTACCAAGATCCTTGATGGAAAATCTTTCGGCAAGAGCAGTAATGAATGCAAGCACATCAGAATTGGAAGAACCCGTAACGATGATGTCATCAACGTAGACCAGGAGATAAATAGTTGAAGTTGAGGAGTGGCGCATGAATAATGAAGGATCGGAAAAAGAATTCTTGAAGCCTTTAGAAATGAGAAATTGACGAAGCTCATTATACCATGCCCGCGGAGCTTGACGAAGTCCATATATAGCTTTATTCAGCTTGCATACATGATGCAGATAATGAATATTGGTGAAGCCTTGGGGTTGTTCCATGAACACTTCTTCGGATAAGGATCCCTGCAAGAATGCATTATTTACATCAAGTTGGCGAATAAACCAACCGTTAGTAAGAGCGAGAGTAAGTAATAAACGAATGGTTGCGGGTTTAACAATAGGGCTATATGTTTCACAAAAATCGACTCAGGTTCGTTGCTGGAATCCTTTGGCCACTAATCGAGCCTTATACCGTGCAATAGCGCCATTAGGATGCCTCTTTATTCTATAGACCCACTTACAACCAATAACATTTTGTGTATGAGTTTGAGGAACAAGGGACCATGTTTGGTTAGAGATTAAGGCTTGATATTCGTCATGCATGGCTTGGCGCCATGCTTGATGCTTTTGTGCTTGCTTAAATGTTGATGGTTCAATATCTGGGGAGATTTTGGTGGCCTGGAGATTAAGTATTTGTTTTGGCTTGATAATGTTATTACGTAGTCGAGTGTTATAAGGATGATGATTAACGACATGGGGAGGAGATGATAAGGGAACAGATTCAGGGGTACTAACCTGTGATGAATCTGGGACATCCATTGGTTGAGGCGTAGAGGAAGATCCTGTGGGGGTGGCGGGTGAGTGAGCAGCTACAGTAGTAGGATTGGTGGTAGTAGTGGCAGGTAACATGGCAGCTTCAGATCTGCACAAAGGTGATCCACCACAAGAATTATGATGATCAATGGGTTGTGGTGGAGTAGTAGGTTGTGGGGGATTTTGTGAAACTGGAACAGAAGTTGATGGCTGATCATAAACAGATTGAGCTCCTAAACTTGAGGTTGGATAAGTATGATTCAAGTTTTGAGAAGAAGCATGAGGTGGTGTTTTTGAAGAATTATTATAAAATGGTAATTCTTGTTCTACAAAAACCACATGTCGAGATGCGTAGATTTTCTCAGTTGATGGATCGAGACAAAGATAGGCGTGGTGAGGGATTGAGTAACCAATAAACACACATGGGCGAGATCGAGGCTCAAGTTTATGTGATGTGTATGGTCGTAACCACGGATAGCACAGACACCCAAATACTTTTAGTGACAAGTAGTTAGGTGCTTGCTTGAAGAGAGTATAGAACGGAGATTGTTGTCGAGTAACTGAGGATGGCATTCTATTAATTAGGTATACTGCAGTTTGAAAAGCAAAGGACCAATACTTGAGAGGAACAAAAGCATGGTGAAGTAAAGAGAGAGCCGTTTCGACAAAATGGCGATGTTTTCGCTCGGCGGTGCCAACATGTTCAGGAGTGTGAGGAGGGGATTTAAGATGTTGTATTCCACTTCGAGAGAGAAGGTGGCATAGACCTGTGGCTTCACCACTTCCATCTGTATAGACAGTTTGAATTGTTGAAGAAAAATATCGTTCGGTGAGAGATTTAAACCGTTCAAACACAGAAGTGACATCAGATTTTTGTTTAATCGGGTAAAGCCAAGTATATTTCGTGAAGTAGTCAACAAATATAACGTAGTAACGGAATTTTTCTAAAGAGAGTAGAGGAGCAGGTCCCCAAACATCCATATACAGAACTTCTAAAGGTCTAGAGCACTTTATTGAGGAAATTCCAAATGAAAGTTTGTGGCTTTTATTACATAGACAAGCATTGCAGAAAGTAGAAGTAGAAATATTCTTAGAAAGTGGTAATTTGTGAGTAGCAATGATCTGATGAAGAATTTTTGAAGATGGATGACCGAGTCGACTGTGCCACATAATGATGGTCGAAGGGTGTCGGCTGGACATATTTGTTGAGAGAGCCAAGTGTGTTTTCAAGGATTGTTGTTTGCTCACTGGACTTGGCCACTCGTACACGTTTCCTTTACTCCGGCCTCGGACCAAGGATGCCCCCGTAGTTAGATCCTTCACAAGAAAGAAATCAGGAAAGAATTCAATAGAGGTGTTGTTATGAGAGCAAAACTGAGACACAGATAACAGATTTTTCTTAATGTTGGGAGCACACAAAACATTATTAAGTTGAAAAGTGGAGTCATAAGAATTAAGAGTGGCAGTTCCTGTGTGAGTAATAGGAATATTATTACCATCGCCGACCATGATATCTTCATTACCGCCATATTCGGAATGAATCGACAAGTTTTGCAAGTCGGACGTCATGTGATGAGATGCTCCTGAGTCGACTATCCAACTTGATTTATTGACAGGGGTTTCTTGTGATGAAAAATTGGCTTGTGGTCTAGGGCGTGATCGGCATACTTTCGCAACATGACCAGGTTTGTCACATAGTTGACAAACTACTCGAGGTTGATTTTCGTTGAAGGTTGGTTTGAAATTGCGATTCCCCCTATTTCCATAAGAAAATTGTTGATTTCCACGGCTTCCATTGAAGTTTTGCCTAAACTTATTGTTGTTATTCCACTGATTTTGGAACTGATCATTATTGTTAATTCCAAAACTCGGTTGCCTTTGGTTGCCATTGAAGTGATTGTCTTTACCTCCTTTCTTGTTATGTTGCTTCTGAGAGTACTGAGCAGTGATAGATGATTCATCCTTTGATAAGTTTGATCGTCTGAGGGTGGTTTCATAATCCAGCAACTTTTCAACCAACTCTTCAAACGAGATTGGAGACTCTCTTGCGCGCAAGGCAGCTTTGATTTCTTTATAGTCATCTGTAAGTCCATTTAGTGTATGGACAACAATTTCTCCATCACTTACTTCATGACCAATTACAGCAAGATCATCAATTATATCTTTTACTGATTGCATAAAATCAGAAATGCTTCTCCCTTCTTGACTAACCTTAGTAAGAGAATCAATAAGACCAATTCTGCGAGTGTTGGATCTGTTAGCATATACAGTTCTCAGTTTGCACCACGCTTCATTGGCGTTTTGGCAGCGAGAGACAAGAGGGGCTGCTGGTCCGCTTACAGCCGTTTGGATCGCAAGAAGTACGAGTTTGTCTTGACGAACCCATGCCTTATGTTATGGGGCTGCAACCGGTGGACATGGACGAGTTCCGTCTATGAATCCCATGAGATCATATCCAAGAAACAGATTAGTCATTTGTGAGCTCCACATAGAATAGTTTCCGCCTTTAGAAAGTTTGTGAGGAATTAGTGTGGCTGTGTTGATTGAAACCACTTGAGGAGAGTTTTGAATTGGACCAGTGGTTGTGTTACTTGACATAACACTGACTTCACTAGATTCAGTCATGTTTGATATGGATGTTGAATGAAAATGAGGGGAGGCAAGGAAGGGAGGAGCCTAGGGCTCTGGTACCATAAAGAGTTTAACTCAAAGACAAAATGAGATTAATTTTCATTATGTTATTGAACACAATACAGTACCTTTATATAGTACAACTACTCTAAACTAACAAGGAAAGCTAATCAATATAAGTTGTACAGAATATTACATTCACAAGTAGAGATTCAGTTATATACAAAAGGATATTGACTATTATTAATGAAATATCATTGAGGATAGTTTCCATGTATGTAATGGCTGTAATCAAGGAGAGGGGTCCATGATAGACTTATCAAGTATCTCTTTTTGTGAACAATACGTGCCACTTTGCAAAACCGGATAAATCAAGAGAGCTTCAACGTTTTCTACCCATACCAAACTGATAAAAAAAAAAAAAAAAAAAAAAAGGTCATATCTAATTGGTACCATATAAGAACCCTTTCCACTTCTTTAGTTGCAGCGTAGCTTCATACATTTGATTCCAATATGGATGAACCTAAACAGAAAGATCAACTTTATGTGTAGAAAACAGACATGAGACAACATTCAGTAACAAGAAAAAGAAGTGCATACAAAATAGCTTAATGTACTATATATTCTCCAGTAACAAGACTTTACAAACTACAGTATAGTTGGAAAGCTCTGCATTGTACACAAATGATGACCTAACAAAGTCGTAAATCAAAATGTTTGATTCACCTTTGTTCCTTTTACTCCCGGAAGGCACCAATGGCTGCAATCTTGAGTACGCTTAGAATTGCCAACCACAGGTTTCTTGCCATTTATGGATTGATGGCCATCTAGCCTATAATCCGAGCTAATTGCAGAAGAAGGAATCCGGACATTGAAATCCATCATTGGACAAAAACCATATAAACTCTCGAATCTCAGCACCCGCAAACACATTCAGCTTTTCGAAAGTCTTGGAAACAAGATTATATCGTATGACCTCTCCCTGTCCCAGTATCCGCAAAACTAAGAAAGATCCATCGTCTTCCTCACTTCGAACTACAGAAATTATGTCGAGAGAAAAGAAATCCCAAGCAGCCGCCCAACAAGAATCAGCTCTTATCATCTTATAATTAGCATGAACAACCGGTGAAAGATCAACACGATACTTGACAAACCACTCAGAATAATCCATGTTCATCTCGTACACATTAAACTGAGTTTGTTCACCATAGAGCTGCTCAACATAATGCAAGTGATCACAAGACTGCCCAAAGTAATAACTAGTCACCCAAGACTCCGCATCAAGGGCTGGCAGATTAGGCATTTTCTCAAGTACATGGCGATGAACATTGAAATATAAAGATTCTCCGTCCTCTCGTCGTAGAAAGATCCAATGGATGGAATTGCTCCAGTATACTCCATAATCAAAATCGACGTTTGCGGTAAAGGGCTCGCCCCATGTTCTCCACGCACCGGTCTTGGAGGAGTAAACCTCGATTTGGTATCTAGTTGATACCTCATGAACACAAACAACTTTGTAATGATAGGGAGATTTCGTGGGATCAAAAGCCAAGCTCATCCCACGAATTGTTGCCTTGCCTTCGGTTACCTTTGGGAGTGTCGAAAATTTGTTCTCAGTAGGGTTATAAACATCAAATTTCATCAATCCCCAGCTATAGCGGCGGTGACACAGCAATAGTCCATTGCAGGACTGAATAATTGACATGCAATATCGGTGTCGGGTAAATTCGAGTCTACTGAAAGGTGCAGTGACTGAATTTTGGGGAGTGAACGGTATGTAATCGTATTCCTCGTCTTCTTCGAAGAGTGGACTCGGAACGAAGAGTCCGGTGGCGGGAACATGGTTGAGATTCCGTCGACGGCGAAAACTAGCGTTAGAAATGAGAGATTGCCAGCGTTTTGACACTACTTTGCAGCGTATTAGAGGCTCTACCGGGAGGCGAAACAGGACTTCGGATAAAAGGTCGTCAATGGAAGCTACGATCTCAACAGATTTTGGTTGCTCCAGTGATTTAGGGGTGTCGATTTCCATGGCGAGAGAGAGAGGGAGAGAGCACTGGAATTCTGATGAACAAATACTGAAAAAAGTCAAAATTAGGAGATAAATTAAAGACGACTACTTATGTTCCCACCAATTTCCAGCCCGCCTTTGTGGAAAACGTCAATATAGTATATTTGTTTCTATAAGCTATTATAAAATTGATTTATGGGTAATTTTATGACGCATCTCTAGAAAACAGGAGTGCATACAAAATAGCTAGCTATACTATATTCTCCAGTAACAAGGCTTTACAAACCAAGTACAGTTGGAAACCTATGCATTGTACAAAAATGATGACTTAACAAAGTCCTAAATCAAATGTTTGATTCCTCCTCGTTCTTTTTACAGTTGAAATTTGTCTGTTGTTCCTAACTGTAAATAATAGTCCAACAACTCGTTCCAGTTATCTGGAACACCGGGTAGGCACCAGTGGCTGCAATCTTGAACACGCTTGTTGCCAGCCCCCGGTTTCTTTCCATATATAGATGGATGACCGTCTGGCCTATAATCCGATAAACGGGTAATATTTAGAAAAGTAACAGGGTTCTTCATCTGGGCTATGATTTCCTCCACGATCAAATTCTTTTCTGGGTAATTTGAGGTGAGAGTCTCGTTAATCGGTCGAAAAGCTTCTTTGCAGTGACCACCATTGTTCCATACGCCTCCGCTGCTCAAGAGCAAGATATCGTATTGAGATTAAATGCGATAATGATATAACTCTTTTAGCATTTGACAAAATATTTTTCCTCATAAACCTGAAATGTGATGGTGCTGAACTCCTAAAGAAAGTCCTTGTTTTGCGTGGATTAATGTATTTATCTACCCACGAAGCCCATGTTGATAAAGCTCTCTTGAAGGCGTCTGTAACGTCTAGTTGAGGATGAACTTGGTTTCTGTCCTGGTAGTAATTGACCCTGTTTGGATTTCAGGAGTTAAATACAATTATTTTGAATAACAAACTTCAGGTTTTAAAACCATAGAAAGACTCCAGAATGTAGTTCTCGAGTAGGGATACTAGCGCTACACCCCTCAGGTCTGATCGAGTTATATAATCTTTATCTAGTGTTTGAATTATTATGGAAACGTTCCTCATAACATAAAGAACATTACAGAATGACTTAAATGAAATTCATAAGTTTGGAAAACATTATAGATACAACCCCTACTTTTTAGTGTTTTACAAGCTTCAGACTTTTCCATCTAATTATTCAAACGTTAGAGAGGTTTCTCTAGTTAGACGAAAACTTAGGGAGTGTAGACATAACTATTCCTGCAATCATGTCAAACCAAAGTTGTGATCAAAAGTTTGCACAGAAGTACCTTATAATGGACAGCAAATATGCATAAAATCATTTGCAGTAGCAGATTTAGTAGGGGACCTTTAATCTTAAAGAAAGTTCGAAAAGAATGAGGCTCACCCAGCCTTAGTTTTGTAATGATTCCACCAATGTGCAGTGTTAAACACCAAAATATCAGCTCCTTTCCATCTCGACGACCCTCTATCCACAGCATCGATGCGCAATGTCTGCACTCGTTTCTTGCCTACTCTCGCCTTAGTCTCATGAACCAAAAAATGTGTAACATAATATTCAACTGTACATTTATACTCCTGCAATAGACAAAAGAGTAAAGAATGACTAATCCAAACCATGAAACTTAACGTGTTGTTTGAAGAAACTTGAGAATTCTTGAGATTTATTACCTCAAACATAAAAGAATAATCTCCCTTCTCTTTGGTTATTCTACGATGATGGGTCTCGTACACCTTCTTCGGATCTTTGACCCCTCCCATTAACAAACAAAGCATGGACTCCCATTGATTCCTATTTATCGAATCACCAACAAAAACTAGCCTCTTTCCTCTAATTAGTTCCAGCATGTTTGTTGCATTAAACCTACAAACATTCACATAAGAAACTTCAATCTTCACAAATTCCTCACCTTAATTATTCAATCAACAATCACATGATAAAAACAGTTTTCATGAAAAGTAAAACTAAAATGATGCCCAATAATTACCTAGGAATGTCACAATCATGAGGCTGCCACCTCCACTTCATGTAATCTTTATCCAACCTCCCATTAGCCTCACAACTAAAACCTTCATCTATAAAGGGACAATCACCATTTTTGTACAAGGGATAGTTTTCATCAAAAACCCACTTCCCTTTTGTAATGTCACAAACTACCTTACTCTTCTCCTCAATACTAATTTTACTCAAAATATGCTTCCCCCTCTCATATGACCCACCACTCAAATTATCCTGTACTACCACACCATCCAAAAGACCCAAATCAACTATAGAATCATTTACAGCAAAAGGAGCCAAACTCAAATTACCAGAAAATGAACTATCTACTACTTCAACTTCACTTTCCTCTTTTTGTGCACCAGTAAAATCCGAAAAATCACCGACCCTCAAAGAATCGTGACCTCCTCTGAAATGGGTACCCATCAAAATCGAATTTTTCAGTAAACTTTGAGGTGAAGTTTCATTAGAGCCGCTTAAGCTCTGTAGGGTAAGTGAAGTGACATTAATAGTGTGTGTTTCGAGGTGAGGTGAGGGGATTTTTTTATAAGAAACCCAAATGGAGAAGAAAATGGTGAGGATTAAAGAGAAGGAGATTGTGAAGGAGATTAGCAAAAGCCTGACTGGTTTAACAGAAAAACTTCTCTGCCTATCCATGGCGAAAAATGTGTGAAGTTAGTAAAGAGTTGTTAAGATTTGGTAATGGAAAAAGAATCTAGCGTGCAGTTAATTGTTGTTAAAGCTTTACTAAAATGAGTTGATATTGATATTGATAATATACTAAAATGAACAGATTTTTAATACTTGGTTGTTGTTTTCTTTTTTCTTCCTTTATTGAGGAGTGGATGGTGGAGAGAAGGTGGTTTAATGACGATCTATGATGCACGGATACTCCAAAATAATGGCCGGTCAGTGTCGGATACGTATCGGATACCGATACTCTCCGGATACTCTCCGGATACGTATCAGATACGCCACGTGGCGTATCCTGCATTAAAAATAATTAAAAAAGACGGATACACGTATCGGATACGCTGTGAAGCGTATCCGAGAAGTATCCGATACGTATCAGCAATTTATAAGAGTAGTGTGGTAGTTTTCTTAAACTAGAAAAGGCCCAACAAGAACCAAGTTGCAATATCTTTTTCAGAAACTTAAATATAAAATCGTGAAAACCCACTATTTCAAACCAAAATAAAAACAACACACAAAGCTTTTATATGCTTCACAGTATTATGTGACTAATGACTGTGCAAGTGATTAGATATAATATTATTTGATATTTTTATTTAAATTATATCCTTATATATAATTATTAATATTAAATATTTGACGTATCGCATACGTATTGTATCTTGTAAATTTTAAAAAAATCGTATCCACGTATCCGTATCCAGCGGATACCGATACTCGTATCCGTATCCGTGCAACCTAGATGACGATTTGCTGATAATGGCATCGTTGTTATCTGCTGTGAAGTCACGTGAAGAGTTGGGGTGTCTAAATTAAAATAAAGAGAGAATTAATAATGTCGTTAATTTTTTATTTTGAGCAAGTTGTTTTTCATTTTTCTGCATGGGTGGGTGTGCGTTGTGTAATCTAAGTTAAAATGAAGACGGGATTCAATAATGTCAAGTTTTTTTTTTTTTGCCTTAATTAAACTAAGAAATGAAAAGTATTATGTGTGTAGGCAACAATCTACAAAAGAAAAGAAAAAGCTCTGCGGTAGTTATTTAACCGCTTTTCCTTACCGCCAATTTTTGAATTCAAACGTCCCAACGGCCATGGACGACGCTTGTTCGGACATGGAAGACACGGTGGTCCCTCCACCACCACCTCCGCCGCCTCCTGACTTACCGACCGATAATCCATTCATTTTTACTTCGTCTAAAGAAGTGTCGAGCGAATCTAGAAATCTTAAACGTTCTAGACTTCTTCATGACTCTGACGATCAAAGTCCAGTCCATAGGATCACCCCTAATGTGCCTTCTCTCCCTACCGCTCCCAAGACAACATATGCTGGTATGGTTGCCCAACACACGGTCAGGAATGATGTCCGCATTGATGATCTCAAAACATCAGAAGAACGTCGTTTGATAGAAGTCAGGGAAGCGGACTCTACCATTCCTTTTAAGCAGATCCATATTGATCCGGAATTAAGGCAACGTATGCAAGAACAATGGGAAAATGCCATTATCATTCGATTAGGGGGAAAGCCGTAGTACTTTTCTGCTCTGCAAACCAGGCTAGACCTCATGTGGAAACTCCAGAACAATTTTGATCTAGTTGATCTAGGTCATGGCGCCTATGTTATCAAAGGTTTAACACAACAGAAGAGAGAGATGATTCTGTCCGAAGGCCTCTGGATGCTTGTTGGCGCCTTCATGACAATCAGGAAATGGTGTCCAAATTTCAAAGCTGATACGGATGAGTTCACTAGCACTATATCTTGGGTCAGAATCCTTAATCTTCCTGTTGAATACCTGAGAGAAGCAATGATTCAATCTCTTGCCTCTTGTATTGGTGATCCTATCAAGATAGATGGTAATACATTCACTGCATCCAGAGGCAAATTTGCCAGATTTTGCGTTCAACTGCGCACTGACAGACCTCTTGAACGAGGTTTGTGGATTGAAGGAAAGGTTTATCAGGTTGTTTATGAAAATGTTACTTCTTTGTGCTACTCCTGTGGTAGAATTGGACATTTGCAGTCAGGTTGTCATGCCAATGGTAACTCTGACATAACAAAGGTTGTGGCAGATGAAGAGCAACATACCTCCCCAATATCAACTGTGGGAGACAAGGAAAAATGGCTTACTGATAAAGTTAGAGAAAAAGAATTTGGCAATTGGATGCTTGTGGATCGCAGGAAAAAACCTTTATCTGGTCCTTCTGAAAGACAGCAAAGTTCTCCTAATGTGCCTGCTCCCTTAGGGAATGGTGGTAACCAGCACAAGAACAAAGTTCCCTTGAAACCTTCTGAGAAGAGTGATAAGGAACCTCTGATTAAGGAAACAAAATCTAAGAGAATATTACATGCCACTCTTAACCCTCAGTTGCGAAAAGGAACGGTTCCTATGACTAGAAAAGCGGTTACTATTTTGAAGAGAAAACCAAAAGTCACTCCCACTTATTCAAATCGTGGCAACGTTCTAGAAGGCATGCAGAATCCTTTTGCCATCCTTGCATCAGACTCTCCCAACCCTCTTTCAGAATCTGCGTTTCACTCTTCTGCTCTTGATCATCACTCTGATCAGGATGGCTCATGCACTAGACCCCGAGGATTGGATCAATCCATGGGAGTTTCACACATTTCATCATACCTTTCAGGCTCCTTGCACAATCACCAACATAGGAGTGTTGGACAGGATTATTCTTGTCACATCAATCCCACCTACAAACTGGGAAGTGAAGATAGATTGGCACAGAAAGGAACATCTGGACCTGGATCATCTATGGTGGCTAAGGATGGACTTGACAACTTGGGAACACAACAGACAGAGGCAACTGGTTCTGGAGAGTCTGATGCAACTCATGGCTTTATGGTACAGGATTCCATCTGAGAATCCTGTTCTCCCTACTCACCTTTTTTGTCCGAGAATGAAAGTGGTGTCTTGGAACTGCCAAGGTGCAGGTGATGAAGATTTTCAGAGAAATTTTAGAGATCTGGTAAGAACTCATTCTCCTATTGTGATCTTTATTTTTGAAACTAGAGTCAGTGAGGAAATGGCATGGAATATTGTGCCTTTTCTTGGCTATAATAACTATCAGATTGCTCCCTCAGAAGGTATGATTTGGGGTATTTGGATGTTGTGGAACAATCATGAGGTTGAGGTTGAAATCACTAATGTGGATGACCAACTTATTAGTGCCATAATCAGACCTGCTGATATGGAGAGTTGGAGAGTTACTGGTGTTTATGCTCAACCACGCAAGAGGGCTAAAATCAGAGCTTTTGAAGAGCTAGTAAGGCAATCTTCTAATCTTCCAATGCCCTGGCTAGTTACAGGAGATTTCAATGAAATAAGTTTTGCCCATGAGAAAAAGGAGGCAAGACCAGGTATTTGAATAGACTCCAGTTCTTTAGGAAATTTATGACTGATTGTCAACTTCATGATCTTGGTTCAACTGGTCCCAGATTCACCTGGACCAACAAGAGGAGCTCAAGAGCCCTGATTCAAGCAAGACTAGACCGTTCCCTTGCTAACCAGGAATGGATGGACCTCTTCCCTGACTATGTGGTGGAAACACTTCCAAGAACTTATTCTGACCACCACCCCATAGTCACCTGGTGCACTGGTAAAGCCAAGTTTTCAGGTGAGAAACCATTCAGATTTGAGGAGATGTGGTTCTCCAACCCTGAGTGTGATCAGGTTCTGCAAAGCATTTGGCAGAGGAAACCTCATCATATGGAAGCTATTGCTGAGGTCCCTTCAGTCCTCCAACAATGGAACAAGGACAGATTTGGGAACATATTTTCTAGGAAGAAGAAGCTGAGGGCCAGATTAGGTGGAATCCAGAAGGCTTTATTTTTAAGGACCAATCCTTATTTATCTAATCTGGAGGATGATCTGTTGCAGGAATATAGTATGGTCCTACAACAGGAGGAGTTGTTCTGGCTCCAAAAATCCAGGGTTAAGTGGATCAAGGAGGGGGACAGAAACACTAAATTTTTCCATAGATCCACCATGGTGAGAAGGAAAAGAAATAAGATCTCCAAACTGAAAGTGAATGGTATTTGGGAGTCTGATATTGCAATCCTACAACAGCATGATATTGAGTATTTCAGTCATCTCTTCTCTGGTCAGACTTCTCCAAGGTGTTCTACTCAGCCTAGAATACTTCCAGTTCATGATCTGCAAATGTCCCTTGATCCTGATGACATAGTTTCTCTGGAAGCCATGGTTGACAGGAAAGAGATTAGGGAGGCCCTCTTTGCAATGCAGCCCCTTAAAGCTCCAGGGCCAGATGGTCTTAATGCCAGCTTTTATCAGAAAAGCTGGTCCTGGTTAGAAGATTCTGTCTATACCTTTGTGGAGAGTGCATTCATTCACAAGGCCTTTGACATGAAAGTCTGTGAGGCCTTCATCTGTCTTATTCCTAAAACTCCAACTCCAGAGAGTATTACACAATTCAGGCCCATTTCTTTGTGTAATGTGTTATATAAGTTAATCACTAAGTGTATTACTAGAAGGCTGCACAATCTTATGCCTAAGCTCATAGGACCTATACAATCCAGCTTTATTAGAGGAATAAGTACCCAGGATAACATTGTGGTGTTGCAAGAGGTTCTCCATTCCCTGAGAAACAAAAAGAAGAACAAGGTTGGAAGCATGGTTATGAAGCTTGATCTGGAAAAGGCATATGATAAAGTCAATTGGGATTTTTTAGAAGACACTCTGCATGCTTTTGCCTTCCCTACTTCACTGGTCTCTTTGATTATGTTATGTGTCAGACATGCCTCTACCAGAATTCTTTGGAATGGTTCCCCTCTAAATGCATTTGATCACAAGTGTGGCCTTAGACAGGGAGACCCCCTCTCACCCTACTTGTTTGTGTTATGCATTGAGAGACTGTCATACATGATTTCTTCAGCAGTGGATCAAGGTTCTTGGACACCCATTCTTCCTTGTAGAGGTGGCCCTAAGCTTTCTCACTTGTTCTTTGCTGATGACATTATCCTTCTAGGTAAGGCCAATCATACTACTGCTCAGTCCATCAGAAGAGTACTTGACAATTTTTGTGCAGCTTCTGGTCTTAAACTGAGTTATCAGAAATCCAAAGTTTTTTTCTCCAAAACTCATGGCAGCAGCTTTAAAAGGCAACTTAGTGAGACCCTTGGTTTTGGACAGACATCTAATCTGGGAAGATATCTGGGAGTCAAATTAGTTCATGGCAGACAATCTAGAGCTGACCATGTTGAAACTTTTGACAGAGTTATGTCAAGATTTGGTACATGGAAGAGCAAACTCTTGTCTTTGGCAGGAAGAGAAACCATCATCACTTTAGTTTCTTCAGCCATGCCTGTCTATCAGATGCAGTCCTCTTTTCTTCCAGAGTTTGTCTGTAATAAACTGGACCAACTCAATAGGGATTTCCTCTGGTCCTCTGATCCTAATATCAAGAAGATTCATTTGGTTAACTGGAGGAAAGTCACTAAGCCCAGAAAAGAGGGTGGTCTGGGAATTAGAGTGTCTAGAACCTCTAACGAATCTCTATTAGCTAAGCTCTCTTGGAAAGTTCTCAAGCAAGAAGCTTCCATCTGGACTGAGCTGGTAACAGCAAAATATTTGAAAGGTAAACCTATGTCCTCTTATGTTGTTAAGGGTTCGGAGAGTCCAACTTGGAAAGGCTTGATTAAGTGTCTGGACCTCATGCAACCTCACCTGAGATGGAAAGTTGGAAAAGGGAACATGATTTCTTTTTGGTTTGATAACTGGATGGGGAGTGGCATTCTAGCTGATGATAATGTTCATATCCATCCAACTGAATATCATCTTAGGCTTTGTGATATTCTGAATGTTGATTGAGATTGGAACTGGACTATCCTCCTATCCAGTGTCCCTCTTGCTAAGAAAATAGAGATTGAATCCAGGCTCCTTTCACTCGGTGATCAGGAAGATATCCTGATTTGGGATGGCCACTCTAGTGGCAAATTCTCTTGCCAATCTGCTTATAAATTATTTCATAAACGACATGCATATTTGGACAGACAATCTCCTTCGCTGGCTTGGGTCTGGAAAGTAGATGCAGGCTTTAAGTTACAACATTTCCTTTGGCTGTTAGTACAGGGGAGGCTTGCAACTAATCTGGTCCGGTTTCAGAGACATGCAACATTGACTCCAATGTGTTCTCTTTGTGACCATCAGGAGGAAACTGGCATTCATCTCCTGAGAGCCTGTCCAGCAACCAGAGAACTATGGTTGCTGATTCTCCATCCTGAGGATCTTCCTCTCTTCGATTCTACTTCTGATGATCAGTGGCTCCAGGAGAACCTTATGCGACTTCAACTCAGAAATGTTCTTGTTCCAAATGCTCCCTGGAACAGAATATTCTTGGCTACTTTATGGATTTCTTGGAAGCATAGAAACGCTAGGGTCTTTCACAATAAGGAAATTCATGCTCAAGGGAGACTGTTTCTGGTTAAGAAACTCAGCTTTGATCTCTTCGCAGGTAGGAGGAAACAGCTTCCTCATCCTCACTCTTCTACTTGGCAAAAGCCTAACTCTGATTGCGTCAAGTTGAATACCGATGGTGGACTGAACATTGGCCTGAATGCTGGATCCGCAACTGGTGTTCTTCGCAATGCTGATGGAGGGTGGTGTTGGGGTTATGTTCATCACATTCAAGCCCCCACTGTTGATGAAACTGAACTTACAGCTTTACTTAAAGGCCTTCAGATTGCATGGACCAGAAGAATTCAGAAAATTCAGGTCGAAGTCGATTCCTTGATGGTGGTTAAGTTTGTGAAGGATGAAGCTGAACCTGCTGAACATATTCGAAGTCTTGTCGACCAGTGTAAGACCTTGTTACATATGCCGTGGACTTGCAACATTCGTTGGATTCCTAAGAGTGCCAACAAAGTGGCGGATGCCCTTACTAAGTTAGATATTAGTTGCATGGAAGGGGATCTCTTTTGGGAGGCTCCTCATTCCTTACGTATTCGTAGTTTATTGTCGAACGATTTGATGTAATTTCTATGTTCTTCCTTTATGTATCAAAAAAAAAATGTCAAGTTTTTTATTTTCCTTGTATCTTTGTTTTCTTTTTGTTAAACAAAGTTGCTTGTTTCGTTCATGATATTTATGTTGTCTATTTATGTGATTTTTTTTTTGATGACTTAGTGTAATTGTTGCTCTCTATTTCAAGAGTAATTCGTGACAATTCAAGCCGAAAAAGACAATTTTTACGATAATGCCATATATGTTCGTCCTGATTGCTTTAATTTCCACGAGAGATAGACCGAATAATGCGTGCCTGATCTGCATCAAAATTCTATGTAATAAGCACCGAGTTCCACCATCCCGTAACCTCGTCAATAAGGTATGAAACGGGTGCACCAATCATATCGAGATTCAGCAGGGAAAAGGCCTTAGATGTTAAGTTTCTCGAAAGGCATCTATCACCCCAAATTTTAACTAGGTCTCATTCTCAATTCTCCATAATAGACCACCAGAGAGAATCCCAACCGCCCTCTAAATACTCCTTCATGAAAGTGAAGGATCTATTACTCCCACATTTGGCTTGTAACAAAATGCAGCATGGAAAGTACTTTTCCTTGAAAATATGTCCCACTAAATCATCTGGATACTTCTAAACTCGACGTGCCCATTTTGCTAACAACGACACATTGAATGCCTTAAGACTCTTAAATCTCGGACCTCCTTGCTTTTTACTCATGCGCACTTTATCCCAATAGTCCAATGAATACAATTTTGATTTGTACTGCTCCACCATTAGATACAACTTATGGGCTCCAACTTAGTTGACAAACTATATGGGAGTTAAAAGCACCCCGATTCTAACAACACTGGTCAGAATATAGGGGGTATTTGCAGGAGCTTTTAAAAGCTCCTTATGGGCTTTAAGTCACTGAAAAGCAATTAATAAGTGTTAGTATTTGCTGCTTTTGCTTCTCCTTCTCTTAAAATAAGTTTTAAAAAAAAATAGAAGAAGAAGAAGAAGCCCATAAGCATGTCATTAGGAGCTTTCATAAGGGGCTTCTCCCCAAATCTTGGTGAATATCTTATATAGACTTATATATCAATCCCTTAAATTTCTCTAAAAATCCAATTTACCCTCAAAATAAATCCTATGACTCCCCTCTATCATTATTAACGCGATCTTCTTTTCCATAATTTTATATTTTTAGAGTAAAAAAAAACAATTAACAAAAAGTAATTACAGAAAAATAATTGTAAAAAAGAACATAAAAGAATCTAAATAAATAACTTACTTAACAACATGTACAATATTATTATATTAACATATTTTAGATATAGTTATTATTTCTATAAGATATATGTGTGACTTAATTGTACCAGATAACTTGTATATTGTAATGCAATAAATATATATATTAATTACACTATATTAATGTTAACGGGTTTGGAATTACGACATAATTAACTGAATTATTTATTTGGGTTGGAACGCCTTTGTCCGTGGTTCAAAAACTAAATGCTATTTAACGGGAGAGAAAACTTAAAAAAAATATTCCTTCCTTTTATTCACTATGATCCACTCCCTTTTTCCGAGTCAATATGCGTATTTCCGAGTTTATGTATGTTTTTCCTTAATTCTCCGACCCCTCTCACCTCTCCCTTCTTCCTCTGTTTATATAGAGTTTTCAGGGACAGGTGTCGTCATGCATGTTTTTACAGGTGTCGCTATGCATGTGGTGGTGTTCTACACGTGTTACAATGTTCATTTAACCAATAAGATAACGTGTTTATCTAAAGTGCTGACTGTATTATTTCTTCTTCCGAGGGCTTTGGTCTTCTTCATGATAAGGGGTAGACTGCCTTCTTTGCTTCCGAGAGCTCATTACTTCAAATGGTGACTCGAGGGCTGAGTCTGAGTGTTCTCTTAGTGTCAGTGCTTCTCCGAGAGGTGTGTATTCTGGAGTGTTTGCTTCAGGGTATTCTCCGAGGGGGTGTTCGTTCATGGGTTGATCTCCGAGAGGTTTTTAGCTATCGTGGGTAGGTGTTTTCTTTCTCCGAGTGCCCGGAGAGCGTTGTTCTGTAGTTGTTGCGTTATTGTGAAGTTCCGACCTCTGGGTTGGTCGACATGAGTAATGTTCCGAGAGCATTTGTGCTGGAAGTACGTAGCAGGGAAGTACTGTGGTAGTGTTCCGAGAGTGTTTGTGTTGGGAGTGCATACCAAGAAAGTGTTTTTGTCAAGGTTCTGGGACTTGGGAGTCCATTGGGGCCCTGCTCGGTGTCGTGATGGATATCTGAATCAGGTGGATCCATCCGGGTTTGCTATTTATCCGATGCCACCCTGATATCTAGTTTTGAGTCATCGTGACTTTCCGAGGGACGCTAGGTGCCCTCGTCGGATGGCCACTCCTACCGCTTTGGGTTAGTAACCGAACGGTATTGGTCACACCCGATGGGCCTCCTCGTTGGGAGTGGGTACAACTCATCGGAAGTACTTGTGACAATAGTATTGTCTAATTATTAATCTTTTTGATTTAGGACTAATATTCTCTTTAATCTCGTATTTTCTTTTATACGGTTAACACTAGCCCCCCCCCCCCCCCAAATTTCGATCGCTCTCGTAGAGGCGAGGGAAATTTTATTTCGTGGCCTCTGTGAGGTAAGGGGATTATGTTGGCGGTCTTTGCGAAGGGAGGGGAGTTTCTCCTTTTTTGGGATTTCCAGGGATATTATGTGCAGATAAGCTTATGTTTATAATATCGTGAGAAAATTACCTTTTTGCCCCCGCCTGTTGATCTCAAGGACACGTCACTTTACGAGTGGAGACGTGGGTCGTGGAGAATGGGGCACGTTTTAATGACTGTTGTCTATAATTAGGCTCGTCCGTACCATCTTCCTCATTTCACCTTTCTTTTATCTCCCAAACACTTGCTTTCTTTCTTTACTGATTTGCCAACTCTTTTTCTTGCTCAAAAAAGAAAATGGCTTCTTCCGTCAATCCCTCCGTCGTTGATGTTCCCGCCGCTTCGGTTGTCATTGCTCCCCTTGCGGGGCCTGCCGCGGCTACCCGTAAGAGGAAATATGCCGCTGCTGAAGGGAGCGGTGCCGCTTCAGCTAGGAAAGCTAGGGTTTCAAAATCGAAGAAGTCCCTTGTTCGAGATTTCTCCAAAATTGAAGAGATCCGGTCTGCTGTCACCTACGAGCAAGTCATAGATTTGTTCCAGGCCACGGGGACCGCTATGAAGAATGTGACTGTTCACATTCCAACTGAGGATCAAAGTGCTTGTTATCCTCCCGCGGGTATGCTCACGGTGTATTTTGCACAGGTAAACTACGGGTGGCGTTCGTTTATGCCACCCTTTTTTTGTGTAGTTTTCAAGACCTGTGGCATATGTCCGAGCCAATTGGTTCCCAACGGGTATGCTGCGCTTTGTATCTATGTGTTCTGGTGCCACGTCAAGGGGTACGAATGTGGGGTGGACCACTTTCTTTCGATTTTTGACGTGGGGGTGTCGCCCGGGGGGTACCCCTTTTATCATGTCCGCCATCGAGACAATTCTGGGGGTTCCACGAAGAGGATTCTGGGTGCAACGATTACCTCACATAGTGTTTGGAAGGACAAGTTTTTCTTCGTGAAGCCTGTCCGAGGGAGATGGGATGTTCCCTTTAAGTTGGGGGAAGGTGCGACTCCGATTCACACTATCGATGAGAATACAGTGCTTTCCCCGGTGGTGGCTCAGCAAAGGTTAATGGAGTCGGAAGATTTTCCGAAGCTATTTGATTGGGCTGGGCTTCACCATGTAGTTTTCACTGATGATAAGGTGAAGAAGCCGCTTTCTGTCTCGTCTTTGTATCTGCCAGTTTTTAGTAAGTTCTTTCTTATTCTCCTGCTTTTTCTCTAGTAATTATCTTTTCAAATTTGATGATCAACCATTAGTCGCGATATTCCTCCGAGTGGTTATTTGTATTCTTCTACTGCCCGTCCTGACTTGCTTTTGTGTGGTGCAGAGGAGGTTATGGCGAGATACTATCTTGTGTCAGGTTCTGAAGAGGCAGTTCCGAGTGGGCATATTGAAGCTTCTGAGGGGGGAGACCACATGGATGGCGAAGTACGGTTTTCTACAACGGTAAGGGTGGATCCGGAAGCTGAGGAAGTTCCTTGGGACACCCCGTGTCTCTTTGTGGATGCTGAGGGGGTATGTCTGGAGGCTGTTCCCTTGCGACGTGTGGATCCCACGCTCGCTCTGGCCTGGATGTCAACTTCTGATTCAATTGCTGGTATTTCTCCGAGGAGCTCCTAGGGGGTTCTGTCTCCGAGGGTGGGAGAAACAAGGCCCATACCTCCCGAGCTAGAGGTTGCGCATATCTCTTCTCGGGACCCTTCTACATCTCCTCCTCGCAAGTTTTCTTCTTTTTCTACTACTTGTTTGGACCTCTAGTCCTTTTAGTATGATTACTTAAATATATCCATTGTTCTGGTAGCGACGCTCAATAAGGGGAAGGCCCCTATGTTCCCGGGCGCTGGTCTATTTGCCCAACTACTCCAATCGGATCCGGCGGAACTGGCAGGGGGTCCAGAGGCGTCTCCCAAGGGTCCTACTGACTCGCCGAGGGGCTTGGAGGTGAAGAAAGAAGTGTTGGGCACCCTGCTCAAGGGAGAGGGTTCATTGGCCGCCATGGAGGTTCCTGAAGTGGTGACGATGGAGGCAGTAACTGTAACTTCCACTGCGACTGTCCTTCCTCCGACTACTGATCTTCCGAAGGGGGCTATATTGCAAAGGTCTGCTTCCGAGGGAGACTTTTCTCAGCCACCTAGGAAAGAGCCTCCTACCGTGGGGGAAGCTTATCATGAGATCCTTCATTTCTTTGGGTCCGCTCTTTCCGTGCCTGCGGAGGGGTACCAGTTTCTGCGGGCTAGTACCGTTTGGATGGAGGCTATCGTAAGTATCTGCTGTCTCTTAATCTTCATTTGCCATGGTTCTCTTACCCCCTTATTTATATTCTTCTCTTTGCTTTGCAGTCTAAGAAGACTCGGGAAGTTATTACTTTCGTGGAACAGCGTTGTTTAAGAGAGGTGGCAGAGATAGGGACTCTTCGGGAACAAGTGGCTTTTCTGCAAGCCCAACTCCACGAGGGTGAGTCGTTGGTTGCAGTCCTTCGCACCAAGTTAGAGGCTAGCGACTTCAAATGGAAATAGGATCAGGGGGTAAATGAGGTGATGCGTCTTGTCTTGTAGAAGGTGCAATCGGCCTATGATCAGATGGAGGCTTCCGAGAGGGCTGTTCGAGCGTGATTTTCTCGTTTGATGAAGGAGAAGGCAGAATCCGAGGAAGTCTTCTGTGCTCGGATAGAAGCTTTAGAGAAGGAGAAATCCGCGGGCTTGGAGAGGGAGATGAAGCTCCAATCGCGGCTACATGAGCTAGTGGAGCTGAGGTTAGTTGATGTAATGCCCCTGAAGGACGTGCAGCCCCGGATTGACGAGGCTGTTAGGTGTGCGACAGCAGAGGTGGAGCGCCGGTTTACTTCCTTGTCCGCTCGGGATACTCTTGGGCATATGCTATAGGGATATTTGGAGTGTGCCACTTGGCTTGAGAAGTGGTGCCTTCGGGGGTGAATTTCGGCCGCATATTTCATATCAAGAAACTTGCTAGGCCGTCCCCCAAGGAGGTTCAGAACATACTGGAGATGTTTGATAAGGTGGTGACGCCAATGGCTTCTCCTATCCCCCATTCGATCATCTCCGCTCCTGGCGCTAGTAGTTCGGGTCGTGTTCCGCTCCCGGGTCCCTCTGCGGGAATCCCCGAGGAGTTTTTCATCGCTCTATCCCCGCCTCCTCTGAGTACGGGAGCGTAAAATAGGATTTCTTTTGTTTTTATTTTATGCAATTTTAATATCCCGTCTTGTAAGTTTTTCCGAGGGCTTCTAGCCTAAGGAACAAACTCTTTTTCGAGTATTTGTCTATTCTGAGCAAATATAATCACTTGGTTTATTGTTTCCAGTATTTCTTTAAAATAATAAAAGGCTTGCTGAGTAGTTAAAAATTAAGGGTGAGGTGTCGCTTGGCATGTAGCCCATTTTCTTAAGTAAGAAAATTATTTGACACGTGTATCCCATTAACTAGTTTAGACAACTCAAGCTTTTCACTCTCTTTCTAAGATGGTATAAGTAGTTGTTCAGTAATTCTTTCAGAATTACATAAAGTTTTTACTGTTTAAGGCTTATCACATTTTTCTGAAAAGCGGAGTTCCCTTTTGGAATTAAGTAAAGCAAGTACATTACTTACCTTGTTAAAATGATCCTTCTTCGTCCCGTCATTCTCCTCGGAATTCTGCTCGGACTCCTTCCCTATCGTTAGGAGTACGACACGCGGCCTCGGAGAACTCGGTTCAGGGGAGCAGTCATAATGAACGCAGGGTCCGTGGGGGGAGAGGTACTTCCGTGAGGACCGTGTCTATGTCTCCGGAGGAATCTCTCTCTCGTATTAACCACATACGTCAGGTGTTCACGGGTCGTGACTCTTATCCCTTGGTAGACGAGTCGTCGGTGTTTACTAGGCTCGTGCTGGAGCCCGAGAGGATGATGGGGCCAGGGCGTGTCGGTACTGTCGTTGGCAGTGAGCATGGTGCCTCCGTTACGTCGCTTTTTGCCCAATACAACCTGGACATTGATGAATATAACATAGTAATACCGCACCCCGAACAGAGGGCTTATGATCCTCCGTCGGGCTATCTCACCGTTTTCCGGGAGCAGATGTTGTGCGGTTTACGGGTGTTTTTTCACCCTTTTCTCCAGACTTTATTTCATTATTGGCAAATATGCCCAAGTCAGCTAACTCCGAATTCTTATCGTTACCTGGTGGGATATATTTTATGTTTCGAGTTATTGAAGTTGCCACTGTCTTCTTCTCGGGTGGGGGCTATATTCAACCTTTGCCCCTGCTCGGGCGGTCTCCCTTTCTTCAGCCTGGCCCATCGAGACAAGAGGAAGGCCTTTCTAGACGTATCCCCCTTTCGTAATAATAGAACGGATTGGAAAATGGGATTCTTTTTCATCCGTCCGAGGGGCTTATCGGCTAGGTCGTGGGGAGTACCGCTTCAATGGGGTCTTGGTTATATTACCCCTGCCGAATCGATTTTGCGGAGAGAGTGGGACATCATGTCCGATAGCGGGTTGTTTTAGGGGATGTACGATATCAGTAGTCTGTTAGAGTTCCCGGAGACAATCATGGCTGGCTTGCAACAGGGGGTGGAACTCTTCAATCTTCCACAACAACCTCTCTATAGCAATTTCTTTTTCCGTCAGTTTCTTTTCTTTCGCAATCTTTTCGCGTGGTACTTTAATGTCTCCGTTGTCACGCTATTTTCTTGTTTTGAAAGGAGCGGAGATGGGGGCTTTTGCCATTGAGCCTTTCAATGAAACTTTCCTAGGGAGAGCAATGAATAGTGGGTATAATACTACGGACGACGACTCGTCTGAGAGTTTTAGTTTAGGTGAGGTAGTTGGCCCTTCGAGGACAGGGGATTCGCCGGTGGCAGCCCCCCAGTGAATTCTGTGGCTCCTGAATATGATCCGATAGTTGCGCTTGCGCATGCGGATATTCCAATGCCTCCGTTGATACCGTATTCTTCCTCTTGGGGGGATACGAGGATTGTGCATGCTGTTGAGGAGGGTTCTTTGTCCCCAATTGTGGGAGCCTCTACGCCGCCCGGAGATGGTTTCGACCGCGTCTCGGGGCCGCCCTTCGAAGAAAATCCCCCTGCTATCGGGTCGGAGCCACTCGGAAGCGGTGTTCTGTCCCCCTGTGTTTTGGGGACGATTAGCTTTTGCCGCAAGTATCTGAGCGGTCTTTTGAATGCTACTGATTGCAAGCATATGAAGTCGCTACCCTTATCGGGCCTTCAGGATTTAATCTGCAAAGATTTGTGTGAGGTAGTATATTCTTATTTTATGTGATACTAACCTTTATGAGTTTTCTGCAATTATGCACTTATTTGTCCACAGATCTATATGGTGTTGAACGCCATCGGATCTCGGGGTGGGTCATCCTCAGATATGGAGTTGGTGTACCGCTGTAGGGATGAGCTAGAGCAGGGTTTGCTGGATGCTCGAGAAGAGGTGGATCAGCTGCGGAATGATTGGGAGAATTCCAATGAGGCTCATGCCATCCTCTTGCAGTCAGAGCGGAACAGATCTTGGGACTTGGAGCATCTTTTGGCGATGGAGAAAGCTCATGTAACAAGCCTGGAGGACAGGTTGGGCGATTTCGGGGAGCAACTTCGTTCTGTTGATGAACAATTGTTGTAGGTTACCGGGGAGAGAGATGCAGCGAACTTACGGGTGTTGGAGTTAACTCGAGCCCATGAAGTTGCGTTAGTGTTGGCCAGGGTCCAAGCGGTTTTGGGTGTTGTGGGACCTTATGTCCTCCGCGAATCCCTTGCGCAGGAGATGCGTGATCTAGTCCGCATGGGATATTACTTGTGCCGGGATACAACGGAGGCTTTGCCAGGATTCCCTTCGGATATGGTGATTCCTGAGCTGGATATTCATCAGGTGTTCCCGGAGGCTCCTCCTTCACAGGGACCGATCGCATCTACCGGAGATCTGGATCATCTATCTACGGAGGATCGCCGCCGCTTGATAAGGGAAGGAAAGCGCCCGATAGAGGATGTTTAGTTTATGTGAGTGTGTGGTTGGTGTAAGGGCTCTTGTATAGGATACGGCCCGACCTACTTTTAGTGTGGGATCTTGCGTTTTACGCTTGATGGTCCATCGGGTTAGGTTGCTAGTATGACTCATAGAAAGGGAGTCCTTATTTTGTCGGGCAACCTTATCTCATGAGTATTATACATGCACTATTTATAAACAAATTTATTTATGTACAAAGCTGTTTTATTACACCATGCATAGTATTTCCTAAGGGTAAAGGCATTCCAAGTATTGCTAAGGATAGCGTCCTCGGAATTGGCGATGAGATATGTCGTAGGCCCGACGATCCCCGCTATCTTGTAAGGTCCCTCCCATCGCGGCTTGAGTTTGCCTACGTTTTTGGAGGCTCCGACCCGTTTCATCACTAGGTCGAAAAGTCCTGGGTTTCACCTTTGAGTTGTAGTACCGGGACATCCGGCCCTTATATTTTTCATTTCGGGCCGCGGCCCGCATTTTTTTTTCTTCGAGGAGGTCGAGGGCGAGGGCCAAGTTAGAACTGTTAGCCACCTTCTCGTATTCCCTAACTCGCCAGCTCTCTATAGAGACTTCCGTAGGTACGACAGCTTCGCAGCCATAGGCTAAGCTGAAAAGGGTTTCACCCGTGGTCGCGCTTTGCGTGGTCCGGTAGGCCCATAGTATGCCTGGTATTTCCTCCACCCACCTAGCTTTGTGCCAGTCGAGTCGGGCCTTCATATTCTTCAAGAGAGTTCGGTTAGTCCTCTCTACTTGACCGTTGGCTTGGGGGTACCCCACCAAGGCGAAGCGGTGTTTAATTTCCCAATGGTCGCACCACTTTTCTAACCCCTGATCCGTAAACTGTAGACCATTATCACTTACTAGGTTCCGAGGGACACCGAAACAGCACAAGATACTCCTCCATAGGAAGTTGATAACCGCGCCCGCGGTTATACGAGCCAGGGGTTCCGCTTCTACCCACTTGGTGAAGTAATCCACTACTACGAGGAGAAATTTCTTTTGCCCGGCATCGGGTATGAGAGGTCCCACTATGTCTATGCCCCATTTAGAGAACGGGTAGGGGGTTAAGTGCGATTCCCATGGGGCAGCGGGCTGATGAACCCGATGGGCATAAGCTTGGCACGGTTTGCACCTTTCGGCATGGCTTTTGCAATCATTGGCCATCGTGGGCCAGTAGTAGCCTTGGCGAATCAGGCGCCGGACCATACTTTCGCCGCCCGTATGACTGCTGCATATTCCCTCGTGGGTTTCTGCCATAGCTAGTTGAGCTTCTTCCTCACTTAGGCACCGAGCATGGGGGCATGAGTATGTTCTGCGGAATAATATTCCATCTTTAAGGAAATACCTGATAGTTTTTCTGGACATAAGCCGTTGCGCGGCTTTATTCGTGGAATACCCTTCCGGGTCCTATAGGTAGATTTTGATTGGGGTCATCCAGCTGGATGGAGGGTCTATAGTGGAATTCACTTCGTGGCTCTCGGCCTTCTCGGACTCGGTAACTTGAATCAGGGTGATTTTCCGAGTGCGGATAACGGCCGTTTGGGTGGCCATTTTGGACAAGGCGTCCGCCTCTTGCTTCTTCTTCCGTGGGATTTGGACTATTTTGCACTCGTCAAACCATTCCCGTCTGCGGTGAACCGCCTGAAGGTATGCTTGCATTCTTTCTTCTTTAGCTTCATACGAGCCATTGACTTGTTGTACAATTAGTTGCGAGTCGCTGTGGATGACTATCTTTCTGATGTCGCCTTCTCGGGCAAGCCTCATTCCTATGAGTAAGACTCGTATTCCGCTTCGTTATTTGACAAGGGGTAGTCAACTCTGACCGCGAAGTGGAGTATCTCCTCCTCGACTTCTTGGTTTGCTAGAACTATCCCTGCCCCCCCATGTGTGCTCACAGAGGAGCCATCCACATAAATGTGCCACATGGGTGTCTTTTCTTCAGTTCCGATGCCCGTCATTTCCGTCACAAAATCTGCTAGGACTTGTGATTTGACAGAAGGTCTCGGGGCATAAGAAATGTCATATTCGGTGAGCTCCACGACCCATTTTATCAACCTTCCCGAGGTCTCGGGCTTGTTAAGAATCACTCGCAACGGGTGTTTAGTTAACACAGTCACGGGATGGGACAGAAAGTATGGACGAAGCTTTCGAGCCGTGGTAATCAAAGCTAAGACAAATTTTTCGGTTTGGGTATACCTAGTTTCAGTCCCGAGAAGAGTCTTGCTTACATAGTACACGGGGTGGTGCTCCTTGTCTTGCTCCTTAACTAGCACCGCGCTTATGGCTTCCTCTCCGACTGATAAATACACAAAGAGCTCTTCATGTGATGCCGGTTTCACTAGTAAAGGAGGTTTCACCATGTAACCCTTTAGCTGTTGGAGAGCTTCCTCGCATTGCGGGGTCCATTGGAACTCCTTGATATTGCGTAACACCTTGAAAAATGGGAGTCCCTTTTCTGCCGATTTGGAGACAAATCGGCTCAGGGAGGCCATTCGACCCGTAAGTTTTTGCACATCTTTGATGGTTTTTGGGGTAGGTAACCCTAGGATGGCTTCGGCCTTCTCGGGGTTGACTTATATTCCCCTCTTTGTAACCATGTAACCGAGGAACTTGCCCCCTTTGATGTCGAAAGAACATTTCTTAGGGTTAACCTTCATCCCGAACCGGTCCATGATAGCCAGGGCTTTTCGTAGGTCCTCGGGATGGTCATAAGCGGAGTGACTTTTCACAACCGTATCATCCACATAGACCTCCACCGTATCTCCGATAGATCCTGCAAACATTAAGCTTATCGCTGATAGGTGGCCCCTGCATTCTTGAGTCCAAAAGGCATTACTAGGTAACAAAAGGTGCCAGCGTCAGTGATAAAGCTAGTCTTGTCTTGATCCATAACGGCCATCGGGATTTGATTGTATCCCTGGTTCCCATCCAGGGTGGACAAGAGTGCACAGCCCGCTGTTGAGTCTACCAGTTGGTCAATGCTTGGGAGGGGATATCAATCCTTAGGGCATGTGTCATTGAGATTTGTGAAATCCACGCACATTCGCCACTTACCCCCATGCTTTGGGACTAAGACCATGCTGGCCAGCCACTCGGGGTAAATGACTTCTCTGATTTGCCGTAGACTGAGGAGTCGCTGAATTTCCGACCGGATGATTTTGTTGCGCTCCGGGCCCATCTTTCTCTTTTTCTGTTGAACTGGCTTGGCCCCGGCTTTCACATTAAGGAAATGTTGACATACCTTATTGCTGATTTGCCCTGGGGGGTGTCTTCCCATGCGAAAATATGGTGGAATTCTTTCAAGATGGGAATCAATTGGGTTTCCACTTCAGGCTCCATTTGGGTACCTACTTTGACAGCTTTCTTCGGACTTCCCTCTACGAGTTCCACCAATTTTAGTTCTTCCACGGGTTGTACTCGCACTTCCTCTGCTTTCCGTTTTTTGCTGTTTCCGAGGGTAGGTTCATCCTCTTCAGGAGGGAGAGCATTCATGCGGCACTCCCGAGCCCTTGCCTGGCTCCCTCAGACCTCTCCGATACCTGACAATGTTGGGAATTTTACCTTGAGATGGAGTGTTGAAGGGATTGCCTCGAAGGCCCGAATGGAGGGCCGCCCGCATATTGCGTTGGACGTTCTTGATAAAGCCTCTACTACCCAAAATTTTGTGGGCTCCGTTCTTCGAAGAGCTCCCTCTCCCCATGACATCGGGAGCGTTACGGTTCCGAGGGTGTTGGAGGTTTCTCCCGAGAAACCTTTTAACGGAACTTCAGCTGCTTCTAATCGTTCTCTCCTTAATCCCATGGCCAGATAAGTGGGAAGAAATAGGACATCTACGTAACTACCGGTATCAACCAGTATTCTTTGGACGTCAATCCCATATATCATGGCTTCTATTACTAAGGGGCCCTCGTGGGGATAAATCACTCCTTTTAAATATGCGGGTCCGAAGGTGATGCTAGGAAGCTTTGCACCTTGAATAGACCCCACGAATAATCTGTGTTCTGCCCTCCTAGCTTCTTTCAAATATTGCTTCTTTTTACCTTGTGATGTCACAGAGAGATCTCCTCCTTCTATCATACTAAGGGTACGTCCCGAAGGCGCGTTATTTTCATACGTTTCTGGGGGAGGGGTGGGGTCCGCTGCCTCGCAGTTTTCTCTTGAGGCTTCCGACGGGGAGTCACCCGATCTCTTTCTTCCTCTTCCTTTCAGGGTCTCTTATAGGTATAACGAGGGGGATTCTCGGGGTTGTTTACCTTGAGATAGTTCTTAAGGTATCCGGCCTCTAAGAGGCGGAGCACCTCCCTCTGTAGGGTGGTACACTCCTCGGTGGTATGCCCATAGGTTTTGTGGTATTTACAATACTTACCCGTATCCCTGTTTCTGTCGGGGAACCAGGCTTCCCTTGGCCATCGCAACTCAGTGTTACCTCGCATCACATTGAGTACTTCAACGGGGGCAATGGTCATTGGGGGCAAGGGAACCGGTTTGAGGAATTTCTTGACCGGACCACTCTCGTCTTTACGTTGAGGTGGTTTCCCTTCCCGGTTTCTTTCCTTGACTTTTACTTCCCGTTCGGTGGATTCATGATGTTCATTGTCATTGCTCTCTAGGCGTCTCTTCGTGCCTTCAACCTCCTCTATTAGGATATAAGTCTCCGCTTGCTGCATCAGCTCGTTCATATCCGTGATATGATTTCCCGTAAGGTAGCGGAAGAATTCGCCCGCCCGGAGCCCTTGCGTGAGTATATCCGCCAAAATGGTGGTACTAACGTTCGGAACATCCAGCGCCGCATCTGTAAAGCGCTTTATATACTCTCGTAAAGGTTCATTCTTCTCTTGTTTAACGGTGAAGAGGTGCGTGGCGGATTTAGGGTAACGCCGGTTGCAAGCAAAATGCCTCACGAATAGGTGGGCTAGTCGATCAAAGCTGTCTATGGAACCGGGTGCAAGATGGGTAAACCACGAATGTGCCCGTCCTCCAAGGGTTACGGGGAACACACGGTAGAGTACGTGGTCCGGGGCGGAATTGAGGTCCATCCCTACTAAATATTGGTGTATATGATCCTGCGGATCCTTTCCATCTGCATCCCCGGTATATAGAGGACCATTTACAGGTCGCATCCCCGCAGGGATAGAGGCTAAGGCTATCTCGGGGATAAAATGGGATGTTTTAAAGGTAAGTTCTTCCTTAGGTCCCATTGTTTTTTTAATATCACCCACCTCTTTCCTAAGATCATCAAGAATTTCCCATATGGTATGATCTTCACCTGAAGAGGGGAATGGTGCGAGAAGGTCCGGAAGCACTCTTCTTCTCTCTTGTTGGCCCGTTCGGCGCGTTTCCCGATAGTCGTAGTGCGTTTGGCCGTTTTGAGGAGTTTCGTAGCGCCAGGGATTGGAGGCAGGGCTCCACCTAGATTGAACCCGACCTTCCTCGGTCCAGGGATTTTGATGGCGAAGGATCGATGGGATAAATCGTGAGGATCCACGTATCCAGGCGAGGCCCTTCGGGCCCTAGTCTCTATAAGTCTTTCAAAGACGGAACGAGGAACGTTGATAAAGTCCCTTTCTTCGCATTGGCGATCGGACAGAGTTTCTTCCGAATGTTGAGGCTGGCGAAGACGACTCTCGCTGTGGAATAGGTTCTCCATGATAGGCATCGTTCTTGAACACTCTCGAAGACAAATCTTATGGCGTTCCCACAGACGGCGCAATTTTGTTAACGGGTTTGGAATTACGACCTAATTAACTGAATTATTTATTTGGGTTGGAACGCCTTTGTCCGTGGTTCAAAAACTAAATGCTATTTAACGGGAGAGAAAACTTAACAAAAACATTCCTTCCTTTTATTCACTATGATCCACTCTCTTTTCCGAGTCAATATGCGTATTTTCGAGTTTATGTATGTTTTTCCTTAATTCTCCGACCCCTCTCACCTCTCCCTTCTTCCTCTTTTTATATAGAGTTTTCAGGGACAGGTGTCGTCATGCATGTTTTTACAGGTGTCGCTATGCATGTGGTGGTGTTCTACACGTGTTACAATGTTCAGTTAACCAATAAGATAACGTGTTTATCTAAAGTGCTGAATGTATTATTTCTTCTTCCGAGGGCTTTGGTCTTCTTTATGATAAGGGGTAGACTGCCTTCTTTGCTTCCGAGAGCTCATCACTTCAAATGGTGACTCGAGGGCTGAGTCTGAGTGTTCTCTTAATGTCAGTGCTTCTCCGAGAGGTGTGTATTCTGGAGTGTTTGCTTCAGGGTATTCTCCGAGGGGGTGTTCGTTCATGGGTTGATCTCCGAGAGGTTTTTAGCTATCGTGGGTAGGTGTTTTCTTTCTCCGAGTGCCCGGAGAGCGTTGTTCTGTAGTTGTTGCGTTATTGTGAAGTTCCGACCTCTGGGTTGGTCGACAGGAGTAATGTTCCGAGAGCATTTGTGCTGGAAGTACGTAGCAGGGAAGTACTGTGGTAGTGTTCCGAGAGTGTTTGTGTTGGGAGTGCATAGCAAGGAAGTGTTTTTGTCAAGGTTCTGGGACTTGGGAGTCCATTGGGGCCCTGCTCGGTGTCGTGATGGATATCTGAATTAGGTGGATCCATCCGGGTTTGCTCTTTATCCGATGCCACCCTGATATCTAGTTTTGAGTCATCGTGACTTTCCGAGGGACGCTAGGTGCCCTCGTCGGATGGCCACTCCTACCGCTTTGGGTTAGTAACCGAGCGGTATTGGTCACACCCGATGGGCCTCCTCGTTGGGAGTGGGTACAACTCATCGGAAGTACTTGTGACAATAGTATTGTCCAATTATTAATCCTTTTGATTTAGGACTAATATTCTCTTTAATCTCGTATTTTCTTTTATACGGTTAACAATTAAAATTTAAATTATAATAATTTTTAATATATAACTATACACCTCATTATTGTGCAAATGTGAGTGAAGGATTAATATTTTTATATCTGTAATTTAAATAAGAATAATTAAATAATATGTTATTTTAATTAAGTTTCAAAAGCCGCTTCTATCTAGTTATTGAAAACACCACAAAACTAACTTTATCTGCTTTAAGTTACTTTTAATGAAAGATTTGCAAACACTCATAACTTTAAGTTAAACGTAACTTTAAGTAACTTTAAGTAGAAGTTATGAAAAAATGAGCTTTCATAAGCTCCTGCGAACACCCTCATAGAATATGATGAAATGACGATGTGTGTGATATGCATTGTCTGACCTGGTTATTTGAGTTGTGTTTCCTTTAGACGATCAAGCAATGAGTGTTCCATTAGAATCATGGAGGATACCCTCATTCCCCGTCAACTGGGGTTAACATTGGAGGAGCCATCTGCATTAAGTTGGAGAAACCCTAGAGAAGTTGGCATCCATTTAAAAGAGAAGACTATTAGGCTTTGGGTGGGATTAGGGTGGTGCAGTGTCATGTTATTTTGGAGTAGGAATTGAACTAGTAGAGGTAGGTAGCTTGAACCTAAATGAATTACCGGCGTTGCATATAGTGCATGTTAGGATCAACTTGCGGAATAAAGTTGGGATGTATGTGATTGGTTCAGGGGTGGAATGTGAGGAAGAATTTGCTGAATGTTGGGATGAGTAACTATGCCATCGCTGAAAAGATGGTTAATAGTTTTTGGTACAATGCTCAACGAGGATTGTTGACGAGTTGTAAGCTCGAACAACTTTTGCTTCGTTGGTAGTTTGCCATGGCTCATGATCCAGAAGAAAGATGTAACTTTGGGTTATATTTCATTTTAGACAAGATGAACCAAGGTAAAGTAGGGAATGCTTAATGATAATCAACCGTGTAAGGGCACGATAGGCACTAATTATTGAGAACTTCACATGGTGGGAACCACGCCCAAGAGAAGAAATATTTCTTGGTATTGTAGATAGGTAGCGGGGTGCCAAGGATACTAGGAATGATGTTATGCGGTAGAAAGTACACAATTTGATGAAGTCCCACTTTTGCTCAGAATGGGTGATGATATCAAAACTTGAAGATTAAACAGATGTGGGGGCATTGATTGGGTGAAATTCGTTATGGTGAAGGTGTCTTACCACTTCGAGTGCAAGAGGTTAATCATTTGGCCTCTATGAATATGCCATATGATTGATGACGATAACAGATAAGACACATATGTAATTGATTTCCATCCCTAGTTGTGGTGGGCCTTGGTTTGTGGCAAGTAAAAAATGGGTATTAGGAAAGTGTTTTGCCCGGATAACTTTTTCTCAGAGGGGATCTGGTTGAGTAAGTAATCGCAAACCCAATTTTAAAAGTAAGCATCAATATATGCGGCACGTGTCGGAGACCATGCATGTTCAATTGCTTGGATAAGCAGATGGTATCCCAACTAATCTTAGTTCTAGTATAACCATCAGGAGTAGTATTCGAAAAAACTTTATAGGTTCCCTTTTGGATTTGGGAGGGAGTGGTGCATGGTAGTCAAAAAATTGACATAGCATTGGATGGAATAACGAAATAACATGGACTTGGCTAGAATAATTCTTCATGATAGGGAAAGAAGACATGTGTACCACATGTCACTCTTGTGAGAAGCACGACCCACTAAAAGTTGTTGACTTTTAAGCGGCTTCATCAAACTGGCAAACCCAAATACTTATCTTTAGAATTCGTACATGCTAGGTTGAGGTATTGAGGAGAGGAGTTTGTGGGGGTAACACTTGGTCCAAACATGACCTTGGATCTGGACTAGTTAACAATCTGCCCTGCAATTTCAACAAAAAAATAGCAAGAAGCTGAAGGTTATGTTTTAAGGTGTTTAATTCTCGAGATGGTGTATTCCAGAACAGGAAACAATCATTTAAAAAGCTAAGAATGGGGATTTGAGGCCCTGTACGATGTGCACAATGAAGTTTCTTGTACGAGTGCCCTAAAGCTTTAGATGGACAAACATATCCATACAAAGGATAAATGAATAAGTAGATAGGTGACCGCTTGTCTGAGTCCTTAAGTTGGTGTCCAAGTTGTAGACTCAGAACCGTAAGTTGAGATTGAGAACATAATAAATGTGTCATAATATGTTGGATACCATTAGGAGGTAAGTGGAATGCTTCAAGTGGCTTTTGGAGGAATTCCCAGTTGAGATTGTCAGCTTCCTTCTTGATATCAAGTTTGAGTGCCGTATGTCTTTTTTTTCTTTTGCGTTTAGACTGAGTGGTATGTAGCAGTTCATGAGCAGTAATGACTTTATTTGCGATATGGCGCCCAAGAAACAAAAATATTTTAGAATCGGGAGATCAAGTTAGACAGAAATAGCTCAATCCAATTCAAGAGGAATTTAGCTATAATTTTATAGCTAACATTGCATAAACTTATCAGACGAAACTCAGTAATAAGGGTGGGGATGATAATGATATGATATCATTGTGATGGGTTGCAATGTATCATGGACCAAAAACATGTGATAAAGCTTGCCACGCACCTTCTTACCCGATTCTAGTATATTTAATAGAAGTGGTCATTAAGCTAGTCAAAACCTAAGGCTTTTAAGGGTCCGATACTTTTGAAATTTTTGCTTACATTTCCTGTGCTCCAAGATATGAATTTTGTCTGCTAGCATCTTCAAGTAACCTTTAGAATTGATTGAATCTTGAACATTTTGTTCTCATACTTAAGTCCATAGTAGAAGTTCTTTATTAGTGCTTCCTCCCCGAGGTTTCATTCACTACAAGAAAAAAGGGTCATTCGCGACCGCCCGGGCGGTCGCGATTATTGTCCACAAACTCCTAATTAAAAAGGAAACTCATAACTTGCGCACTAATGTCGAAAATACCAACGTAATAACGAAGAAAGACTCTGAAATCTACCAACATTTGGAATAAATTTCTGATTTTATTGATAAAAATCAAAAATTAATAAAAGTCACTCTAACAAAATAAAAAATGAGCTATATATATAACTCATAAAACCTAAATAAAAAGGAACTAGACTCAAACTTGAAAAGTAACAAAGTCTAAAGACAAAAGAACATAAACGTTTAATTAAAAAGGAAACTAATAACTTGCGCAACAAGACCAATTTTTCTCACAAACACACTATAAAGCTTTTTTCGACTCGGCCCACCAAATGTAAAATACACTTTGAAATTTGACCGTAGGAAATACAAAGACGTTATATTAGATATCTTGTGAGCAAAAAATGAAGTACCAATTATAAGATATGTAGATTTTCGTGCAGGTCTCGATTTATTACGTTTTTCTTTAACATGGGGTTTTCTTTTCCTACATCAAACACTCTTTCCAGCCAACAAAATATGACCTCGTTTAGCTCGGCTTTCCCCCAAGATTTTCAAGGGCTGTTTGGATCACCTTTGACCCACTTGTTTCAAAGTTTGGTTGAAAAAAATCATGTTTGTAACTCCTCTCAAATTTTGGACACCCAAATTTTGAAAAGACACGTTTTTCAAAGTATCATTTGACTCTTCTTTCTTAAAAGTTCTCTTACACTAAAAAAAACTAATAAATGAATAAATACTATCTTTCAACTCTTAAATTTTAATTTTAAAATTAAAATAAACATGTCATGTAAATGAAAACAACTATTTGTTATTTGGGACGCTCCCAAGCAACCATATATTATTTAAAAGGGACAGTATGAGAAATTATTCCTAATTCCCGATGTAATTAATATTAAAGATATGAGATATTCTTGCGTGAAAAATTCAATACTGGTGTTATTATCTTGCGTGAGGTGATGTTATTATCTTGCGTGAGGTGAGAGACAGATAACAAATTCTTGCAAACAATAG
The DNA here is from genome assembly GCA_948329865.1 of Linaria vulgaris. Classification (NCBI taxonomy): domain Eukaryota; kingdom Viridiplantae; phylum Streptophyta; class Magnoliopsida; order Lamiales; family Plantaginaceae; genus Linaria; species Linaria vulgaris. The sequence continues at coordinate 88,031,068 of OX415251.1, read as the reverse complement.
GGACATGGAGATGTTTATGTAAGTGAAAAGTATGATCAGCAAGAGAAAATAAAGATGAACCAAGATGTCTAATAGGCATACCTTGACCATTACCAACACACACCAAGTCATTGCCATGATACTCATTCGCTTGAAGATTGAGGTTCTGAAAATCGTTCGTCATGTGATGCGTAGCGCCAGTGTCGGGGTACCACTGGGGGAAGGCAGAGAAGACCCATCGCTAGCATAATATGCAGCCAATGAAGGCTGTGAATGAGGTATATTATGCGATGGTAGAGGATGACGAGGGCATTGATTGTAGAAGTGATCGTAACTGTTACACAATGTACAAAAAAGATTGGGGAGATATGCATCTAGTGTGTAATGATTTTTCAGATTACGACCACGACCTCTTCCTTGCCCACGATATTGTTGGCGGCGACTGTATGAACTAGATTTGGCTAGCGTCCAGGTTGTCCACGACCAAGCGGAGCAACTGCCACATTTGCAGTGGCTGTAGTGAGCAGTTGATTGGATTCCAAGCGCATTTCTTGAAGGAGTAAGCCATATAATTCCACCAAGGATATTCCATCAGCCTGAGTCATAATTGAACTGACAACATGTTCATAGTCAGAACTAAGACCTGCTAGGATAAAGGAAACTAGCTCTTGAGCGTATTTATACTTGTCATTCTCAGGCGAAGGTTATGACTCTTCGTCATCAGCGTGTGACCTTGAAGAAATGTGCCTTATCCATTTAGGATTTTTCACAAAGCTTCGCTCTTCCGCCGACACATTATCCTCAATTGGGCACTCTGACCGAGTTTTAAAATTTAAGACTGATGATAGCAGATAAGATGATTTGATTTTGTTGAATCCATAAGGCATAAGATGGATTTGGATCATTTGTAGCTATAGTGGCAGGAGGACAAAGAATGTGCATCTACAAAACCAAACAGGTTCTGACCACGAAGATACGGAGGTAATTGTGCTCTCCATAGGAGAAAATTATCGTTAGATAACTTTATAGTGACAAGTTGTTGTAAGTTGGTAAGTGGAGATGGTGAAGGAGGAGGTGGTGGTGAAGGAGATGCTGATGGTGCAACAACATCAGACGTGGGGCTAGTAGAAGGCATGATCAAATGAAAAGACGTTAGTCAATAAGGTCTCATGATACTATATAAGATCAAATAATTTATGTGTTATTTTTCTGATGAAAGTCAGGGCGTTTTTGCCATGTATTTATTATATCAAAGTACACAAAGTCAGTAATTCTCCCTTATCACATGTTTACAGATAACTACATAAAGATAAAAGCAACCAAAACTAGAATTATGTTCTAAACTAAGCTTTATCTATTCCAGAAACTTGCTGCGTAGAGTCCAACTTCTTTGAAGTACTGAGTAAAAGCCATGAGTGAATAATTCTAATGCCAAGTAGGTCATCAGTAAAATTGAGTTTACTAAACGATGCAATGGTTTGGGGGGAAAAAGGTACGTAGTCGAAAAGTAGGTTGGTATGAAAGAGTATATTGCAGAAAAGGAGACCGGCGGCGGGAATAGGCTCGAGATCCCATCGACTCCGAAATTTAGGGTTGCAAAAATTAGGGTTTGAAATGAGAGATTGTCAGTGCTTTGATACTATTTGGCAGCGGGTTAAAGGCTCTACTGGGAGGCAAAATAGAATCTCAGTTAAAAGATCATCATTGGAAGCTACAATTTCAATTCATTTTGGTTGCTTGAGTGATTGATTTTGTGGGATTTTTGGTTTGCATGGAAACTGTATTGAACAACTGTGAGTAAGACTAACACTCTTTTAAGCCTTAACAAAAAATAGTTTCAATTCCCTCTGACAAAAAATTAAAGTTGGCGAGAAACAAACTTATGATCCACCAATTTCCCGCCTTTACTTAATTTTTATGTGTCTTCCACTACAAGATTTCGCAGTATTAGCTACCGCAAATTAGCTACCAAAATTCCGTAGCTAGTCATTAGCTACGGAATTTCTGTAGCTAATGAGTTTACCGACGGAATTTCCGTCGCTTAAATTATTGGCGACAACCAATTGGTGACCACACTTATTACCGATGTAATTTCCGTAGCTAATGACTAGCTACGGAATATCAGTAGCTAATGGTTCTTACCGTTGACATTAGCTACCGCAAGGCGATAGCTAATGATTCTTACCGTTGAGATTCGCTACCGAAAATCGGTAGCTAACCTTTCTTATTGTTGACATTAGGTACCGCGTAGCGGTAGTTAACTGTTCTTACCGTAGGCACACATTTAAAAATTTGATTAAACCATTTACCCAAACCCTAACAGTAGCGACCATAATGGCGGTAGCTAATATTTATACCCTAACAGTACCTACCGCCAGTCCGTAGCTACTGACTAAATCAGCTACCGCAAGTCGGTAGCTACTAATATTCAAGTGCTTAAAATTGTGATTTTTTGACGATTATTTTAAATATAATTGGTTGTTTATTATCAATTAAGTCAATAACAAGTAATAATCAACTAAATAAACATAAAATGATGATTTCATTGCACAATCAAATGACATTACTAATGTCGGTTCATAATAACAATGATACATAATGTCGTTTGTTTGTCAATACTATATATATGTATGTATCTCCCAATAGAACGTTAAATAAAGAATGTAACTTCACATCATAACCAATAATCACATTTCATCGATACATCAACCAACACGTCACAACGATATTTCAATCACATACACGAGACATGATTAGGTATAGAGGTACGTAAAACTAATATATACGTCACACAACAATACATCAATCGTATTAACAAATCAATTACTAACAAATAAGTTAATTATTACTTATTATTGGTAATATTACTAAACTGAAAACATAAAGAAATCAAAATCAAACAAAGAAATATACAAAATAGAAAAATTTAACATTAGCTACGGCCAAGCGGTAGCTACTAATATTCAACGGACATTAGCTACCGCTAGTCGGTAGCTACTAATATTCAACAGATATTAGCTACAAGAATTCAGTAGCTACAAATATTCATCCTAATAGAACCAAGAAAATTGACAATTAGCTAAATTTCGAAAATTTGGGCGCCCATGTGCGGAAGATTCAAATTTTCGGAAAATTCAAAAAATTTGACCATTAGCTACCAACTTTCGGTAGCAAAACGTCAAGAATTTGGGCGGCCAAGGGAGGGAAATTCAAATTTTCCGAAAATTTAAAATTTTCAATCTTATATTATAAATACCCCTCAATTCTTCAATCTACAAAATAATCCCAACACTTCTCTAATCTAAAAATTGTCCCTACCATTTCTTTATTTATCAAATCTACAAAATCATCACAACACTCTCTTCAAATCATCAAAAAATCCTCACTTCTCCAATCTAAAAAACTATCCATATCATTTCTTTATTTCTTCATATCTTCCAATTTTTTCCCATTAATCAAATCCCACACTCTGTTCAAATCTTCAAAATATTTCTCATTTCTCAACACTTTTTTCATATGTTCAAAACTCCAAACCTTTTTTATTTTACAATCATTTTGTTAAAAAAAGCTTTCTTCGTTTATTTAAATGCTTGATAATGTTAAATTAACAAATCAACATTGACTTTCATATTGGTGAAAGAATAAACCAATAAATTTCAGGATTTTTTTTTAGATCTGTAAATGTTATTACCTACCGCAGTGCGGTAGCTAATAATATTCATGGCTTTAAATATTATTAGCTACCGCCAATCGGTAGCTAATAAGACTTATCGGTAGCTAATAAGACTCAAGGCTATAAATATTATTAGCTACCGCATGTCGGTAGCTACTATTATTCATAAAGTTAGCTACCGAAAATCGATAGCTACTAATATTCATAATATTAGCTACCAAAATTCGGTAGCAAATGCGGGTAAGCTAAATCGGTAAGTTAGTGACGGAATTTCGGTAGCTAACTCCACAGTAACCACCGAAAATCGGTAGCTAAATTTCAAAGTTGTGGCGACGGAAGTGGCGACGAAACTTCGGTTACTAATGTGAGCGACATAAATTCGGTAGGAAAGGGACTTATTAGCTACCGAAATTCAGTAGCGAGTCATTAGCGACGCGATTAGTAGCTACCGAAAATTAGCGACGAAATTTCGGTAGGTAATGATCATTATCGACCGCACTTGGGTCATTAGCTACCGAAAATGCGGTAGCTAATGACCGAAAATCTTGTAGTGTTCGGCTCTTCGCGTATTGAAAAAGTTAATGACTTAATAGTATACTAACAATATATTTTGTTTCAATAAGCTCTAAGGAAATTGATTTAAGGGTAATTTTGTTAAAGACCCCGGACATTTGCTACATTTCTCAGGTTACACCTAACTTTTTAGAACGTGCATTGTCCTTTAGTTCTACCTTTCTTGATTTTGCGCACAGACAAGACACCTTGTTCAAGTTTTTTTGGCAAAGTACTCTTATCGGACACAAGTAATCTCATACAACTATTCTCTTACTGTTGCTATCAAATAGAGGTTCTGTCAAAAATGAACATCGAAAAAATCAATCGCACCTCTCTTACGAATATAGATTGGAGGCAAGTTTCTCTTTTTGTGACCACAACGTGCCACTTTGCAAAACCGGATAAACAAAGCGAGCTTCAACGTTTTCTACCATACCAAAACTGATAAAAAAAGTCATATCTAATTGGTTTCACTTTAGTTGCAGCGTAGCTTCATACATTTGATTCCAATAGGGATGAACCTAAACAGAAAAGTAAACTTTATGTGTAGAAAACAGGCTACATTCAGTAACAAGAAAAAGAAGTGCATACAAAATAGCTACCTGTAATATATTCTCCAGAATGACGACTTAACAAAGTCGTAAATCAAAATGTTTGATTCATCTTTGGTCTATTTACAGTTGAGATTTGCTACTTGTTACAAACAGTAAATAATAGCACAACAATTCGTTCCAATTATCTGGAACTCCAAGAAGGCACCAGTGTCAGCGATTATGAACACCCTAAAGAATTGCCATATATCGATGGATGGCCATCTGGCCTATAATCCAATGAACGAGTAATGTTCAGAAGAGTAACATTGTCCTTCATATGGGCTATTATCTCCTCCACAATCAAATTCTTTTCTGGGTAATTTTGAGGTAAAAGTCTCGTTTATCGGCCGGAAAGCTTCTTTGCAATGACCACCATTGTTCCATACACCACCACTGTTCAAGAATATAATGTAAATCCTGAAGATTAGAAGCCGCAAGTAAATATAGTCTTCAGCATTTGACAAAACATAGACCTGAATTGTGAAAGCGCTGAGCTTTGAAAGAAAATCGGGGTTTTGTGCATTAACATATTTATCTACCATGACGTCCATGTCAATAAAGCTCTCGAGAATGCCTCTGTAATATCTAGTTGAGGATCAACTTGGTTTTTCTCCTGTAGTAATTGTTCCTGTTAGGTTTTAAAGGGAAGTTGATGACAAATATTTTCAACAACAAAAGTAAGGCATGAAACAGGGAAATATACTGTAATGATAAGGAATAGTTACAGTTACACACCTCATGTTTGGTCTAATTATAGAAACTTCGTCTCATAGAATAGTTAGGTATGCACCGGGGAAAGTTAAAAAATGTTACAGATTGATTCCATGAATTTTATAATTATAGAGACACCCCCTAGTTCCAAAAACATTATAGGTAGACCCTCTCTTTTTTGTGCTTCTAAGCTTCAGGGGTTTATCTGTACTTTATAAAATCATAGTGAGGCTTTTGTACTAGGACAAATCTTCAAGTTACGAGCAAAGTCACACAATGTTTAGTCATCAATAAATTGTCGACCTGACACGTCACCATTGACATGCCTTTCCATATATTTGTGGAAAGTTTTTTAGTCTAGTTTCCACATCAAAAATAATTTGTCAATCTGACCTCTAATAGAGGAGTTATGAGTAAAATTGTAAACTCGCGCAGTATTGAGCCATCAACCAATATCCTATGTGAAGAAGGCTGAACCTCAAACGTCGACCTTCACCTCCGACCATGATCGGCCACCATCAAAAAACAATGAACTGCGGTCAACTTGACGCTTTAAACATGATACATAGACATCTTCACTTAGTCCCAAGTTTAGTCCAAAATTAACAAACTCTCAATCCGCATTAATCATTTTCTACCCGATCCAAGAGATATGTCCGACTAACTTAGCTATTTCCCATCTACTGCATCATACGACTAATAACTGCTATTTAATCTACATCTTATTTGAGCTATAACCTTCTTATTATGGTCTCACACCTAAATAAGTATCAACTGACTTAGGCATTGGAGTGCCACATCAGGTAAGCCCCGACCTAGTTCACGTGCTGTGTTTTTTAGTGCAAGTTTCCCAAACTCAAAGCTAGCTTAGGGCCAATAAAGAACTTGAGTTAGTGTAACGTGGAAATGATTAGTCAGTAGACAAAAACACATTACATCACTTTCAATATCTCTTTTGCTTTTTGTAAGATAAATGAGGCTCATATTTATTTTTTTAACTTTTTTAGGTAAATTGGTTTATTTTTTATCTAAAATAAACGAGGATCATAATTTCACTTTCAATAAAATTTGATATCTTCCAAAATAAAAGAATTGTCCACAATGGATGTTTGTATAATTTTTCAAACTTGAGGAGTGTTGTTGTAAATACACTATCACTCAAGAGTAGTTTATGTAATTCTTTCTAATTTTAGTTGTCTGTGGCCTGTGAAGCCGAAGAAAAATTTGTAGTAGATAAAACTAAAATCCTAAATTAATTAATTTTATGTAAGAAAATCATTTTATCACTTTTTAATAAAATGAAGAGTGATTTACATACGAATAAAATTACTTTTTTTTACATCAACAATAGAGATTTCATTAACCACACGATTTGAAAACCGTGACCAAATACAAACAAAAAGAAAGCATGAGAAATAACTCAAGTTCAAGAAAAAACATAAAGCTCAACAAAAGCCACAAAAGACAACTAATTCGGTTCGACAACAAATATCAATCTCGATTCTCCTCAGTTGAACTCACTAAATTATGCACCACAACATTCCCCTCGCGTCTCGTCCATGTGAAATAAAAGACATGGAACTCCAAACATACGCACCTAATATCACTTATGAGATTATTGATGAGTGTCTAAAGTATGCACTTTTAGCCCTCATTATTTGGGGTTTAAGGAAAAATTACTTAAGTAAATTGCATATTTAAGTACGTTCTCGTGTATTTGGGATTTTCAGAGATAAATGGTGAAAACGTAAATTATTTGGGGCAAAATGAGCTAAAATAGAGTCAATGAGTACAAGGCCATAACGGGGACCAAATAAAGAGGCAAATAGAAGAAACTACAAGTGATTTGGATAAGAAACGAAGGAGAAAGAACCAAAACACCAAAAGCTATTACATGAGAAGACTTCAAATGAAGCCATTAATTCAAACGCATGGTGATAGAGTCTAAGGAAGAATTAGAGGCCGTGCTACATACCGTTGGAAATATAAGGAAGTCAGTGTTCTAACGCAACAAATGAATCTTAATTTTGACCTTCAGAAAAGAAGTTATAGCCAAAACCATAAAACCGTGGAGAGCATAATAACGCAGCGCGGCCCGACGCGCGGAAGTCTGCACATAGTACGTTCCGGGAAGAATTTACCGCGGCTGGAGCGAAAGGTGGAGCCCACGACACCTGGGTTGCCAGCATATGGCCCAAATTAGGGTCTTAAACCTATTTTCAGGCCCAACCATGATGTTTAGCATATAAGGACACTAGGACTACGAATTTGGAGACATCACGCCATTCTTTACCTCTCACCTCATACCACACGCCCCCAATACCCACAACACCTAGTAAGATCATTGAAAAGAGTATACAAGTCACGATTTAGTTGGGAGAAGCAGAGCAACAGAGATTGGGAGATTATTCTTATCTTTTTCTCTTTCGTTTGTGTTGTTGAACTTGTTATTGTTATATGCTAATCTTCGCCGTATTTGGAGAAGGAAGTAATGACTATGCACAATGAACCTTTAGTTACAAATTCATGTTAGGTTTTATGCGTTTAGATGTGATTTGTTTTATATTCCACATGCTTGATGTATACACTTGATGAGTGCTAACGTGCCTCGTGGCTAAATTGCATGTTTGATTTATGTGCTAGAAATATGACTAACGTAACTCACGCATAAGCTAGATCACAAGGGTCCATGTCTTTGATTTATTTAATATAGTTAACACTTGAGAGGGTTGAATTGGTTACCAAACTTTAATTCTTTTAGATTGATCACACTTAGGTTGCTGGATCTTTAGAAGGAGGCACGTCACATCTAGAATTCCTGTAATTCATTGAACACATGAACTTAACATGATGAAATTATCTATGGGGGAATTGGTGGTTAGTCTATGAATAACATATTAAATAGTTATGAAACCAACTTTAAATACAACTTCACCAATCTGATTAAATCCTTGTTATGTATTTGTTTGAGTAGTTATAATCAAAACCTCTCTATTCAGATCTACTTTATGAATTGTTTTACCGTTGTCTATTAAGCGAACACTATAGTTACACACTCTCTGTGGGATTGATACTTGGTCAGTAACTATACTTACCATTTTATTATCACGTGACTCGTATACTTGCGAACGTGTGTATTTGAATAATAACACGAGAAAATACGCATCAAGTTTTTGGTGCCGTTGCCGGGAGAGTGACAGTGAATTATAGTGTTTTAATAGTAGACGTTAAACTTGACTGTTTTGCATCTCTCTTTTTCAGTTGACCGAGTGCATGCCTGAGGTGGCAAAAATTAGCCATTTGCCCGACAACTGCGAAAAAAATAAGACCATCCAATGGAAACAGAGACTTTTGAGGGAGAGACGTATGGCGGTGAAGATTCCTTACCCTATTGTACATGCTACTATGGTGATTTTGCAATCTCTGACCCTTTCGACAATTTCTTGGATGGTTGGGCTAGATTTGAGGCGTATTTTGCAAAGATGAGCCATGTTGTCAATATGGCCGAGTTTTTCATGATACAAACTTCATGTATCACAAAGTGGAGTACCATCTAGTGCAGTGGAGATCCAAAAGGCACAACAAAGTAGAAACTGAGCTTGATCCAATGCCCACAATTCATGCACACGAATAGGTAGAATATATACAACTAGTGATCCAACACTCAAGGCGAATGGTGAGAAATATGAGCTCTATTTAGAATTTGGCGTTGAGAACAATGAAAAAGCCGAACCACTCCTACCAATTGAAGACACGACATTGAATGAGAAGCCAGTGAGGAAAGACATGATTGTGGATTCAAACACTCGATTATACACCTACAGTTGAGGAGTCCACAATGGAGAATCATGTGAGGTACAACAACTTTAATTTCCAATGTGTTGAATTTGAATATTTAATATATGCAGAATTGGGACTTGAAAGTGGAGAGCCACCTCATCGCAAGGCAAGGAGAAAGAAAACACCTTATGTCGACGCCATTATGATGATATCAACAAGGTTGCAATATAGAACTCGTGAACCACATCATAGAAGGATGAAAAGAAAGAGAGTTCGTAAGCAAGCAAAGATGAAAGAAGATATGAGGTCGGAGAACAAGGTTATACAAAAGAGTCTCCATTGGAAGAAGGCGAGAAAAGCCTAAAGCTGATACATTAACATATTTTGAAGATTGGAGTCTCATCAGAATATTCGAACCTTCATGAATCCATTAATAGCGTCGAGCTAACCGGCGTTAAATCAAGCGCTGTGTGGGAGACAACCCACAATAGTAAGTTTTATTTTTGAGTCTTGCATTTAGTTTATTTGTTAGTTATTTGATATTTCTATTTGAGTCATACATAACATAATTTTTTTTCAATGTCTGTGAGCTAGCCATTGAGATAGGCAAAGAGAAGAAAGTGAAAGAAGATATAAGTGGAGAGACGAACAAGACAAAAGCAAGACGACATTGAAAAAAAGTAAGGACAACACAGACCAGAGCATGAAGAGCAGATTTTCCAAAATGAGGCGCGACTAACGCCACTACTGTTCATGTCGTGCCACACACGCGCAACCAAAATCGCGTTCTGACCTCCGTAGTGCCATAATTCTATAATGTAGCACGTTCCATGTTGTTGTGACGTGTCACCGCGCCTCTCACACGCGACCATGTTGCGCCTGAGAGTTTTCTTGCCAAATACGTTTCTTAGTTCAAAAGTCTATAGGAGACATGCAGAAATCAGAATCTACAGAATTTGGTTGAACAATCTCTATCTTTACCTTTCCTACCATACTAATACTTCCTTATGATTAAACTCCATTGGTAGATGTATTATTTCAATTGTGATTACATTTATTATGGAGAGTTGTGCAACTGAATAAAAAATCACCAATATTGTTTTTAAGAACTCTTTTATATATAACTCTAGTCACTTTTGTAATTCTACTATCTCTCATAAATCATAAGACCATTTCTTCTTTATTTTTCTATTCATCTATTCTCTTGAAATATTTCTTTTCCTTTATTTCTTTGTAAAAGAACATGGAATCCAAAAGTTACTACACCATTGATCTAGCCACGGGAGAAAAAAGCATATAGACTGTCACTAGCATCAGCAATGGGCATATCAAGTGGAGCTAGTGAACACATGGGAAGGAATCAAAGAACAACTCTGGAATACCAACACCATCTTTGGATGGAGTTGAAACACATTGAGAGAAAGATAACAAATGAAAAAATTACCAATACCCATGGTTCGACAAGCGTCCCATGAGCTTGTTGCTCGATTAGGGGAGTACTCTCATCTATGCTTTATTTTATATGTTTTGACGATGGTGACATCGTCTGATTCTGTGCTGGGGGTGGGAAAGCTTTACTTTTTGTTATCTATGCTATGTATTTATCCTAAAGTCTAGTTATTTTTTTAAGGGTCGGGTCATTAGATTCAAATTTGAAGCATGAAAGCATGAATGAGTAGGGATCAATGATGATATATGGATAATATGGTACGAATTTGAGATGCAAGAGTATACGTGAATTGAGTACACTATTGTTGAATGCATGTTTTATTTCATATACACCATTCACAATGGACATAAGTAGATAATATTGAGATAATTGTATTGAATTTAGGAGAAAATAGGGAATTGCATAGAAATTATGAATCTCAGGTAATTTACTCTATTGCTATTTGAAACAAATGTGAATTTGAATTGTTGAGAAAATGAAACAAGCCATCTTTTCTGTCACCTTTGAGCCTTTCACGCCCAAAATCCTTTACAAATAAAGTAATCCTCAGTATCCCATTACCCACATCTACCTACCCTTTGATCCGGATGATATACTATTCCACTCTTTTCTAGAGGTGCATTGATTAAACCATATGAAAGAAAAGAAAAAGAGAAGAAGAATGGGGTGTGGAAAACAAAATTGTTCAAGCCTAAAAGAAAAATGAAGAAGGCTGGAAAAACAAAAGAGGATGAATAGAGTAGAGAGCATATAATAACCCCCGTGCGAAAATGTAAGTGTGGGGGAACGTCTCGAAAATCAATGGAGTATAGGGTGGATTGATACTTGCGCACATGAAAAGGCAAGGAAAAGATGTAAAAGAGCCTAAAATGTATGGCCAATAAAAATTGCACAAATGAGGGAGGAAAAAAGAAAAAACGAGTTGATTTACTACATGCATCTTTAGAACTCATAAATGTTTTCTCCCAATATAGCCAATACCCGAGCCTAACATTAAAAATCCTAAAGATTCAACATGAAAAGTTCACATGTATGGAAAATATTGAGAAAAGTAGAAAACAAGGTTGAAGTAACTATATGTGAAACTCTATGAGTTTATGAATTCTTTATGAAAGTCTTGTATTCTATACTTATGCATACATGAGCACACCACTTAGCACGATGAAATTTTGCATGACAATGACTTTATTAAATTTGATGTACATTGCCCATCTCTTATTTTGATCATATTTGCATTATGAGAATATATCCCTATGCATGAGTGTTGACACGTTGATGATTTAAGTTCTGAAAATTTTGGATCGTGGATTGACACAACAACTTTGAGAATTAACCTGGAATTGCCTTAACTCTATTGTGATCTTCTTGACAATAATAATGTGCAACGGGATTAAAAACACAAGAAGATTATTTTTAAGAAGTTTTCAATATTATTAAAAACTTCCGAGCCTTAGGCCAAATAACCATAAAGGTTTTAACAAAACGTTCCTCACTACAATTCACTCACGCTCTTTGTTGATCGGACTCAACGAAGCAGACAAGTACGAACTACTTAACTTCTATGAACTAGACGTAAATAGTTGATACAAAAATTTTGCAAAAGCAAGACAAAGACAATACAAAGAATGATAAATCTCTCGGATTGTTTTGCACGATTGTCTTGTCTTCATCTTGATGAACTTCACATCTTTTATAGATTTCTTGAAACTTGCACGCCAAGATGTGTTTTTCACAGTTTTGGTAACTCTTGTTGTTTCCTTGTTGAATTTCGCCTTCTTTGTGAACTTCATATCTTTCCTGAAAATGTGTTTCCATTGTTACCGATCTAACAAGGTAACACATCTTCTTCAACACGTAGAATCCTGGAAAGAATCAAAGTTGCAGAGAATCCAAATTGTTTCCTTCTTTTGAAAGCGTGTTGTGTTGACTAATTCAACTTAGCTTGAATTATGGAAACTTCAAGTAAGGAATCTTCCATAGCTCTTCCTTATGATTAAGATACCTTCCTGGACATAAACATAAACAACTAAAACCGTGGAACTTGATTAATAAGTGATTAAAGGCAAAACTTAATTTTGGCAACTAAAGAACAGTTTTCGCACAAGCTCTCGGATTTCAATGTTATCCTCAATGTTGTCCCAACATCGTCTAACATTGATTCCAGAGAACATTCCAGAAAACCCTGCACTTTCAATCTCCCCTTTTTTGCCTTTCTTCACAAAACCAATACATGTTCCAATCAAGACTTATATCCAAAAAGTTAGAATCAACAAGAAACAAATTAAACTACTACACTGCTCCCCCTCAATACAAGCTAACATGTTCCAAGCTAAATTAGCAAAGACAAGTATTAAGGTCATCACTACATCAAAAGATGTTCAGACCTCAACATTTATCAATGTTGCCTCAACATTGAAACTAGTGAGTTTCCTGCATAAAAGGTTAACCAGAACAGCCGTTCAAAATGTGCTTTCATAAGAAATAGCAGTTAGAGCAGTTCACAGTAGTAGTACTTAGAGTTACAGGCCATAACTAGATATCAAGGACAAGTCCCTTGATCCAAATAAACCAAGTAGAGATAAATGTACCAGCCACACAACCATATCAGTAGTTCAAAGAAACAAAAAATTAGAAGACTAAAATTTTAAAAAACTTGGAACTATTCTCCCCCTTTTTGTGAAGAAGGGAGTTTCTCCAAATTTTTCACCATATCCTCCAGTTCTTTGAGGTGCTCCTTCCTCTCCTCAATCTCCCTCTGAGTATCAGCAATTTGTCCCCTATACCAGTTCAGCAGATGATCCACAAAAGTTGAGATTATGACCATGCACTCTTACTCTTTGGACATAGGCACTGAAGTTCCAACAAACTCCTGAGCCTTCTTCTTCTCAGCTCTTGGTCTTACCACTCCTTTTGGGTTCCAAGAAAGGTCTCTCACTCTTGATCCAGACAAGTAGCTTGGGAGAATTGTCAGTTCAGTATCATTCTTCCTCCAGCCCACAGCCACACTTGTCTTCAATCCTTGCTTGCTAAGGATTTTGCAGATCAGTGAGGGAAAAGGCAGCATGCCATTCTTCCTTCCACCAACTTCAGACATTGACTTTAAAATCCTCTCCCCCATGTTCACAGCTAGTCCATTCTTGAGTTTGTACACCAAGATTGCTAATTCCTTGGTCAGTACAGTGACATTCTTGCTTGGCAGCCAGTTGAAGCAAGCTATCTTGTGCAAGACAGCACTAAGGGAGGTGAGTTTTGTGGTTGGCAGAGCATCTTTCCAGATTTTGACCAACCCTTCAGTCAAGTCTTCAATTACATCATCATAGTAGGGGTCATCTGATTCATCAGTAGTTGGGAATCCACAGATCTTGTTGATGGTGTAGGGTTCAGTGTTGAAGACTCTCCCCCTCACCCAAACCTTTTCAAATTTTGGAGATCTGTAGTCCCTGATCCACTTGGAGAGATTCAGGTAGAACTCCATGACAATCTCAGGAGCATAGTCACTCAACTCCATCACTGATTGTTGCAACCCTCTTGCCTCAAGCAAGTCCATCACCTTTTGTTCTTTGAAGCTGGCCATCTCTACAGCTCTTTCAATGTGAATCTCCCTTCTTTTGAAAGAATCCCACTTCTTCTCCAACTCTTTGGTCAGATAGTATGGAGAAAAGTAGTCCTCCTCATCCTCAGGGTAGATCACATACAGCCCATCTGTGTACTCATCTGTTCCTGATGTTTCCTTAACATCAGCAGCAACATCCTCAGCAACATCTTGCTCATCCTCAGTCTTTTCCTCTTCCTTCTCCTCCTCTTCCTCTTCATCCTTAATATCCACCACCTCTGTTTCCTCTTCCATCACTTGCTTTACTTTCCTCTTTCTCTCAGCAGCAGCAACAGCAGCAGACTTCCTCTCTTTCTCAGCCTTCTTATCAGCTTCAGCAACCCTCTTCCTAGCTAGTCTCTCAGCCTGTCTTTTCCTAGCCTCAGCGCGTTGCTTAGTAGTTTCAGACATATTTCTCAACTTCTTCCTAGAACCCTTGCTCTTTTTCTTTTCAGCCCTAATCCACTTCCTCACCAATTTGTCCACAGACTTATCCACGGATTTCTCCACAGATTTATCAGCAGACTCACTACCCTCCCCCTCAACAGTTAAATCAGCATCAATTTCAGGGTTGGGTTCAACATTGTTTACCTCAATTTTAGGCTCATTGATGGTGGGAGTGCTTGACTCAGCAGTTGGCTCAACATTGGAGTTCGATTCTCCTTGTTTAGACTTCTTTCCTCGTCGCACGCAGGGGATCGCCTTCCTTTTAGCAGCAACTGGAGCATCATCTGATTTTGCAGCAGCACCGCGAGTGTGAGAACGGGTGCGCGCAGCCGTGGGTTCACTGCTCAGAGCAACATCTGCAAGAGTTTGCATGGGAGACTTGCTTGCCATTGTTAGTACAGAAGATTTGAGAGAAATTGCAGAGAAAATCGAGAGAAATTTGAGAGCAGAGAGTAATTTTGCAGAGTAAGCACAAATAAGGAAATTGCAAGCACAATTAAGGATATTAGGGTTTTGATTTCTGAAATAACCATGAATAAGGAAAGAGAATGAATGTTAGTGGACAGTTGTTTAATTTGAATCAAATAAAATCTTCCCACTATGTTTTCCCGCGCACACGCTTTGATGTTTAATTAACAGTTAACCAGAGCAGTTTTCAAAAATTTGAAAACTTATAAGTTTATGTTTTCAATGTTGACATGCGATAGTGCACAATGTTGGGATAACATTCGATAACATTCAAACCAGAAGGTGGAGGTACAGGCTTCACCAAGGCAAACTCATGTGAGAGCTTGAAATACATCCAAAAATACATCTGAAACTTAACCAATATAGCAAGTGAGTACCTCAGACATAATGTTCAGATCAAAATCATGAGTAAGCAACATAGATAACAAGAAACACACAGGGATCAATAGTTATGAATTCAAGAAAAAATTCACTTCCACAGCATAGAAAGTCACAGAAAAGTGTGTCACCTGCAGTATGTCACCCAAGTTGTATGCCTCAACACATGAATTATACTCCCCATAAGCCTAGACCGACACAGCTCAACAACAAGAAAGAAAACAATGCAGTTCATGAATGCAACAATGTAATGTCAAAAAGGCAGATGGTAAACACAAATGAAAAACTCCTCAGACCAGCACAGCACACATCTCTTTATAATCTTTATTATTTTCATAACTCATCTGAACCAAATGCTGAAGGTTGCTAAACACAAAGCTAATGTCACTACTGATTGAGGGCAGTCTGAACTCCACACACCCCGGAAACAACATTAACAGCAGCAAGTTAGGCAAGTACAAAGGTCTTGAATGTTGGCAATTCATTTATCATGCACCCCAACACCCCAATTCCTTATGCATACTTGTTTACCAACCTGCATTCAAGAGAATCACCAAGTGATCAGTGCTACTAAATGTAAGAAATATAAACCTCAAACACCCTAGTAGAAAGGATCACCCTCATGTGTTCCTTGGCCAAACAAACAGGAACATGTAAATAAGCACAACTGAGTAACACTAAAGCTGTCAACATCATGCACCCCAGCTTCTCTACATGCCTTGTACACCTTCCATATGAATAAGACACAACTGAATAGACATCAAAGTAGTGAACTTTGTGTACCCCACGTTCTTCATATGTTAGGCTATCACAACCTCAGACAAACAGAAGAGTTTTATCACTTTTTCAAAACAAAGATGTGAAACTGATAACTAGAAAGAGTTGTTAATCAAAGAGTTCAACCACACAAACCAAATATGACAAAACAAAGATGAAATGAGACTCACAAGAAAAATAAGTCCAACAAAGGAAAACAACAGAATACCTACTACACCACAACCAATATACCAGTGCTAGACAGTGGTGTTATGTCAACACTGGTTTCCTCAACATTCTCACATATTGCACATGCCAAGAGATTTCCTCAAACTGAAGAATCTCTCACTATCTAAAGGTTTTGTAAACATATCAGCAAGCTTATTTGTTGTCTCAATATGTTCAATATTGATCACTTTGTCCTCTACCATATCTCTTAGGAAATGATGTCTTATGTCTATATGCTTAGTTCTAGAATGTAGGACAGGATTCCTAGAGATACTTATGGCACTTAGATTGTCACATAACATGAGAAGTGTATCACTATCTAGCCCATAATCTGAAAGCATGTGTTTGACCCACACAAGTTGGGTAACACAACTGCCAGCAGCTACATATTCTGATTCAGCTGTTGATAATGAAACACAGTTCTGCTTCTTGCTATACCAGGAGACCAAATTAATCCCCAAATAAAACAGCCTCCACTTGTGGATTTCCTGTCATCCACATCACCTGCCCAGTCAGAGTCACTGAAACCAACCAAGTTAGTGTTAGTGTCATAAGAATACCAAATGCCTAAAGGTGAAGTTTCAGAGATATATCTAAGAATCCTCTTCACAAAAATCAAGTGAGATTGCCTTGGCTCAGCTTGGTACCTAGCACAAACACATACTGAAAACATGATATCTGGTCTAGAGGCAGAGAGATATAGCAAACTACCAATCATGGATCTGTACAATGTTGGGTCAACATTGCTGCCAGTGCCATCTTTTGTTATCTTCACTGAAGAGGACATAGGAGTTTTGCAAGGCTTGGACTCTTGTAGCTAAAATCTCTTCACCAGATTCCTTGCATACTTCTCATAGTTCAGGAAGATACCATTCTCCAGCTGCTTAACTTGTAGTCCCAGAAAGTAGTTGAGCTCACCAATCATGCTCATCTCAAATGTTCCTGTCATAGACTCAACAAACTTGTCTAAGGTAGACTTTTTAGTAGAGCCAAATACAATATCATCCACATAAATTTGAGCAATGCATATATCAGAGCTTTTTCTAAGGACAAACAATGTTCTATCTCCATCTCCTCTATTGGAACCTAAGCCTAACAAAAAATCAGTTAGCCTCTCATACCAAGCTCTGGGAGCCTGTTTTAAGCAATACAAAGCCTTCTCGAGTTTGTACACATGGTCAGGATGTTTAGGATCAACAAAGCCTTTAGGTTGTTCTACATAAACCTCTTTGTCAATTAAACCATTCAGAAATGCACCTTTAATATTCATTTGGTAAAGTTTAATCCTAAGACAGCAAGCAATAGCAAGAAGTAATCTAATTGATTCTATCCTAGCTACTGGAGCAAAAGTCTCATCAAAATCTATACCTTCTACCTGAGTATAACCTTGTGCAACCAACCTAGCTTTGTTCCTCATGATTACACCATTCTCATCAGCTTTATTTTTGAAAATCCATTTTGTACCTATTACATTCACATGTGATGGCCTAGGCACTAGATTCCAAACTCTGTTTTTGGTGAATTGTAAGAGTTCCTCTTGCATGACATTAATCCAATAACTATCCTTAAGAGCTGCAGTTACATTCTTAGGTTCAATAGAGGAAGCAAAACAAGATGCATTATCAACAGTACATGAAGAAGACATGCAAACACACAACTTAGCCATATCCTTGTAATTGACCCTTTCTTTGTTGCGTGTTCTAACTCTTTCAGTAATTTGTCCAATTACTTGAGAGGTTGGATGGTCTCTTTGTATCCTAAGAGGAGGATCTCTTCTGGATACAGGAACAACTTCATCTTCAGAATCTGACAGCACAGATGTTGGCCTAACATTGGGGGTTTCCGGTGTTAAGTCAACACTTGTTCTGGTTTCCAGTTCAGCATCTCCACCGTCTGTGTTCAATGTTGAGTCCAATGTTGGAGTAACATCTGAACCAGTGACTTCTTCAGTACCTACAGAAATAGTCAAATCATCAAAAATGACATTCACTGATTCTTGAACAGTATGCAATCTTGGATTGTAGACCCTGAAAGCAGCACTATTAGGAGAATATCCAACAAATATACACTTTTCACTTTTGGGATCAAATTTGCTCCAATAGTCTCTATCTTTTAGCAAATATCAGTTAATACCAAATTCATGAAAGTGTGCTACTGTTGGTTTTAAACCCTTCAAGATTTCATAAGGTGTCATAGTAGTACCAGGTCTAAGATAAACTCTATTACTAATATGACATGCAGTATTCAAAGCTTCAGCCCAGAGTTTCTTAGATAGGTTTCTAGAATTCAACATTACTCTAGCCATCTCTTGAAGTGTTCTATTCTTCCTCTCAGCAATCTCATTTTGCTGAGGTGTCTTAGGTGTAGAGAACTCATGGAAAATGCCTTTAGTTTCACAAAAATTAGCAAAGCTTACATTTTCAAACTCTTTTCCATAGTCAGCCCTAATTCTTCCTACAGAAGTGCCATACAGATTTTTAATACTAGCATGCAAAATCTTGAATGTGTTGAATGCCTCTGATTTTTCTTTCAAAAACTTAATCCAGGTATATCTTGAAAAATTATCAACAATAACAAAAGCATACTTCTTACCATTCAGGCTACTAACCTCAATAGGACCCATGAGATCCATATGTAGCAAATCAAAACACTTATTTGTTCTAGGGTTAGTACTCTGTACCTGAAGTGGTGGATGGACAACTTTTGTTTGTTTACCTTTCAGGCAGTCTTCACAAACAATTTTACCTAGGCTAGCCAACTTAGGCAGTCCTCTCACAGCTTCTAACTTCTGTAGTTTCTCCAGATTTCTATAGTGCACATGTCCTAACTTCTTGTGCCACATGACAGATTCATCAACCTTGGCATGGAAGCATTCAGCTTCATCAACCTTGGCATGGAAGCATTCAGCTTCATCTTGAGCAAGATAGCAGTTATCCTTTGATCTTGTACCTGTCATGACACAGACATTGTCACTATTAAACACATCACATGAACTTTTATCAAAAGTAACTAGCAAGTTATCATCACAAAGTTGACTTATGCTAATTAAATTTGCTTTCAATCTTTTAACCAACAACACATCCTTGAGTGGTGGAAATCCTTCAACATCCAGTACTCATTTTCCAATGATTTTTCCTTTTGTCCCTCCTCCATAGGTAACTGTTCCAACAGTCAAAGGGATTACATCTTTTAGGTTGTCAATGTTTCCAGTCATGTGCCTTGAACATCCACTGTCAAAATACCACTTATCTGCAAGGTTAGAGTAAACAGCAGAAAAGACAACATTGCAAACAATTTTAACTTTAGGAGTTTTTATCTTTTCGGTCCAAGTTCTACTTTTATGTCCTTCAACTTTGTTACCTAATGTTGGGATAACATTAAAATCACATTAAAATGGTACTGCTATTAATTACTATTTTCTTCTCAATCACAATTTTAAATTTTTTATAGTGAGTTTTGATGTGACCAGGTTGAAAACAATATTGACAGATAAAAGTAGGTTTTTTCACAGTGTTGGAAGGAATTTCACAACTCAAGTAATTACTTTCCTTAACAAAACCAGCTTTTAAATAGGCAGAAT
Organism: Linaria vulgaris; assembly: GCA_948329865.1. Lineage (NCBI taxonomy): Eukaryota > Viridiplantae > Streptophyta > Magnoliopsida > Lamiales > Plantaginaceae > Linaria > Linaria vulgaris. The sequence goes on along the minus strand of OX415251.1, from coordinate 88,010,878 downwards.
TAACATCTTCAGAGGGAGGTTTCTCAACATAGCCCAAACAACTTTTACCTTGGTTTTCCATACTCAGCATCTCATCAAGCTTAGAAGAAGATGAGTTCCATTTGGCAATGGTTTTTTCGGCTTTATCAAATTTTACCTTTACCTCTTTCAGCTCAGCCTCAGTTTTGTCAAGGTCTTTCTCATACAGTTTCAGCATCTCCTTCATGCATCCAATCTCTTCCTTCAAGCTTTTATTGCTCTTGATGAGTTTGTGATTCTCAAGCAGCAGTTTGTGGTAGATAGACTTCAGGTCTTCAATGATTTCCTCCTGGGACATTTCACCTTCAAAGAAATATTCTTCTTCTAGATCCACTGTGCCATGAAAACAATCAAAGTTAGATTCATCAAAGTAGGACGCAAGATAAGGTTCAGAATCAGTATCATATTTATCCTAATCTGCAAAGAAGGTCTCCTGTTCTGATGTTGGATCCTGAATGTTGGGGTAACATTGAGATCTGAAGCAGTTCAGAGAGTCTTCTGGCGTCCAGTCAATCTGAGTGAGTAGCGCAGCAGTTTGAACCTCTTCTGATTGTTCTTCAGCTTCTCCAAAACTAAAGTTATCTTCATTGAAATCATCTACACAAACCCAATGATAATTTCCTCTTTTTCTAAGAGTGTTAGCACATTCATTAGCCATATGACCATATCCTTTACATTCAAAACATTGAACATCTTTTAACTTATCAGCTTCTAAAGGAGTAGGTTTTGATGCCATGTACTTCACAAACTTAGGAGGTAATTTCTTATAACCTGGGGAACTATTACTAAGGTTCTTTTCTTTACATTTTCCTTTAAAATTCAGTTTATTGAACTTTTTAGTAATTTTACCATAGTTTGAAGAAATTATTTCATAATCATCATCACATTCATTGTCAAGATTTGAACCTCTTAAAGCAACAACCCTATGTTTGCTAGGTTGTGAGGCAAGCTCCATCTCAAGGTTTCTAGATTCACTCATTGCAATTTTCTTGAGAGCAAATTTAGATGACAGTGTTCTCATAGCTTTATAAATCATTTCTTGATTAGTCATAGCAAAACCTAGGTTTTCACATTGGTTAGCAATATCAAGAATTTTCTTAAAATAACTGTCAACACTTTCATCTTCATCCATCTCAAGTTTTTCAAATTGCAGAAGCAGTTGTCTATATTTAGAAACTTTAACAGCATAATCTCCTTCACAATGTAATTCAAGTATATCCCAAGCATGTTTGGCTTTTGTACAATTATGGATTAACTTGAACATGTGATGATTAACCCAACTAAACATAGCATTAAGAGCTTTTTCATTAGAGTTATAGAGGTTTACCTCTGCTGCTGTCCAGTCTGCTTCTGGTTTTGGAACTAGATCACCTTCACTATCTCTTGGTAATGTTGGAAGAGAGTATCCATTGATCACGGATTTCCAGGCTCGAATATCAATAGCTTTGATGTGAGACCTCATCCTGATCTTCCAGTATGCATAATTTGAGCCATCCAAAACTGGAATCCTATTGGTATTAGGATTGACACTGTCTACGGTGTTGTATCACCTCCAAACCACTAGTGTAGTCGGTGTTTGGCTCTAACGCCAATTGAAAATTTCGGATCGTTGATTGACACAACAACTTTGAGAGTTAAGCTAGAATTGCCTTAACTCTATTGTGATCTTCTTGACAATAATAATGTGCAGCGGAATTAAAAACACAAGAAGATAATTTTTAAGAAGTTTTCAATATTATTAAAAACTTCCGAGCCTTAGGCCAAATAACCATAAAGGTTTTAACAAAGCGTTCCTCACAACAATTCACTCACGCTCTTTGTTGATCGGACTCAACGAAGCAGACAAGTACGAACTACTTAACTTCTATGAACTAGACGTAAATAGTTGATACAAAAACTTCGCAAAAGCAAGACAAAGACAATACAAAGAATGATAAATCTCTCGGATTGTTTTGCACTATTGTCTTGTCTTCATCATGATGAACTTCACATCTTTTATAGATTTCTTGATACTTGCACGCCAAGATGTGTTGTTCACAGTTTTGGTAACTCTTGTTGTTTTCTTGTTGAATTTTTCCCTTCTTTGTGAACTTCATATCTTTCCTGAATATGTGTTTCCATTGTTACCGATCTAACAAGGTAACACATCTTCTTCAACACGGAGGATCCTGGAAAGAATCAAAGTTGCAGAGAATCCAATTTGTTTCCTTCTTTTGAAAGCGTGTTGTGTTGACTAATTCAACTTAGCTTGAATTATGGAAACTTAAAGAAGGAATCTTCCATAGCTCTTCCTTATGATTAAGATGCCTTCCTGGACATAAACATAAACAACTAAAACCGTGGAACTTGATTAATAAGTGAATAAAGGCAAAACTTAATTTTGGCAACTAAAGAACAGTTTTCGCACAAGCTCTCGGGTTTCAATGTTATCCTCAATGTTGTCCCAACATCGTCTAACATTGATTCCAGAGAACATTCTAGAAAACCCTGCACTTTCAAGTTCTAATTCAGATTGAGTCAGTTTTTAATTTTATGTTACTCGAGGACGAGCAACGATCTAAGTGTGGGGGACAATGTTGCACGGATACTCCGAAAATGGCTTTGTATCCCGTATCGGATACTAAACGGATAAGGATATGCCTTGGATACGCCACGGATACGTGTCGGATACGCCACATGGCTTATCCTATTTAATTTTTTTTTAATAAATCGGATACGTATCAGATACTATCCTAAGGCGTATTTGATACGTGTCCTCAATAAAATAGGTTATTTTATTATTTTTGACAATTTTAGAGGTGAAAAAAGTAATTTATTTATACTACAAATACCAAAATACAATTTTCTAATTTATTAATTCATTTTTTTTTTTGATGAGTAAGCAATCATTCATTCCCAAGTAACAACAAGAACATTACAAAATATTACAAGAGGCAGAGACTCTACCATGCACAATTCAACACAGGGGATGAGAGGACAAAAAAAAAAAAACTAGCCCCAATCCTTTGGTAAGGAATTAAAATTGACAGGGCCACTCCAACAGTTGTCCTTGCCCCACTTTGCTAACTTATGAGCATATGCGTTAGCCTCTCGCGGTATATGAGAAAGAATTCAAAAGGGGTGTTCGTCCAACATCGCGTGTGCATCGAGAATCTCTGCTTCACAACTCCAGTCAGATGTTGTATCCCGATCACAAACTTGATCAACCACATTTTTTGCGTCAATCTCAATGAGAGAATGATGAAATTTCAGTTCCTCGAGACGTTTAAGCAGCTGCATTAAACTTTTGGCTTCAGCTGCAGTAGGGTCTAAGGTTGTTAATGGAAAAGCTTCGTATCGAGTGACAATGCTGAGATGGTTGCGGAAAACAAAGGCTCCCCAGCTAATCCCCGAGCCTGAATCAAAAGAAGCGTCAGAATTGACTTTGATGTAGTAGAATGGGGGAGGAATCCAAGTCGTAGACATAGTTTTTCTGCTTTCTCTATGATGGCGACGGGCGTCAAAGTGCTCATTAGCAAGACGATTGATGGTTTCAGAGAGGCGAGAAATATGAAGAGCAATATTCTGATGCACCATCAAGTTCCTATTCTTCCAAATCTGCTCCATAGCAACAAAGGAGAAAGTGCAAAACTCTTCCACTAATATATCTGGAACAAGACCAGCTGTGGGATCGCACAGCTTTGAAATCCATTCAATGATGGATAAGTGCTTGAATGGTTCGAGGCGGAACGACCATTTTGAGCTGAACCAAACAATGGCAGTGATCGGACAATCAAGGAGCAGATGATGGATTGATTCAGCAGAGCCTTGGCAATGTGGGCATGACGTATCATGCACATTAAATAGAAAACTCAATTTCGCACGAGTAGGAATCGCATCATTAACAACTTTCCAAATAAAAAGTTTAGTTCGATTCTAAATGTTTAACGACCAAATTTTTTTGCACACTGAAATAACGCCTGAGTTCACATTGTTGAAACGCTGACTTTGATCAAGATGGTACACGCTCTTAGTTGAGAAGATCCCTTTACTCGAGGGGATCCAAACTAAATGCCGTGGTTCCTCATTTGGAACGATTGGAGTGTGTGCTATTCTGCTGCAAATATTATGGTCGAACAAACTTTCAAGAACAGAGATGTTCCATTGCCCGGTAATTTGATCAATTAAACTGGAGACAGCTGCAAAAAGACTGATGGTGGTGGTACGCAGGTGAGCGAAAGGTGGACTAAAGTGTTCAATAGATGGTATCCAAGGTTCTTCCCATGTTTTAATGTTCGAATTAATCGAAACACGAAGACATGCACGTTTTTGGATGATATCCCTGCACTTAAGAACACTTTGCCAAGTCCAAGAAGAACCACTGGTAGATTTATTAACCGTAAGAAAAGTTTGATTAAAGAAATACTTAGCAGCCAAGGTGCGAGTGTAGAGTTTGTCCTGCGTATTTGCAGCCAAATTCCAAGCAACTTTTGCCACAAGGGCACGATTCATGTCTTCCGCTCTTCTTAGACCGAGGCCACCACATTCCTTGGGTTGACAAATCCGATCCCACGCAACAAGACAAAGAGGTTTTTTTCCTGCATCATTAGACCACAAAAAACGTCTCATACTTTGATCAATTTTACAACATATGCTTACCGGGAGGATAGTCGTGCCCATATAGTATATAGGAGTAGCTTGAGCAACATTTTTGAGCAAAATGAGTTTTCCTGCTTGCGAAAGAAAGCTGGATTTCCATGGAGACAGCTTTTTGTCCAGTTTAACAACCAGATCTTTGTGAGATTCTTTTGCTCACGGAGATTTGCAAAAGTGCAGGCCAAGGTGCTTTTGATTGTGGTCACATTCCTTGAATCCGAGAATATCTATAATTTTTCCTTTCTCCTGAGGATGAGTGTTTTTACTGAAGTGGATGATTGATTTTGAAGTATTAGCTTCCATTCCAGTCCATTCATAAAATCTTTTCAAAACACTCGCGACTGCGGAGGCTTCTTTATCTGATACCCTACAAAAAATGATGAGATCATCAGCAAACATTAAATGATTAATGTATGGGGCATGCCGAGCAATTTTGATGCCTTTAAGACAACATTTCAGCTCTTCTCCAAAAATTAATCGAGAAAGCAACTCAAAATAAATAAATAAAAAAAGAGAAGGGGAAATGGGATCTCCCTGACGAAGTCCGCGCGAACTTTTGAAAAATCCATTTGGAGCGCCATTGACAAGGACGGAAAAAGATGCCGATGAGATACATTGATCAATCCACTTCGTAAATTTCTCATCAAACCCCAACTTAAGAAGGATATCACCGAGGATATTCCAATCAACGTGGTCGTAGGCTTTTGCCATATCGATTTTCATCGCCATAAAAGCCTTCTTTCCTTTTTTTATGATTGAGATAGTGCATAATCTCCTGCGTCAGAATCGTATTTTCAGAGATAACTCTACCGGGGACGAAGGCAAATTGGTTCGGCGAGATGATCTTGTGAAGCACCATCTTGATTTTATTTGCCAAGATCTTGGTAATAAGTTTGTACGAGACGTTGCACAAACTGATCGGACGATAGTGTTCGGTGTGCGAAGCATTCTCGTTCTTCGGCAGAAGAGCAATGAAAGTGTGATTGAGGGAACGAAGCATCCTACCATGGGCAAAAAATGACTCAACCGCTGTCACGACATCATTAGAGGTATCATTCCAGAACTCTTTATAAAAAAGAGGCGGCAAACCGTCAGGGCTGGGGGCTGAATTAGAATCCATGCTAAATAGGGCATCACGGATCTCATTGGCATTAGGATGCATGCACAACAACTCATTCTCAGCAACACTGATTACCCCATGAAACATTTGATCCAAGTGCTCAAGAGGAGGAATATTACGTCTATCATTTGACGAGTAGAATAAATCACGATAAAAGTTGACAAAACGGCGACCGATACCATCCCACGAGGTAACTAATGAGTCATCAAATAGCTTAAGGGAAAAAATCATGTTGTTTTTCCTGTGAAATAACGTGGACATATGAAAGAACTTTGTGTTCGCGTCGCCAAGTTGTAACCATTTTATCCGAGATTTCTGCCACCACAAATCTCCTTCCATCTTAAGCAAATTGTCAAGATCCTTTTGTAACTTAACTTCCTTTCTGATGTTTTCGAATGATTGATGCGAAGCTTAAATATTCTCGATCAATATAGTGGTAGCCTCAATTTTATTTTGGACCCGCCCAAACACAGTAGCATTCCACCTTTTAAGCTCTGATTTAGTATTCTTATTTTTCGCAACAAGTTTAAAAAGAGGAGTACCTGCCTCGTTGAATTTCCAGGCCTTTGACACCACTCTTTGGCAGTCCAGGTGCAAAAGCCACATCGCATTGAATCTAAACGGTTTAGGGCCAGAATGAGGAACTGCATCTGTGTCAATTAACAGAGGTTTGTGGTCAGATTTTGTCGCTGTTAGATGCGTAACAGAGGCTTGAGGGAAGTTAGTGATCCACTCAGGATTAGCTACCGCCCTGTCGAGCCGTTCTTGGATATTTTTGGAACCAAAACGTTTATTACTCCAAGTGAACATGTGGCCACGAAAGCCTAAATCAATGAGGTTAGCCTTGTGAAAGTTGTCAAGGAGACTGTGGTTGGACGAAGAGCAAAACAGCCTACCACCTTTCTTCTCCGATTGGTTCAAAATAGAGTTGAAGTCGCCGACGACGAGCCATGGAGAATCAATAGTTTCGGATAAAATATCAAAAGCATCCCAAAACGTAGATTTACTTAATGTACTAGGCGGACAGTAAACAGTGGAAATAATCGAGGGGGAAGAGCCATCTAACGAGTTCACAAGAGCTGTAATACTCCATTGCGATTGCTGGATTGGAGATAGATTAGCAACATTAGACCAAGCGAGACACAAACCTCCAGAGAGACCAACTGGAGGAATGAAGACATTGTTGCTGAGAGCATGAGAAGACAGGAGAGCAAGGAGAGAAGGAGAAAGATCGGATTTAACTTCGCAAAGAAAAAGAACCTGAGGTCGATATTTCTTCATGGAGAGAATGAGAGAAGGAGAAAGATCAGATTCAAAGTCGGGTTCATTAACCTCCTCATGGAGCCTATCAACCCAAACAAAGGAATTTAGGTGACCACATGGAGTATATATAGTAATAAATTCCAGGGCGTGTCAAAGTTTTACCAGCCAAACCATAGATCATTAGACCTCGACCACATGCACATGGAAGACGATAAGGATGCACCATCTAAAATATCAAATTCATATGTTTTTCAGCCTAATCATGAACACATAAACTCAATTCAGGGTAACGAAGTTACTAGTAACACCCTAAACATACCAAAACAAGATAAAGTAGTTCAATAAACACACAACAAGTGGTTCTTTACTAAAACCAAACAAATCAGAGACAATTGAAAGATACCCTAACTACTTCTTACAACCTTAAATCTACAAAACATGCAACTATTCCATAATCAAACACCACCCCAGATTTTGAGAAACATTAAGTTTAAACATCCTTTAAAAGTGCGAAATCGAACATGCAACCACACCCATAGTTTGGAAAAGCCCTACCTTATTTTCGTGAAAGTCGCAAGCTTCCTTTAAGGTTTTCACTGTTACAACAAATGGTCGGGGTTAGGGTTAGTTGGTGAGCAAAAAAGTAAGAATTTTGTACAAAACTAGATTAGATTTGTGGAACGACGGCAAGAACTTGGAGAAAAAAAGGGGGAGAAAAAATTACCTGCTGAAAATTGGAGATAGAGATGTGACTGTTGGGTTTTTTGGTGGGAGAGATGAAGAGGTAGTTGAGTGGGAGTGAATGGTTCGAACCATTTGATTTTTTATTATTATTATTTTTTTTTTGCTGACTGGACGTGTTGTGTGGCAAAAATAATAATAATAAAAAAATATTGGTCAAAATTATTGACCGGTGGTCAAACCACCGCCAGGTCAGCATTTCCTGGCGACATTTGTTAATCTGCCGTGAAGTAAACCAAATTGAACTGAAATTTTTGATTTTGGGACCAAATTGGCGGGTTGCCAAGTTAGTGGAATAAATTGCCGACGAGGCCTAGTTAAAGGACGAAACGAATTTTTGCCCCTAAGTAAATACATGTATATTTCCCGCCACATTACCATGTAAAAAGTTTCATGAGCCCCTAAGACTCAATTGTTTCACCTAAAATGTAGAGAATATAAGCAAATAAACAAGTGGCTTGTATGATCGGTGCTACATGCTTATAAGCAAACAACAAGATAATGGACTTGCCAAAGACTCGATATATAGCCTTCACGATCATGCATCTTACTTGACTCGATACTAATATTTTTCGCTGAATGTAGTAACACATAGCTTAATTCTTATATGCAACATGAGATCCTTGCACAAATCGTAGATTTTCGAGTATAAAGTGAGTATTTGGTAGCAAAAACTCAGCAACAATGAGTTTTAAGGTACTCTTTAATTAATTTAGCTAAAAAGTGTAAAATATTCTAAAATTAAAATTCATTTAGAGGACTTTTACTTAGTTTGTAGAAATTCATCAATAAACGCTAAATAAAATTGATCTTCTCAATATCGATTAAAGATGTAATAAGTTCAGATTTATAGAACAACAAATTCTAACATTTTGCCGTGCATAAATAGATAATCATGCCTCTTGGTTTTTACCAAATAATCACGAATATATCACTGCATAATCAAGAACAATCTAAACCAAGAAGAAAAAAACTAAAATAATAAATGATTAAAAAAATTGAGGAAGAAGACCGTAAGATATTCTTTGTGGTGAGTATGTTATGAGTCATTCTTAGTCTTAGAGCGCATATCCGAAAATCCTCTTTCTTTAGTTTGAAAAACTGGCTCGGGATAAAAGGGATCACAATGAGATACTGGCTTCACCTAACCAAAAGAAGTACCCATCCTACACTAAGCACACTTTTATTCACATTTAGATGGTCACAACCCTGCACGGAATGATTATGTACATCCATATCTACAAAAGATGTCATCATAAACTAACAGCCCTAAGGTTCCTCTGCGAGATGATTTTGATGTATGGTAATTCTTGCGGGGACGAAAAGAGTGTAGCAGGGTTGTATTCGTTCAAGCAACATGTGCAAATTGAAGAAATCGAAAAATACACCTTTTGTAAATTTTCCTTAGCCAGCTTTTAGTTTATTTTGTGAATGTAATTAAGATTTGCTTAGTGTGATGAAAGGGTAAAACTTTACTTGTAATTAAGCTCACAAAACGCGCAATTCCTTTTTAATTGTGTCAACCATTGCTTTTATTTGAACCAATAATAAAAATCATCACCAGCATTTAAACTATTAAAAATATCACCTTTTTTGTTATGCAATGATGAATTGATGCTCAAGTGTAGCTGACCAAAAAACCCATTGATACACCTATTGAGTTTAAAACCCGTTGACTCAGTAATCGAGGCCATATGAATGATCTGAGTTAACTGCATAACATAGTTGGCGCCTTGTAATATTTAACACTCGCAAGACCCGACCTATCTTTTTAGTGTTAATTTAGTTTCTCATTATATGCACTCTCCTACTGATGCTCATAATATGTAGAATTTTTCGTTATGTCAAGGTCTCATGTTTGACTTGCATTCTTCACTCGATCTTTGTGCTTATTCGGATGCAGATGGGGCGACTTGTCCTATTACTAGGCGTTATATTAATGTATATTGCACATTTATTGGCTTCTTGATGTTCAAAAAGACCAAAGTACTATTTCTCGATCTAGCGCGAAGGTTGAATATCGGTCCATGCCGCATATTACTATTGAAATCACGTGGCTCACCTTTCTCCTATGGGATTTCGAATGCAAATACTCGATATGTGTGCGGTAGATAGTAATAAATTAGTTACCTTGAATATAGGGACAATTGTATTTATAGGCCTCTTATGTCGAATTTAGGCAAAATGTCGAGCATCCCTATTCGACATGTTGTTATGGACCTTATTCCTTAGATAGTCTTTAGGGCCGACGTATTGGCCCATATCACATCGTTTATTTTTATATATAAGCATCTCGAAGTCTTATGAACAGAAATTAATAAGGTAATCAAGTCATGTCTCGGTACAGAAAGTATCTCATTTGTTATATTTATCTTTTTAAACCAATCCTATTTCATAGTGTTTTTTTTTTGTGTTATATTACAAACTTGAACTTCAGCACATCTTCTTCTGGTTCCAGTAAGTTCAGAAGAGCTGCATGCGACTTGGACGCACAAAGGCGAACACTAATACTGCGACCACGACGGACGACCGCATCATGGCGTCGGAGATGGCTATCTCCGACGACCCTAACGAGCATGACAATACCCCGATTACGAACTTCGTCTTTAGGGCAGAATCTGGCGCTCAAAAAAGACCTAGACAAGAACACGACACAGACGCAATCGTAACGAGTTTAACGAACACATCAGCGATACCTAAGGGGAATAAACTCAGGAATTCATACGCTAATATGGTACGACCAAAAGACGTATATTTTAATGAGGAACGAATCAATGCGGCGGCTGGAAAAATTAGGGTTCTTGAACCTAGCGGTGATATCCCCTTTAAAACGGTGGAATTTGTGGATGAATTGCACAATTCCATGTGCGATCAATGGAGGGACACGGTCCTTGTTAAAGTTTTGGGGAAACCTTGGTTTTTTCCGAGCCTCGTGAACAAGTTTAGTACCATGTGGAAATTGAGCGGCAATTGCGACATCGTGGACCTGAGCAATGAGACCTATTGTCTACGGGGATTATCGGACTCACAGAGGGAGATGATCTTGACTCAAGGCCCTTGGCAGTTAGCGGGGAGTTTTCTCCATATTCGGAAGTGGACTCCGGATTTTGACCCCGACACCGACTTTGTGGACTGTGCAATAACTTGGATAAGAATCATGAAGCTACCTCTTGAGCTCTTTGGGGAAGCGGCGATCAATGCAATCGCTAGTTGTGTGGGCGAACCAATCAAGATAGACGGAAACACGTTTACGGCGACGAGGGGTAAATTTGCGTCCAAGTATCGACTAAGACCCCGCTGGAGCGGGGGGTCCATATTCGAGGGAAAGTGTACCAAGTCTTGTACGAGAATCTCCCATCTTTGTGCTACGAGTGCGGTCGGGTTGGGCACAACTCATCCACTTGTAACAAAAAGCCGAATGTTGCACTTGATGAGGACATTGTTGCGCCTACGATAACGGGGACTAATGCAACTCCCACGACATCGTGGCTCGTAGAAAAGACAAGGAAAGATGAGTATGGGGATTGGATGCAAGTCGCAAGAAAGAAAATTGGTTACAAAGGGGGAGGGGCTGCTACGAGTGCTAAGCTTGACCAACACCAACAAGTTACGATTTTGAAGCGCACGACTGGAATGCCGAGGGCTATAGGTGACAGCAGTTTAATTGGGAAGAATTTGGAAATAGGAAAGGGGACTGCCATTGGGACTCCTAATCATGGTGGGAGAATACTTCCTGCGTCTCTCACATTGAATAGGAAATGGAACTTGAAAGGTAAGAAGATATTAAAGAAGATCACGCCTGGTGGGATCAAGGAAAGTAATAAGAATTCCTTTGCAATTCTTGGGGATTCAGCAACTGCGAACGAGCAGATTCAGCAAGTATCACCCTCCCCCTCGCAAGATAATTTTCTGAATGGAGCCGAACGGGAACCTGAACGTGTTTATGGAGAACGGGGCGATGATTGCACAAGTGCCTCAGGATTTTTGGGAGCACGACACACTGACACACACGCTAGAGGGACCAGCGCGGATCCACTTAATCGATCCACGAACAGTGCACGTGATAGAAGTACCGCCGACATGCTGGGAATTCGAGATCAATACTCGGATAATCGAGAGATTCGATAACATGATGTTATGTTGGCAGCGAATAGCTCGAACCAATTGGGATTTGAATCGGGAAAATTATTTGATGAGGGAAGCCTTATGGCAATTGATGCAGGCGGGGCAGGGGGGGTCATTGAGAACCCCATTCATCTCGTACAACTAGCTAACTCCCCAATGCAGGTAGTGACGTGGAATTGTCAAGGCGCTGGACATCCGGACTTTGCGACAAATTTTAGAGACTTGGTCAGAGTTCATAGCCCCGATGTTGTGTTTCTTCTTGAAACAAGAGTGATGCCGGATAGGGCGTATGAAATCGCACCGTTGATGGGATATTCTGAATATTGCATTGCACCCACGGATGGGATGGACGGGGGAGTTTGGATGTTATGGAATAGCGAGAATATTGACGTGGAAGTATTGAGGGTCGAGGATCAGGCTATTCATGCTCGAATTGGACCAAAGAGGCAAGCAAAGTGGCGCGTTTTCGGTATTTATGCCAAACCATATGCGGATGCTAAGGCAAGGGTGTTCACAAGTTTGCGCAATATGGCACAACGCATGGATGCCAACGAACCTTGGCTTGTACAAGGTGACTTCAATGAAATTTGTTACACGCACGAAAAAAGTGGAGGGAGTATGAATATGACGAGACGGTGCATGGAGTTCCAACAATGGATTGAGAGCTGGAAGATGGTGGATTTGGGCTATGTCGGACCAAAGTTTACTTGGTCGAATAAAAGGGAGGGTTTGGCGCTAATTCAAGAGCGCATTGACCGGGCGCTTGCAAACACCGCCTGGATGGAGCGCTTTCCGGACAATGAGGTGTATCACCTACCACGTACGCATGGAGATCATCACCCGATTCTCACGAACTGTTTAGGGACGTTACGGGGAAATAGATTGAGGCCGTTTCGCTTCGAAGAGATGTGGTTTCGCCACCCGGAGTGTGAGGGGCTGCTCAAAAAAATTTGGGATGAGCATGAGAATATTGTGGATGCTATCGGGATGGTGCCGGAGGTTATAGAGCCATGGAATAAAAATCTCTTCGGAAATATATTCAAAGAAAAAAGGACAGTATTGAGGTGGATTGAGGGGGCGCAAAGGAGTCTAGCCGTGAGGTCTAATACGTTTCTTCAAGACTTGGAGAGGAAGCTCGTTTTGGAATATAACGAGTTGTTGCGACGTGAAGAAATATTTTGGAGACAAAAATCACGGGTTAAATGGCTGGAAGATGGGGATAGGAATACGACGTTTTTCCATAGATCGACGTTGATTCGCAGGAAGAAAAACCGAATCCTTGTGCTGAAAATTGATAACATTTGGTGTCGGGACCAAGAAATTTTGAAGGAGCACGCGCGGGGTTTTTTTCAAAAGCTGTTCACTGGGAGTTCGAATGGTGGCGCAAAGTTACCAATCTCACGGTATCAAACGCGGCTGGATTTGGGAGAGGCCGAACAGGTGGGAAGACGTGTGGACTTGGCGGAATTAAAGGAGGTCGTGTGGAGAACACATCCGAAAAAAGCTCCGGGTCCAGATGGGATTCAAGCAATTTTCTTTCAAAAATATTGGGATTGGGTGAAGGAGTCGCTCCTTCAATTCATCACGAATGCGTTTGCCGACCGTAGCTTTAATCCGAAAGTGTGTGGGGCGCAATTATGTATTATTCCTAAGGTAGCGGATCCAACACTTATTTCTCAATTTCATCCTATTTCTCTGTGTAATGTACTTTATAAGTTTATTACGAAGTGTATTACTTTGAGGTTACGGGACTATATGCCGCATCTTATTTCTCCGATGCGATCGAGTTTTATTAAGGGGAGAAGTACCCAAGATAATATCTTTGCGATTCAAGAGATCCTCCACTCTCTTCGAAACAAGAAAAAAAAATAAAACGGGGTGCATGATACTCAAGCTTGACCTTGAGAAGGCGTATGATAAAATTGGTTGGCATTTCTTGGAGGATACGCTTATGGCGTTCGGTTTTCCGGCAAACATTACTGAACTCATTATGTTTTGCGTCCGCAATGCCTCCACGGAGGTGCTTTGGAACGGGGAACCACTTCGTGCGTTTAGCCATGGATGTGGGTTGCGGCAAGGGGACCCCCTCTCGCCATATTTATTTGTGTTTTGCGTCGAAAGATTAGCGTATCTTATTCAAGAAGAAGTCGACGATGGGCGGTGGGAACCGATTGTTCCGTGTAGAGGGGGGTCGCGTATCTCCCATCTCTTCTTTGCGGATGATCTTATGTTGATGGGACGGGGCACCGTGCGTACAGCGAGAAGCATGAAAAAAATCCTCGCCATATTTGGGGCTACTTCCGGATTGAGAATCAACGAGGAGAAGTCGAAGATATATTTTTCAAACGAGGGGGGCTGGAGTCTAAAGCGACGGATATGCTCTATTCTTGGCTTTGCTCGCACAACTTCGTTGGGGAAATATTTGGGTGCGAACTTGACACATGGTGCGGTCGGCCGTGAGCAGTATAATGGTATATTCGATAAGCTATCGTCGCGTATGGCCGGTTGGAAGAAATCCAATTTATCACTTGCGGGGCGAGCTACTTTAATTCAGTCCGTTTCAACGGCAATCCCAATCCACCTCATACAAGCATGTTGGATGTCGGAAAAGGTGTGCGACAAGTTAGATAAATTCAATCGGGACTTTTTGTGGTCAAGCGATCCTAATATCCGTCGTCTACATCTTGTGGGGTGGAGAAAGGTTCTTAGGCCGAAAAAGGAAGGGGGTTGGGCTTACGCGCGGCGCGATTTAATAATGAGGCGTTATTGTCTAAAATCGGGTGGAAAATTCTTCAAGATGAGCCATGTCTTTGGTTCGAGATTGTCAAAGCCAAATATTTGAATGGGAAGAAGATAACGGAATATATAACAAGACCGCAAGATAGCTATACTTGGAAGGGAATAATTCGTTGTATGCGGTTGATACAACCGTTTATCCGTTGGCGCATTGGGGACGGAACGGGGGTATCTTTTTGGTTTGATAATTGGTTGGGGGCGACGAGGCTATGCGACGTGGTTGACTATATCAATCCTACTGAATATGGCGTCAAGATATCGGATATTTTGGAAGAGGGACAGCATTGGCGTTTGGATGGGCTCAACACCGTTATTCCGAGCGAATGGAGGGATCGCATTCTCGGGACATCAATTGTGTTGACTGATGCGGATGACCGAGCCATTTGGAGCCCCAATGCGAACGGAAAATTCACATGCCAGAGTGCTTATAAGGTGTTGTTCAAGGAGTACTCGGAAACGTGCGCGTCGGTCTCTCGGATTAATTGGGTGTGGAAAGCGCCGTGTAGCAACAAGGTCCGCTTCTTTCTTTGGCTTGCGAGTCAAAATAAAATTGCCACGAACTCGCTGCGCAAGGAGAGGCATTGTACGGAGGAGGGCAGCTGTGCGCGGTGTCTAAATATCAATGAATCAACCATCCATGTGCTTCGCGACTTGTGGCAGCAGTTTTTTGCGCAAGAGGAGGCGCGGTGGCTGCGCAAGAACGCTGGAAACGACGAGACCTGCTCGACTTTTATCCCGCATACCGAGTGGAAAATAATCTTTGTGGCAGCATGTTGGAATATATGGAAGGCACAGAATGGTCGGATATTCAGGGATACTTCTATCAAGACATACGCGGTCCTTTGTCAAATTAAACAGCTCATTGCGGGCTATAAGTTGGGTAGGAGGCCGATTAAATTGCATAAGTCGGAGGGTTGGAAGCGGCCGAAGGAGGGTTGGTTTAAACTAAATGTCGACGGAAGTGTGTTACCAAGTACGAACATGGGTTCGGCGGGGGGAGTTCTCCGTGATGCATCCGGCACTTGGGTGTGGGGGTTTGTGCGAAAGCTCGGAAGTCCTACGGTGTTAGAATCGGAAATTGAAGCAATTCGCTTGGGACTTTCCATTGCATGGGAGAAGAGAGTGCATCGCCTTGAAATTGAGACGGACTCGGCAGAAGCTCTAAAAATTATTGAAGATGATACTATGCGTGGCCACGAGCTGCAAGAGAAGATTGATGAATGTCGTGCACTTTTGCACATGCCGTGGGAGACGAGATTTCGTTGGATTGCGAGAGGAGATAATAGAGTGGGGGATGCTATGGCAAAAATCCCGATTGAGCCCGAGGAGGGTGCTAGAGTTGTTCTAATCCCACCCCCTAGTATTGCATCTATTTTACTTGCGGATATTGCCTAAGGGCTAGTTATTCATATTTCTACCAAAAAAAAAAAACAATAACTCTTGTTTCTCATTTTAAAACTTAATTTGAGAAACTTTTGGAAATGTAGAAATTGGTAATTAATACACACAAAAAGAGAATGAAAAAGAAAAAGAAAAAAAGTTAGAAATAAACAATTTAATATCATCACAAAACGCGTTGCAAAACGCGGGAAGGATTATAAATCTTATATATATATACAAAACCCTTAAATCACAAACAAGTACAATACAAAACCATCAACCTAAAAATAAAAAACCCTAAAATCCGATCGATTCCACGCGGAGACCGTCGGCGCATCGAAGTTCACGCCGGAGAATGACCGTCAAATATCTCTCTCCGTATTTCTTTCCGTATTTCAGGTTAATTTCAGTTTCAGCTCGATCCTTTAGGTGTTAGCTGTTTAAATAGCTGAATCTGAGCGAAAATCCTGCTCTAAGCTTTTTGTGCTTTGAGGTGGTCTGATTTCTGTTCTACTTTGGTTGCAGGGATTTCATTGTGCAAGGAGGTGAACTTACTGGAACCAGAAGAAGATGTGCTGAATCGATTTACGGGTGAGCCTATGTTTCATACTAGGGCTTTCAATCTATTTTTACGAATATCTGGTTGTTTTTTGATGTTGTACTGTGAAGCAATTTATGAATCAGTTGTTTGTGTATTACAATTCTTAGTGTTTTGTGTGTGCAACAAATCAGTGTATGACAACAAGTAAATGGTGTACACAGTAAGTCCGTAATCAATGATTATGACCTGGAAGAGTTAAATTTTGTGCTTGATTTGATTTATAGATCTTGTCTCAATTCAGTGTGAGCAAACTCAGTGTTGATCTTTCAACTATTAATTTTTGCTTGATTACTTAAATCCGTCTACAGTTCGACCAGTTGCAAGTATGTGCTTGTGTTATTTGTGTTGTTTTTTTTTTCTGCATTAGGCGTCCGTTTCTTCTTGCATCGTGTAAAATTTCTTTGATATGACAGTTGTTATTCCTTGATAAAGCCCCCCCTGCTTTTGTACATTACGTGTGGTTTTTTCTACTTGCTAATATATATTTTTCCTTCCTTTCTAGCAGTTAGTAGTCCCGGAATGGCAGAAGAAAGAAACAAGCGCTTTGATCGAAGGGACAGACTTGTAGAAATTGAATCCATCGTCCAACAGTGGTGGAAAGAAGGCGATGTCTTCCGGGCTGAGTCCAAAGCGTCGCTACCCAAACCCGGCGAGAAATTCTTTGGCAACTTCCCCTTTCCTTATATGAATGGTTATCTCCACTTGGGTCATGCCTTTTCCCTCTCCAAGCTCGAATTCGCAGCTGCATTCCATAGATTGAGGGGAGCAAATGTGCTCCTTCCTTTTGCTTTCCACTGTACTGGGATGCCTATAAAAGCTTCAGCCGATAAGATAACCCGGGAAATTGACATGTTCGGTGACCCTCCCCTGTTTCCAGTGGCGAAACGGGACGAGGAAAGAATCGGTGCACCAGAGTTCCATAGTGATGAAACTGGTGTTTTTAGGGGAAAGAAATCAAAAGCCGCTGCTAAATCTGGTGTCTCTAAGTATCAATGGCAGATTATGAAGTGCTACGGGTTGCCAGACAACGAGATCTCCAGGTTTAAAGACCCTAATCATTGGTTGACCACTTTCCCGCACCGGGCTGTCGATGATTTAAAGGCTTTTGGATTGGGATGTGACTGGAGGCGCACATTTGTCACGACCGATATGAATCCATATTTTGATTCTTTTGTTCGTTGGCAGGTGAGGAAACTGAAAGCATCCGGAAAGATTGTCAAGGCCTTGAGGTACACAATATATTCACCACTAGATGGTCAACCATGCGCCGATCATGATCGGGCTTCGGGGGAAGGCGTTCTCCCGCAGGAGTATACCCTGATAAAGATGGAAGTTCTCTCACCGTTCCCACCAAAATTGAGTGCTATAGAGGGGAAAAAGGTGTACCTTGCTGCCGCTACACTGAGACCAGAGACGATGTACGGTCAAACTAACTGTTGGGTGTTGCCAGATGGAATATATGGAGCCTTTGAAGTCAATGGCACTGATGTATTTATTTTAACCCAAAGGGCAGCAAGGAATTTGGCTTATCAGAAGATGTCGTGTGAACCTGATAGCCCGATTGTTTGGTTGACAGGTCAAGATCTTATTGGGTTGCCTTTGAGCTCCCCTCTCGCGTTTAATGAAAGAATATACACTCTCCCGGTGTTATCGGTTTTGACTGACAAGGGTACTGGAATTGTTACTAGTGTTCCTAGCGACTCACCAGATGACTACGTAGCTCTCCGCGATTTGAAAGAAAAGCCAGCATTCAGGGCCAAGTATGGTGTGAAGGATGAATGGGTTGTGCCGTTTCATATAGTGCCAATCATTAGACACCCTGACTTTGGAGAGAAGGCCGCGGAGAGTATCTGCAATGCGAAAAAAATTAGAAGCCAGAACGAGAGGGGAAAGCTTGAGGAAGCCAAGAAGATAATATATAAGGGAGGGTTCTACGAGGGAACAATGATTGTCGGTGAGTATGCTGGAATGAAGGTTCAGGAGGCTAAGAATTCGATTAGGAGCAACCTCCTGGACTCGGGGCAAGCTGTTGTCTACTGTGAGCCCGAGAAGAAAGTCACGTCAAGATCTGGGGATGAGTGTGTTGTGGCTTTGACCGATCAATGGTACATCAGTTATGGAGAATCAGAGTGGAAGAAGGCTGCAGAGGAGTGCTTGGCTGGCATGGATCTCTACTCGGATGAGACAAGACACGGCTTTGAACAGACTTTGAGCTGGTTGAATCAGTGGGCATGCTCTCGGAGTTTTGGTCTTGGAACTCGCATTCCGTGGGATGAAGAATTTGTGGTTGAGTCTCTGTCTGATTCGACGCTATATATGGCGTATTATACAGTAGCCCATATACTGCAGAAAGGGAATATGTATGGAGCAGATAGATCTTCGATAAAACCGGAGCAGTTGACAGATGAGGTCTGGGATTTCTTGTTTGTTGGCGGACCATATCCTAAATCCTCAGAAATAGCTTCTGAGCTGCTTTGTAAGATGAAACAAGAGTTTGAATACTGGTATCCGTTTGATCTCAGAGTATCTGGCAAGGATCTAATTCAGAACCATTTGACATTTTGTATTTACAACCACGCGGCAATCATGCCCAAGCATCACTGGCCTCAAGGATTTAGATGCAACGGACACATTACCCTGAATTCTGAGAAAATGTCGAAATCTACGGGGAATTTCAGGACGCTACGTGAAGCTATTAGAGAGTTTTCGGCTGATGCAACGAGAATGGCACTTGCAGATGCAGGTGATGGAATGGATGATGCCAACTTTGTTTTTGATACGGCTAATGGTGCAATTCTACGTCTGACAAAAGAAATCGCATGGATGAAGGCTTATGCAGCCAAATCTGGTTTACGACGTGGTGAACCGGCAACTTATGCAGATCTGGTGTTTGCTAATGAAATAAACATAGCAGTCAAGACAACGGAGAAATACTATAGCGAGTATCTGTTCCGTAAAGCTTTAAAGAGTGGCTTCTACGATCTTCAGGCGGCTAGGGACTGGTACAAACTCTCTTGTGGCTCTAATGGAATGAATCACGATTTGCTATTTAGATTTATAGATGTTCAGACACGTCTTATTGCACCAATCTGCCCTCATTATGCTGAATATGTATGGAGGGAGCTGTTGAGGAAAGATGGATACGTCATAAAAGCCGGGTGGCCTGAAGCTGATTCTCCAGATTTTACCTTGCAAAAGGCAAACAAGTATTTGCAAGATTCAATTCTGTCGATGAGGGGTCTTTTGCAGAAGCAGATGTCTGGTGGGTCGAAGAAAGGCAAAAGAAATGCAACACCTAATGTTGTTCCGAATAACCAAGCAACAGATTGCTTGATTTTTGTGAAAGAAGAGTATGAAGGGTGGAAAAAGGAGTGCTTGAACATACTTCGGAAGAATTTTGATGCTGCAACCTGCACTTTTGCCCCTACTCGAGAAATCCTATCGGAATTGCAAAAAAGTGAAATTGGTCAATCACACGATTTGAAAACAATTCAGAAGCTTTGTATGCCGTTTCTGACTTTCAAGGAGGATGAAGTGAAGGCCGCTGGTTCCCAAGCACTGGATCTGAAGCTGCCTTTTTGTGAACTTGAGGTTCTTTTGGAGAACTCAGAGCTGATAAGGGAACAGTTAGGCATCAAGAATTTGGAAATTTTCTCTGCAGCAGATGCCACTGCTATTGCAAAAGCTAGAGATTATGTATATGTTTTGGATTCCAACCCGCCGTCCCCAGGAAGCCCTACTGCTGTTTTACTTTGTCAATGAGATAGGGGTAAAATCCTGAAATTATTTTCATGTTTCTAATTTGGGTTCAGTTTTTTTTACATGACTTTGGTCCCTACTTCTTCCAAAACAGAATCAAAAAGAAAATAACATGTTTTACGAATAATTTGTAGGATAATGCCACCTTTCTTGATTTTTTTAATTTTGGGTTTTATTTCTTCAACTACTCTCGGAAACTTGGTGCTATATCAGGTGTTGCATATGTTATTATCAGTTTAGTATCTGATACGTGGTCCATCAACCGTCTTGATATGATTTTTTTTCTTCTTTTTTTGAGGATTATAACTCGCATGTTGCACTAGTACACACATGCCCATCGCATTCTGCTGCAAAACCTATGGATATACTTATTAATGTGTTTGGGTTTTCTCAACGTTTCGCTACTTCTATTTTTGTTCATACATTGTATTCTCGTTCATTAGTTCGGTTTTTGATTATCCGCAGTGCTTGCAGGCAGCTGCTTCAGTATTGAAAGACATCAATCAACTACCAGTGACTAATGCTGCGGGTTTCAACCTATTCAAGTAAGTTTCAAATTCCTGTCTAGAATTGCTACCTTATTGTAACCATCTTCTGTTGTCTAAGTTTCTACTCATCGAGGCAGGGGGTTAAATTCCCATTTGTAATGCATGTATCGCCCTGTGAAATGAGTAACTCTATTTGACATTTTTAAATTATAATGAAAACATGATTGATTTTTATTTTATTTTTCACTTTCATTGAGCCAAACACAAACATTTTCACCAAAATTAATCTTTTGTTTTTGCTAAGCATAATTATCTCTCCATTTTTATTGGAAACTCCAATCTTGTCTGAAACATATGTGTTGCCATATTAAAATGCATCTATGACCGGCAGATGGTTCTCCTCTAACTGTCATCCTCGCCTAAGATACATAGGGACCACAACTTTATTGTTGACCCAAGGTCTGAAAACTCTTTTTTCACTTTCAGGGAGGATATGGATTTCAAGGCCTTGGCATTTGGTGGATTACGGATGAGTTCGAGTTAGAGTTACGTGGTTGAAATAATCTCTTTATCCGTGTTAGAATTACGGATCATGGTGTCCGAGATATCTTGCTCTGGTGATTTTTGTTAGAATAATTGACGTGTTTTTGTTTTGATTAGGATAATTGACGTTGTGTTGTTATGCACTGGTTAACTTTCAGCGTATACGAATGCTATTAGTGTATTTTGGTCCTTTTCTTGTTTCTCTTTGAGAAGTTGTTGAAGGGGAAGCTCAGAACAGAAGCGGTTGTTCTGAGATTAGTTACAAGCCATTGTCTGGAATCTTATGCACTGAAACTATGTTTTTCTTTATTAACTTGATTGCTGTTTAAAAATGATGATCAACATGATCAAATATGATAGTCAACACAGTAGATATATGCAGTTTTGGTACTTACCTGCCTCTGTCAGGGCTTGGACAATATTGTGTTCATAGAACTTATTGTGTCGGAGTCGAGGGGTATCATCAACCATTCACAGTACAAGATACCAACAATCACGTTTTATCATCACAAAAGGGCAGGAGGTGGTACTGGGGACTAGAGAGGGAAGATATACAATTGGTTAGCAAAGGAAGTTATCCCGCATCAGTAAGCAAGCATTGTGAAGTCGTATGAACACAAATTAATAAAAAAAACAAGTGATCAGCGACTACTAAAAATGTTGTGTATTTAGTTTTTCACGCCATGATAACAATATTTTACTCATGTTTCTCATTTAAAAACAGAGTTTGGTTTGTTTTGACAACGTTTTGACATGTAACAATCTTAAGAATCGGTAAAAAGTTACACACTAATTTTTAAAATTTTTGTGTTGCAATTGATAATACGCGGTAAAATATATTGCGCCGTACATGTTGGTATGAGTGCAAATGTGCAATGTACCGGTGTAATACGCGTATGGCATCAATTTAGTAGCATGAAGCAACAAATAATTGAAAACAAACAAACAAGTATTAAAAAATGAGTGTTAGAAACGTTTTAACAAATTAAAGTCTTTCTTTATTCAATCGTTCACCCATCTTTCTTTTACTGTACACACTACTACTATGCAAATTAGATATGATAAGAAAATAAAATACATAAAAAGATAATTTCCTAAAATCAAAGTCATTTAGGCTCCGTTTGTGGAAGGAGACCGGGAAAAGGTTGTCAAGTTTGGAATAGAAATGGAACCCAAAATGGAGGTGCAGATTGTAGCGGTCTTAAAAATGTATAGTCATTTGTTTGCTTAGTACTTGGTAGGAAGGCCCTATAGGGCGTATCCCTGCCCAAGTCTAACATCACTTCTTAAACGTGAAGCCAAATGCCAACCCGTACATAGAAGAAAAGGAATATGGGTCCCGAGAAAAATAAAATAATAAGATCGGAGATTCAACGACTACTAAACCTCCGACAGTTAAAAGAGGTTGTTTACCCCGAATGGTTGTCGAACGTGGTCCTCGTCCCCAAAACTGGCAGAAGATGGTGGATGTGCGGAGATTTCACCAATTTAAACGATGACTGCCCCAGGGACTACTATACCTTGCCGAGCATCGACCAGTTGGTAGATTCTACCGCGGTATGTGCACTCCTCTCCACGATGGACGTCGACTAGGGGTATAACCAAATACCAATGGCAGAAGTAGACCAGGATAAAACTAGCTTCATCACTAACGTTAGCACATTCTGTTACCTGGTGATGCCCTTCAGGCTCAAAAACGCCAAGGGCACCTACCAACGATTAGTCAATCTCATGTTCTCAGAATTAATCGGAAATTCCATGGAGGTATACGTAGATGACATGATCATGAAAAGTCGGCGAGCGTAAGACCATCCAGAGGATCTAGAGAAAGCACTAGCCATCATGGATATATTTGGAATGAAGATCAATCCAAGGAAATATTCCTTTGGAATCAGGGGAGAAAAGTTCTTGGGATTTATGGTAACTGAGGAGCGGATCGAAGTAAACCCAGAGAAGGCCAAAGCCATCATAGATATGCCTTCTCTGAAGACCATTAGAGATGTCTAGAAAACCCAAGTGCTGGTGAACTTTATCGTGGAGATGATCGAGCTCGAACCCATGGAGTGTGAGCCTTTGTAGCATGCACTCGTGGATGGATCTTTCGTGGGGAATACGGAGGAGCAGGAGTAATGCTAAAGAACATGGAAGTAGAAAATGAAATCTTGAGCTTCATTATAAGGATTGATTATCCCATTTATAACGAAGCCAAATACGAAGCTCTGGTGATAAGCATGAAGTTAGCTTGTGAAAGGGACGTCAAAAGACTGGTAATACATAGCGACTCTCAGCTGATCGTACAACAAATCAATGGGGCCTATGAGGCCAAAGAGAATAGGATGAAGGAATACATCCAAGTGGTGCAACGGAGGAAGGGATGGTTTGAGGAGTTCAAGGTAATTCAGATTCCCCGATTAGAGAATCAAGAAGCGGATACCCTGTCCAAAATCGCCACACAAACTTATCGATGTTTGGATATTGAAACGGGTCATCTCTATGTATCTCGACACGAGACGACGTTCCCAAGGTATCAACCTCGCTCCCCCATCTCACGGTCTGACCCATCAATGACTGTCTCGGCCCCACTCCTTGTTCTCCCTACTGGACCTGACCGCCCTTCTCATGGGCTTGACCCTACGGGTCGTGGGGCCCAACAACCGGTCAACGGTCAAGAGTTGACCACTCCTCGCCACTCTTTCTTCTCTTGGTGTCAGTCGGGCTCCTCGCCATCGCCCGGACTGCGTTCCAGTGTGCCGCTGTCGTCCGAATCGCCGGCCAACCCTAATTTAGTTGTTATTCTTCCATCTGCATCGCTATCACCTCCTACTGTACTGCGCACTAACATATGTCATGAAATAGTCCTTGGTACGCATCCTATGACCACTCGGACGATGAATAACATCTTCAAACCTAAGAAAGTCCATTCGGCCACCAAGCATCCTGTTCTTGGTCCGGTTGCTCCCACTCGTGTTTCTCAAGTTTGAAAGACCCCATTTGGCGCGCTGGTATGGCTGAAGAGTTCACCTCTCTTATGCACCACAGTACTTGGGATTTGGTTCCACCTCCGTTAGGGAAGAACGTTATTGGGTCCAAATGGGTGTTTCGCATTAAACGTCAACGGATGGTTCCATTGACCGTTATAAAGCTCGACTTGTGGGGGTTAGACTTTCAAGATACTTTTAGCCCCATTGTCAAGCCCGCCACTATTCGGATTGTTTTGTCGTTGGCAACTATGCGTGGTTGGTCTCTTCGCCAATTAGATGTGAGCAACGCGTTTCTTCATGGTAATCTTGTTGAGGACGTTTATATGACACAACCGCAGGGTTTCATTGATTCCTCTTTCACTCGACATGTTTATCATCTCAAGAAGTCGTTGTATGGCTTGAAGTAAGCACCTCGGGCTTGGTTCCTTGCTTTAAGCTCCGCTCTATGTTCGATTTGCTCAATCCAAGTTCGACACCTCCCTTTTCATCTACTCTTGGGGTAGTGTTGTGCTTTATATCCTTGTCTATGTGGATGATATTATCGTGACGGGCAATGATGATTCTCTTATATCGCGAGTGATTGGTCATCTTGGTCGCCAATTTGCAGTTAAGGACTTGGGTCCCTTATCTTATTTTCTTGGTGTTGAGGTTTTCTCGTGTTGCGAAGGCCTTTTCTTGTCTCAACACAAGTACATCTGTGACATTTTTGCTTGTCATAAGATGGATGGTGCGAAGCCATTGGCCACCCCAATGGCGCCTACCTCTTGCGCCTCCACTTCATCATCTGTGGCGGATGCTACGGAGTTTCGTCGCATTATTGGTGCCTTGCAATACTTATCCCTGACTCGCTCCGACAGTGCGTTTGCAGTCAATAGGCTCGCTCAACGCATGGCTGCTCCTACGCAAATTAATTGGTCGGGCCTCAAACGTGTTTTACGTTACTTGAAGGGCACGTTATCCCACGGCCTTCTCCTTCGTCGACAAAACTCCACTTGTCTCACGGCCTATTCGGATGCGGATTGGGCTGGTGATCCACACACCGCTGCCTCCACCTCGGCTTACATTGTGTTTCTAGGTGGTAATCTGATCTCTTGGTCGTCTCGACGCCAACACGCTGTTTCGCACTCTTCCACTGAGTCCGAGTATCGGGCGTTGGCGAATGTTGCTGCTGAAGTCCGTTAGTTGCAACACTTATTTGGTGAACTTGGTGTATCTCTACCTTCTCCTCCTCGCGTTCTATGCGACAATTCTGGTGTTATTACTTATTCGTTTGTCTCTTCATCCCGTATTGCATTCATGGATGAACCACATATTCTTTGACCTTGTTGACCTACTCACGAAGCCATTGCCGCGGTCTCGCTTTCTTCTTCTTCGGTCCAAAATCTCCATCGCCGATGGGACGTCGATTTTGAGGGGACGTATTAGACAAGAGTACTAGCCTTTTGTATTTTAGGAAAATATTGTTTGTATTTATTTTCTTTTTATATTTATTTCTTTCCTTATCTCATTGTAAGTTGTAACTATATATACCACCAATGAGTGAAGAATAAAATCATCACTTCACAAATCTTATAAATTGGACTATAATAAACATATTTTGTCTCACTGTTAATAAGAATTCACCAAATGCTAGTTCGTTATACTCCACAGCCTTGCCACAAACGCAAGCATTGATTACTGGAAACGGGAAAATATTGAAAACTTCTAGGAAATAGAATTCCTAAATTCATCAATTGATTCTTAATATTTCTCGCGGCCTCGTTATATATTTGATGTATTATGTTTCTTTTTCTCAAGTCTCTTACAGTTTACAAGTAGATGTTAGAGAGATAGAATGAAACACCAAACAAATTAAGTCCTTTCAACGGTGATCTTATTGGTAGATCAATTCATAGATACTTGTCAGTCGTCAACAAGGTTGTACAATTAAGATATAATAACATTTATAAAAGTGCCACATCTATGGTGTCTATTTTTCTAAATTTTGATGGCTCTTATATATATATATATATATATGCATTCATTGTATTTGCCTCATTCAACACTTGAAGCGAAGAAAGACAAGCAAACATATATAAGAAGCTAGAAAATGGATACTCGTAGAATAACCAAATATTCGTTTCATGTGTCATGTGTGAAAAGAGTTGGATAACAGTAAAAAGGCACCTTGCAACATAAACTCAGACAGGGAGTATGGAATTTAGGATAAAATAAAGCAGATGGGACATAATTAAGTCACTACATTCCTCTGGAATTTAGGATAACAGCTAGTCCTCTACCGAAAGTAAATTCAGCAACAACAATTTTTTCGGTTTGAAACACAGCTTTGACTCTCTAAGAAGCACAAAACACCTTGGACCAGTGCTAAACACCGTCCGTGGATTCAATATATTGGAATCCATTTGTAATTGATAAGCTTGCAAACTGTGCATCCTGGGGGACAGTCTCAAATTCAAGCAGATTTTCGAAAGTCTTGAGAAGAAGATTATATCGAATGAACTTTCCCGGAATTTTCACAACTAAGAAAGAACCATCTTCTTCCTCATTGCGAACTACACAACATACGCAGTAAAGGAGCAAATTCTGACTCGAATCAAGAGGTGATAAATCAACATTGTACTTGACAAACCATTCAGAATAATCCCTCTTCATCTCATAGACATTAAACTGGTTTTGTTCGTCGGAGAAAGGAACAAAATGCAAGTGACCACAAGACTCCCCAAAGTAAGTAAAAACTCCACCATACTCAACATCAACTGGCAGTTTAGGCATTTGCTCAAGAACATGGTGATGAACATTGAAATACACAGGGTCTCCATCCTCCCATCCCGATTTACTGATCCAATGGATGGCATTATTCCAGTACACTCCCTTTTCAAAAGAAACTTTTGAAATAAATGGCTGGCCACTTGTTCTCCACGCACGGGTCCTGGAGGAGTAGATCTCGATTTGGAATCTACCCGATACCGACTCTTGGTCACGAACACAAACAACTTTGTAATGATTGGGAGATTTGGTGGGATCAAAAGCCAAGCTCATCCCACGAATTCTCGTGGTGGTCCCTTCTGGAATTGGGAGAGTGGTAAATTGGTTTGTAGTGGGATTATAAACATAGTATTCGGCAGTATCTGGAGTCGCCCTAAAGCTGCGACAGAGCAATAATCCGTTGCAAGAGTGAATAATTGTAATGCCAAATTGGTCATAAGTAAAATTGAGTTTACTAAACGGTGCAACGGTTTTGAGGGAAAAAGGTACATAGTCGAAAAGTAGGTTGGTATGAAAGAGTTTATTGAGGAAAAAGAGACCAGCAGCGGGAACAGGGTTGAGATTCCGTCGTCGGCGAAAATTAGGGTTTGTGATGAGAGATTGCCAGCGCTTTGATATTATTTTGCAGCGGGTTAACGGCTCGACAGGGAGGCGAAACAGAATCTCGGTTAAAAGATCGTTATTAGAAGCTACAATTTCAATTGATTTTGGTTGCTTGAGTGAGTTCGTGGAAATTTTGGTTTCCATGGCAACTGTGTTGAACAACTGTGAGTGAGACTAACACTCTTTTAAGCCTTAACAAAAAAAAGTTTCATTTCTCTCTGACAAAAAGTTATAGCTGGCGGGAAACAAACTTATGATCCACCAATTTCCCGCCTTTACTGATTTTCATGTGTCTTTTCACATACAGAAAAAGTTAATGACTTAATAGTATACTAATATATTTTGTTAAAGACCCTTTGCTACATATTTTTTTTCTTGGATAAAAGCATCAAACCTCTTCAACTATATACGTTTTTGGGACTTGCCCTTTAAACAAATTTAATAAGTACTTCCCCCTTAAACTATGCATTTTTGTGCGATTTGCCCCCTCAGTGCATTTTCGGTTATTTTTTGCCATTTTTTGGTCGGAATATTTTCCCCTACTCGACTCATATGTGTTGTACTAGATGTATTTTAGTTGTTGATGACAAAAAGTAGGGAAAAAACACCTCGAACGGGGAGTATTCCGACCAAAAATGGTCGGGAACATGATTTGCCCCTTTAGTATATTTCGGCCATTTTTGGCCGAAATATTCTCCCTATTCGACTCATACGGGTTGTACTAGATGTATTTTTGTGGTTGATGACAAAAAGTAGGCGAAAAAACACCTCGAACGGGGAATATTCCGGCCAAAAATGCACTGAGGGGGCAAATCGCACAAATGTGCATAGTTTAGGGGGAAAATTGTTTATTAAATTTGTTTAAGGGGCAAGTCGTAAAAACGTGTATAGTTGAGGAGGTTTGATGCTTTTATCCCTATTTTTTATTACTCCTAACTTTTTGGAATGTGCGTTGTCCCTTCTACCTTTCTTGATTTTGTGCAGAGCGACTAGAGACCCTTGTTCAAGTACTTTTGGCAAAGTAATGAAGTATTCTTATCGGACACAAATAATTTCATTCAACTATTCTTAATCGTGTTTCATTTGATTTAATATTTATTTCAATTAAGACCCTTTTTTGTATTTATTATTTGACTCCTAATGTCATTCCAATCCCCTAAAATTAACATACACTAGCAGATGCGAAAACAACTTGCCAGTTCACTGAACTTGCTTTAACATAAGAGATGTCAAAGATGTGTTGAAAGATTGTATAACCTAGTGAGCTTTATAATATGAGTTAAACAATTACCCCTAATCTACAAATGGCTTGATAGTTGATACAGCAGGTGAAGCTTTTGGCAAGGATAGATTTTGATTTAAGTTGCTACTGGAAGTAACAAAAGGGTCAACTTGTCTACCAAACAGGGTAAATCATGTGTGCTTCATTGCTTTTGAACTGTATCAAAACTGATAAAAGTCATACCTAATTGGTAGCAGATAAGAATCCTTTCTATTTCTTTTGTGGTAGCGTCGCTTCATACATTTGACACCAATACAGATGAACTTATCGAGAAAGATAAGCTGAATGTGTAGAAAAACTACAACATTCATTAACAAGAAAAAGAAGTGCATAAAAAATAGCTAGCTGTACTATATTCGCCAGTAACAAGGTTTTACAAACAAAAGTACAATTGTACAAAATTGACGACTTAACAAAGTCGTAAATCACAATGTTGATTCATCTTTGTTCTTTTTATAGTTGAGATTTGCTTGCTACTTGTTCCTAACAGTAAATAATAGTACAACAATTCGTTCCAATTACCTGGAACTCGGGAAGGCATCAGTGGCTGCAATGAACACCCATAATTGCCAGCCAACAGAATTCTTGCCATACATCGATGGATGGCCATCTGGCCTATAATCCAATAAACGAGTAATGTTCAGAAGAGTAACATTGTTCTTCATCTGGGCTATTATCTCCTCCACAATCAAATTCTTTCTGGGTAATTTTGAGGTAAAAGTCTCGTTTATCGGCTGGAAAGCTTCTTTGCAAGGACCACCATTGTTCCATACACCACCACTGTTCAAGAACATAATGTGAATCCTGAAGATTAGAAGCCGTAAGTAAATATAGACTCCAGCATTTGACAAAACACAGACCTGAAATGTGAAGGCGCTGAGTTTCGAAAGAAAATCCGGGTTTTGTTTGGATTAACATATTTTTATCTACCATGACACCCATGTCAATAAAGCTCTCGAGAATGCCTCCGTAATATCTAGTTGAAGATCAACTTGGTTTTTCTCCTGGTACAAATTCATTTCGAGACCTTTTCATCTTAAAGAAAGTTCGAAAATAATGAGGCTCACCCAGCATTCGTTTAGTAGTGATCCACCAATGTGCAGTGTTAATCACCAAAATATCGACTCCTTTCCATCTCGACAAGCCTCTTTCCATAGCATCAATGCGCATTGTCTGCACTCGTTTCTTGCCTATTCTCGCTTTAGTCTCATGAACCAAAAAATGTGTAACATAATATTCAACAGTACACTTATACTCCTGCAATAGAAGAAAGAGTAAAGAATGACTAACCCAAACCACGAAGCGTAACGTATTGTATGAAGCAACTTGATAATTCTTGAGATATTTGTCAAAAATCACCTCAAACATAAAAGAATAATCTCCCTTCTGTTTGGTTATTCTACGACGATGAGTCTCTATACCTTCTTCGGATCTTTGACCCCTCCCATTAACAAACAAAGCATGGACTCTCATTGATTCCTATTTATCGAATCACCGATAAAAACTAGCCTCTTTCCTCTGATTACTTCCAGCATGTTTGTCGCATCAAACCTTCAAACATGATCTTGACATATATAGTGCATGGAAATTGCCGAAAAATAAAACAGTGGAACATAAGAAAAATATTAACATTCCTCTGAATTTAGGATAATTAATTGCTAGAGCTCAACTGAAAATTAACTTCAGCAACATCAATTTTTTCGCTTTGATTTCTTAAGAAGCACAAAACAACAAAACAAGGTGGATCAAGATTTTTAAACATCTCACCGAAAAGTAACACAACCATTCCCATTTTTCATCCTATGGAAAAGAAACTTGTGAATATTTTTCCAAAGCTATTAGAACAAATCTTGTAATAGATTTTCACAACAATAGTTTTTATTATTTAGGCAAATCCAACATAATTCGAAGCCAAAACTTATTAAACACAACTTAAGGATCCAATATACTGAAATCCATCTGCTAACACTACATCGTCGACAATGTTCTCAATTTCATGCAGCTTTTCAAAAGTCTTGGAAACAAGATTATATTGAATGAGCTTTCCCGGAATCCGCACAACCAAGAATGAACCATCTTCTTCCTCATCCCGGACTAGGCTACATACGTTGAAAAAGAAAAGAGTCCGACCAGAAATAGCTCAAACCATCTCGTGATTAGCAGCAGCAACAAGTGAGACTATACTTGGCAAACCACTCAGAATAATCACTCTTCATCTCATAGACATTAAACCGTGTTTGCATGCGAGAGAGGTGAATATAATGCAAATGATTGCAAGATTCCCCAAAGTAACTAGAAGTTCTCACATACTGAACACTAAGTGGCGGTTTAGGCATTTTCTTAAGCACATGGTGATGAACATTGAAATACACAAAGTCTCCAATGTATGGTTGATTGATCCAATGGATGGCGTTGTTCCAGTACACTCCATTTCCAAAAAAGAGTTTTATGGTGAAGGGCTCGCGTACTTTTCTCCACTCGCACGTCTTGAAGGAGTAAATATTATTAAACTATGAAGCATTCCTAAAATAATCTATAGTATTCTAAATATATCTATATAATTGTAATAATAATATGGATGAATCTAGAGTAGTCCATACTACACTAGTTAAAGAATATTCATAGGAATATTCTAGGAATCTATCTAGAAAAATCTAGCAAAGACTAATCTAGAATAATGTAATGGGAGAGTTCTAGATACCTCCTCCCACACCTATAAATACACCCATTGGGGTGATCTTGTAAACCAATCCAAAAACACTTGAGCAATACACTCTAAAGATTTTGGAGATAAGTACTCCATATTCTAAACACTCTAAATACTCTATATTCTCCACTACATCTAAAATTACTTTCTCCTCCACTATCCACATAAATACAAATACAAATCTTCACTATCCTACAAAACCTCTATCATATATAAATCTCCTATTTTCTAACAAATATTGATTTGGTATGGGTAATCAATGAGTCCATCTCCGCTACAAACAGAAACAACTTTGTAATGGGAAGATCTGGTGGGATCAAAAGCCAAGTTCACCCCAGAAAATCTTGCGGTTCCTTTTCGAATTGGGAGGGTGGTAAATGGTTTTGTAGTGGGATTATAAACATAATATGTCGGCGCGTAATTCCGACCAGGAGTAATACTACTACATAGAAATAGACCGTTGCAGGATTGAATAATTATAATGCTGAGTGGATGATCTCTAGTAAAATCGAGTCTACTAAATGGTGCAATGGAGGTTGAATTTTTTTGGGGAAAAAGGTATATATCCATACAATCGGTTGGTTAAGAAGTTTTTACGGGGAAAGAAGGCGCCAGCGGCGAGAACATGGTTGAGATTACGTCGACGACGAAAATTAGGGTTTGTGTGTTATGGTTGTGATTATTTATATTGATTTTTTGTATTTAATTGTTGCAGATAAAGAGAGAGAAGAGCAGAGCTGATCACTGCAACTTGGAGAAGAAGAAAAGAGTTTTAGAGAGAGAGAGAGAGAGAAAATCACGAGAAGAGAGTCAAATCATAATTTTCATATCTGTAATGGCACAGTCATGCTCCCTTTTGTAACTGAATTTGCTGACTCAGCCACATGGCCTTACAATACTCATAATTTTAAAACGTACGGACGAAATGAAAACGCAAAGACGAAATGCGACAACAAAAATGATAAAACAGGAAATAAAAATAAAAGAAAACTGAAAATGAAAAATAAAGTCTTCTGCCGCAAAACGACTCCATTGTGAACTCCAGTAACTCGCAAACCCGCTTTTGAATTTGCATACGACTTTGACCAAAACCCATCATCACCATTCTGACATTTTCTCTCTAACCCTAGATTCAGAATCTTAGGAGCCTCCCTACTCAACACACGACATTGCCTCCCCCTTACACAAGCTTGTCCTCAAGCTTGAAATGTCGGAAATCTCCGCATGAAGTCCTCCAAATTCTCCCACGTCGCCTCTTCATCCGATAGCCCGTACCATTTAATAAGCCACTGACTCTGCACTCCATTTCCTTTTTTGATAAACTGCCTTGCAAGTATTTTTTTCAGGCACGAACTCTTCCTTTTCCCCTCCATCTAATGTAGGTATTATGGTCGTGGTGGCATCGGTGGCACCGATTCGTTTTTTGAGCACTGACACATGGAACACGGGGTTGATGCGAGCTTCAGGAGGCAACAGTAAACGGTAAGCCAATACCCCTACTCTCTCAATAACTTTGAAAGGCCCTGCAAATTTTGGCCCTAATTTCCATGTGTGGTTGTTTATGATAGTGTGTTGCCTATAGGGTTTTAGTTTGAGGTACACCTAATCCCCTACATTGAACTCCCTGTCACTCCTCCCTTGGTCAGCATGTCTTTTCATTCTTTCTTGAGCAAACTGTAGTTGAATTTTGATATGTTGTAGTGTTTGATGTCTGTTAGTTATGAGCTCCTCCACTCCAGCCACCCTGAATGATTTATATGGCCCTGTACCAATCTGTGGTGGGGCATAACCATAAGTGGCTTCAAAAGGTGAGGTGCCAATGGAAGAGTGATGGGTGGTGTTATACCACCATTCTGCCATGGGCAGCCACTTAGCCCACAACTTTGGGTTGGTGCCAGTCATGCACCTTAAGTATGACTCCAGACACTGATTAACCCTCTCAGTCTGTCCATCAGTCTGAGGGTGGTAAGCAGTACTCAACTGCTGAGTCACTCCAAGTGAGCTTAACAACTCTCTCCAAAATTGGCTGACAAATACTTTGTCTCTGTCTGATGTAATAGTTTGGGGCAGCCCATGTATCTAGGAAAATCACAGCCATAGATGAAGCCTTATAGGGATGAGTTAGAGCTATGAAATGAGCCATTTTAGTGAATCTATCAACTATTACCCAAATATTGTCTTTACCTTCTAATTTAGGTAGTTGCTCAATAAAATCCATAGATAAATCTTGCCAAACCCCAGTAGGTAATTGCAGGGGTTTAAGTAGACCATGAGTTTTTACATTCTCATACTTGCACTGTTGACAAGTGGAGCACTGAACCACAAACTCCTGTACAAATTGCTTGAGTCCAGGCCAAAGAAAAATGCCTTGAACTCTCTGATAGGTGGCAGTCACCCCTGAATGGCCTCCCACACTACCATCATGTAGTAACTTGACCACTTGTAACCTTAGTCCAGTGGTTGTTCCCACATAGAGTCTACCCTTGTACCTTAATACTTGGTCCTCATAGGGAAACAGTGAAACATTGTAGGGTAAGACCACTTGTTCAGCAATGAACTCTTGGGCTAATTTATCCCCTGCATAACTGGATTGTAGTTCCTTCATCCAGTCAGGCAATACCATGCTAACACTATTGCATTCACCCCTATCATCCTCTCCTCTCCTTGATAGGGCATCTTCTACCCCATTCTCTCTTCCTTTTTTGTACTCAATCTTATAGTCATACCCCATGAGTTTAGTCATATACTTATGTTGTAAAGGGTTGAGATTTTCTGACTTAACAGAAATTCCAAACTCTGTTGGTCAGTTTTGATAATAAACTGACCTTGCAACAAGTATGGCCTCCATTTGTCAATTGCCATTATAATGGCCAAGAACTCTTTCTCATAAACTGAGAGGCCTAGGTTCTTTGGCCCCAAACCCTTGCTAATGAAAGCAATGGGATACCCCTCCTGGCTGAGAACTGCCCCCAGCCCTTGATAACAAGCATCAGTTTCTAGACAAAATGCTTTCTGAAAATCAGGCAGTTGTAGGACTGGTGCTTCCACCATAGCTTGTTTCAACTTAGTAAAAGCCTCTTCAGCACTCTCAGTCCATAAGAAATTCCCCTTCTTAGTCATTTCAGTCAATGGTTTAGCAATGATTCCATAATGCCTTATGAATTTTCTGTAATATCCAGTTAGCCCTAGGAACCCCCTCATAGCCTTCACATTTTTTGGCTTAGGCCAGTCCACCATGCACTGAATCTTGGATGGGTCTGCCCCCACTTGCCCTCCTCCTATAATGTGTCCCAAGTACTCGACTGTACCTTGACCAAAGGTGCATTTGGATAACTTAGTAAACACCTGATTTGCTCTTAACTTGTCAAAAACCACTTGCAAATGAACCTTGTGATCCTCCATATTGTTGCTGAACACAAGTATGTCATCAAAGAACACTCATACAGTCTTCCTCAATTCCTCCTTAAATACTTCATTCATGAGGGCTTGAAAAGTTGCAGGTGCATTTGTCAGTGCAAAGGGCATAACCTTGAACTCATAGTGCCATGTAGCTGTCACAAAAGCAATCTTAGGTTCATCTTCTTTCCCCATTCTTATTTGGTGATATCCAACCCTTATGTCAATTTTTGAAAAAACTTTAGCATGTGTAAGTTCATCAAGTAAATCTTCAATTAATGGAATAGGGTAACTATCCTTAACAGTAATAGCATTAAGTTGTATGTAATCAACACAAAACCTCCAGTTGTCTTTTTTCTTGACAAGCAACACTGGAGAAGAGAAAGGACTGGTACTGTGTTGTATCTGTCCTGCCTCAAACATTTCTTTGACTAACTTTTCAATAGCTTCCCTTTGGAGGTATGGGTACCTGTAAGGTGTTTGTTTAAAGGGTTTAGCCTCTGGTAGTAATATAATCTTATGGTCCTGACCCCTCCTTGGCGGTAGTACCTTGGGTTCTTCAAATAGGTCCTTATATTCCTCTAGCATCCCTTGCAGCCCCTCTTGAGCCCCTCTCTGTTCATCTTCTTTAGTGGGGGTAATCATGGCTAGGTACCCTACCACAACTAGTGCCCCTTTTGAAATTAACGTTGCTGCCTTCTTACAACTGATCATTTTAAATTCAGCCTTGGGTTTGCTTCCTTGTATCACACTCCACTCCCTATCCCTCAAGTAGTATAACCTTTGGTTTAAAAAATCAAAGGCTGGTAATCCCAAGGTACTTAACCAGTCCACTCCAAGTACCATATCACAGCCCCCAAGCTTAATAATCCTCATGTTTGCTTGGCATAGAGTGTCATCAAACTTCCACTGAAACTCATAACATTTTGTATGGCTCTCAATACTTCCACCATCTGCTATGGTCACCACCATAGGTTTGGTATGCTCCAAACTACACTTGAGTTGTTTGGCAGTGTTATAGTCAAAGAAGCTATGTGTACTTCTTGTGTCCAGCAGGGCAGTGATCATCTGTCCCTTTACCTTAGCCAATAGCCTAATAGTCTTTGCTGAGCCTCCACCCATGTATGCATGCCCTGAGATCTTAAAGACCTCAACAGTCTCCTCTCCTTCCTCCCCACTGTCCCCTCTTTATTCATCATTTAACCCCATGATAACAAACAATCTTTTACACTTATGCCCAATATAATATGGTTCATCACAGTTAAAGCAAAGTTTGTTCCTCCTTCTGACCTCCATCTCTTCAGGAGTTCCCAGTTCCTCCACTCACCCTACTAGTGTCAGGGAATCCAAATGGAATCTTCCCTTTCAAGCTAGCAGGAATGGGTTTAAAAACTGGTTTAGGGG
This sequence comes from Linaria vulgaris, assembly GCA_948329865.1. Taxonomy (NCBI): domain Eukaryota; kingdom Viridiplantae; phylum Streptophyta; class Magnoliopsida; order Lamiales; family Plantaginaceae; genus Linaria; species Linaria vulgaris. The sequence goes on along the minus strand of OX415251.1, from coordinate 87,974,270 downwards.
ATTTAGTAACTTCTAGGTTGGCCTCTTGTTTCCTAGCCATGTAGATGGCTTGGTTCAAAGTAGCAGGGACCATCATCTCAACCATATGCCTGATCTCTTCTTTTAAGCCACTGATGAAACTTTGAACAAAATAATCCTCATCTAAATGCCTGTTTCTACTGCTCATGAAGGCTTTCAGTTCTTCAAATTTTTGTATATAGTCATCCACAGCTCCCATTTGTTTCAACTTATTGAATTCCCCAATCAGGTTCTCACCCCTAGCATGTGTAAACCTTTCACTCACTAAACCCATAAAACAAGGCCACCCCATAGCTTCCCTGCCTTCTATGTTGTCCAAATACCAGTGATCAGCAATACCATCCATGTGTATACCAGCAGTAATAAGCTTCTCATAATCAGACATATTATGCAGCAAAAAATAACGTTGGAATTTTCGAGCCCATCCCCTTGAATCTGTGCCATCAAACCTTGGAAAATCATACCTAGGTCTGTTGGTAATAGAGTTAGTGGAGGCAAAATCCCACTGCCTCCTGAGTTCCTGCCTATGGTGAGAGGTGACTGCAGTGGTGTTGCATTGTTTTTGGTAGATTCCCCAGTGTTAGTTGGGTCACCTCCTTTGTTCATCTGCAACTGTTGTAATATTTGAGTCACCATATCAGTCATAGTGCTCATCTGTGTTTTGAGCTCTGAAACCCCTTCCTTAAGCTCATGTTGTCCATTTTCGAGCCCCTCAATCCTCTGAGTGTTGTTTGGTTTGGTAGACATTTTTGTGTAACAGAGTAGCGCACATGATATTTAGCTCTGAGGCCAAATGTTATGATTATGATTATTTTTATTGATTTTTTGTATTTAATTGTTGCAGATAAAGAGAGAGAAGAGCTGAGCTGATCGCTGCAGCTTGGAGAAGAAGAAAAGAGTTTTAGATAGAGAGAGAGAAAGAGAGAGAGAATAAGGAGAAGAGAATCAAATCATAATTTTCATATCTGCAATGGCACGGCCATGCTCCATTTTGTAGCTGAATTTGCTGACTCAGCCACATGGCCTTACAATACTCATAATTATAAAACGTACAGACGAAATGAAAACGCAAAGACGAAATGCGACAACGAAAATGATAAAACAGGAAATAAAAATAAAAGAAAACTGAAAATGAAAAATAAAGTCTTCAGCCGCAAAACGACGTCGTTGTGAACTCCAGTAACTCGCAAACCTGCTTTTGAATTCGCATACGACTTTGACCAAAACTCATCATCACCATTCTGACATTTTCTCTCTAACCCTAGATTCAGAATCTTAAGAGCATCCCTTCTCAACACACGACATTGTGATAAGAGACTGCCAGTGTTTGATACTAATTGACAGCATATTAGATGTTCTGTTGGTAAGCGAAACAAAATCTCAGTTAAGAGATCATCAATGGCAGCCACGATTTCAATTGATTTTGGTTGCTCCAATGATTTATTAGGGTTTTCGATTTCCATGGCGATTGTGTTGAAGAACTAACAAAAAGAATCTCAAAGTCAAAATTAGGAGATAAAGACGACTTATGGTCAAACAATTTCCACTTTAAAGTCATTAACTGAATTTCATGGGCCTTGGCATATTGAAATTGTTAATAGTCTTTTTTTTCTTCTATAAGGTCTAGGAAAATTGATTTAAAGATAATTTTGTTTAAAACCCCAACATTTCATACGTTTCTCATGGGTTACTCCTAACTTTTCAAAATGTGGAATTTGTTTCATTTGATTTAACCTTAATTTCAATTAAGAGCCATATTTTTACTAAAAATTTCATCTTAGATGTTATCAAATAAGAAATAACCGTCAAAATGGGGTATTTCGGTCTTATTTCGTCAAGGTAATAGAACACAGTAGTACAGTACACTGGGAATATAAATAACAAAAATAATGTTAATCCAATTGAATTAACCGGACTAACTTTGTCCGAAATACCTACTATCTATTACAGATCTTACACTGATTTAAATACAAAGATAATACTAAATATGTGACGCATCGAATTGTGGTTGTTCGATGTGTGCCTCGAATGGTACATGTTCGATGCCGAGTCAATTCGATATGGCCTTGATAACTGGTTGGGACATATCGAACAATGAAGTGTATCGAACCGAGGGACGTATTGAATAATGATACGTATCGAATGGCTGGATTCGATGTGATCGGGTTGGGACTCCAGTTCGATCCCTTCTGAATGCTCAAAACCGTCCTATATATAGCAAATGCGCTTCGTGGGGCTCAAGGACAGCCGTAAAATAGGCATCGAATGTTGGATATTCGATGCACTGAAGGTATCGAATCATACCGATTCGATACGCTTAATGGGCCGGCCCAATCCTACTACTGGCCCAGTCCTGAAATACCCCCATCACATAGTCCCCCCAGTTTGGGAGACGTTAATAGAATGATGACGACTTCCAAACTCAAAACATAATCGTCATAAGAAATTTTGGGCATCGAATTGTAACAATTCGATGCGTCAGTTCACAGGCATCGAACTTTGATGCGTTCGATGCGCGCATCGAATTACGAAAATTCGATGCGTTCATAACAGTTGCGGCCCATGGGCCTATATATAAGGGACCACATGTCTGACATTTCTTGTTTTTATCCGGGGAAAAGATTTTTGTTTGCTTCTGTACTGCATCGAACGCAGCCTTTTCGACACGACCCGTATCGAATCAACGATATTCGACACGCTACTGAATACTTATTTTTATAGAAAAATTATTAAAATTTATTGTTAGGCTGATATGGCTCGTATTAAATCTCGAAGTCGCCGAAAAATTGTGCTATCTCCTGAGAATATTCACGATGCTCAGGGAAGAAGCGAACGAAACGAGCAAAATGAGCCCTCAGGCGCGGGCCCATCTAATCTATCTCCGCCAAACCCTTCTACCACAAGGCTTGGAGGTATTAGTGCAGGCACTCGGGTGCCAATAGTGAGTGATTTTGAATGTCACGAAAACTTTGCTACGAGGAGATTGGTGATGACTCCAACCGATATCGGTAGACGCATTAAAGTTGGCACCAACCGCCAAATTCAGATAATGGAAGACATCGATGCAGAAGATGAGAAAATCGCTGCCAACTTGGCCAAATTTAATGCAGCTCATCCCAATTTCAGGGAAAAACGTAACGTAGAAGCAGCGAGTTCTTCCCGCTCACCCAACGAAAACTGGTATGCAACCGCTAAACGAAAATCAGAGGAAAATATATCCGCTCGCGAAGCTCAGAGCATACCTCCACCTATGAGGCCTCGACCTTCAGGGAATCCGAGACCTGCTCCGCCTGGAAGCCTTAGTAATTATGACTTTCTCAATGATGATAATTCAGAATCATTGAGTGCCACATTGGGCGGATACCGATTGAGAGAGGAGCAGGCTGGAGAAATTATGCAAAGTTTGTGGCCGCAGTTGGATCGCCAAGCCTTAATTAGCCGATTGGGGTATCAAGGTTTAGCTCGCTTTGGGCGCCTTTTCTATGCTGCTGTCATCTTAGCAGTGTATCGGGTATGCAGAGATTATAGCGGTCTGTCTGGCTGTGGTGAAAAATCAACACAATGATGTTGTCGACAATCTGCGTACTACTATTAATAATGGAAAATACAGTCGCCAAAATGCGCTGAAACGCGCTAGAGAAGCAGATTTGAAGGCATCCAAGGCCACCCGCGATAAACATGATGCCGAAGTGAAAACCAAGAAAGCAGAAGAGGATGCAAAAGTTCTGCGTGCTGAAATTGACACGTTGAAAAAGGATAACGAATCCCTCAAACGCATAAATCGTTGTCTCGAGGCTTCGAATACAGATGCTGAAAATGCCATTTCCAACTTGCGTCGTCGAATTCAGTATCTTGAATCTGAAGAATATAGATGTGCTATTGTTGAAGAATTTACGCAGAGTAATGCATATAAATTTTTGGAATTACTACGCGGTGCTGCTGACATGAAGTACAGAATGGAAGTAGGGGTTGGCCAGGCTGGGCACCTTGGGTACCTTGGAGAAGGTTTTCGCAATGACATGCTTGACGTAAGTCGTAACGCAAAAATGCAAACACCCGAGGCTAACAGTGATGATGACGATGAAGAGTTACATACACCTCGTCCTGGTGATCCATTCTATACCGTGTGGCGGGACCGTAAAAAATCAAAGAAGTCCCATTCAAGCCCTTTAAAACCTAAATCACCTTGTGCTTCCAAGGGTAAAGAGAAAATCAGTCCTAGTAGTACTCCGGGCGATTCAGAAAATATTAAAAAGGCTCTTCATGATGTTTTTGGTTCAAGCGATAATCAGTCAGAATTGCCACCGAAAATTTCCAGGTCTACAATTCTTCTCCGAAGTCCTCCGAAGACAACGGGTTTCAAAAATATTTATCCTATAATTCCGGATAATATAAAGAAGGTGACCAGTGCGTCTAAAACCTCAGGTCCTTCAACAGTCTTACCAGGTAGAAAACATGTTGCTCAAAGTGACATGGCCCTTGTGGTAGCTAGTAAAAGGACTGAACCATCAGTTAATGCACAGTCTATAATTTCTCCCAGTAGGTATCAACTCGAAGATCCTGCTTATAAAGAGGAAATTGTCTTGCCCAACAATTGGGCACAAACTGACGAATTAATTCTAACAGAGGATCAAATTCAAGGCAATTACGCCAATTTTGCTCGTTCAATGGGGGTGGTTCTTCACGAAGAATCCCCCCATTCATCGGAAGAGTAGCAGTAATTTGACTAAAGTGAATTGTGAATATCATCCTTTTGTTTTGTACATAATCATGTAACTTTAATTAATTGCTCGGTAATGATAACGACTCTACCATTTAACCTCAGCTATGTAATTTAAGTTTACTCTTGTATTGCTTCGTTGTGATTTTATCAAGACACATCATTTATTTTATTTGTTTACTATTGAGTGAATATTTTCCTGGCGTTTAATAATGACGTTCAACGTGACGATGCATGTCTAATATTATGATGTTACTTGCCATGAAAAATATGAGCCCTTTGAGCTGTTATTATTATCTTTAGGGTATTCGTGGTTTATTTGAAAAAAATTAGATCCCTTTATGTCGTTGTTTTGACATATGAGGGTGGATCACATTGGGACTTCTTATTCCTACGTCTTATTTTCACTTCTTGCGTGTGGGGTGGACCGCTTTGGGTCTTCTTACCCTTTCGTTATGTTCTTCCTTCTGCATGCGGAGGTGGACCACTTCGGGCCTTCTTACCCCTCCGTCATGTTTCTCCTTCTGGCATGCGGGGGTGGACCACTTTGGGCCTTCTTACCCCTCCGTCATGTTTCTCCTTCTGGCATGCGGGGGTGGACCACTTTGGGCCTTCTTACCCCTCCGTCATGTTTCTCCTTCTGACACGCGGGGGTGGACCACTTTGGGCCTTCTTACCCCTCTGTCATGTTTCTCCTTCTGGCATGCGGGGGTGGACCACTTTGGGCCTTCTTACCCCTCCGTCATGTTTCTCCTTCTGGCATGCGGGGGTGGACCACTTTGGGCCTTCTTACCCCTCCGTCATGTTTCTCCTTCTGGCATGCGGGGGTGGACCACTTTGGGCCTTCTTACCCCTCCGTCATGTTCTTCCTGTTTCATTTAACGAATGAAGATTTTCAGTTAATAATTTTTAAAAGAATCAACATAAATGTATGTATAAGAAACATATATTTAATGAAATTTCTTCAATTTATGCGTAATAACGCCTGAGATGTTGCACATTCCATGTGCGTTTATGTTGAACTCCTCTTAGAGTCTCCAAATAATAATATCCTCGTGAACTTGCTCGTGTGACTCTAAAAGGCCCTTCCCATTTTGGTTCAAGCTTTCCGATATGCTGTTTAGCTGCAAGGCTCCTAAGAACCAAGTCTCCTACTTCAAAACTTCTGAATTGGACTCTCTTATCATAGCTTTTGGCCATTGCAGCTTTATAAGCAACAGTACGCTGATAAGCCTCCTCTCTTGTGGATCCTATCATATCCAGATCCATCTGTCGCAACCTGGCCGATTGTTCTGGATCGTAATCAGTGATTCTGCGCGTTGGCATACCTATTTCCGCAGGCAATACAGCTTCAGTGCCATAGACAAGAACGAAAGGGGTTTCCCCTGTCGATGTCCTCGGGGTCGTTCTATATGCCCATAATATTCCTTGAAGCTCTGCTGGCCATGTTTTTCATGTGGCTCTGACTCTCCTTTCGAGATAATCCTTCAATGTTTTGTTAGTGGATTCTGTTTGGCCATTGGATTCTGGGTGATATACCGACGTGAGATTGTGTGATATCTTTAATTCCCCAAACCACGATTTAATGTGCTTCCCAGTAAATTGCGTACCGTTATCACACACAATGGATCTCGATATACCGAATCGGCATATAATGTATTTCCAAATGAACTCGATCATAATATTCTCCGTGATCGACGTTATAGGTTCTGCCTCAACCCATTTTGTATAATACTCCACTGCTACTATTAAATATCGTTTTTGACCTTTGCCAGGTGGAAACGGACCCACAATATCAATTCCCCATTGATCAAACGGACATGCCACGTCGATGGGTTGTAGTTGACGTGCCGGTCTATGAATAAGGCGAGCATGGTATTGGCAACTGTCACATTTTCTCGAATAAGCTGTTGCATCTTTACATAGAGTTGGCCAATAATATCCTTGACGCAATATCCGTTGAGCTAATGCTCGTCCCCCGGAATGATTTCCGCAGCTACCTGCGTGGATCTCTTCCATGACATATTCAGCTTGAGTAGGAGTCAAACATCTTAACAATGGTCCTTCGAAAGATCTTTTATACAACTCTCCATTACTGATAGTGAACCTGTAAGCCTTGTAACGCATCCTGCATTGAGCATTCGGATCCGCTGGTAAAATGCCCTGTTGAAGATAGATCATAATTTCATCCTTCCAAGACGGGTCCTCTTGTATTGTCATTATAAATTCCACTCTGACTTCCGTAATAATATATTTTGATTTCCCAATCGAAGGTTTATCAGCAACCATAAGTGTGATTCTTTTCTCTGCCAAAATCTCTGAAGAACTTGCAAATTTAGAAAGCGCATCTGCTTTTGGATTGTCGTCCCTAGGGATTTGAGTTATATCAAAAAATTTGAACCTCTTTGCCAACTCTTTAACCTTAGCGGCATATAGCTTCATAGTTTCCTCACGTGTTTCATATCTTCCCGAGAAATGATTTGCCACCAAGAGCGAATCGGTGAACACGTCTAAATGTTCGACGTTGAGTCCGAGTGCCATTTTGATCCCTGCAATTATTGCTTCATACTCAGCTTCGTTATTTGTTACCATGTAATTTAAACTGATAGCAAATTCAATTTCCCTCCGCTCTGGGGACAAAAAGTGTATTCCAATGCCCCTCCGTGAGTTGTAGCAGATCCATCAGTATGCAATATCCATGTCGTCGTTGCTCTACTGGTTCCCTCTTGGTTTGATATAGAAAATATACAGCATGCGGTCTCCACTACACTGTTCCCCAAGGTTTCGGCCATGAAATCTGCTAGAGCTTGCGCTTTGACTGCGACTCGTGGCTTAAATTCCAATCCAAACTCACTGAGTTCAATTGCCCATTTCACCAATCTACCAGAGGTTTCTGGTTTTGCCAATACTTGCTTCAATGGTTTGTCAGTCACCACGGTAATTGGGTGAGACTGGAAATATGATTTCAACTTTCGAGCTGTAACAACAATCGCCAATGCAAACAGTTCTATCTCCAAATAATTTCTCTCCGCCCCCTGCAGTACTCTGCTCACATAGTGCATTGGTAACTGTTGAGCTCCTCTCTGTTTGAGCAGTACCGTACTGATCGCATTTGAAGATACTGCCAGATAGAGATACAACATTTCATTCTCCTCCGGTTTTGCTAACAACGGCGGGCTTACTAAATATTTCTTCATCTGCCTAAAAGCCTCTTCGCATTCCGGAGTCCAGATAAAATCTTTGTTCTGTTTCATCACTTTAAAGAAAGGGAGGTTCTTTTCGGCAGATGTTGATATAAATCTCCCCAAGGCCGTCAGACAGCCCACCAAGCATTGTACATCCCTTACCGTCCTTGGTGAAGGTAAATCCAGTACTGCTTTTATTTTATCCGGATTAGCCTCGATTCCTCTCTCATTCACCACATATCCTAGAAACTTTCCAGTCGTCACTCCAAAAGTGCATTTTTTAGGGTTCAGTTTCATTCCATATGTCCTCATTATGGTGAATGCCTCATCCAGATGTCGCACATGTTCATCAACTTTCAGACTCTTTACAAGCATATCGTCAATATATACTTCCATTGACTTCCCAATCTGATGGTAAAACATTTTAGCCACCAACCTCTGAAATGTTGCTCCCGCATTCTTTAATCCGAAAGGCATTACCCTATAGCAGTACACTCCGGTATCAGTTACAAATGCCGTTTTACTCTGATCTTGCACTGCCATGAAGATCTGATGAAAACCACTCTTTGCATCCATCATACTCAATAATGCACATCCTGCTGTAGAATCCACAAGTAGATCTATCCGTGGCAAAGGAAAAGGATCTCTCGGGCAATGCTTGTTTAAGTCAGTATAATCCACACACATTATCCATGTAGCTTCTTTCTTTAAGACCAACACAATATTGCTCAACCATTCTGAGAATCTTATAGCATAAATATGTCGAGCTGCTAAGAGTTCTTGCACCTCTTTTTCGGCTGCTTCATTCTTTTCCTTGCTGAAATTTTGCTTCTTCTGCCGTATCGGTTTCGCACTCTTGTCTACATTCAGATGATGTACAATGATTCTTGAGTCTATCCCTTGAAGGTCAGAATCAGACCACGCAAATATATCTGAATTACGACGAAGACAATCTACCAATGCAGCCTCTATCATCCAGTCCATTTCTACTCCAATCTTGATTACTTTTTCAGAACTTTCTTTAACAAGCTGTACAATCTTGAATCCTCCTAAAGGTTCCATCTTACATTCTTGCCATTGCTTCAACAACTGACTTTCTATTTTAGCTTGCCCCTGTTTTTTAGGCTCAATCCTATCTTGACTCAGATCTGACTTTGTTTTGATCTTTTTCTCCGTTTGCTGTTTTTCAATCACATTCACGCGCCTTTTATTTGTCATCCTAGCTGCTCTATCTAATAACAGTGTTTACGGTGTTCCCACAGACGACGCCAATATTTCGGTCTTATTTCATCAAGGTAATAGAACACAGTAGTACAGTACACTGGGAATATAAATAACCAAAATAATGTTAATCCAATTGAATTAACCGGACTAACTTTGTCTGAAACACCTATTATCTATTACAGATCTTACACTGATTTAAATACAAAGATAATACTAAATATGTGACGCATCGAATTGTGGTTGTTCGATGTGCGCCTCGAATGGTACATGTTCGATGCCGAGTCAATTCGATATGGCCTTGATAACTGGTTGGGACGTATCGAACAATGAAGTGTATCGAACCGAGGGGCGTATCGAATAATGATACGTATCGAATGGCTGGATTCGATGTGGTCGGGTTGGGACTCCAGTTCGATCCCTTCTGAATGCTCAAAATCGTCCTATATATAACAAATGCGCTTCGTGGGGCCCAAGGACAGTCGTAAAATACGCATCGAATGTTGGATATTCAATGCGCTGAAGGTATCGAATCATACCGATTCGATACGCTTAATGGGCCGGCCCAATCCTACTGCTGGCCCAGTCCTCCCCATTATGGGGCATCAATTGTCAATTTTTTGGAATACTCTGTCTTAGTATGCTATCAAATGGAGGTTCCATAAAAAACAAACGTAAAACAATTTAACGAGGAGCCAAAATAAAGCATTATTTTGTCTATTTTTTGACGAATTTTCTCTTATTATGCTATCAAATGGATGTTCTATCAAAAATGAACATAGCAAAAATCAATCGCACCTCTCTTACTAATATAGATTGGAGGCAAGTTTCTCTTTTTGTGAACAATACGTGCCACTTTGCAAAACCGGATAAATCAAGAGAGCTTCAACGTTTTCTACCCATACCAAACTGATAAAAAAAAAAAAAAAAAAAAAAAAGTCATATCTAATTGGTACCATATAAGAACCCTTTCCACTTCTTTAGTTGCAGCGTAGCTTCATACATTTGATTCCAATATGGATGAACCTAAACAGAAAGATCAACTTTATGTGTAGAAAACAGACATGGGACAACATTCAGTAACAAGAAAAAGAAGTGCATCCAAATTATCTTAATGTACTATATTCACCAGTAACAAGACTTTACAAACTACAGTATAGTTGGAATTGGAACAAAAGGGTCGGTTGGCTAAATATGCCGCGGTAGCCCTTGTTTTGGCTATTGCTGTATGGCTATCAAGACATATGGCCGACATAATTTCTATAGTTGGAATTGGAAAGCTTTGCATTGTACACAAATGATGACCTAACAAAGTCGTAAATCAAAATGTTTGATTCACCTTTGTTCATTTTACTCCCGGAAGGCACCAATGGCTGCAATCTTGAGTACGCTTAGAATTGCCAACCACAGGTTTCTTGCCATTTATGGTTTGATGGCCATCTAGCCTATAATCCGAGCTAAACGTAGAAGGAATCCGGACATTGAAATCCATCATTGGACAAAAACCTTATAAACTCTCGAATCTCAGCACCCGCAAACTCATTCAGCTTTTCGAAAGTCTTGGAAACAAGATTATATCGTATGACCTCTCCCTGTCCCAGTATCCGCACAACTAAGAAAGATCCATCGTCTTCCTCACCTCGAACTACAGAAATTACGTCGAGAAAAAAGAAATCCCAAGCCGCCCAACAAGAATCAGCTCTTATCATCTTATAATTAGCATGAACAACCGGTGAAAGATCAACACGATACTTGACAAACCACTCAGAATAATCTATGTTCATCTCGTACACATTAAACTGAGTTTGTTCACCATAGAGCTGCTCAACATAATGCAAGTGATCACAAGACTGCCCAAAGTAATAACTAGTCACCCAAGACTCCGCATCAAGGGCTGGCAGATTAGGCATTTTCTCAAGCACATGGCGATGAACATTGAAATATAAAGATTCTCCGTCCTCTCGTCGTAGAAAGATCCAATGGATGGAATTGCTCCAGTATACTCCATAATCAAAATCGACGTTTGCGGTAAAGGGCTCGCCCCATGTTCTCCACGCACCGGTCTTGGAGGAGTAAACCTCGATTTGGTATCTAGTTGATACCTCACGAACACAAACAACTTTGTAATGATAGGGAGATTTCGTGGGATCAAAAGCCAAGCTCATCCCACGAATTGTTGCCTTGCCTTCGGTTACCTTTGTGAGTGTCGAAAATTTGTTCTCAGTAGGGTTATAAACATCAAATGTCATCAATCCCCCGCTATAGCGGCGGTGACACAGCAATAGTCCATTGCAGGACTGAATAATTGACATGTAATGTCGGTGTCGGGTAAATTCGAGTCTACTGAAAGGTGCAGTGACTGAATTTTGGGGAATGAAAGGTATGTAATTGTATGCCTCGTCTTCTTCAAAGATTGGACTCTCAACGAAGAGTCCGGTGGCGGGAACATGGTTGAGATTCCGTCGACGGCGAAAACTAGCGTTTGAAATGAGAGATTGCCAGCGTTTTGATACTACTTTGCAGCGTATTAGAGGCTCTACCGGGAGGCGAAACAGGATTTCGGATAAAAGGTCGTCAATGGAAGCTACAATCTCAACGGATTTTGGTTGCTCGAGTGATTTAGGGGTTTCGATTTCCATGGAGAGAGAGAGAGAGAGAGCACTGGAATTCTGAAGAACAAATACTGAAAAAGAGTCAAAATCAGGTGATAAATTAAAGACGATGACTTATGCTCCCACCAATTTCCAGCCCGCCTTTGTTGAAAACGTTAATATAGTATATTTGTTTTTATAAGCTATTATAAAATTGATTTATGGGTAATTTTGTGATGCATCTCAAGAAAAAGGAGTGCATACAAAATAGCTAGCTATACTATATTCTCCAGTAACAAGGCTTTACAAACCAGGTACAGTTGGAAACCTATGCATTGTACAAAAATGATGACTTAACAAAGTCCTAAATCAAATGTTTGATTCCTCCTTGTTCTTTTTACAGTTGAAATTTGTCTGTTGTTCCTAATTGTAAATAATAGTACAACAACTCGTTCCAGTTATCTGGAACACCGGGTAGGCACCAGTGGCTGCAATCTTGAACACGCTTGTTGCCAGCCCCCGGTTTCTTTCCATATATAGATGGATGACCGTCTGGCCTATAATCCGATAAACGGGTAATATTTAGAAAAGTAACAGGGTTCTTCATCTGGGCTATGATTTCCTCCACGATCAAATTCTTTTCTGGGTAATTTGAGGTGAGGGTCTCGTTAATCGGTCGAAAAGCTTCTTTGCAGTGACCACCATTGTTCCATACACCTCCGCTGTTCAAGAACAAGATATCGTATTGAGATTAAATGCAATAATGATATAACTCTTTTAGCATTTGACAAAATATTTTTCCTCATAAACCTGAAATGTGATGGTGCTGAACTCCTAAAGAAAGTCCTTGTTTTGTGTGGCTTAATGTATTTATCTACCCACGAAGCCCATGTTGATAAAGCTCTCTTGAAGGCCTCTGTAACGTCTAGTTGAGGATGAACTTGGTTTCTGTCCTGGTAGTAATTGACCCTGTTTGGATTTCAGGAGTTAAATACAATTATTTTGAACGAACTTCAGATAAAAACCATAGAAAGACTCCAGAATGTAGTTCTCGACTAGGTATAGTAGAGCTACACCCCTCAGGTCTGATCGTGTTATAGAATCTTTATCTAGTGTTCGAATTATTATGGAAACGCTCCTCATAACATAAAGAACATTACAGAATGACTTAAATGAAATTCATAAGTTTGGAAAACATTATAGATACAACCCCTACTTTTTAGTGTTTTACAAGCTTCAGACTTTTCTCTCTAATTATTCAAACGTTAAAGAGGTTTCTCTATCAATCTTGTCAAATCAAAGTTTAGTGATCAAAAGTTTGCACAGAAGTATCTTATAATGGACAGCAAATATGCATAAAATCATTTGCAGGAGCAGATTTAGTAGGGGACCTTTAATCTTAAAGAAAGTTCGAAAAGAATGAGGCTCACCCAGCCTTAGTTTTGTAATGATTCCACCAATGTGCAGTGTTAAACACCAAAATATCAGCTCCTTTCCATCTCGACGACCCTCTATCCACAGCATCGATGCGCAATGTCTGCACTCGTTTCTTGCCTACTCTCGCCTTAGTCTCATGAACCAAAAAATGTGTAACATAATATTCAACTGTACATTTATACTCCTGCAATAGACAAAAGAGTAAAGAATGACTAATCCAAACCATGAAACTTAACGTGTTGTTTGAAGAAACTTGAGAATTCTTGAGATTTTTTACCTCAAACATAAAAGAATAATCTCCCTTCTCTTTGGTTATTCTACGATGATGGGTCTCGTATACCTTCTTTGGATCTTTGACCCCTCCCATTAACAAGCAAAGCATGGACTCCCATTGATTCCTATTTATGGAATCACCAACAAAAACTAGCCTCTTTCCTCTAATTAGTTCCAGCATGTTTGTTGCATTAAACCTACAAACATTCACATAAGAAACTTCAATCATCACAAATTCCTCACCTTAATTATTCAATCAACAATCACATGATAAAAACAGTTTTCATGAAAAGTAAAACTAAAATGATGCCCAATAATTACCTAGGAATGTCACAATCATGAGGCTGCCACCTCCACTTCATGTAATCTTTATCCAATCTCCCATTAGCCTCACAACTAAAACCTTCATCTATAAAGGGACAGTCACCATTTTTGTACAAGGGATAGTTTTCATCAAAAACCCACTTCCCTTTTGTAATGTCACAAACTACCTTACTCTTCTCCTCAATACTAATTTTACTCAAAATATGCTGCCCCCTCTCATATGACCCACCACTCAAATTACCCTGTACTACCACACCATCCAAAAGACCCAAATCAACTATAGAATCATTTACAGCAAAAGAAGCCAAACTCAAATTACCAGAAAGTGAACTCTCGACTACTTCAACTTCACTTTCCTCTTTTTGTGCACCAGTAAAATCCGCAAAATCACCGACCCTCGAAGAATCTTGACCTCCTCTGAAATGGGTACCCACCAAAATCGATTTTTTCAGCAAACTTTGAGGTGAAGTTTCATTAGAGCCGCTCAAGCTCTGTAGGGTAAGTGAAGTGACATTAAATCGCATAGTGTGTGTTTCGAGATGAGGTGAGGGGATTTTTTTATAAGAAACCCAAATGGAGAAGAAAATGGTGAGGATTAAAGAGAAGGAGATTGTGAAGGAGATTAGCAAAAGCCTGACTGGTTTAACAGAAAAACTTCTCTGCCTATCCATGGCGAAAAATGTGTGAAGTTAGTAAAGAGTTGTTAAGATTTGGTATTGGAAAAAGAATCTAGCGTGCAGTTAATTGTTGTTAAAGCTTTACTAAAATGAGTTGATATTGATATTGATATTGATATTGATACTAAAATGAACAGATTTTTAATACTTGGTTTTTTCTATATTTTTTCCTTTATTAAGGAGTGGGTGGTGGAGAGAAGGTGGTTTAGTGACGATTTGCTGATAATGGCATCGTTGTTATCTGCTGTGAAACCACGTGACATGTCGTTTGAAGAGTTGGGGTGTCTAAATTAAAATAAAGAGAGAATTAATAATGTCGTTAATTTTTTATTTTGAGCAAGTTGTTTTTCATTTTTCTGCATGGGTGGGTGTGCGTTGTTTAATCTAAATTAAAATGAAGATGGAATTCAATAATGTCAAGTTTTTTATTTTCCTTGTATCTTTGTTTTCTTTTTGTTAAACAAAGTTGCTTGTTTCGTTCATGATATTTATGTTGTCTATTTATGTGATTTTTTTTTTTGATGACTTAGTGTAATTGTTGCTCTCTATTTCAAGAGTAATTCGTGACAATTCAAGCCGAAAAAGACAATTTTTACGATAATGCCATATATGTTCGTCCTGATTGCTTTAATTTCCACGAGAGATAGACCGAATAATGCGTGCCTGATCTACATCAAAATTCTAAATTCTATGTAATAAGCACTGAGTTCCACCATCCCGTAACCTCGTCAATAAGGTATGAAACATGTGCACCAATCATATCGGGACTGAGCAGGGAAAAGGCCTTAAATGTTAAGTTTCACGAAAGGCATCTATCACTCGAGTTTCTCATTCCCAATTCTCCATAATAGACCACCAGAGAGAATCCCAACCGCCCCCTAAATACTCCTTCACGAAAGTGAATAATCTATTACTCCCACATTTGGCTTGTAACAAAGTGCAGCACGGAAAGTACTTTTCCTTGAAAATATGTCCCACTAAATCATCTGGATACTTTTAAACTCGTCGTGCCCATTTTGCTAACATCGACACATTTAATGCCTTAAGACTCCTAAATCCCAGACCTCCTTGCTTTTTACTCATGCGCACTATATCCCAATAGTTTAATGAATACAATTTTGATTTGTACTGCTCCACCATTGGATACAACTTATGGGCTCCAACTGAGTTGCCAAACTATCTGGGAGTCAAAAGCACCCTGATTCTAACAACACTGGTCAGAATATAGGGGTGTTTGCAGGAGCCTTTAAAAGCTCCTTATGGGCTTTAAGTCAGTGAGAATCAATTAATGAGTGTTTGTATTTGCTGCTTTTGCTTCTCCTTTTCTTAAAATAAGTTTTTTAAAAAAAAAAGCACATAAGCATGTCATAAGGGGCTTTCATAAGGAGATTCTCCCCAAATCTTGGTGAATATCTTATTTAGACTTATATATCAATCCCTTAAATTTCTCTAAAAATCCAATTTTACCCTCAAAATAAATCCCATGATTCTCCTTTGTCCTTATTAATGCGATCTTCTTTTTTCCATAATTTTATATTTTTAGAGGAAAAAACAATTAACAAAAAGTAATTAAAGAAAAATAATTGTAAAAAAGAACAAAAAAAGAATCTAAAAAATAATTTACTTAACAACATGTACAATGTTATTATACTAACATATTTTAGATATAGTTATTATTTCAACAAGATATATGTGCGACTTAATTGTACCAGATACCTTGTATATTTTAATGCAATAAACTTATATATTAATTACACTATATTAAAATTTAAATTATAATAATTTTTAATATATAACTATACACCTCATGATTGTGCGAATGTGAGTGAAGGATTAATATTTCTATATTTGTAATTTAAATAAGAATAATTAAATAATATGTTATTTTAATTAAGTTTCAAAAGCTGCTTTTATCTAGTTATTGCAAACACCACAAAACTAACTTTATCTGCTTTAAGTTACTTTTAATGAAGGATTTGCAAATACTCATAGTGTGACGGCTGCGCCCCATGAGTCGCGTTCTGATCCGAGTTGGTTCAGTGTTGGCCAGACACTTTACCCAGCTCAGACTAAAGCACCTCTCGTAGGAAGGTGTGTCACTGTCCAGGATCAACCATAAACATAATGATAAAAATTGACTTTAATAACACAGCTGAAGTCTGGAAAATACATATAATTTGACACTTTAATAATTACGTATTGATGATTAATCATTTTCAGTTACATGAATATTCTAAAAAGGCAAGATTGGCAAATTATTCATGTGATCCATGTTGCCACGTCGATCTTATCCTGAGAAATGGACAGATAGGGAAAAAAACGAGGAATACGTCTTTGATGACTTAGTGAGATTCATATAAAATGAGTGGCAATGCAAGAATAAACAATGATTCAATTGATATATTTCTAGGAGTGATCTTACCGATATAAACAATTTACCAAGATAATTTGATGTAAAAATAGTATCAGAATATTCTGAAAATAGTTTATGAACATGTGTGTTAACAGTAAACCAATCCAACCTTATACTTCCAAATACTACCTTATACCTCCCAACGAGGAGCGACCTCGCAAACAAAACAGACGACATGCTCGAGTACATGCCGATCCAGCACGCGGGTTACAGCCAACTCCTGACTGCAAGCGGCGTCTAGATAAATGGGTATCAAGCGAAATTACTTAAACCGACAGTCCTTACTGCCCGGCAGTAAATCGACTCAATCCATGGGCCCAACTTCCCACAGGCGTCCCAATGGGTGATAACCAAATAAGCTAGTAAATCGGATACTATCCGTTGCTCCTTGAGCTACATGCCCCGAACATAGTTCATTACTCTTTGCACAGTTCAAGAACCAGCAGACAAAATAATGACGAATTACCATGATTATGAATCAATATGCGATAAATAATTAATGATTGAGTATGATTTAACGATGAGTAAGGAAATCATGTTATGAGCCGAGATAAGGTGCAAAAATAGGAATACGGTGAATAATAGGTTGTTCACGATTTGGTAACGGGTTAATGTCTTTTTTATCCAAGTTCCTCAGGCCGGATGCCAAACAAAATCAGAAATCAAACCTCACCTTTATTTGTATGGAGAATCCTGCGCGTCGTTGATTAATTTGTCAAACCTTTAATATCATTAAGATAATATCAGTTAACTGAATAATCATAACTTACCACTATAAACATATGTACTATTCAACTTTCGTGTTGATGAAATTTGAGGATACTAGATTAAGTAAATAACACATATCATCATAAATAACACACATGTCGGAAGGTTAAGTTAAATATTAAATATACTTTGTATACGTGATTTATATCTCAAGATTTATCTTAAGCAACCATATATTTATAATTATAATTGTAGTTATAATTTTTCTAATGTTAGAAAATTATTGCAGGTAGTAAGTATACAATAACATCAAGTATAGTTTGATAAACTATTTAATTTGATGCATAATAAATCTTCAAAATATATTACTTAACTGCTTTATGGAACATCGTTCTTTAAGTCTCTAGTACATCCAAAATTCCAGGAATCAGGACATCAAACAATTACCTTATGAAGCAATCTAGTAATTTGTATAACTTAGTTAATATTATTTTATTTCAAGATTATCTTAAATTACATAATATTGTATTTATAACTTATAAAAATATTAATACGTAAACCTAATCAAGTAAATGATCAAAGAATATTTAAGTTACGATACATAATCATATAGGAGTATTAGACCTCAAAAGTACATATGCTAATCTTATTAAACTTATGTAAGGATATATTAAACATGATAAATATACTATTTATATACGATTGAAAAATATCAAAAATATTAATTCGTGAACAAAAATCATATTAAAGTGATTCTAATGATTGCTATATCTTATAAGAGTCATGTGTGAGTGATCAATCATGGAATTATGATGAATATTTTCAGTTATAAACAAAAAACTTAAAGTATGTAAAATAAGCTAAAAATCGTCGTAGTTTCGAGTTTACCTTTGATCGGATGCCAAATGAACTTTGTTTCCAAATATTTTCGTGGAAACTGATCCCTAACATCACTAGGAACATGTTTACCCAAATGGGAAGGAATATCCAAAGGTTTGCTACACTAAATAATTCTTGAAAATATAGAACATATTTTCGGATTTTCAAATAGCAGTTTACGATTCGGAATTTCGACCTTCTAAGTCACATTATTTGAAAAATATTTCTTCATATGAAAGTTAGAAGACATCATGAGGAGTATTCAGCCGTTGGCCTTGATCAAAATGAATTTTTCTACAATTAGTTATGATTTTTCTAAGGTGCAGGGCGAATGGATAATTTCTGCGCAATAAAAGTTTTGGGGTATTTACGGGTAGAAAATGATAAAATAAGAACTTGGGATGAATTTTTCGTGAAAGTATACTTACTAACTTAGAGATTCATAGCAATAAAGAAGGAAAAATCGAAATGATTTTGGGTGTGAAAATTGTTGGAAAAAGCCTACTATTTATAGCTAAAAAATCAAATTAAAATACTTTTGATTAAGGTCCCACTTTAATTTCTTTATCCTTGGCCAACTAATGAAGACTCTAATCTGATAATAGGGAGATGTGGCTGATTTTTCTTCCATATTAAAATATGATATGTCTAATTCAAACAAAATACATATACATATTTATTTATTTATACATGTTAAAACAATTTAACTAAGGTCCCACCTTACTTTCTTTAACAACTAATCACCAAAATCTGATTTCAATTGTAATAAGGGTGATGTGGCTGATTTCAAAACCATTCACCTATGATGTGATATTATTCTTGTTGTTTATAATAAATAAAATATGAATAAATAGATATTTCTATACATATGTACTTATGTAAATTTTTCTAGGTAAAAAAACTCCAAGACCAATATGTACATGTAAAATATATTTCTTAAAGATATTTGAAGCATATAAGATAATAAAAAATGGTTAATTTTCGTTCAAGGACTAAAATATAATTTTTTTTTCAATTTTTTGGGGTCAAAAAATACTATTTCCAAAAGCCTGAGGACTAAACTGAAAATTTATATTTTTGTTCAAATTTCAGGGGCGTTACACATAGCTTTAAGTTAAACGCAACTTTATGTAACTTTAAGCAGAAGTTATGAAAAATGAGTTTTCATAAGTTCTTGCAAACACCCCCATAGAATATGATGAAATGACGATGTGTGTGATATGCTTTGACTGACCTGGTTATTTGAGTTGTGATTCCTTTAGACGATCAAGCAATGAGTGTTCCATTAGAATCATGGAGGATACCCTCATTCCCCGTCGACTAAGGTTACCATTGGAGGAGCTATCTACATTAAGTTGGCATCCATTTAAAAGAGAAGACTATTAGGCTTTGGGTGGGATTAGGTGGTGCGGTGTCATATTATTTTGGAGTAGGAATTGAACTAGTAGAGGTAGGTAGCTTGAACCTAAGAGACGAAAACAACATTGAACACAAATGAATTACCGGCATTGCATATAGTGCATGTTAAGATCAACTTGCGGTATAATGTTGAGATGTATGTGATTGGTTCAGGGGTGGCATGTGAGGAAGAATCTGCTGAATGTTGGGATGAGTAACTATGCCATCGCTGAAAAGATGGTTAATAGTTTTTGGTACAATGCGCAAAGAGGATTGTTGACGAGTTGTAAGCTCGAACAACCTTTGCTTCGTTGGTAGTTTTCCATGGCTCATGATCTACAAGAAGGATGTAACTTTGGGTTATATTTCATTTTAGACAAGATGAACCAAGGTAAAGTAGGGAATGCTTAATGATAATCAGCCGTGTAAGGGCACAATAGGCACTAATTATTGAGAACTTCACATGGTGGAAACCACGCCCAATAGAAGAAATATTTCTTGGTATTGTAGATAGGTAGCGGGGTGCCAAGGATACTAGGAATGATGTTATGTGGTAGAAAGTACACAATTTGATGAAGTCCCACTTTTGCTCAGAATGGGTGATGATATCAAAACTTGAAGATAAAACATATGTGGGGGCATTGATTGGGTGAAATTCGTTATGGTGAAGTGATCTTACCACTTCGAGTGCAAGAGGTTAATCATTTGGCCTCTGTGAATATGCCATAGGATTGATGGCGACAATAGATAAGACACATATGTAATTGATTTCCATCCCTAGTTGTGGTGGGCCTTGGGTTGTGGCAAGTAAAAAATGGTTATTAGGAAAGTGTAGGATAACTTTTTCCTTGAGGGGATCTGGTTGAGTAAGTAATCGCAAACCTAATTTTAAAAGGAAAGCATCATTATATGTGGCACGTGTCGGAGACCACGCATGTTCAATTGCTTGGATAATCAGACGGTATCCCAACTAATCTTAGTTCTAGTATAACCATCAGGAGTAGTGTTCGAAAAAACTTTATAGGTTCCCTTTTCGATTTGGGAGGGAGTGGTGCATGGTAGTCAAACAATCGACATAGCATTGGGTGGAATAACGAATAACATGGACTTGGCTAGAATAATTCTTCTTGATAGGGAAAGAAGACATGTGTACCACATGTCACTCTTGTGAGAAGCACGACCCACTAAAGGTTGTTGACTTTTAAGCGACTTCATCAAACTAGCAAACCCAAATATTTATCTTTAGCTTTCGTACATGCCAGGTTGAGGGTATTGAGGAGAGGAGTTTGTGGGGATACCACCTGGTCCAAACATGACCTTGGATCTGGACTAGTTAACAGTCTGCCCTGCAACTTCAACAAAAAGATAGCAAGAAGCTGAAGGTTATGTTTTAAGGTGTTGAATTCTCGAGATAATGTGTTCTAGAACAGGAAACAATCATTGGTAAATCTAAGAATGGAGATTTGAGGCCCTATATGATGTGCACAATGAAGTTTATTGTACGAGTGCCCTAAATCTTTGGATGGACAAACATATCCATACAAAGGATAAACGAATAAGTAGATAGGTGACCGCTTGTCTGAGTCCTTAAGTTGGTGTCCAAGTTGTAGACGCAGAGTCGTAAGTTGAGATTGAGAACATAATAAATGTGTCATAATCTGTTGGATAACATTGGGAGGTAAGTGGAAGGCTTCAAGGGGCTTTTGGAGGAATTCCCAGTTGAGATTGTCATCTTCCTTTTTGATATCAAGTTTGAGTGGCGTATGTTTTTTTTTTCTCTTTTGCGTTTAGACTGAGTGGTGTGTAGTAGTTCATGAGCAGTAAGGACTTTATTTGCGATATAGCGCCCAAGAAACAAAAATATTTTAGAATCGACAGATCAAGTTAGACAAAAATAGCTCAATGCAATTCAAGAGGAATTTAGCTAAAATTTTATAGCTAGCATTGCATAAGCTTATCAGACGAAATTCAGTAATAAGGGTGGGGATAATAATGATATGATATCATTGTGATGGGTTGCAATGTATCATGGACAAAAAACATGCGATAAAGCTTGCCACGCACCTTCTTACCTGATTCTAGTATATTTAATAGAAGTGGTCATTAAGCTAGTCAAAACCTAAGGCTTTTGAGGGTTCAATACTTTTGAAATTTTTGCTTCCATTTCCTCTACTCCATGCAAACTCCGTTCATCAATATATGAATTTTGTCTGCTAGCATCTTCAAGTAACCTTTAGAATTGATTGAATCTATGAACATTTTGTTCTCAGACTTAAGTCCATAGTAGAATTTATTTATTAGTGCTTCCTCCCCGAGGTTTCATTGTGCAAAACGCCATGCTCATATTATGATATCTCTCCCAAGTGTCAATAATTGCTTCTCCGACATATTGTTTGAAGCTCAGAATCTCCGCATGTCACTTCTTTTTCCCTTCAGTGGTCATGAAATGGCTAGAAAATATGTCCTTCAAACGATCCCATGAATATGATCTTTTGCTGTAGATTCCATCGTACCATTTTCTCGATGCTCCCTTAAGTGAGATGAGGAACCAACAAGTCGTAATGTCGACGTTTCTCCACCCAAATTTGTTGCATGTTTGGGTTAGTATTTCTACATGTGTTCCAAGTCTCCACTTAACTGTTTCACCTAAGTTGGTCTGAAAAGATTTAGACTGTATCTTCCTTGCATGATTTTTCGTAGATTCTTGTCCTCTTCGGTCTTACATTGCAAATTTTGGGTATACACCGTCCTCCAAATCCGTTGATTAGTAAATTTTCAGCAAAATGAATATTCAAGCGTCCCTCATTTTCATCATTGAGAAGTGTAAGTGGAAGATCATCAAATGACTCCATATCCTCAACTTGAAACAACAAAAACTATTAGTGTCTCAACAATTAAGCTCAGTGATTCACACACAACAATAATAATACCGTTACTCCCCGACAACGGCGCCAAAAACTTGATGGCGTGTAGGGTGTAATAAGATAGAAAATAAGTCACTACCAGAATGTTACACCTAAATCCCACTTTGTTGCAAGTGCATGAATCAAGTAATAATAAAATTATAAGTATGGTTATTAATCAAGTATCGTATCCCAAGGAAGTGATTGATGTATGTATGAATCACTTAAATGCAAAACACTAACAATTGTTACTATGTTTTATCTTGTGTTTGCAGGATGTAATGACTGCTTATGAAAGATGTGAATACTTTTTAAACTAAAGATGCTTTGAGTATTTTTTACGCTAAGAATGCTTAAACTAGAATGCAACGAAATTAATCTAAGAATGCAGAAATAGAAATTAAATATCTTTTTGGATTTTTGGGTGTGAATGCAAAAAAGAAAAGAAAACAATTAAATCAATTAAATCAACTAAACTATTTAACTAATGAAAACAAGTAAGTAATTAAAGTAATAATATTGGAAGAATGGTTGATTAACTACTTTAACTAAACTAAACTAAAGAAAAACTTTAAGGATTGATTGATTAAAACTAAAATGATGTCCAATTATTACCTAGGAATGTCACAATAGGCTGCCACCTCCACTTCATGTCTTTATCCAACCTCCCATTAGCCTCACAACTAAACCCTTCATCTATAAAGGGACAATCACCATTTTTATTTTTTATACAAGGGATATATCTCATCAAAATCCCACTTCCCTTTTGTAACATCACAAACTACCTTACACTTCTCCTCAATACTATTCACGCCATCACCAGATTCTAAAACACCCAAGTCAACAATGGAATCACTACTATAAGAAGAAGCATTTACACAAATTACAGCAAAAGAAGCCAAACTTAAATTACCAGAAAATGAATTATCAACTACTTTAAATTCACTTTTTTCCTCATTACTATGTGAACCATTAAAACCCGAAGAATCACCAACCCTTGAAGAATCTCCGTCTCCTCTGAAATGGGTATCCACCTATTTTGATCTTATTTCGTCATGGTAATAGAACACAGTAAAAGAGTACAAAATGAGATATGAATAACCAAAATAACGCTATCCAACTTTATTTATCGGACTAGCTTGGTCCGGAACACTTATTACAAGCTTACTAGGTAGACTAAACTAATTACAAGATTAATATAGCGTATCAAATTCTCTGTGTTCGATGCTGACGTGTCGAACGCCTTTGTTCGATGCGGAATAACTAACACTGATTCGAAGTTGTACTTGAAGGTATCGAATTCGATGCGTGTTTAAGGGTGTCGAATTCGATGCGTACTTTGTTGTATCGAACGATGCAAATACTATTTGATCACGTGTCGAATGAGAACTGTTCGATCCGATGCGTCTCAAATGAATATGATTCGATGCTGATTGTGCTGAAGCGGTCGTCTCTCCAAAACGTGCACGGATCACAAGGGGACGGGCTATTTATAGCTGTCGTCCCGTGGATCCCACAAACCAATACGGAAAGCCGCACTGAATCCAGTTGATTCGATGCGCGCATCGAATCTTGACGATTCGATGCGCTTATGGGCCGGCCCAATAACGCAACATTGTGTTGTTGATTCGATGTGCGCAACCAATCTATCCGATTCGATGCGCTTATGGGTCAGCCCAGTAACGAAGAATTGGGCCAATCTTAAATCACACCCATCATATAGTCCCCCTAGTTTGGGTGACGATATCAATGTGGATAACTTCTTCCAAACTTAAAGAGTATGTTTGGAATTGCTCTGAACGGTCTTCACCGTACCGCTTTAATAAAACTCTATACATATTATCAAATGTTTTTACTGGCTTGGGATATTCCTAATCATATGTTAGTTCGGAGTGGTTCACAGTAGTTCTAGGAACATTAAGTAAACGCATCGAACAACATCGGTTCGATGCGTCAGATAAATCGCATCGAACAATGTACGTTCGATGCGTTTATTCGATGCACGCATCGAATTGGGCTTGGTAGGCCTCCCGCTCCCTATATAAGGGGCAGTCTGCCGTGATGAGGTCATTCTGCTCCTCACGCACCCCGCTTCTCTGGTAAGATGCATCGAATTGGCGTCATTCGATACGATCCGCATCGAACAATACCAATTCGATGCGATCAGCATCGAATTAAGTTTGTTCGATGCGGTGTTATACTAATTTTTAGATGTTGCGTCCCGTTATTTTGATGTTTGTACGCATTTTTAACTTTTTGCTTTGTTCAGCTTAGGATATATTAATCAAGCAAAAACTCTTTCAACCGGAAATTCAATCAAGGTAAAAAGTTTGCTCCTATTTTGCTGGATTATCTTTTCAAATAATTCCTTTTTACGTATGTTTGAGAGATATGCGAGAGCCTAGAGTGGCATGTTCGTCCTTAGTCAGCCTACGTTTTTAATTTATTTCAGTTCGTTCTCGTCAAAGATGGTGAGCAGTGAGTCAACTTCTGCGAGTGAGTCGAGTACTGACTCTAGCTCCAGTTCCATTAATATGGGGAAACCTTCGAATGCTCCCGCGGGTCCGAGCACAGTCGAAGTAAATGAATATAAATTAATAGATATAGAAACGATTGGTTCACCCGCGGGTAACAATCTCGTTGCAAATATTGAACAACCATCGCCTGAAGTTGACAATGATAACTCGCCCGTGTCGTCCTATCGGGATAACCGCGCTCCAAGTGAGGGTTAAAAGGACGTAGATTATATTAATAGGGAGTTCGATGATCATGTCGAGGTCCCAGGAATGACCTATGATCAATATGTTTCCCCCTCCAACATAGTCGTAAGGGGCTCCGCAAAAAGTTCGATAAACCTGACAAGTATAAGATCGTCCTTCCGGGTCCAAATGATCGGATGCATACCCCACCGTCTGGGCATATGACTGTATTTGTTGGCCAGCTCCTCAATGGTCTTCGCTTTCCAATCCCGTTTGAGCTAAGATGGCTTTTGAGGATGATAAATCTTGTGCCTGCGCAACTCACGTCAAACTCTTGTGGAAATTTGATTGGCTTCATTATAGTTATGAAGGCGTTGCGTCAACCACAAATTCCCAATGAGTTTTACGCTTTATTTGAGATTGTGAGGCGTGAAGAGGGATTTTATCATATTAAAGCACAAACAAACCGCACGTTCTTGAATGGTGGGGCGACCGGATATGGAAAAGATTGGAAAATACGATATTTTTATATTGAAGAGAGTTATGAAGGCGAGTTTCGACAATATCGCCGCGAATGGTACACCAGGTCAAGGGTAATGATTCCTGGCGGTGTTGTCATAACTTCATGGGATTGCGAGTTTATCCCAAATTTAGTTCGAGAACATCAATTTGATGTTAAAAAACTTGTTGAAAATTGAGTCCTCTCGTTAGCTGGATTCTCCCCAATGAAATATAACGGGAGTATGACCCTTGGTATAACTGTGCAACTCTCTTAATATTTTTGATTCACTTCTTTTTAGTATTCTAATGATATAATTTTCTTGCATCCAAGTATTTTATGGACCGCCACGCAAGGATGAACTGGGTCGTTGCTGCTGATCAGGCGAGCTCTCAGACCAACACTGCTACCGAAATCCTCCTCCGCGAAAGAGAAAGAAAAAAGGCAAGAAAAACATTGCCGGTCCCTCTACTACTGTGGTTGTTGATTCAACGGCTAATTCGTTCGAGGATATATTGGGGGGAAACCGTGACAATGTTCAAGGCGGTGCTGAAGCTTCTGAAAGTTTGGCAGCTGGTCATGGCGATAATATTGAAGTCGCCGTCCCGAGCAAGAAAAGAAAAATGCCTCAAACTCGGTCACAAGCTGGAGGGGCTGCTCCACCGGCCGACCGAACAAGCAGACCAAGTGCTTCCAATGCCCCAGTGCATGCGACTGGGCCAAGTGCAGAAAGTGGGCCTAGCCAAGGCCCTCGTGCTTGGGCCGGTGGGTTCGAAATCTCAGAGGCCGAAGCTATCGACCATATGAGGTCACTCTTGCCTGGACTTGTTGTTCCTCTCCCTGTCTCTGCAGAAGAGAGGAGGATGATGGAGTGGAACACGCTTCATCTACTCACAACGGTAATTATCTCCTTTTTGAGAGCTAGTTTCTTTTGACCTGAATTTATAAATGTTGATTTGATTGCTCAGTAATTGTTAGGCGGGCAGTTTCGTGGACACTATGTTCTCGGCCTTGAATGAAATCTGGGAGACAGCCAGTGGTGGTGACAGTGCTGCCTTAAAGTCTGCTCTCGATGAGAAAGAAAATGCCTTACAAAAGGTCAAAGACTATTCTGCGAAAGCGTATGCTGACAGGGAGGGAGCTAAACAGGCACGGGAAGAGGCTAATAAGCTCAAAGAAGAGTTGGGCAAGCAAATTACCGAACTCCAGACGGAAGTGGGTGCAGCTAGAGAAGAAGCCCATAATGCCGACCTCAATGGTTATTTGTGCGGCCTTGGCGAGGTAGAATATATTCCTTTTCATGCGTTTCGCATCCCAATTTCCTATTATCATATTAATATTTTTCACACCCTTGTAGGTTTCTCCCAATCAGAAAGTGGAGATAGCCGAAGAATTTCTTCGAAGCAACACTTTTCGAGAAATCTGCACTAGTCGAGGTGATCTCGAAGCTCGGAATGCTCAAGTCCTGACTGTGCATCAATTTTACGCAACGCAGTACGTCCGTGGCGGTTTCAAACCAGATTGGTTGAGCCTGTCTGTAGGACCAAATCGAGAAGTTCTGCCGCCTCGTACAACTTATGAGCTTGCAGAACCCAATGAGTTTGCCTCGTTGCTTGAGAATGAAAATCTTATCCTCCAAGGACTCTCACCACCGCCTCCGATGCCTGAGCCGTATCCCTGATCTGAGGATGAGGATGATAATTGAAATTGCAGCCCTAATGCTGTTCTATCTTTCCATGTTTATGAATAATTTTTATTTTTAATTTAGTTTTATTCGTGGCGCTGCGTCGCTCTTGTGCATTTGAACAATTTGATTTTCTGCCATATAATATTTATCAATTCTCTTTTTGAATTGCTTCGTTATCTATGCTCATGACTGCTGCCCTTTATTTCAATTTCCTGAATTGATTTTTTACTTTATTTCGACAACCTGTCGGGTCTTTTTTGTTCAAACTTTTTGGATAATTTAGTCCCTGTTATTCGTCTCTTGAGAGTTTCGTTCATGTTCTCTCGAATTGTGAGTTTAACGAACACTTACATTCTTATCTATAGTGTTTGTTCCTTGCTTGTTTTCCAAGCAAATGTGGTAATATTTGGCATCTCGGAGAGAATCATTCGTCCCTCTTCTTCCTTTGTAAAATTTTGAGTGTCTTATATGATATATATATATATAGTCTTCGTTCTTCTGGTCGTTCTAGGAATTTTTGGTATCTCATGTCACTTCGGACAGAGTTTCCGTCCCTTTTGTTGCCTCTTACTTTTTTCGGTATCTCGTGCCACTTTGGACAGAGTTTCCGTTCTTCTGGTTGTCTTAGGGATTTTTGGTATCTCGTGCCACTTCGGACAGAGTTTCCGTCCCTTTTGTTGCCTCTGACTTTTTTCGGTATCTCGTGCCACTTTGAACAAAGTTTCCGTTTTTCTGGTTGTCTTAGGGGTTTTCGGTATCTCGTGCCAATT
This sequence comes from Linaria vulgaris, assembly GCA_948329865.1. NCBI lineage: Eukaryota > Viridiplantae > Streptophyta > Magnoliopsida > Lamiales > Plantaginaceae > Linaria > Linaria vulgaris. The sequence continues at coordinate 87,945,868 of OX415251.1, read as the reverse complement.
CAGACATAGTTTCCGTTCTTCCAGCTGCTTTAGGGATTTTCTGTCCTGCATACATTTTATTATGCAGATTAGATAGGATTCACACAAATCAATTAATTAGATGTAACCTTCTTGGATAAACCAAATCATTTGCCGTGACTTCCTATATGTTGTCCTCCAGGTTCATGTTTTGGCGTGCCTGTTTTAAGTTCATACATATTTTGGTGTGGAGTTTCATTAGAGCAGCTCAAACTCTGCAGAATAACTGAATAAGGGAAGTGTGTGTTTCGAGTTCAGGCGTAGACGGGATTTTCATATAAGAAGCCCAAAGGGAGAAACAGATGGTGAAGATTAGAGTGAAAGAGATTGTGAGTGAAATTAGCAGAAATCTGACAGAAAAGCTTCTCTGCCTATCCATGGCGAGCATTGACTTTGTAAGAGTCGTAAAGATTTGGTATTGATAAAAGAATCCAGCATGCATCTTTTTTTTTATTTGTTTGATTAATAATACAGCATGCAGTTTAAGTGTTGATTTGAATATTAAAGTTCTTACTGGTTAATTTATTGCACTCATTATTAAGTAACATCCTTAGATGTTAATATCACCAACTGTTAATCATCATATTTTTCCAAACATAGAAACTATATTCAAAATGCCGTTAGTTCCGTTTTACCAGACTTCCGCTTTAAGAAGTCGCGTTTTCTAATTCAAGTAACCGGTCTTTACCGTTATGCCGTTGAGTATAAATACGAGCTAATAAGGCTCCTCTTTTCATTTTACATTAATGATATTAGTTTCGAGAATTAGTTAGATTCAAAGAGAAGAAGAATCCTCTTGATCAACAATAGTAGTGTATTACCATTAACCGTTCAATTATTAACAATGAGCAATAAAAGAATATTTTTGTTATGTTTCTTATATCTATCTGATTTTTTTTTTTTTTGGTAATAAGAAGGAGTACAAATAATTACATCAAATCCTTAACAACTAGGCTAGTAATATAACTAGAAGGAGGCTTGTCCCATAGCACAAACTCCTCACATGCATTGCCATGCACTTTAGAAAGAGCATCAACAAGTTTATTACAACTTCTACAAATCCATCGAAACTTGTGAGTCCATGGCATTCGCAGCAAGCGTCGGCAGTCCTCGACTAAGTTCCTTTGATCAGGCAGTGCATCACCCTCTCCAGAAACAAGTTTAAACACCACCAGAGAGTCTACTTCGATTTTGATTTTTTGAATTCTCTGTTGCCAAGCCAAGTCCAGTCCAGTCTTGAGGGCAGTAAGCTCCACTTCCTCCACAGTGGGTGCTGATATGGGCTTTGAGAATCCCCAACACCAATTTCCATCATCTGCCCTTAACACGCCTGCTCCTCTACCTGAATTAGAGCTGTAGTTGATACTGCCATCAGTATTAAGCTTGAACCAACCAGCACCTGGCTTCTCCCAATGCTGAACCTCCTGAGATACACTTTGTTTCCTTCTGCCCTGAGGGAGATCATAACACAATGTCTTAATTTTGTGTAACCTGCCCTGCACAGTGGACTCATGCTTATGAAAGACTCTGGAGTTTCTGTGTTTCCAGCATACCCATAATGTGGCCATGAAGAGCCATTGCCACTGAGAGGGAGGAACCAGAAGGTTCCTAATCTGCAGATGCTGAAAATTCTCCTGGAGACATATGTTATCTGCTACTGAATTAAAGAGCAGAAAGTCTGTTGGATTAATAATCTTTTCCCAAATCTCCCTTGCATCCTTACAGTATCTGAGGAGATGAAGACCAGTTTCCTCACTGTGTTGACATAATGTGCACATTGCAGTGAGTGCTATCTGTCTTTTGAATATACTGGAAGATCAGAAGAGACAGAGCTTATGAGAGTCTCCCTCCCTGCTAGAGAAAGAAATCTACTATTCCAGGATCCAAACCTGGTCATAACTCTATCAAAAAGCTCAGAAAAACTTCCCTAGTTATTCTGCCATGAATAAGTCTTATCCCAAGATATTTCCCCAGATTTCTAGTCTGGCCAAACTCTAGAATCTCACAGATATGCCTTTTCAGGTTAGCTCCCTGACTCCTTGAGAAGAAAACTTTAGATTTCTCAAAACTTAACTTAAGACCAAAGGATCTGCAAAATTTATTTAGAACCCTCTTGATGGATTGAGCAGTCCCTACATTAGCCATCCCCATAAGGACTAAGTCATCTGCAAAGAACAGATGGGATAACTTAGGACCCTTTCTGCATGGGGTAATTGGCTTCCATTTCTTTTTCTGAACCTCTTCATGTATTAGGTAAGATAATCTTTCTATACACAGAACAAAGAGATAAGGTGAGAGAGGATCACCTTGTCTGAGTCCACAACAGTGATGAAATGCTTCCAGAGGGGTGCCATTCCAGAGAATTCTAGTTGAAGCATTTCTAACACAAAACATTATTAAAGAAACCAAAGTCTGAGGAAATTCAAAGAACAATAAGGTTTCTTCCAGGAAATCCCAATTGATCTTATCATATGCCTTTTCCAGGTCAAGCTTCATGACCATACAACCCAATTTGTTCTTCTTCTTCTTACTTCTCAGTGAATGCAGCAAAACTTCCTAGAGTACTGCAATGTTGTCCTGAGTACTGCGCCCCTTGATAAAACTGGACTGAGTTGGTGCCACTAATGTAGGCATCAATCTCCTTAATCTTGTGGTTACACACTTAGTTATCAGTTTATAAAGGACATTACATAAGGAAATTGGCCTGAACTGTGTAATTGATTCAGGACTTAGTCTTTGGGATTAGACACATAAATGCTTCACACACCGACTTGTCAAAGGACTGATGAAGGAAAGCATTCTTAACAAAGACAGTAACAGACTCCTCAAGCCATTCCCAACCTCTATGATAGAATTTGGCATGAAGTCTATCAGGACCAGAAGACTTCATAGGATGCATGGCAAAGATAGCATCCTTAATTTCAGCATTATCAATCTGTGCTGATAATTCCTCTAGATCCTCAGGACTCATTTTCATCTGAAATCTAGACTTCTGTAGTATACAAGATTGATAGAAATCTGGTGTAAGAGCATCACCAGTAAACAGTCTAGTATAGTAGGATTTAACATGATTCTGAAGCTGAGTGTCTGAGGTCACCCATTCACCATCAATTCTTAGCCTACTGATCTTGTTTCTGCGTCTATGCTCCATGGTAGCTCTATGAAAGAATTTTGTATTTTTTTCCCCATCTTTAAGCCACTGAATTCTTGATTTTTGGCACCAGAAAGTTTCCTCCTGTTTAAGAACATCCTGATATTCAATAATCAGGCCAGCCTCGAGTTGAGTAAGGAACTAATTAGCTCTCACTCCCAAAGCTTTTTGTATCCCTCCTAATCTAGCCTTGAGAATCCTCTTTTTTTTTTTTTTAAAAAATGTTGCCAAAACCTGACCTATTCCATTCCAACATAGCCCTTGGGACATCCTGAATAGCCTCCAGAAGGGAATTCTTATCCTTCCAGATGTCTTGCAAAATAAAATCACACTCAGGTTTGGAGAACCACATTTCTTCAAACCTAAATGGCCTAGTACCCTTACTTCTGTTTCTGCCAGAACACCAGGTCAGTACAGGGTGATGATCACCGTAGGCTCTAGGAAGGTGTTCAACTTCAGAGTCGGCAAACATGTCTATCCAATCTGAATTAGCCATAGCTCTATCCAGCCTAGCCTGAATCAGACTTCCTCCCTCTCTTTTATTAGTCCAAGTAAACTTAGGACCCATGTAGCCCAGATCAAGCATGTTGCAACCTGTTATGAAATGTCTGAAAAATTGTAGTCTGTTCACTGATCTAGTTCTACCCCCTTGCTTCTCATGAGCAAATGCCACCTCATTGAAATCCCCAGTCATTAACCATGGCATTGGTTGTTCTAGTGATAACTTAACCAGATCATAAAAATTCTAATCTTAGCTAACTTCCTAGGCTGAGCATAGATGCCAGAAAGTCTCCATCTATCAGACCTGCTAGGCCTTATAATGGCATGAATAGCTTGAAAGTCAGTGTGAGTGATTTCAACTTCCACTTCAAAATCATTCCAAAGCATCCAAATCCCACCCGACATTCCCTCAGTAGGTGCAATTTGATAGTTATTATATCCTAAATAAGGTACAATATCCCATGCTTGGTCTACTGAAACTCTAGTTTCAAGAAGAAATACCACAGTTGGATGATGGGAACGTACCAAATCTCGAAAGTTCCTGTGAAAATTCTCATCTCCTGCTCCCTGGCAATTCCAAGAAACAACTTTCATGTTGGAATTGTAGAGATGTTCTGGTTGAACAGGATTATCAAAGGGAATATTGTTCCATGAAGCCCAGAGTTGGCTCATGATCTCCAGGGTGAGTGCTCTCTGTCTGTTGAACTCCCATGGAGTGATCTCCAGTCTCTTCCACCAAGTGTGATCCGCATCCGGGCGTCCTCTCTGAAAGACTGAATGTTGATCTCTCAGTTGGTTGCTGGAATGGATGTCACTTGGACCAGTTGATCCCACATGCTCATGGGAGTGGTTGTTGTTGGGGCCTGAAACTGGTTGTGTCTTGTTATGAATTCCCAGTTGTATCCAGTCTATCTCCTCGTCCCACTCGTTTGCCATGATCAGATGATTGTAGTAAGGCAAGAGGGTTGCTGGTAATGACTGTTGAGAGTTCTGGAAAATTTCCAGGAGACAGAAGTTCAAATGGATTAGAACTCTGATGTTGAATAACTTGTTTTTCACTTGAAGAGTGCGCAACTTTTGGTCTTCTCTTAGTGTAAGTAACCGCTGCACGTCGTGGAGTAACTGCAGCTTTTCTCAATGCAGGGTTAAGTGAGGCTGGTAGAATTCTCTTAGATTGATTTTTGACATTCCCTACCTCACTATTTACCACTTCTTTAACATCACTTGAACTTTGCTTTCCTTTCCTGACCTGATTCAGATCAACATACTTAAATGAATTGTTTGAACGAGGCTGTTCTTTTGCCGCCTTAGGACCACTCTTCTTCTTATTAACTAACATCCAACTGCCATATTCTTTAGATTTGGCATTAGAAGTGAGCCATGACTCCTTATCTCCTAAAGGAACCCTCATATTAGTATCTTGAGATGAGTCACCAACACTAATAATATTATCCTTAATAGGCAGATTTGGACAAGTATCTTTTGAGTGACCTATCTTCCCACTATTGTAGCAGAGGGAGGATATATTCTCATAAAGTATCTGATATACTTTGTTCTCTATCCATACCCCCAATTCAAGAGGTCTATCTGTGCGCAGTCGGACGCAAAACCTAGCAAAGTTTCCCCTGGAAGCATTATAAGTGTTGCCATCTATCTTAATAGGATCACCAACACATGATGCAAGGGACTGAACCACTGCCTCTCTCAAATATTCCACTGGGAGATGTAGAATCCTAACCCAACTCATAGTGCTATTTAGTTCATCTTTATCATGCCTGAAGTTAGGAAACCACTTCCTAATTGACAGAAAACTGCCCGCTAATTGCCAAGGGCCATCAGTCAATATCATCTCTCTTTTATAAGAAGGCAGTCCCTTCATACAGTAGCAGCCATAGCCCAAATCCACTAACTCGAAATTGTTCTGTAGTTTCCACATAACATCAAGTCTGGTGTGAAGGGCTGTGAAGTACCAAGGCTTCCCAGTGATTCTAATAATGATAGAATCCTCCCATTGGTTGTACATTTTATCCTTAAGATCACTGTGGATGTGAACTTGCATGAAAGGAATTTGATCAGTAGCCTTTTTGATATCAATGAATCGGCACTCCTCTGCCGTTTTGGATTCATTAATCTTGACATCCTCATGCCGTGCATGTAGTCCCAAAACTTGAGCATAAGAGTTAGTTATTGTCTGAAAACCAGGCGCCTGATTTTTAAACATATCTTTCCCGCCAAACAAAGGCAATTCAGTGGTAGGGCGAGATCTCTTATGAGTTCTTGCGTCGTCATTAATCTGTGGTAAGGCTCGGAATGTGTACGGTGTGTTGACGTGTAAATCCGGTGGTGGCGGCGGTGCCGGAGCATGGTTGTCTTCCATACTCGAGCAATCGGGTTGCATGACCATTATAGTCAGTTATTTTCTTTCCTAGAATTGCGGAGCAAAAACGGTTACGTTCTTCGGCTTTTCACACAATCATTATCTGATTTCATCACTGAATTGCATGCTTTAATACTTAATTATTAGTATTTTTTCGTTTTTTTTTTGGATCAATTATTGCTTGTTAAATGTATAAACACCGTTATTTTTTCCCGTAATTGAGGAGTGCATGTGGAGAGAAAGTGGTAAAGGACAATTCGCTACCTGCTGTAAAACCACGTCAATGTCCCAAAGCATAAACTTTTCATTTTTTCTGCAGGGTTGGCGTGTCTTATTTTTTTCTTTCTTTTGATGAATAGTGGCGGGTCTAATTTAAGATAGTGATGAGATTAATAATGCCGTTAATTTTTTATTTTTCTTGAGCAACAATATATATATATATAGATATATATATATATAAAGAAATACAATACGTGACACCAATATCCTTTTTGACTTATGTCACACCCAACAAACACACAACGTAATGCCCAGGTTCAAGTTTATTGCGCTAATGTTGTTGGATATAGCCAAATGCGACACATCCAAAAATATAAGGTGGTAGATTAGAAGATTTTTGGAGCCATTGTTGTTGCATTAAAAACTTCTTCTAGCTTTTGAAAATCGATAGATCTTGATAGTACAAGATTGACTAAATAATACATGACCTAGGTAAGTGTTTCGCCCCAATATGACAATGGCATATGAGCTCCTATCAATGAAGCGCGGACAACTTGCAATCCCGTTTCGTTGAGGAGTATTAGGACAAGTGGTTTGATGAATAACACCACACTTCTTCCAATATTCCTGGAGCTCATAACAAAGATATTTCGGAGGACTTTTATTTGTGCATTATATTGTGTCTCAATCATTTTATGAAAATGAGAAAATCTTTGAAACAACAAGTTTACCTTTGCGTTAGACTTCATCAAACATACCCATGTCATCCGTGTGCAATCATCAATAAAAGTGACAAACCATCGTGCTCCTCCTAAAGTAGTAACTTTCGATGTCCCCCAAACATCATGGCGTATGCCCATAAATAGAAGTGGGCTATTACTAAAGCTTGGTAAATAAGAAGTAGGGCTATTACTAAAGCTTGGTAAATAAGAAGTGGGCTATTTTAGCCAATTCATAAGTATCACAACGAAAATTAAAAATATAAAGCTTAGCAAATAATGTAGGAAATAACTTTTTCTGATAACCGAAAGAAGCATATGCTAAACGTCTATGCCATGTCCATATTTTATTTTTAGAGTTTTCAATTCCAGAACTTTCCACAGCTAAGGCTTGACGTAATTTTTTCAAACATATTTTTGCCAAATTTAGTTGGTACAAATTTCCATTTCTAGTACCATAACAAATGGTCTGTCAAGTTTTAATGTCCTTATAAGATAAACAATAATTAGGCGAAAAAATGACAACGCAAGATAAAGCTTTTGTGATTTGTGAAACAATCAAAAGATTATATCCTAATGATGGAACCACTAAAATACACTACAAGAAAAAGGGGTTATTAGGGACCGCAAATTAGCGACCGCCAAGCGGTCGCTAGTCTTCAGCGACCGCATTGGTCAATAGCGACCGCTTAGCGGTCGCTATTGAGGTCATTAGGGACCGCAAGATAGCGACCGTTAAGCGGTCCCTAATGACCTCAATAGGGACCGCAATATAGCGACCGCTTGACGGTCGCCATACTTTTTGATAATAGGGACCGTCTGGGCGGTCCCTAATGTGGAATAATAGGGACCGCCCAGACGGTCCCTAATTTCTACAATAGGGACCGCTTGGCAGTCCCTATTGTTAATTTAGGGACCGCTTGGCAGTCCCTACTAATATTTATACATCAAAATTATGAATTTTTCGATGGTTCGAGGTGACTCGTTGTTCGAGGTGCCGCATAACAATAAGTACAACGACACATTGTATATCCAAACATTATACAAGGAGAACGAGCCGCTTTGAAGATTCTCCTACTATTTTGTACGACGAAAGACATAATGACAAATTAATTCGATCTACCTATATACGTATAATTAATGAATACTTGATCTAATGATTATGCCTCATAATCGTATATATGCTAACGTTTGTGAAGTAAATCATAAACACGGATAACAATTACAACTAAGTAATGATAATTAATTAGTTGTACATTTGTGAAATATATCTTGAACGTTTATAACTCGATCAATCGCAATTAATCTATTACTTCACAACTAATCTACTATAAGGTTGGTTTTGCAATCATTTATTACTTCAATTTATATATTACAATGAGTTTGGTTGCTTACAATCACAAACACAACAACATCAATCAAAAAAATCGATTTTTTAGTATGAATATTAGTAAGGACCGTTAAGCGGTCCCTAATTTGACAATAGGGACCGTTAAGCGGTCCCTAATGACCTCAATAGGGACCGTCTGGGCGGTCCCTAATGTAGAACATTAAGGACCGCCCAGACGGTCCCTAATTTTTTACAATAGGGACCGCTTGGGCGGTCCCTAATGTAGCACATTAGGGACCGCCCAGACGGTCCCTAATTTTTACAATAGGGACCGCTCAGGCGGTCCCTAATTTCTACAATAGGGACCGTCTGGGCGGTCCCTAATGTGCTTCAGAACTTAGCGACCGTTCAACAGTCGCTATTTTCTGAAAAAAAAATTAGGGACCGTTAGATGGTCCCTAATTTTACAATAGGGACCGTTTAACGGTCCCTACTAATATTCGTAGATTTTCTATCCATTTGACATTAGGGACCGCTTAACGGTCCCTAAAATCGAAAATTTTAAATTTTTGGCGAAATTTTTTGGCGGAAGTGAGGGGGAAATTTGAATTTTCACCAAATCAAATCTCAACCGTCGATGAAATCCTAATCTACGGTCATAAGTACCCATCATGTCTTTAACACGGATCGCCAAAAATCGATTTTTAAGTATGAATATTAGTAGGGACCGTTAAGCGGTCCCTAATTTGACAATAGGGACCGTTAAGCGGTCCCTAATTTGAATTAGGGACCGCTTGGCAGTCCCTATTGTAAAATTAGGGACCGGTTGGCAGTCCCTACTAATATTCATACATCAAAATTATGAATTTTTCGATGGTTCGAGGTGCCGCGTTGTATGTTTAGTTCATAATAACCATTGGAATAGTTAAAATAACAATAAGTACAACGACACATTGTATATCCAAACATTATACAAGGAGAACGGGCCGCTTTGAAGATTCTCCTACTATTTTGTACGACGAATGAAATAATGACAAATTAATTCGATCTACATATATACGTATAATTAATGAATATTTGATCTAATGATTATGCCTCATAATCGTATCTATGCTAACGTTTGTGAAGTAAATCATAAACACGGATAACAATTACAACTAACTAATGATAATTAGTTAGTTGTACATTTGTGAAATATATCTTGAACGTTAATAACTCAATCGATCTCAATTAATCTATTATTTCACAACTAATCTACTATAAGGTTGGTTTTGCAATCATTTATTACTTAAATTTACACGGTACAATGAGTTTTGTTGCTTACAATCACAAACACAACAACATCAATAAAAAAAATCGATTTTTAAGTACGAATAGTAGTAGGGACCGTTAAGCGGTCCCTATTGACATATTAGTGACCGCTTAACGGTCCCTATTGTCATATTAGGGACCGCTTGGCAGTCCCTATTGTCAATTTAGGGACCGCTTAGCAGTCCCTACTAATATTCATACATCAAAATTATGAATTTTTCGATGGTTCGAGGTGCCGCGTTGTATGTTTAGTTCATAATAACCATTGGAATAGTTAAAATAACAATAAGTACAACGAGACATTGTGAATCCAAACATTATACAAGGAGAACGGGCCGCTTTGAAAATTCTCCTACTATTTTGTACGACGAATGACATAATGACAAATTAATTCGATCTACATATATACGTATAATTAATGAATACTTAATCTAATGATTATGCCTCATAATCGTATCTATGCTAACGTTTGTGAAGTAAATCATAAACACGGATAACAATTACAACTAACTAATTAGTTAGTTGTACATTTGTGAAATATATCTTGAACGTTAATAACTCGATCGATCTCAATTAATCTATTATTTCACAACTAATCTACTATAAGGTTGGTTTTGCAATCATTTATTACTTAAATTTACACGGTACAATGAGTTTGGTTGCTTACAATCACAAACACAACAACATCAATAAAAAAAATCGATTTTTAAGTACGAATAGTAGTAGGGACCGTTAAGCGGTCCCTATTAACATATTAGCGACCGCTTAGCGGTCCCTATTGTCATATTAGGGACCGCTTGGCAGTCCCTATTGTTAGTTTAGGGACCGCTTAGCAGTCCCTACTAATATTCATACATCAAAATTATGAATTTTTCGATGGTTCGAGGTGCCGCGTTGTATGTTTAGTTCATAATAACCATTGGAATAGTTAAAATAACAATAAGTACAACGAGACATTGTGAATCCAAACATTATACAAGGAGAACGGGCCGCTTTGAAAATTCTCCTACTATTTTGTACGACGAATGACATAATGACAAATTAATTCGATCTACATATATACGTATAATTAATGAATACTTAATCTAATGATTATGCCTCATAATCGTATCTATGCTAACGTTTGTGAAGTAAATCATAAACACGGATAACAATTACAACTAACTAATTAGTTAGTTGTACATTTGTGAAATATATCTTGAACGTTAATAACTCGATCGATCTCAATTAATCTATTATTTCACAACTAATCTACTATAAGGTTGGTTTTGCAATCATTTATTACTTAAATTTACACGGTACAATGAGTTTGGTTGCTTACAATCACAAACACAACAACATCAATAAAAAAAAATCGATTTTTAAGTACGAATATTAGTAGGGACCGCTTAACGGTCCCTAATATGGCATTAGCGACCGCTTAGCGGTCGCTATTGTCATATTAGGGACCGCTTGGCAGTCCATATTGTCAATTTAGGGACCGCTTAGCAGTCCCTACTAATATTCATACATCAAAATTATGAATTTTTCGATTGTTCGAGGTGCCGCGTTGTATGTTTAGTTCATAATAACCATTGGAATAGTTAAAATAACAATAAGTACAACGAGACATTGTATATCCAAACATTATACAAGGAGAACGGGCCGCTTTGAAGATTCTCCTACTATTTTGTACGACGAATGACATAATGACAAATTAATTCGATCTACATATATACGTATAATTAATGAATACTTAGTCTAATGATTATGCCTCATAATCGTATCTATGCTAACGTTTGTGAAGTAAATCATAAACACGGATAACAATTACAACTAACTAATTAGTTAGTTGTACATTTGTGAAATATATCTTGAACGTTAATAACTCGATCGATCTCAATTAATCTATTATTTCACAACTAATCTACTATAAGGTTGGTTTTGCAATCATTTATTACTTAAATTTACATAGTACAATGAGTTTGGTTGCTTACAATCACAAACACAACAACATCAATAAAAAAAAATCGATTTTTAGTACGAATATTAGTAGGGACCGCTTAACGGTCCCTATTGTGACATTAGCGACCGCTTAGCGGTCCCTATTGTCATATTAGGGACCGTTTGGCAGTCCCTATTGTTAGTTTAGGGACCGCTTAGCAGTCCCTACTAATATTCATACATAAAAATTATGAATATTAGTAGGGACCGTTAAGCGGTCCCTAATTTGACATTAGGGACCGCTTAACGGTCACTATAATCGTAAATTTTGAATTTTTGGCAAAAGTTTTTGGCGGAAATGAGGGGGAAATTTGAATTTCACCAAAGCAATTCTCAACCGTCGATTAAATCCTAATCTACGGTCATAATGCCCCATCATGTCTTTAACACGGATCGCCATCTCAAACCGTCGATCATCTAAAATCATCCAACGGACAAAAACTAATTGAATCCTATATATAACCTCACCACTCTTTACACCCATTTCATTATCTCCAAAAAGTACTATCTTTTTTTCTTCTTTCACCAACACAAAAACACTATCTTTTTTTCTTCTTTTCACAAACACAAAAACACTATCTTTTTTTTCTTCTTTTCACCAACACAAAAACTTTTCTTCTTTTCACCAACACAATCTTTTCTTCATTTTTTTTTCTTTCACTTTCTTTATTTTGGATTTTTATTTTCTTTTTTTGACCAATACAATCTTTTTTTCTTATACTTTTTTTTTTATTTTGGATCTCATTTACTATTCTTCACTTTTGATTTCATTCATGTTTTTTATTTCATTCATTTTATATTATTACTTATTTTATTCATATTTTCACATTCTTTTATTCTTTCATATCAGTTGTCATTATATTAACTTTTTATTCATCATTTTATTGTTTTGATCTTGTTAAAATTACAATTCTACAAAAAAAAAAAAACAATTATATTCCGGATTTAATCCGGAATATAATTGTATATTTTTTTTTCTGGAGGTCATTAGGGACCGCTTAACGGTCCCTACTAATATTCATAGTATGAATATTAGTAGGGACCGTTAAGCGGTCCCTATTTTTGATATTAGGGACCGTCAAACGGTCCCTGTTGTTGGTATTAGGGACCGTCAAACGGTCCCTACTAATATTCATAGAAAATCTACGAATATTAGTAGGGACCGTTAAACGGTCCCTATTGTAAAATTAGGGACCGTCTAACGGTCCCTAATTTTTTTTTCAGAATATAGCGACCGTTAAGCGGTCGCTATGTTCTGAAGCACATTAGGGACCGCCCAGACGGTCCCTATTGTAGAAATTAGGGACCGCCTGAGCGGTCCCTATTGTAAATAATTAGGGACCGCCCAGACGGTCCCTAATTTTTACAATAAGCCAATAGCGACCGTTAAGCGGTCCCTATTGCGGTCATTAGGGACCGCTTAGCGGTCGCTAAATTGCGGTCCCTAATGACCTCAATAGGGACCGCTTAACGGTCGCTATTGGCAAGCGACCGCTGTCAATAGCGACCGCCATGTAGCGACCGTTAGACGGTCGCTATTGGTCAATAGGGACCGCCTGGAGGGTCATTAGGGACCGCCCAGGCAGTCCCTAATGACCCCTTTTTCTTGTAGTGATAGATCGCAATTTTAATGTCTTAAAAAGAGAGAATGATCCTTCTACGACAATTGGGGTTATATTACCATTGAATGTACAAACAATATATTTAAAGATAGACTAAATGTAGAAATTTGTTTAGAATCATGTCATGTGATATGTAGTGCATGTGTCAAATATCCATGTACTATTTGAAAAATGCCTAGAAATGCTTAAAAACGTATCCCCATTGCCAGCTTCTACAACATATGTAGAAGATGTTCTATTATAATTCTTCGCCTTTTATTGATTCACCACTCTGGATATCCTGGGATTTCAAAGCAATTGTTTTTGCTATGACCATTCTTTTCTGCAGTGACTACATTTCAAAATAAAATTTCTAATCTTGTTATCTGTCATATTAAATACCAGGCAATACTCTCTGCCAAGAAGCCATATCAGGGGCGGAGCACATAGGAGCTTTGGGTGGGCTCCAGCCCGATACAATTTTTTTAAAAAAGTCTTGCAGGTATATGTATTATCTAGCCCAAACGAAAATATATGTAATCTAGAGCCCAATAAAAATTAAAATTAAATTTTCGGGCCTAACATATACCTTAAGACCAACAGAAATAAAAAGAAGCCAAATCATTTTCTATCCCTCTATCCGGTCAAATCCATCTATAAACACAAAAACTAAAAAGAAAAAAAAAAAAGAAGAAAGAAGAAGAAAACTCTCCATTGTCTTGCACGCAAGCTAGTCTGACCCTTCAAATCATCTCATGTAATTGGTGAGTTATTCTTTTTAATTAAATAAAGTCTTTTATATTTTAGCTTGTGTAGTTGTGTTAATTTACTTTTGATAATAAAATGTAATAAAATATTAATGATTTAGGGATTAGGGTTATCATTTTTGTCAATCTCTTGGCCAAATTTTAAAATGGGAGCTTAAACGTGTGATCAATGAAAGTTTTATATGCACATTGTTTGTTGTTAGTTTAAATCTTTGATGGATGTTGTGTAAATAGACTAATATATGTTTTTGTTGGTTACTTGTTGTAGTACTTGGTACCCTACTAAAAAAGATAGAATTTGAACTTGAAGTTAAAAGCTAAAAAGGTCATATAAGTTTATAATTATTTCTTGAAGTAGACTTTAACCTACAATTACTTTATCAAGAAAATCATCTTTTTCTAGTACCTTAAAAACTTTAATATTTGCCACTTTGTTTGTTGACATTCATGATTCATATGTTCGAATTGTTGTCTTATATTTATGTCCTTATAATAGATTATAAATCACAATGGAGAGTGGAACAATAAAAAAATAGAAAAGTGAGACAATGTTATCGTTTTACTAACCAAATAAAGGTACATCATCAACTTCACAACAACCCCCTCCATCAATTTCAGAGCAACCTTCTCCATCAACTTTAGAGCAACCTCATTCATCTAGTAGTGATCAAAATATTTTTAATCGCCAAAGAGTTGAAACTAATGTAACTCTCTTGAGAGAGATCCAGGATTACGTATCCCGATATGCGAGTACCCCATTAATGAAAGAGATGAAATCAGACGTGCTTATATCGACATGAAACCATATCAACCAACTATGTCACTTTATCTAAGAACAAAATTTGGAGATCAATATCATCGCTTCCAATTTATTTGGTTGGATAAATTTTCATGGTTGGAGTACTCTATTACAAAACATGCCGCATATTTTTTTCCCGTGCTTTTGTTTGATGAGAAGAATCTTCGTTATCGTGCTTTTACCACATATAGATTTCGAAGTTTGAAGCAAGTAGGTTGTAATAAGAAATGTCCTTTTTGGTGCATGTTGGAGGTCCTAATTCACCACATAACAATAATGTGAAGGCTATTGAAGTTTTGAAAAATATAACTAAGCACATCGATAAAGTAATGAACGTCCATACCATGGATGAGGTACAGAAGAATAGGTCGCGGCTTACGACAACAATTGAAGTTACAGGATGGCTTAGTTTGCAAGCATGTGGCTTCAAGGGCATGATGAATGAAAATCTTCGAAAAATAAATGTAATTTTCTTGAGATGTTAGAACTCTTGAGAAAGATGAGCGATGGTCTCAAGGGTGTTATTTTAGAGGATGTTCCACTAAATGCAAAGTATACTTCATGTATGATTCAAAAAGAAGTGTTGCATATACTCGCTAACAATGTTAGAAGAAAGATTCGCCAAAAGGGTAGGGATGCAAAATTCTGTATTTTGGTTGATGAATCTAAGGATATATATAACAAAGAGCAAATGGCCATAGTACTAAGATTTGTTGATAAACAAGGTTTTGTACGAGAGAGATTCTTTGATATTATGCAAGTGAGTGATACGACGGCTGCAACGTTGAAGAAAGAAATATATGATGCCCTTGGTCGATATAATTTACACGTCTGCAACATGCGAGATCAGAGGTATGATGGTGCTAGTAATATGTGTGGTGCATGGAATATAATCAGTTTTCTTGAGAGATTGTCCATACGCATATTATGTCAATTATTTCACTCATCAACTAGTATCTGCTTGGTTATTTTTCTCACACTTGAGTGTTGTTGTTAATATTTTTTCTGCATCTGCTAAACGTTAAGCTGAGTTACATGCAACTCAAGTTGTTGAAATTTAACATATGATAGCTACCGGTGAACGTGTTAGGGTAGAGGTGTAAATCAAATTAGTACATTACAACTGGCTGAAAAGACTCGTTGGAGTTCCCATTTTGAGTGTAGTAGATTTATTCAGCCCTTTAATGACGGTTCTTAGGAACATCATGACTAGGGATTCTACTAGTGATATAAAGGGTGGAGCTCATGGTGCTTTGATTGAAATGAGAAGCTTTGATTTTGTATTCAGCTTGCGTTTGATGTAGAAGATTATGGGGGTTACGGATTTGCTTTGTTGTGCCTTACAAGAGAAATCTCTAGATATTTTGACTGCAAAGAATTTAGTGTCATCTACTAAATATTTACTTCAAGAATTGAGAGAAAATGGTTACAATTGCCTTTATAGGGAAGTGGTTGTAGTTTGTTCAAAGTATGACATTGCAGTATCTGAGATGGCTTCTGAGTATAAGTGTGCCACATGTCGGTCTTGCTAGCAAAAAGATCTCATTACAGCTAATTATCACTACCGCTTTGATATATTAAATGTTGTTATAGATATTCAAGTGGAAGAGATCAACAGTAGATTTAAAGATGGGTCTGTGGAACTTTTAAAACTAAGTGCTTCTTTTGGATCCTCGAGATGGTTTTAAATCATTTGATATTGGTGAAACTTTTTGGTGAGAAATATCTACTATTGATCTTTCCACTTGGTGGAACATCTGTACTTTGGCTGAGGAATTTTATCATGATGATTTTGGTGTGCAAGAGATTCATTATTTGAGAAGCCAGTTGTTCCAGAATATTTCAACAATTGTTGAATTATGTCAAAGATTATTCGAGACCAAAAAGACATCAAATTTTCATTTGATTGACAGGTTGCTTCGACTTGTTTTGACTCTCCCTATTACAACCGCAACTACAGAACGAGCATTTTCAGGTATAAAGATTGTAAAGCCAGAGTTACGTAATAAGATGGAAGAAGGATTTTTGGCAGATAGTATGCTGCTCTACATTGAAAGAGAGTTTTCTACAAGTGCAGATGTCGATTCAGTAATTGATGAATTTTATAGTTTGAAGGACCGTAAATCTCAACTTCGATAGTGTTTTTATTCGTGTAGTATAATGATATGTAATTTATTTTTTTTCATGTACAAGACAATAGATATTTCTCATTCTAGTTTGCATATTTAATATTTTCATTTTGATTTACATTGGTTTTAAAAAGTTACTTAAGTTAATAGCAGCCCGGGGTAAAAAAAAATCATAGCTCCGCCCCTGAGCCATGTTATTAAGCAAAGAGTAGAAAATTGAGGAGAGTAATGTTAAATTTCTTACAAGAATAATCATCCCGAAGGTAAAAGGAAATCTGATCAAGATTTTTTACCCTTTTTTTCTTAAGGATATTCTCACTCTTCTCACATCGAGATCCAGTTCAAGACTTAAAACCCTCAAGTTTTGGTCTTCAAGTAACTGTGAAATACAGAAACGGCTGGTGCTCCCGCCGGTTGTTCTGCGATATGTATTTCACTCCTTTTTTTTTCTTCTAAATAATATTATATTTATATATTTATTTATATGTATATAACTCTATGCTGAAATTTTCATCAAAAAAGGGAAAAAAAACAAAAAGCCACTCCATGCTGAAACTAAGACCAGGAAACATCCTGCTCATGATACCATCTTGAAATATGTAATGGACTTTTGATTGATACAAACTGAGGGAAACACTTACAGATAAAAATTATACAATACGAGACAATAATATTAATTCTTTATCGCATCATTAAACAGCAAAATCAAACCTGACATATCTTATCTCATCATTCTTTTGTTATATCAAACCTTAAACGCAAACGCAACTCTTTCGATATGATTTGACACCGTCTACGGCGAAAATTGTGGCTTGCGATAAGAGATTGCCAGCGTTTTGATACTAATTGCCAGCGTATTAGATTCAGAGGCACACTTGGGAGGCGGAGCAGAATCTCGGTTAAGAGATCATCATTAGAAAATACGACTTCAACGGATGTGGAGACTTCGATTTCCATCGTTAGCGTGTATGAATGCTTCCAGTTTCTTAATGGGAGTTGACTTCGATTTCCATGGTAGCGTGTATGAAGGGAGTTGACGGTTCACCCTTAAAGGTTTGGTTTGATTCTACATATAACCCCTTGAACTTGTAAGATTACAGATAATTACCTCGCAACTTACACCAAATTTTACAAATAGATTCGTCAACAGCATGGATGGAAACTTTTTGATGACGCAATGAAAACATGATTGAATTTTCAACTTGTTATCATCAAATGAATGGACTTCAAATTTGTTATTTGTCAACGTTTTGGATTTGAGTGGTTGGATTTCACATATTACTTTTCACATATCATCAACACAACTTATGTAAATTACATTATAACAAGCAAGGGCAATGTGCATAACCCTCCATGTGGTTTTAAAAATTTACACGAAATCCTCTTGTTGTTTAAAAACTACATAAACCATCTCATGGTCTCGAAAGCCGAAATTTATTTTGTTAAGTTTCTCGTAAGTCCGTTAACTTTTGTATTAAATAACTAATTTGTCCTTACTTTATTATCTATAAATATATTTACATTTGTAAAATATTATATCTTTTTCTGAATATACCAAATAGTAAGTTCTTTTAAATATATAAAATATTAAACAATATATATATATATATATTATTTTGTATAGATAAATTAAAAGTATGAATTTTGTGCATATACACTACAACAAATTGTTCAATTAGGTACAAATAATTCTGTACCAATAATTATTACTTTTGTACCAACAGATAATTTGGTACAAAACTTTGTACCTAATAATCGTACCAATTGATCCCGTCCTTACTGAATTCTAGTACAGCATTGTTGTACCAAAAGATCTCTAGGGACAAACCATTGTACCAAATTTCTCGGAAGAAACATTTTGTACCAAATGTCCAGTACAAACAAGTTGTACTAATAAATATTACTCGGTACAGTTACTTTCAACCGAAAACAAAGGTACAAGTACAGAACGGTTGTTTCAATAGATTTTTTTTGGGTACAAACTTTTGTTCTTAGTTATTATTTCATTTTCTTTTCAATTAATTTATATCCAATATTTCAGTACAAATTCTTGTACTAATAAACCATTATTCAAAGAAAAAAATCTTACCTAATCAGAATATCAGGAACAACTTTAAATTTAATTTGTACCTATTGATAATTAATATTTTACTTTTTAAAAATTTCAGTACAACTATATTGTACCAAAAACTGTAAATGTTTATAAAAAAAATTAGGCAATGGCTACATTATCGCTACTGCACCACATATATATATATATATATATATATATATATATACGAATCTTTTTCTTTTATGAATTGTATATGCATATGAAATATGAATCCGCCACATCACCATATATATATTTATACATACATACATATATATATATATATATATTTATATTTATATTTTATTTTTTCAAGAAAGAAGATATAACAAAGAAAATCAGATAATGTCCAATATACTTTCAGCAAAAAGGAGTACACATTAACATTGCTCATGGCCAAAACTTCATATAAAAAATATACATGACCAGACTAATTACAATAGCTACAAATATATTAATACAAGCTAGAAACTGGGTTTATTTGGAGAGTTCAAAGACATCATCTTTATTTCTTGAAAGCTTCATATAGACTCCGACAAATATCTAGAGCTTGTTCTCCAATGTCGTTCTTTGCCTTTGGATCCAAGAAGACTTTCATAATATTAGACCCATCTAGCATACCACATTTTCGCTGAATTTCTTCTCAAGCTCTCTCACAAGCATTGGTTTGAACAATGTATATAACTGTTTATGCAAATGGAAAAGGAGATCTTGAGTATGAAATGTTCTTTGGGATTTGGTTTATAGGTGTGGAGAAGTCGAAGAATAGAATTTATTGGGAGAAAGTGGAATTTATAGAGAAACATTCATATCTAATTACAAAATATTTGTATTGATTACTACTCAAAAAAATTAAATTGCCGCCAAAAAAGTTTTATATTTCGCGGTTTGTGGATGAAATTTATTTTCGGTACAAAGTAATGTGCCTAGAAGTATTTATCGGTACAAGCCTTGTACCCAAATTTTGGTAGTATATTAAAAATAAGTTTCGAGAAGTGTGTCGGCAGAAAGTATTCTAACAAATAGTAGGAAACCCAAATTTTAGTACTATCAAAAGCAAGATTCGAGGAGTGTGTCGGGGGAAGTCTATCTTTTGGTACAAAAGTAATATACCAATTAATATAAAAGTAATATACCAATTAACAAGTTGTGTCGTGTGGCTATATAATTATAACATAACATCATGTTCATCATTATGCTTATATATAAGATAATAAATTAAAGCAATTCCAGTTTCTTAAGCGGCGCCGAAGCATAGGTATGCCTTAATTAATATATATCATTATGCTTTTATATATATATATATATATATATATATATATATTATATGCTATTAATTAGTAGTATATTGTCTTAATTATTATATTTCTCACGATCTCCATGTTATGATGATAAGAATTATATGGTAAGAATTATGATGTTAATTATTATTTCATGCTAGGTAAATAACTTGAAATAATTAGACTTTATATGCAAGTTTCTTGAGTTTATTTTATTTATTGATATCATGATATTGATAATATACATATATATGATTGAATAGATATATAATGTCTTTTGGAGAAGATCGAAGTTGGATGTATAATAGAACGAACGAAAATGGTGATTTATATGAATATTTCATGAATGGAGTTCAAAGATTTGTGGACTTTGCATTTTCTCGGACAGACTTACTAGCCGATGGCAAAGCTAGGTGCCCATGTAGAAGATGTTGTAATACAAAATATTTTGAATGGGACAAGATTTTTGTTCATCTTTGTAAGTGGGGGTTTGTTCCCCAGTACCACATCTGGATACTTCACGGTGAGACGCAAAACACAACTGTACCAGATTATCCCAACACAGGGCAATCATCTCGTCACAACGAGGCAAACCCAATGAGGGATATGGTACACGATATGTTTGGTGGTCAGTTTGAAAATGAGAACTACAACAATCTTAGAGAAGAAGAGCCAAATAGGGAGGCACAAGCATTTTTTCAACTCTTAAAGGAGTCTCATGTTCAAATAACATATAATAGTAAAATTTCTGTTTTACATTAGGTTTCAGATTTTCTCAAAAATAAGATACTTTATAGGGTGAGCGAGAATGGTTGCAATAAGTTTCTGCAGCAGTCACTCCAACTTCTTAGTCTCGAAGATCAAAAAACATTGCCTGATAGTGTGTATGAAATGAAGAAAAAGATGAAAAGGTTGGCTCTTGTTCATAGAACGTACGATGTATGCGTCAACAACTGTTTTTTATTCTACGGTGATTTTGAAAGTAGTACATATACTAAGTGTCTTGAATGTAAGGCAGAAAGGTACGACACTAGTCGAAAGATGGGCGCAAACAAGAAGCCAATTGCATATAAGAAGTTGTGGTACTTCCCAATCGGTGCGCGGTTGCAAAGACTATACATGTCTCGTCACACATCAGAGCATATGACATGGCATTTGAAATGCCAACGGAACAATGATCGAATGATCTATCCGGCATCCGGGGAAGCATGGAAGTCTTTTGACCGAAAATATCCTGACTTTGCCCATGAGCCACGAAATGTTAGACTCGGAATTTGCACTGATGGATTTAATCCTTTTGGGAATGGTACATCATACTCTTGTTGGCCAGTCTTTGTGACACCGTACAACCTTCCCCCTGATTTTTGTATGCGTCAAGAGTATATATTTCTTAGTCTTTTGATATCTGGCCCCAAAAGTCCTGGGAAGAACATTGATGTCCTCTTGAGGCCCCTTATTGATGAATTACGCTTGTTATGGGACGATGGTGTACAAACATATGACTCGTTTCGGAAACAAAATTTTCAAATGCGCGCGTATGTGATGTGGACAATAAGTGACTTTCCTGCATATGGAATGTTATCTCAGTGGAGTACGCACGGCACATTATCATGTCCATATTGTATGGAAAAAACAAAATCTTTTCAGCTAAAGAATGGTCGAAAAACATCATTTTTTGATTGTCATCGACGATTTCTACCTCTTAACCACCCGTGGAGGAGTAACATAATAGATTTCACAGCTGATAGAGAAGAGCGGGATGAGCCCTTAGAAAGAAGATTGGGAGAAGAAATGGAGGAACATGTTAATATTCTGCCTGATGTGCCTTTTGGCGCCACGAAATATAGCATCAAAGGATTTGGTAAAAAACACAATTGGTGTCGTCGAAGCATTTTCTGGGAGCTCCCCTATTGGTCTACCAACATGATTCGTCATAACCTAGATGTGATGCATTGCGAAAAAAACTTCTTTGATAATATAAAAAATATTGTAATGGATGATCCAGAAAAAACGAAGGATAACATTAATGCAAGAAAAGATTTACAGTTGAAGACGAATCGAAGTGGCCTCTTCTTGGTGCAACGTCATGATGGTAAATGGTTGAAACCGAAAGCTGTCTATTGCCTAAGTAAAGAACAGAAACAACTTGTTTGTGATTGGTTATGTGGGCTTAAGTTTCCAGATGGTTATGCGTCAAATATATCACGTTGTGTTCAAAAGCAGCAATTGCGCCTGACTGGAATGAAAAGCCACGATTGTCACGTGTTCATGCAAAGGTTGGTGCCAATTGCGTTTCGTGACTTGTTACACAATGACGTCTGGGAGCCACTCGTTGAGATCAGTAACTTCTTTAGAGCACTGTGCAGTACTGAAATTAAGAGATCTGTCATGGAGGCATTGGAGGAATCGATTGTCATTACTATGTGCAAGCTTGAACAGATATTCCCACCGTCTTTCTTTGATTCCATGGAACATTTGGCAATTCACCTTCCGTGGGAAGCCAAAAATGGTGGCCCTGTTTAATATCGTTGGATGTATCCATTTGAGAGGTACAATTCTGAATTTATTAAGACTCTTGTCCCAATATGTTGCTATGAATTAATCTTTTTGTTTTGTAGGCGCATGTATGAACTCAAACAATCAGTGGGCAATAGAGCTCGAGTTGAGGGTTCGATTAGTGCATCTTACTTGCTGTCAGAAATTACTAACTTCACTTCCCACTTTTTTGGGGATGGAGTGGAAACTAGATTAAACCGTTTAACACGAAATGAAACAGAGTTAAATCCTGATAAGGTTGGACAACTGTCTGTATTCCAAAATGACGGAGAACCAATTGGACCTGAAAATAAATATAGAAATCTCTCAATTGAGGAGTATAACGCTGCTCAGTTGTATGTCCTTTCAAATTGTCCAGAAGTTGATTGTTGGTCGAGGTATTTATGAATCAATGTTTTTCTATGCTTTTGTGTTTAAATATTAAATTGCTACAATTAACTAATGTGATTTTACTTACAGGTTGTTCCTAGACGAAGTGTGTTGTGGTCTTAATGAGCAGCAAAGCCAAAGTAAACGTTATGCATACTTTGTTCCTTGGCTTAAGGAGCATGTTCAATCGGGATATTATCAAGTCGATCCACGAGTATATGCACTCGCGCTAGGGCCACTGTCTAAAGTCTATTTTTACACAGGCTATAAAATCAATGGTTTTCGATTCAACATAGACTCTGAGGGAGGTGGCAAGAAAACCACAAACAGTGGTGTATGCGTCAAGGCAAGTATCGGGGCTCCAGACGAAACAAATTTCTACGGAATGCTACAAGAAGTGATTGAGTTGTTTTATTGTGGAGGTGGACAAGACCAAAGCATTGTTCTATTTAAGTGTATTTGGTATGACATAACAAGGGGACTGACAGTACACCCAGTATACCGCTTGATTGACATTGATCCTAGGAAGCGTCTCTCTACCGGTGCATCAGAACCATTTATATTGGCCAATCAGGCGCAACAAGTGTATTACACGCACTACCCATCTCCACGAAAAAGGAATGTATGGGCAGTATGTACAATCAAAGCGAGACATATCGTTGATACGTCCTCAGTGCAAGAAGAAAATGACGATGATATCCCTGAAGGCCAACATGTATATCAGGATGATGAGGCACCGATAACTAACGTGACGAGTGACTTAAGTTCTTTTGGTTTAATCAACCTTGAAGACGAAGAAGTTGAGCTAATCCAGTCAGACGATGAAAGCCCTGCTGAGAGTGGATCTGAAGATGATGAAGACGAAGATGATGACGAGGCTGAAGAAGAAGAAGATGATGATGATGATGATTATTCTTAATTAATTGTATTGTATTGTATTCTATATAAGCTTTTGATATTTATTCAACTTTCTTTGTATGCATCGTGTCCTGGCGTGTTCGTATCGATGCGTGATTTCGAATTATAATATATATTTCCAGTTATAATTCAGATTATTATATTATTACCAATCTTTACTAATTAAATATGCAGCATTATTGATACGTTACCAGTATTGTAACAAGTTTGAGGTAGAAAAGATAATAAAATATGCAGCATTATTGATAAGTTACCAGTATTGTAACAAGTTTGAGGTAGAAAAGAAAACAGAATGATATCCAATATGCAACTAAAAATACAACACCATCAAATCTATCGGTTTCCCACCAGCCTAAGCTCGACACCTCCTGCTCAAATATAACGCTTGTAGCGATCAAAACACGAATCCTCAAATAAGCAGCCAATCAAAACAATTCAAGCAGTTCACGAGGATCAAAGTACAGTTCGTCAAAATGAAATATGAATAAAAACACAAGCAGTTCAAAATAGAAACGTTATGCAAACGTTTCTCTATCGAGCATTTATAGAACGGCTATATCGAGCATTTATAGAACGGTTATCCCTCAGGGAAAAAACAATCCAACTCCGTTTCATTGTTCCACTGGGAATTATGACACCCTTGAGCCCTCGACAACGGCACCGTTGATCCTGCTGTACCCCCTGAAAAGAGCCTCGTGCCTGCTGTTCCGCTAAAGTTTCTGGCACGTAGCCTGGATTGTCAAGTGGCTGTGTCGGAAAAGTCTGAGATTCCCTCGGCTGCGAGCATCCTTGGTTTCCATTTTGAGATTGCTCCTGATAACGCCTGAGTTGCATGCTCAAGCTCCTCAACTCAGCTCGAGTCTCCTCATTTGTCGTCTCCATCTCCGTAAGTTTGTCTTTCAGTGAAATTACCTCATCTTGAAGGTGCTGAGTAAGCTCACTAGTCTGAAATGAGTTGAGTAAATATGGATCGACCGTAGGGTCCCTCATGTTATAGTCTTGGGGCCGAGAGATTGAAGGAACGCCTGAAACACGGTATTCGTGATGTTCTTTCGCAACATCTCCCCACATTTTTGGGTCCCATGGAGGCCAAATATCCTGATTATCCCCATGCTTTTTCGGATATTCAGCATAATATCCATCATGTTTAAACAAATGTAAGTATGTTAAAACTCATCACAAGAGTAGAAGACCACAACCAAATAAACACTGAACACATATCCAACAAGTGTTCATTTTTTTATAACCATTACACAGTCCTTCAAAACATCAAATTTTGTTTATTATACATTCTATCCAAAAATATAACAGTGTGTTGATAAAATTAATTAGATATCTAGGCATATTCAGATGCAAAAATGATAAATTTAACAAGTATCCACTGAAAGAACAAGTATATTTCACACCATAACTAGATAATACTTACGTATTGTTTTTGCGATAGCTCGTTAATCCATTTTTCTTTGCCATCTAACGGGTCTTTACGATACCGTGTGGCCTTGTAAGCATCTGGAAAAAGAATCTTATCGGGTGTTGTGTTCTGTGCTTTAGCCTACAATTTGAACGTATCATGTAGATAAATTAAAAAGTAACTGTAATTAAATCTAAAATATTCAAAAATTCGAATATATATATACCAATCGCTCAATATGGCCCTCGATGCTAATAGAAACGCCCCCGTACGTCTTTGGAGGGCCCGAATTGCGGTTTGACGAAGCAATTTCATATTTTTCTTTCACTTCAGGTGATTGCCAAAGCTTTTCGTATTCTGGAATCAGATGTGGCGGTATCCAAACGAAGTGTTCAGCCTTATAAACTGGATCATCAAGCCCCTTATAATGGTGGCCTTTGGCAGACGAGAGCTCGTGCGAGAACAATCGTTGGCACCTTTGATTGTATAGCTTCACCACCTTAATGTGATCTTCCTCATACCATATAAAAACGTTCTATATTAATCATAGAAATATGTTTTATTAGTGGAAATATTTCATTAAATAAATTAAATATATGTCAATAAAAAATACTCATACCGTAAACTCTTTATATGCTTGTCTCTTGTGCTCTATTGACCACTCATTGTATGTCAGCTTCGCTTCCTGCAAGTATGTCTTCAAATTCGCGCTTATCGTCCTTCCAACATCCTTGCAAGACCAGCCGCCTTTATCGTTCACTTTTATGTAATGCCTATTACCTAAAGTTGCTGGCTTTGGTGCACCGAAACCTCGGCCACGTTTTTTCCTTTGAGATTGCAACTGGTCACCTGAGCAATGTGTAGATGCTGAGCCAGATGCCTGAACGGAGTGCGGCGACTCTACTGCTACATCTGGGTATCGTGGCGACATGGTCGGTGATGAAGTATGAGGATGAGAATGGCCCACATTAACCAAAGAGGGGTGGTGTGGTGACTGCGTAGGTGGTGGATGGATGCCGTGCGTAGCTGTTTGTTGTGGGGTCAAAGTAGGGGCGTGTGGGGAGGGACGATAAGGGGGCTGCATAGATGTATAAGGTGGGTTCAAGGTAGTGGCGGGTGGGGAAGTGCGATATGGAGGCTGCGTAGATGTATAAGGGGGCTCCGAGGTATGGTGGTGTTGTTGGCCCTGTGAAGTAGGATAATGTGAATTCAGGGTAGGGGTGTGTTGTAGGCCATGTATTGCTGAAGACGAAGCATGGCCAGGTGCGAGTGTGGGGTACGGGGACTGGATAGACAAATTAGGCAGGTCCGAGACACGTCGGTTAAGTTGACCCTGAGAAGTAGGATTATACGGGCTGCTGTTAGGGGTGTGTTGTAGGCCCAGTGATGGATTAGTCGAAGCCCCCGAACCACCCGACCCCGAAGACTGTGGCAATGTTGGCAGGCTCGCCCGAGCATCGGTGTGGGGCACACCTATGGCTGGGGTAGATGATCGAGTGGGTAGCCCCGGATGATCGAGCTGGAATGGTTGCGGCCCTCCATTTGATTTGGTTTTACTTTTACAAGACGATTTCTTTGGCATCTGCTAGAAAAACAAAAGGAAAAATCAATTTAAAAAAGAATCTAAACAAGGACTTGACTATGAAAATTGATGTCAAATCTCAACATTTCAATCTGGTGTACTAAGAAATCAAGAATCTGAACTTTCATACAAGTACAAAACAATACTTCAGCCAGAAAAGAAAAGAGGAAATTGATGAAAAATTAAATAAGAGATACTTCTTCCAGCAGTTATGTGCACTATTATCAGGCGAGATACTTCTTCCAGCAGTTAATTTCTGGAGTCTGTTATTGCCATGCCATGGTATACACAACATCCAATACCTCTCTAGCTTTTCAAATATAGTTAAGTTTCGTTTTTAATCATTAACTTTTTAAATATTTAATTAAAAAACTTGATGCAGAAAATATGTCATAGAGATCTGAAATTGGAGAACACACTGCTAGATGGAAATGCAGCTACACGCCTTAAAATCTGCTAACTGTCAATAGATAGATAAAACTGTAACATTGTATTAAGTCATTATCTTGTTATAAATATTTGTTTTTTTGCTGCACTTGTCATAGTTACTGGAGAAGTGGCAGAGTACAATGTCATGCTACAGATTGAAAAAAAAAAACCATGTGATCCTTAGGCAACTACTTTACTTGATATGTTTGCCTATTCTCCCATCTCTATATTTAAATCCAAATAAACCAACGTCCTCTCTATGTATATACTGCTAATAATAACATCATTAGTCAAATTCATTTCTTTCCTCTACCATATACTCAGAAAGTCCATTTTACCCCATAAAGAGTAATCTTTCCTCTTATATTTTTTCATTTGCAAAGTTTCCTCTGTTATATTTTTCCACAAGTCCGACTCAAACAAAAACTCTTAAGTATGCTAAGAAAAAGCCCTAAACCCAAAATCTGAAATTAAAAACCTTAATTATAACAGAAATTTCACAATAATCAGCCTCAACAACTAAAACTATGCTAACTAACCTACCTAATTATTCAAAGGATTGTGTTATTCATACATAAGTCAAAAAATCTAAGCCCAATTAATGATAATGGCTTAAAATATTAACAGACCATGAATCAAAAGGATGGAAATATAATCAAGAATTACCTTTTGTTATTTGTGATTTGAGGTGATTGCAAGGTGTTGAGGTTCCTGAAAATCGCAGCCGACTAATTATGCCCCCTTTTTTTTGTTTGTAGAGAAATGGGAAAGAGAGTGAGTTGGAAAAAAGAAAGAGAAATGAGAATGAGTTTTGGGCCTTAATATATAGTATCTCAGTGGGTACAAACACTCCGACCCGAAAGACGTATTCGGTACAAAAATCTCGTACCTATTATTAGGCACATGTTATGCTTTTCGATACATGTAAAAATTTGGCGCCATTTCTTTCCGCGTTTTTTTTTGTGGGGTCTTTTAACCTCAGGCGGTACAAATCTTTATAATAGTTTTAGAAGAAATATAATAGGGTCAAATGAACTTGTACCCAAAAGCATTATTTGGTACCATTCTAATATTTGTACCAAATAACTTGTACCAAATTTCACAATTTCTTGTAGTGATAATTTTTCAAACTTAAAGGGGCTATGTACGTGTTTTGAAATTACATGACATTTTTGAGTTAAACATTCTAAAGGGTACAATAAACTTTTATAGGTAAAAAGTGCACAATACTCTAGTCCAGTCTCGTATAGAGTGAGTTTAAGTCACTCTCTAACGGAGTTTGAACGAAAATAGGATTTTGTGCGTGATTTTGAAACCACGAAATGATTTTGTGCTATTCTTTTAGTTACATGACGTTTTTTGTGGGTTTTCGAAACAATAGTGGAGGTTTTATGCATTTTCTCCAAATCAAATTATATTTCATATACTTTGAAATAGCTATATGTAAGAACATAAAATAATTTTAACTTACTTCCACTAGAGAAAACTTGCATCAAACATTACCATAATTACCCCATCTGGTTCTCCCGATCCCACGGGGAACATTAATGCTTGAAGTCTCAACCTAGTCCCCCAAAAATTCGAAAACTCCCAAGGAGTACTCTACTTAGTCCTTAACATAGAAGTGTCGTTGTTTTCACTCCGCCCATAAATGAACTTGCAATTCTCATGGGCCTTCAGATGGTGAACTCCTTTCTCTTTCGTGTGTATCCGGAAGAGGCTCCAAATTTCTGTTAACCCGCAAGAAACACCCTTCGCGATAATCACAGTACAAACAAGACTATCATGTTGCATTAGGAGCAAGTTGGTCGGACAAACATTGATTCTCTAGATGATAGCCTGATAGGGGCATGCATAGGAAATCACAATCCATTTACAAGTTGCCCGATGAACACCGTTATCTAGCCTAGAATAGGGGTGTGCATCCTTTTGTTTTTCACTTGCATATGCAGAGCATAACGGTTACTGATGTTATATTCTTTTGTCGTAGTAAGCGCAATTTTTAGGCACTGAAAATATATGCTGAAGATAAGGGATCTCCGGTTGCTTGTGTTCTTCAGCAAGAGCGGCCTCTTCCTTGCTTTCATCAGATTCGCGTAATGCCATGTTATATACTTGATCATCAATATGAACAAGCTCTTCGCGACCTTCTACACCACGATCAAAACCATCTTGGGACATTGAGTCTCGAGTTTCCCTAGCCCTAGAAGTGGACTCTACTAATGTTCATTGTGTATAACGAGAGTGGCCTACACTAC
The DNA here is from genome assembly GCA_948329865.1 of Linaria vulgaris. NCBI lineage: Eukaryota > Viridiplantae > Streptophyta > Magnoliopsida > Lamiales > Plantaginaceae > Linaria > Linaria vulgaris. The sequence goes on along the minus strand of OX415251.1, from coordinate 87,916,068 downwards.
TAGACTCTGAGCCCGAACTACTTGAGCCACTACTTGATGAGCTTCTAACGTCACCGACACTAGTTTCTTCACGGTTGGACATATCTCTAAAAAGAACTAAAAAATAAAAGAAAAACCGAATTACGCTAAAAATCTTATGCTACTACACGTGGAATTTAAGGAAGTAAAAACCATGGATATATCAACCTGCACTCAAGTCACGAAACAAGAAGCCTCAAAGTTAAAGATGAACCATGCACTCGAATCAAACAGCAATAAAAAAATTCACTATGGTAGAGTTCCCAAAAAAAGTTCCATATCAAAAGTTAACAATGTCAAAACAGATTCCCGATTTACCAGCATTTTGAGCAAGCAAACGTTTCGATACAAGGGAAAATTTTGCAAATATTCCTTCGCTGCGTGACTGAACAGGCAAAGCTTAACTTATCCCTATTTATAGGTCCATGCCCAACGCCTCCTCTTATTCAATGTGAAACCATCGAAACATTGTCTCGAGACTTATGTTTCGAGACAAAGCGAATAATTCTCAAATATCTCGAGATGCATATTTTGATAAAGCCCTAATTTTCTCCAAAAGTTATTTTCAATCTAATTTTTGTTTTATTTTAAAGCCAAAAGTTAATTTGGCACCCACTCTTTACAAATTGACTCCCAAATGGGCGGCATATTTTGAAGCCAAAAAATTGATTTGACACCCTCTCTCTAGATGACCGACTCTTGAATGGGGGCATACTTTCAAGCCAAAAAATTGAATTTGGCACCCACTCTTTACAAGATCGGCTCCCAAATGGGGGCCACATTTGAAGCCAAAAAACTAATTTGCCGCTCCGTCTTTACAAAATCGGTTCTCAAATATGGGGCATATTTTGAAGCTCAAAAATTAATTTGGCACCCACTCTTTACAAGACCGACTTCAAAATATGGTGACTATCAGATTATATGATTATTGGGATGGCATAGTCCTGAAATGGCACAACGAGAAATGTATCGAAACCATATTTTGAGATATAGCTCGTTGCGAGTATATCGAAAGCACCATTCAATACGCGTTACCTTTCGACACATTGAGTCCTGCATCCCAAGGCATATAAATACCCGATAATAAAAGGAGGTCATTTGAACATTGCAACAACCTCAGCTCATATATCGAGAGTCGACACTCGATATTTTTACACTTTTGAGACACACGGTCTTTCGAGTGGCTAGGATTTTAAGTTGTGCCCAGTTTCGACATCGTCCTTAATTCGAGAAAGACTTAGATTCGAGAAGTCCATGTTCAATACAAGGTTGATTTTGAGTCATTCATAGTGTCCGATTTGGTTCAGTAATCTTAATTTGCCTCTAAGGTGTACCAGACAAAGCTAAGTCTAATTACGACTTAGATTAAGTGTAGTTTTGATGTAATTCAGATCCATTTGTATAATCGTTATTTTTTGTGTAATACAGACGAAATATTACAAAAACAGATATAAAACATTTGAACCTTTTCTTTTTACAAATTCGGTAACATAGAAAAACCTTAATTTTGTTAATCGAATCCATCTTGCATAACTTACTTTTGAAAATTGTGGAAAAGCTAGAAACTATATTTTGCATTAGAAATAAAATAAACTGAAATATTCTTCGTTCTCCATAAAACGAGGAGCCGAAAAAAAGTATTTTACTAGCTAACTATATGTCAAATACACTGAATTCGCTGATTACCTCATTAGGTATAGCAATACATACATATATCAATTGTATTTAAAAAAAGGGATAAATGCATTAAATTCCCTGAACTATGCAGGTTTTTGAGTTTTCGTCCTTAAACTAAATAAGTGAGCGCTTTGCCCCCTAAACTATGCACATCTGTGCGATTTGCCCTCTGGCCGGGTTTTCGGCTATGTTTGGCCATTCTTGGCCGAAATTTTTCCCCTTACCCAACACATATGTGTTGTATTAGATGTATATTAGTAGTTGATGACAAAAAGTAGGCGAAAAAACGCCTCGAATGGGGCATATTCCGGCTAAAATACACTGAAGACGAACGGGGCACTTGCTTTATAGTACATCACACATGCCCTATTCGATGTTTGATGTGCATCGAACGACTCTTGTTCGATGCATACATCAAACCAATCTGATTCGATGTGCATTCTACAGTTGTCATTGGGACTCGCAGGACGGTGACTATATATACCTCGTCCCCTTATAGTTCGTGTACATTTTGATTGGATAATCACTTTGAGCTACTGAACATCGAACGACAGAGCATTCGATACTGACCTAGATCGAACACACTGCATTCGACATTCATTTTGATCGAATTTGGAACATTCGACACGATATTTAGAAAAGGACATCGAATTCGATACATAATGCAACATCGAATCTATTAGATTCGATATATCTGAATTCGACACAAGACCCCTACTCTACATCTAACATCGAACAAGGGCAATTCGACACATCAACATCGAACGCCTTAGATCGATACGGAATACGCATGACAAATTAATATTTATGCCCTGTAAGTTTACCCTTTGGATGAATCTGCCCAATAACTACCGAATTTTTAAAAATAACCTACAAATTGACATTTTCTTAATTTTTATGCCCTATTGCTGCCACATAGGAAAAAATGCGCTTACGTGGCTGCCGCATGGAAAAAAGCCACACGCCACATCAATATATATAAAACAAAAATATATTTTTTATGCTATGTGGCTGCCACATAGAATATATTTAAAAAATAAATATATTTATATATACAAAAAATATTGTTATATATTAAAAAATATCAAATATATATAAATATATAAAAAAGGAAAAAAATCATAAATATCATTTTTATTACTGAAATTAAAAATAATCATTTTTATTAATAAAATTAAAAAATAAAATTAAAATAACCATAAAAATAGATCCCCCTCCCCCAACACACACACACACTGCTGCAACTCGCAGTTGCAGCGGTGGCGGTGTCGATCCACTGCTGCAACCGACGAGTTGCAGCTGTGTTGGTTGGAGGGGGGGTCTTTCTTTTTAATTCAGTAATAAAAATAATTTTTTAAATTATTTATATATTTAAGTATATATATAATTTTTTAAGTATTTTTTTATATATTTATATATATTATAGATATAATATATTTATGTTTTAAATATATTTCATGTGGTAGCCATGGCTTGTGTCTTTCCTTCCAAGTCGGTAGACACATCACCGTTTTTTCCTACGTTGCAACAACATGGCATAAATTTTAAGTAAATGCCAATTCGTAGGTTATTTTTAAAAATTCGGTAGTTATTGGGCAGATCAATCAAAAGGGTAAACTTACATGGCAGAAATATCAATTTGTCATAATACTTATCTTGTAATTTACATGTTTAACCTAGTAAGCTTGCAATAGGTGTTCCGGACCAAGCTAGTCCGATAATTAATTTGATTAGCATTATTTTGGTTATTTACATTCCAATTGTATTATTTTACTGCCTTCTATTACCTTGACGAAATAAGACCAAAATATTGGCGCCGTTTGTGGGAACACTAAATTCTTATAGTTTATTAGGCATGACTTCCAGGATTACCAGATCTCGCAGTAGAGCTGTAGAGGGACCCAACGAAGAGGCCAAGCACATAACCCCTGACTAGATTATCCCGGACAATGCGGGACCAACAGCAGTACCAGCGGGGGTACCAACACCCACAAGGCAAGAAATGAAGGGACTTCAAGATGTGGCGGCACCGAGAACTGAAGTAGATGCCACTGGGGCAACGACAACGACTGATCAGAGAAGGAAGTTGAAATCAGTCGAGGTGCAATCAAGAAGGCACCATGAGACGAGAAGAAAAGAAAAGGAGAAAAACCAAAGAAATGAACCAAGAGGGAGAGAGGATAGGGACGACAGGAGACGTCCGGAGAGTGATGACTCCAGGAGGGAGCCGATGAGAAAGGAAACCAAAGAGATGAACCAAGAAGGAGAGAGGATAGGGACGGCATGAGACGTTCGGAGAGTCATGACTCCAGGAGGGAGCATGACAAAATGACGAGGAAAATAGAGAGGCTTGAGAGAGAGAAAACAGTAATCGAAGGTCGGATGACACAAGTGGACGATACTTCAAACATCAACCCATTTTTCGAAGCGATAGAAGCGGAGATCTTAGGATAGGGGGAAAAGATCCCGGATCTGAAAACTTACGATGGTAAGTCTGATCCCCGCGATCACCTTTTTCACTTGGATAGGAAACTATCTTCGTACGGTTCAAATTGAGTATCCAAGCTAGGATATTCGCAACAACCCTGTCAGGGGTAGCCATGTATTGGTTTAATCGGATTACTACAGGATCAATCAAAAGCTACAAGCAACTGAGGAAGATGTTTGAAGATCAATTCTCAAGTCAAGCTATATTAGTTTTAGATCACGAAACAAGAAACCAATGAAAGTCTGAAGGACTTTATGAGACGTTTCAATACGGAGCTGCTAAGGATAGATAACCCGTCTAGAGAGATGATAATGAGCATACTTTTTCGAGAAACCACCAACACAGTCTTTATCGGGGATTTACTAAGATGCAAACCCACCACTATCGAAGAAATTAATAAGATAGCGCAGGGGGTGGTTCACTTTGAGGAGATTATGGCAACCAAAGTGCCCGTTATAGCACCCCTAAAAGAGAAGGAATGAGGAAGGGAAGATCAAAACCGTAACAACAACAACAACAACAACAGGAGCAGAAACAATAGATACCGGGAAAGTTCTACCAGGCGGTACACGCCTCTGAATGCTCACATCATGACAGTTTTCAGGGTAGCAAAGAGAAAAAGTTGGTGAGAGAGCCTAGACAGATGAAAGAATCCAAGACTACAAGGTTTTTGACCCAATTCTGCAAGTACCATAATCAGAAGGGACACGAAACCGAAGATTGCATGAATCTCAAGGATGAGATTGAACAATTATTGAGGGATGGCAAACTCGTGGAGTTTGTAAAGAAGGTTCAGGAACAAGAAAATAATGCCGGCATGAAGAGAACTCCATCGCCCGGGAAGGATAAACAAAGAATGGTCGATGAACCACATTTGTTCGAGTATCCTCAAATTGAAGATGGAAATGTCAGAAAAGGCATGATCAACATGATATCAGGAGGGCCAGGGGGAGCGGATTCCACCAACGGCCGGAGGAGGATCTCTAGGCTTGTTAAATCGGATAATTTCGTCAATATGGCTAGCATACTCAAGATCGAAGAGATGCGGCATGAAGAGATTACGTTTCTCAACAACAGACCTCCGAAAATTGAGCGTACATGCCATTCAAGTGTCAAAACTAAATTTCCCTTTGGTAATAACTGTGGACATAGCAAATTATGGAATCACGAAGATGTTGGTGGACCATGGTAGCTCAGTCAATGTGCTGTTCAGATCCACACTGGCCAAAATGAGACTAAACGACTAGACATTGGAACCGGTGAGAACATCGCTTCACGGGTTTGGGGGTCCGGAGATAGTCCCTCTCGGAATGATTATGCTCCCTACGTCATTGGGTACAATGCCGAAACACTTATGGCAAACTATGTGATTGTTGCCATGCATTTTGCATACAACGGAATCATAGGAAGGCCTGCGATAAATGCATTCCGAGCATTACCATCAACTTACCACCAAATGGTGAAATTTCCAACTCCTGCCTTCACAGGCGAAGTAATAGCAGACCATATTGAAGGTTGGCAGTGTTATGTGACTTCGCTCCAGACGCGGCCACAATAGGAAGAAGACGTAGCGAAGGCACTGGCTCCCATGCAATGGAGCACATTGCTTGACGAATTCTAGTTCGAGTTATAAGAGTCTTTAGTATTTTGAATATTTTGAATAATAGTTATTCGTCCCCTCTGCCATGACGAGCATGAGGGGCAAACATGTATCAACTTAAAACATGGACACCAAGAACGTGAGTCCGGAAGTCAACATAGCAAAGCAAGGCAAAATGAGCTATGAATCAAGCTCCGATCTACTCACATAATTTGATTATGTTTCCAAGAAAAATCCTTTGGATTAATCGATCTATATAAAATCCATGTAACCTGCATGATCAGACTTTATGCAAGACATAACATTGGAAAACGCAACGAGAGGCACGGAAACTCTGTCCATCGTGGCACGAGACACCGCAAATCCCCAAAGGCAACGAGAGGGACGAAAACTTTGTCCATCGTGGCACGAGATATCGCAAATTCCCAAAGGCAACGAGAGGGACGAAAACTCTGTCCATCGTGGCACGAGACACCGCAAATCCCCAAAAGGCAACGAGAAGGACAAAATCTCTGTCTATCCTGGCACGAGACCCCGCAAATCCCCAAAAGGCAATGAGAGGGACGAAAACTCTGTCTATCATGGCACGAGACACCACAAATCCCCAAAGGCAACGAGAGGGACATAAAATTTGTCCATGGTGGAACGAGATACCACAAACCCCCAAAGGCAACGAGAGGGATGGAAAGTCTGACCATCGTGGCACGAGATATCGCAAATCCCCAAGAGACAATCAAGAGAGATGGGAACTCTGTCCATCGTGGCACGAGATACCACATATCCCAATAGACGCTAAAGAGGGACGAAAGTTTTTTCCAAAGCGGCAAATATTACTGTGAATGCTTGAAAAAAAAAGGGACAAACACTACGTACAAAACTGTAAGTGCTGCTTGAAACCCGCAATTCAGAAAAAGATATGACCACTACGTTCAAAAAGGCGAATAATAAATATTGTACGAAAATACAAGAAAGAAAATTAATTTGTCTAAAAGCGATAAGCGATACCTATCCCTACGAGGAATAACACTAAACATGACGATAATAACCCTGTTAGATAAAATAATATCCTATGCTTTGTAGCAAAACGAACTACTATCCACGAACATAGAATAATCCTCAGGTTGTCAAAATAAATAAAGAATCAACATAGGAAATTGAAAGAAAAGACAACAAATATGAGCGTTAAATTAAGCAAATCAATGCAAAGATTCATAAAACACAATCATGCAAGTCATCAAATTGTTTAACAAATAAAAGGCAACGCAGTGCCACAAATAAAGATCAAATTAAAAATTGTTCATAACGAAGGGAAAAGAACACGAAAGCCTTTAAGCCACAACCTCAGTTTTCATCCTCATCCTCAGAGGAGGGATACACTTTAGGCATTGGGGCCGGCAGGGAGAGTCCGTGAAGATCAAGGCTTTCGTCCTCGAGCAGCACGACAAACTCATCAGGAGACTCAGGCTGAGAACTCGTTGTGGGCGACATATTTTCTAGATTAGGCCCCAAAGTAAGATCCAACCATTCCGGCTTCAAACCACCACGAATGTACTTCATTTTATAGAATTGGTGGAGGACTTGAGCCTTGCGAGCCTCGCAAGCACATCGACAAGCACTAACCTCTTGGAAGATGTTGTTCCGAAGGAACTCCTCGGCAATCTTCACCCTCTGCTGAGCGGAAACCTATATGAACACAAAGGAAATTAACAAGAAAGAATATAAAAAGAATACAAAAATAAGTCAAGATTCTTTACCTCATTAAGGTCGCGCAGATATCCAGCACCATCGGCGTGGTAGGCTTTCTTCTTCTCCGCCGCCACTTCCACCTCGATCTCGGTGACTCGTTTGGTCAGCTTCTCTTTGTTGGCCGAGAGATTGGAGACTTGCAGTTGGAGATGATCAACAGCCTCATGCGCCCATTTCGCTGCCTCTCTATCAGCATTGGCCTTCGTGGCATACTCCTTGACCTTTTGCAAGGCTTTCTCTTTTGCATCAAGGGCAGCCTTAAAGGCTTCAACATCTCCACCATGGAGCTCGCCTCTGTTCTGTGGCTGTCCACTTGTGGACGCTTCATGAGCTTGCACCAGCACCGCAAACATAGCGTCCACAATTCCGCCACCCTAAAAGATAATGAGCAAAGAAATCAACATTTACACCACAAGCCCAAAAACAATTAACTCAGGAAGAAGTTTTTATTACCGCCGTCAGCAAGTGAAGAGCATTGCGCTCCACCATTCTCCTCTCTTCGGCAGAGACCGGATGAGGCACATCAAGGTTGGGGAGAAGAGTCTTTAGAGCCTCGATAGATGCAGCCTCTGAGATTTCATATCCCCCAACCTGGGTTCGTGGACCCTGGCTAGACCCAACCCCAGCATATGGCCCTGTTGCATGAGCAGGGTCACTCCAAGCACTCGAACCACCTGCATGAACATCAAGTGGGATAGCCCCTCCAGTTTGAGAGCCGGTCTGGTGGACTCTTCTCCTCTTGGTCTGGGCAACGCCTTCAGTATTGTCACCCAGACCAGCCGCCATACTTTCAGAAGCCTCTGCATGACTAACCTCAACAGCACCTTGCGCAGTATTTCGATTTGCTCCTAGAATATCCTCGAAAGGATCAACATGGGAGTCGGTAGCGGCAGCAACTCAGGGCTCAGCAATGGCTTTCTTGTCCTTATTCTTCCTTTTTCTTGAAGGAGGAATCTCCCGAGCAGTGGTGGTTTGAGAGCTTGTCTGGTCAGCAGCAATGGCTCGGTTCATGCGGGCGTGGCGATCCATAATAAATTTTCCTACAAGGTATCACGTCATTAGAACCATTCATACTATTAGAACAAAATCAAAATATCGAAAAAGATGCAAAACTATACCAAGAGTAAATCTCCCATTATACGGGACCGGGGATAAACCAGCTAGAGATAAGACTCAACTCTCTACCAGGTTTTTGACATCAAACTCTTGATGTCGCACGAAATTTGGGATAAAATTGCAATCCCATGAAGTCGCAGAAATACCGGGGGGAATTGTCACCTTGACCCGGTATACCAATCGCGGCGATATTGCATGAATTCACCCTCATAGCTCTATTCGATGTAGAAATAACATTTTTTCCAATCTTTCCCGTACCCCGTAGCTTCGCCATTCAGGAACTTACAATGTCGTTGCGCTTTAATGTGGTAGAACCCTTCATCTCTCCTCGCAATCTCAAACAAAGCATAGAACTCATTGGGACTTCGAGGTTCGCGCAACGCTTTCAGGACAATAATGAAACCTATCATGTTGCCATAAGAATTTGGCGTAAGTTGTCCTAGCATGAGGTCAATAGTTTCCAGGAGCATTCTTAGCTCAAGGGGAATTGGGAAGCGAAGATCATTCAACAGGTGGCCTATGAATACAGTCATATGCCCGGGCAGCGGGGTATGCATGCGATCATTTGGCCCATGAAGAACAATTTTATACCTATTCGGTATATCAAATTTCTCGCACAGCGCCTTACGACTATGTTGGAGGCGCGAGACATACATATGGTAACGCCATCCCTACAACCTCGGTGTTATCATCAAACTCCATGTTGATGTATTCTACATCTTCGTCGGCCTCACCTGGGGCACGATTATCCGACGATGATGACGCTTGTGAATTATTGATGTCATTCTGAGGCGCCGCGTGCTCAGCATTAGCGCCGGGATTGTTAGCCGCTGGTGAACCAATAGCTTCTATATCAATTATCTCAACTTCATTTAATATGGCTATATTCGAGCTCGCAGAAGCATTGGATGGGCCCACCAAAGAGTTTCTCGAACCAGAGCTTGAGCCGCTACTCAACTCACTCCAAGAAGTTGACTCAGAATTCACCATCGTGGACGAGAAAGATTTGAAATAAATTAAAAAGAAACAAAGGCTGAATGCGGGCAAATACGTCACTTTCGGCTCTCATAACACTCTCGTAACGAACCTAAAATGGCTACTTATTGAAAAGATATAAACATCTCACATACAAGAGCATATAATTACCTTGATTGAATATAAGAAAGCAGCAACGTTTGTTCGATCGATTGACCTGATAAATGAAAAAAAGGTGGAAAATATTAAAACATAATATCAGTATATCGAGCTAGAGCAGCAAAATATTCTAAGGCACTTCATCGAACGCTCTCCGTTCGATGCCAAGAGCATCGAACCGACGGTGTTCGATGCAGACCGCATCGAACAAGTCATGTTCGATGTGGTTTACCTAAGAGAGCAAGTTCGCAAGGAGGAGAATGAGCTTCTCGGCTCTCGCAGCACTCTCCCCTTTATATAGGTAACGGAAGGCCCATCAGGCCCACAATAGATTAAGCATCGAACACAACTCGTTCGATCTATCGTAACTAGAGCATCAAACACACCCTCTTCGATGTGCAACATCATTTTTCAATAACAATTGCAAACTATTTAATTCTAATCCGTTCAGAAGTAACGTATGATTAAGAATATCTCTAACCAGTACAAAAAACCTTATCAAGGTGGTACGCATCCAACCGCTTCCATATAAACGGCATATTTTTTATAAGTTTGGAAGTCGTTCTCTATTGACACCGTCTCCCAAACTGGGGGGACTATGTGATGAGGATATTTTAGGATTGGCCCAATACCGCATATTGGGTCGGCCCAGCAACATCAACCTGCTTTATAGTACATCGAACAAGCCATATTCGATGTTTGATGTGCATCGAACAAGTCATATTCGATGTTTGATGTGCATCGAACAACTCTTGTTCGATGCGTGCATCGAACCAATCCAATTCGATGCACATTCTACAGCTATTATTAGGACCCGCGGGACAGTGGATATATATACCACGTCTCCTTGTAGTCCGTGCATATTTTGATTGGATAATCACTTTGAGCTACTGAATATCGAACGACATAGCATTCGATACTGACCTAGATCGAACACACTGCATTCGACATTCATCTTGACCGAATTTGGAACATTCGACGCGATATTTAGAAAAGGACATCGAATTCGATACTTAACGCAACATCGAATCTGTTAGATACGATATATCTGAATTCGACACAGGACCCCTACTATACATCTGACATCGAACAAGGGCAATTCGACACATCAACATCGAACGCCTTAGATTCGATACGTAATACTTATCTTGTGATTTACCTGCTTAACCTAGTAAGCTTGTAATAGGTGTTTCAGACCAAGCTAATCCGATAATTAATTTGATTAGCATTATTTTGGTTATTTACATTCCAATTGTATTATTTTACTGTGTTCTATTACCTTGACGAAATAAGACCAAAATACCTTCTATATTCCTTTAATGACGTAATGACACGTAGTTTTAAAGGCCCACAAAAATTAAGCCATTAAGATTACTGAATCCCCAAGTTCTAAGACGCCCACAAAAATTAAGCCATTAAGATTGCACAATTTTTCTCACCATGAACATGAATCTTTAGTTAATATTCAATATCTATCCATTTCCTACTTTTTTCAGCTTGTTTTTCTTTTCCGCTTTTTCTGTTGATTGAGGCATATACTAAGATACTCGAGTGCATAATAGCAATAGTCAATGCAAAATTTTAGGGAACTAGATAAGAGTATCTAGTAACACACTATTTATCTTCTCCACACTTGACTAAGTAAATGATGAGTTGGATTTGTTGGGATTGGAAAATTCTTCATTCAACAATACGAATGAATTACAATAGGAGGAGCAACTCTCTCACTCGACTATTACAAAAAACCAACCCTCAAATCTCACGTTTTAGCTCTACGGCTTTTTCTCTCTATTTTCTCTCGGTGTGTGTTTTGTGTAGTTTGTGGATGATTGTTGAATTCCTCTTGAAGCTCTATTTATAGGCACTGAATTTGGAGAAGTCGTGAAAGGAATAGTTGGAGCCGTGAAATGAATAGTTGCAGTCGTGAAAGGAATAGTAGCCGTCAAAGGAACAGTAGTCGTCAAAGGAACAGTTGAGGGGCTGGTACAACAAATCTCCCCCTCCAGCCCAACTATGTTCGTACACAGACCAAGTTTCTCTCGTGTCACCGCCTTCGTTAGCATATCTGCAGGATTCTTGCTTGTGTGAATCTTAACCATCTTCAATAGTTGTTTCTCCATCACTTCGCGTATCCAGTGATACTGAATGTCGATATGTTTTGTACGGGAATGATACATTGCATTCTTGCTCAGGTCTAGAGCACTTTGACTATCGCAGTGAATAATGTACTCATTTTGTGTAAAGCCTAGTTCTTGAAGAAAACGCTTTATCCATAATAACTCTTTCCCTGCTTCCGCTACAGCAATGTACTCGGCTTCAGTGGTGGATAAGGCAATGCACTTTTGCAGCTTGGACTGCCACGAAACAGCTCCCCCTGCGTAAGTGAATATGTAACTTGATGTAGATTTTCTACTATCAAGATCTCCTGCCATGTCGGCATCTGTGAAACCATTCAGAACTGGCTTTGCTCCCCCGTAACACAAACATAGGTTAGACGTACCTCTCAGGTACCGAAGAATCCATTTAACCGCCTCCCAGTGTTCTTTCCCTGGATTTGACACATATCTGCTAACAATACCAACTGCATGAGCAATATCTGGCCTAGTACACACCATCGCATACATCAGACTTCCCACTGCCGAAGAATATGGTATCGCCTCCATATCTTCTTTCTCCTTCATCGTAGAAGGACACTGTCTCTTGCTTAACTTGAAGTGATTTGCGAGCGGAGTCGAAACAGGCTTTGCTTTACCCATGTTGAACCTTTTCAGAACTCCTTCAACGTAATCTTCTTGAGATAAGTACAACTTTCTCATTTTCCTGTCTCGCGTGATCTTCATGCCGAGAATCTGTTGTGCTGCACCCAAGTCTTTCATATCAAAGAACTTGGACAAATCTTTCTTCAAGTTGATGATTAGCGATGCATCCTGGCCAACTATCAACATATCATCGACATAGAGCAAAAGGATGATAAATTTACCATCAGCGAACTTCTTCAAATAAACACACTGGTCTGCCGCAGTCCTGTTATACTGGTGACTCGCCATGAAAGAGTCAAACTTCTTGTACCACTGCCTCGGAGCTTGCTTTAGGCCATACAAACTTTTCTTCAATTTACAGACAAGATGCTCTTTGTCGCGGACTTGAAAACCTTCTGGCTGCTCCATGTATATCTCTTCTTCTAGATCACCATGAAGGAATGCAGTTTCCACATCCATCTGTTCAAGCTCCAGATCCAAACTGGCAACTAACCCAAGTATAACACGGATTGATGTCATCTTCACCACTGGTGAGAATATCTCGTCAAAGTCAATGCTTTTCTTCTGTTGGAATCCTTTGACGACAAGCCTGGCCTTATATTTCACAATATTTCCACGACCATCTTTCTTGAGTTTGAACACCCATTTATTCTTCAGTGCTCTCTTTCCCTTCGGAAGTTTCACAAGCTCATAAGTTTGATTCTTCTGCAAAGAATTCATTTATTCTTCCATAGCTTGCCTCCAGCTTTCTTTGTCATTGTGAGATTGAATTTCTTTGAAACTTTCAGGCTCCCCCTCACTTGTAAGAAGGATATATTCTGATGCAGGATACCTTGTTGATGGTATCGACACACGTCCAGATCGTCGAGGTTCACCATCTTCTTGTAAAGGAGGTGAGAGCTCCCCCTGCTCAGCACCTTCATCCTCGTCAGCATCGTCTACAATATCTTGGACATCCTCATTTTCAATATGAGGTTCTGGTGGTGAAGTAACTTCTCCCGGAGCACTAGTACGTTGTCGAACTGGAGCAGTTGGAGTATGGTCATAGAATTGATTTTCGTAGAAAATCACATCTCTACTGCAGATAACTTTCTTGGATTGTGGATCCCACAATCTGTAACAAAATTCTTGATCACCATAGCCAATAAAGATGCATGGAGTTGACTTGAGATCAAGTTTCTGCCTGAGCTCCCTCGACACATGTGCAAAAGCCTTGCACCCGAACACTTTTAGGTGAGAATATGAAATATCCTTCCCTGTCCATATCTTCTCCGGAACTTCAAAGTTCAAAGGAACTGACGGTGTCCTATTTATCAGATAACAAGCTGTGAGGACTGCTTCGGCCCAGTATGCTTTAGGCAGCTTAGCCATACTGAGCATGCAACGAACTTTCTCCACAATGGTGCGATTCATTCGCTCAGCAACGCCATTATGTTGTGGGGGTCCTTGGCACCGTCTTCTCGTGCCTAATGCCATGTTTAGTGCAATATGCTGCAAATTCTCGAGAAGTGTATTCGCCTCCATTGTCTGAGCGAAGGCACTTCAACTTCTTCCCTGTCTGTCTTTCCACCAACGCATGAAATGCTTTGAAGCGATCAAAAACTTGATCTTTTGATCTTAAATAGTAGGCCCATAATTTCCGTGAAGCATCGTCAATAAAGGTCACAAAATATTTGCTTCCACCGAGAGATTCTTCTTCTATCGGTCAACACACATCAGAGTGAACGAGACTCAGTAACTCGGAGCGTTGCTTCCTGGTGGAACTGAAAGAAACTCTATGTTGTTTCCCGAACAAACAGTGCTCGCAAGGATCTAGTGCAACATCCTTTGTGAGATTGATAGCATCATTCTTGGCTAGTGTAGCCAAGCCCTTCTCGCTCATATGCCCAAGTCTTTTGTGCCAAAGATTTGGTGATGCCTCTTCTTCAACAGCATTGAGGCTTAACTCGCACAATTTTGTATGAGTTTTGAACAGCATGCCACAGATATGACCCCTCACAACAACTATCACACCTTTCGACAACTTCCACTTGCCATTTTTAAAATTGCTTTCATAACCCTGTCGGTCAAGGGCTAGTCCTGAGATCAGATTCAGCCTGAGATCCGGAACATGGCGCACATCCTTGAGGATAAGAGAACATCCTATGTTGGTTTTTACGTGCACGTCACCAACACCAACTACACTGGAGTAACTGGTGTTACCCATCTTTACGGTACCAAAGTCCCCTGATTTGTATATAGCAAACAAATCACGATGTGGAGTGGCGTGAAATGAAGCTGTAGAGTCAATCACCCACTCAATATCTTGGTTGCCTACATGTAGGCATGTCTCGTCTCCATAAGAAACAAGTGCAATTTCCGATGATACTGTGACAATGGTTTCACCTTCATCCTTGTTGGTGCTTTGGCCGGTTTGGGGTTGATCCCTCAAAAACTTTCGACAGTCCCTCTTTATATGATCGTAAATTCCACAATAATTACAATTTCCGTTGAATCGACTCGAGTTGTCAACGGATTTACCCCTCTCCTGGGATCTACCTCGATCTTGAGATCGTCCACGATTTTGACCTCGACCTCTGCCTCTACCTCTGCCACGACCTCTTCCTCTACCTCCACCTCTGCCTCTACTTTCCGACACAAGAGCATAAGATTGGTCGGCACTGACTTCTCTTCTTCGGGCTTCTTCGTTAAGTAAAGCATCTGTCACCATTTGCATAGATACTTTACCGTCGGGGGCAGAATTACTGAGGGTGACAACAAGAGTCTCCCAATTGTCCGGTAGGGAACTTAGAAGTAGTATCGCTTGTTCCTCGTCTTTGAGGTTCCAATCGGCGGCAGCAAGCTGGTTCACGAGGTCCTGGAACTGACTCGTGTGTTCTGGTATAGACGTACCACTACGAAGCATGTGGTTTACTAAACGTCTCATCAGCAAGGTTTTGTTACGTGCCGTCTTTGCCTGATACATGTTAGCAAGCTTATCCCACAACGTGTGGGCACTCGTTTCCTGTGCGACATGATGGAACACGCTATTGTCAATCCACTGACGAATCTGAGCAACAGTCTTCTTGTTCAACTTTTTCCAATCGTCATCACTTGTCTTCTCGGGTTTGACACCTTTATTTTCGATTGGCCCGGCTAAATCCTTCAAATTTAGCAAATCCTCCATGCGAGGCTTCCACATGTTGTAATTAGTAGGCGTCAATCGCATCATCGTGTCCGACGTTGAATTTTCCATGTTAAAATTCAATAAGCTTGCTTGTACCCAAATTTAGAGGCTGAATTTGGGGAAACGGAGCACACGGTTGGATCCGGAACGATCGAAAATCTTGGAAACCGTTCCGACCTTGTTGAAAACGGATCAAAAATGAGTTGAACCGGGCCGAAACAAGTTGGAAGGAATTGAACCGGACCAAATCCGGTTGGACCAGTCGTTGACCGGTCAGACCAGCAGCTGGCTGGGTCAAGATCTGGGCGGGTCGGATCCGGGTCTGGACTTCGTCTTCTTCGCCCGTCAATTCGAGTTGGGCCGAGTTAACTCGCCGTTAACTCGGTCGGCGTGAAATGACGCTTTCCGGCAACCGAAAAATCTCGAAAAATATATTTTCGGAATCCTCGCAACACGAGCTTCGCAACGGTAGTAACAAAACACGATTTCGGGACGGAAAAATTTTGACGTCGAATTGGGTCGTCTTCGATCGTCACTTTTCGGCGATCGAAATAGCTCGAAAACTATATATTCGGAATCGTCAGACCGAGAGCTTCACAACCGTGATAAGAAACCAAGGTTTCGGGACGAAAAATTTCGGACGAAATTTTACCGTGGCTCTTGATACCACTTTGTTGGGATTGGAAAATTCTTCATTCAACAATACGAATGAATTACAATAGGAGGAGCAACTCTCTCACTCGACTATTACAAAAAACCAACCCTCAAATCTCACGTTTTAGCTCTACGGTTTTTTCTCTCTATTTTCTCTCGGTGTGTGTTTTGTGTAGTTTGTGGATGATTGTTGAATTCCTCTTGAAGCTCTATTTATAGGCACTGAATTTGGAGAAGTCGTGAAAGGAATTGTTGGAGCCGTGAAAGGAATAGTTGCAGTCGTGAAAGGAATAGTAGCCGTCAAAGGAACAGTAGCCGTCAAAGGAACAGTTGAGGGGCTGGTACAACAGGATTTATCCGCTCTAGGGAGTTGGAAACCTTTCTCACTATCTCATACTTAACACACAAAGCTCACTGATGCGTGCGGTGTACATTGTACACCCATAGTTCTTGAATTTAAAGATTCTCCACACTTCTCCCTGTCGTTTACGTGCTCTGTTTAAGTCGTGGAATAAAAAATATTAAATTGATAATAAAAAGTTACACGTGTTTGTATAGATAGAGAGAGTAGATCCTTTCAAAAAAAGAAAGAAAGATAGAGATTAGATTATGTTGCTATAACTAAGGAGTAAAATTATTGAAACGAAACAAAGTAATAATTAAATGTTTTAGAAATTTAATTATTGTATTCCATAATTAAGAGGGACAATTTAAAGATAGTCTAAACCATCAAAATTTTGCTTTCGAGAAAATAAATATACCTCATATATGTCAAGTCGGGAAAATTGACCTTACACAATCTGTTTCTTAACATAATTTCATGCAAACAACGTAACTACGCAATCGTCATGGAAATCAAAGTCCCCAAAGCCGTTGAAATAGTTGTTTCCAATGACGATCTTTTACTCGAGATTCTGTTTCGCCTCCCAGTAGAGCCTCTAATACGCTGCAAATTAGTATCAAAACGCTGGCAATATCTCATCACCAACCCTCAGTTTCGCCGTCGACGGAATCTCAACCCTGTTCCCGCCGTCCGTCTCTTTCTGCAGAGTAATTTTTGTGGTCGCAAACTACTTTTCGACTACGTACCTTTTTTCCCAAAAACTTCAACTGCCATTGCTGCACCATTTCGTATACTCGAAGACCCATTTGGCATTAGAATTACTCACTCCTGCAACGGACTATTGCTCTGTCGGAACTATTGGATTCATGTGGATGACGCCAAATTCTATATTTACAACCCCACCACGCACAAATTTACTACCCTCCCGAAACTAGTCGGAACTTCTATATTCATGTGGCTGGCTTTTGATCCCGCAAAATCTTCTCATTATAAAGTTGTTTGTATTCGTCGCCTGAGATTCATTGGAGCCGTGGATCGCCAATGTCAAATCGAGGTATACTCCTCCAAGACCGGTGCATGGAGAACAACAGGCGAGCCCTTTACCACAAGACTCGTTTATGAGAATGGGGTATACTGGAACAATGCCATCCATTGGATCCCCAAACCATTCGAGTCAGGAGATTCTTTGTATTTCAATGTTCATCGCCATGTACTTGAGAAAATGCCTAATCCGCCAGTGACTGATTTCGAGTATGGTAGGAATATATGTTATTGCTTTGGAGAGTCTTTTGATCACTTGCCTTGTATTCAGCTCAAAAGATCACCATTGCAGTTTAATGTCTACGAAATGAAGAGGGATTATTCTGCCTGGTTTGTCAATTATAATAATGTTGATCTTTCACCTGTTCTTTCTACTGATTATGAGACGATTAGCGCTAAGTTTTGTCAGTTGAGTGGGCGTTTCTTTGATATCTCTGTGTTATGTGTAGTTCGAGGGGAGGACGAAGATGGTTCTTTCTTAGTTTTGCAGATTCCGGGAAAAGTCTTACGATATAATATCGTTTCCAAGACTTTAGAAAAGCTGCACGAGTTTAAGAATGCGGAGCTTGGATGGCATTTAAGATTTCCCATTGCCAGTGGATATCAGTATATTGAATCCCTATACTGTGTATAGCGTGGATCGAATTTCTTATGTTTAGGTTTTCCTAAATACTGGAAACTGTCTCTGAGAATATTTTAGAAACTTTAATCTGGTGAGTAGTGCTTCTCACAGAACCAAAAAGTGTTAAAAGTTTCACTTTCAGTGGTCTGTTTTAAACTTTCTTTTCTCAATTTCATGCCCTACTTCTTCTAGTTACTTAATATTACAAGATGCCTTCTATCATTGTCCAACTCAATTTCAGACATAATTTTGTAGTTAATGTCCAATATGTATCCATTTTCTCCTTATATTCTCTTTCTAACTGTTGAATGAGGCAAATTAGCATTTGAGTGCTTAAAAGCCATTCTCAGTGCAAAAATTTAGAAAATCAGAAATTAAAGATGGGTGCTCTTTTAAAATTTTAATGTATCTCGATTGTACAATGTTGTTAAACAACTCCTTATATTCGTTATGTCGAAGAGTGTTCGAACATTCATATGTCAAGTGGCCGTTTTTGCATGCATAACAGTTTGACTTGTTGAGTTGTTCAGCGTTATCCTGAGTCGGCTTTTTCAAGTAGTATATCACGATTGGTTTTGAAAACGATTTCTTTGAGGTGAGAGAGAATTACTACTTGACTCATTCTTGAATTTGCCTAAAGTATTACTTTTGCTATGTTGTTTCACCAATGCATTGTAAAAAGCATTGTTAATCTCCTCATCATCTTTATCATCTTACACATATGTGAGTTATCATCTTACACATATGTGAGTCAACCCAAGAAAAAAACATTTAAAGCATTAAATAAAACACTCGTGGATATTTCCCAGACCAATCGACCAAGGATTTACCCGGGACAAGTCCCATTCTTGTATATAACCTTTCCCTTGTTCTTTGGTATTCAATCAATGGGGATGGTTTTTGGTTATCAATTTTGACCTTAGATTTTTCAATCCTTGGTCTAAGATTAAGCTCGTTAACTTCAGCCTCTAATTTTTTAGACTGAGTTGATTCTTCCGATGTTTCCATCTTGGAATATTTCTCGTTTTTTGATTCCTCTTCATAAAGATCCTCTCCAGTATTTGGGTGAATCGTGCTTGAGTCACCTACCTCGATTTTTACGTCTCGTGCTCGTAGTTCAGAGCAAAGTTTAGACTCTGAAGCGTCTCGCATAAGGGGGCCATAAAGGCTGTCCCATAACATGGTGCTATGAAGCCTTGCGGCTTTCATTTCAGTCTGGACCTTGTTAAGGTCCCTCTCTTGTACATGTCCAGAAGCCTTTGCATTCATTGCTAGGCTATCTATTGCCTTGTTTAGTTCTTCAAGACTGTCGCTGTGATGCCTCCACCTTTTAAGGATATTGTTGGCCTCACTTGGCTCCATCTCGTGTTAAGAAATCTGCAAGAATATTTTCATGAGATTTAATAATCAAAACGTCAAAATCGTAATATTGACACTCTGATTGCCATCTTAGAAGTCTGGCTTTCTCGGGTTTACTTTCTATTTTGTTTTTTAAGAAAGCCTTGACACTTGTATTATCAATATTTAGGGTAAATTTCTTTGCTAGTAAGAACAGCGGCCATTTTTTAAATGCACTGCGAACTGCAAAGAATTCTTTCCGTTAATGTGCCATCTGGCCGCATTATTATCAGCAAATAGTCCGCTGTAGTATCTACATGGGACTTCTCTTGTTGGTTCCACCTTCGTTAGAACTGCTGCCCACCAGTGATCACTAGCATCTGTGTAAAGCACAAGATCATCTTCATCGTTAGGTATAGCAAGTTTAGGAAGGTTCTGGCACAACTTTTTTAGTTGTTGTACTGCTCTTGTATGCTCGGTTGTCCATTTGAATTCTGCTTCCTTTTTAAGCAAAGGACTAAACACTTTCCTGTAACTAGCAAGATTGTTAATAAGCATCCCTGCAAAATTAACTAAACCCAAAAAACTTTGAAGTTGTTTGACCATTTTGAGATTGTCCGGGCAATCACATACCTTTTCCACCAAATGTGTTTGGAGTATGATACCTGATTCGTCAATCTCAATGCCAAGGAATTCAATTTCCTTGTAAGAATTAATGCTTTCTTTTGAGATAACACTAATCCATTCTTGAAACAAATGTCTGAGAAAATCTCTAAATATTTGAGATGTTCCTTGACTGTTTTGGATGCTATGAGGATATCGTCCACATAAACAAACATGAAACTAAAGTAATCTTTAAAAAGATTATCCATTTTTCTTTGGTATATTTGGGGTGTGTTGGCAAGACCCATTGGCAACACATTCCAAACGTAATGTCCTTGTGGCGTGGAGAAGGCTGTAAACTTCTTGCTTTCCTCCTGCATCTTAATCTAATAGAATCATGATTTGCAATCGAATTTAGAGAATACCTTTGCGTTTTGGACGCAATTGATTAAGTGTTCTCGACTTGGAATGTAGTAGCCATCAAATTCTAGGATCTTGTTGATGCCTTGAAACTTGATGACAAGTCTTGGTTTTCCCCTTTTACCTCGCTGTGGTTTCTTACCAGAAAGCCTGGACTGCTGTAAGGTGAGACTCCTGGTGATATCAACTTAAGGTCAATGTGTTCCTTAAGAATCATTTGCATATCCTCACGATCCCTTTGATTCATCAAGATTGGCTTGTATCGTACGAACTCATGCTCTTTTCCCTTTTGAAGTTTCAAGGAAGCTTGGAGTTCATTCTTGTTCCACCATGCCAAAGGATCTTCGCTGAAATTCATTTGAATCTTGTTTTTGATATCTTCAAGTGATATTTGCTCTTCACTTGTGATATCTGTTTGCGATACTCCTTCCATACTAACCTTAAGAAGCTTGATTGTTGTTTCTTTGATTCTTTCTGTATCCGGATCATCTTCTCCTATTAGGTCTGCTCTCAACTGGAGTATTGCTTCTCCATACTTGCGTTGATCTCTCATTTTTGGGTGTCGCAGTTGTCCTTCACCACCACGCTTGTTGCGAAAAATGAAAGGCATTTTGCGGTAAAATGCTTCTCTGAGTCGTTGAATGAGAATCTTATGGTCACAAAGCGTTGTGAGAATAAGCCTTCTTGTCTCATTGTCCTGGGTAACCCTTTTAAAGGCATGCAGGAAATTGTTGCCTACGAGAATATCTGCTCCTGTATCATGGAAATAAATAGCCGGCGTTTTGACCTTGTACCAAGGGTTACCTCCTGCGCCACCGATGAGTATTTCCGCTTGCTTAATTCCTCTTTTAAAGATAATAATCCTTTTAGAGAAGTCTCTTCCTGCCACTGCTGGTAATTATTCTTCAAGGTTGGGAGGAAACACGTTCTTTTTGGCCGTACATATTCCAGCACCTGAATCAATGTATGCTGCAAAGTACTCTGCCCTGTATTTTTCATACAACATCCCTACTGAGATATATATGGAAAATGGACTAGTGGTCATCGGATTCGGTATCTTTTACCTTCCACTGTAAATTCCATCCCATCTTGTATCCTTTCCCAAGGTTTGTGTGCCTCGAGGAATTCCAGTCCGAGTATTAAGTTCTCGGTTAATCTTCATGCCGTTCACTGTATTGTAACATACCTCCCAATTTTAGACGTCCTTGATATCTTCCTGGTAAAGGTTATTGGAGATAATACAAAGCATTGCTTGGAAAGATATTATCTTTCTGAGTAATACCGAAAATTACTTCGATTATACTCCATCCTGCTGAACATTGAAGTTCTCCTTCGGTAATGAACTGTCATGGTCCAGTGATAGCTTCAAGAATAGGTCTCTTTCCTATTTCTTGGTTGGTCCTTTGGGTTGTCATTCGGTTTTCACTGAATGAAGCTCGCCTTTGCTCAAACCTGTGACTAGTTGTCAAATTTAGCACTGGCTGATCTCTGATAATCATGTCCATCTCTTGGATATGAGGTAGGTCAGA
Source organism: Linaria vulgaris (assembly GCA_948329865.1). Lineage (NCBI taxonomy): Eukaryota > Viridiplantae > Streptophyta > Magnoliopsida > Lamiales > Plantaginaceae > Linaria > Linaria vulgaris. The sequence continues at coordinate 87,893,814 of OX415251.1, read as the reverse complement.
AATTTCTGGTTTGACCGCTTGGGCAACTTTCTCGAATATTTCTGGAATTTCAACGAACTCTTTTCTCTGAAATACCTCAGAATGATGGGTATTAGAGAGTGCATATGAGATGTTGTATGTAATAGAGTACGGTCTATTTCCTTCTTTCATCAGATCTTAGTTCTTGAAATCCTGATGAAGGGTTAGCGCCCTATTAAAGTCTCGATCTGCCAGGTTATAGGCAATCTTCGGATAGATGAACATTGCCACCTTTCCTGCGAACAAGTTGCCTTAGATTCCACCTAGACATGCGTCTCTCAAATTTTGAATTCTTCTATCGAAGACAGCGATGTCGATTGGGGAATTGACTCCTTCTTTGAACGTTGCTTTAAGCAATATTCTTATGGCTCCGATATGGATCCATGACATCTTTTGGGCAACTTCCATGTTGAGTCTGTTTAGTTCCTCTTTGATTTCCACCATGGGAACTAACTGCATCTCCATCACATTACTGGTCAGCTCCATTGGGATTGCAAGTTCTCCCGCCGTGACTTTGTAAATGATGTGATGCCTTCTTTGCCTTAGACTTAATTGTGTCAAGGCTCTCTCCATTTTGCCGACTGTAAAGCCGTCATAAATGCGAAGCTTTGGATCCTCTTTCATGATTTTCATCAGAGCTTTATGTGATATGCTCGTTTGTGAGAAAAATCATGAGATATCCTCTTGCGTCTCCTGATGGAAGATCTCTTCTTCCTCAGTCTGCATCTAATTCAGAAGACTCATCGTTGTATTCTTCTTCTTCGTATATGCTTTCGTCTGAGGGAATGTACTCGAACCGATATACTTGAATAAGATCTTGATAGTAAACGGCCTCCTCGATCTCTGGCGTTGCCTCGAACCGTTTTACTCCTTGGTTTTGATTTTGCGGGCAATCAGTAGAGATGTGGCCTCGAGCCCCACATGTCCAACAATTGCAATCTTTGAAACTTTCATTGGCTCTGGTGTGTGCCTTTCTGAAAGTTCTCTTGGTAGATATCCTACTGGATCTATCTCGGCTTGTGGTTGGACGTCCTCTGCTTGGTCCTGAACGATGTCTTGATATGTAACTCCGCGCCTTTTGTTTGGACCAAAATCTTCTGGGTTTCCATGAAGACCTTTCCTTGCCCTGCCTTTCTTCTCTGGCATTAGGGTATTTCTTTCTCTTCTTATGCTCTCTGGTTTCTCCGACAATTGTTGGGATGTCGTTGTTTTCGCAACAAAGAGTAACATTATTGTTGACTCTTCGCAGCCTCTTGTAATTCTTTAGCTCAGCTGCCTTTTGGCACCATTCGGCAAGTTTGCTTTTGAGGAAAGACATACGTCTTGCCACGGTATCGATACCTTGGGACAATTCGTATTCCTTTATCAGCATTTCCCTCCATGGACTTGGGATTTTGGCCAAGAAAAGTGGGATGGCCGTAGCATCATTCACCTTCGACTTCCATTTGTACTCGGTGAAGAGTTTTATGTATAAGTCTATGTTACATATGTCGTGCAACTCGAGACTATACAATGCTCTTTCATATCTCTTGGCTTGCTCTCGGCCTCCTCCAAAGTTTCCTTCTGAATCCTCGAAGTAACCAATTCCAATGAAAGTATCTTGAATACTTTTGCCATTTTATCTACGATATTTTTCATAGATTCTCCGGCCGCAACTTCTTCTTTGGTTCCCTGGTCTGTTTGGTCCCATGCGATCTTGACTGACCGTTCTAAACTCATATTAAACAGCAATATGAATGCTTCTTTGTTGAGATCAAGGGTCCATGCTGCAATCCTCATTGCTGAGGCCCAATCGTCAATCAGAAGCTCTCTGTTTTTGAAATCAAGGGTATCAAGATTGAGCATTAACCCATACGGGTGTATTAGGTCGAGCTGGGACTTGACATATGGTGTTTCCCTTATGTCTGGCCTTCTTCGAGATTTGGTTATGCCTGGTTTTATGAAATCTGGATGTAGATTCCCTCCAGGAATAAAATCTCCTTGGTGCGGCATGTGCTCATCTTGCTGAGGGGGATTGCTCACTCCGCTATTTTATGGTACCGTCTGTGGAACATGACTGAAAGACTCTGCATATTGAGTCACTTGGTTGGTTTTGAGGTTCACCAGATTCAATCCGGCGAATGATTTTGCAAGGTCGTTTAGATCCTGCAAATTTTCGAAGTTGACCTCGTCGAGATGGATATGGGCGGTCATGGCTTCTTTTGAGGAATTGATTCTCCTCTTAATAAGGCTCTCATCTTTTCTCCTTCTGTCAATTCT